>CM074860.1:71042500-71667500 GCA_037501455.1 Lantana camara
TTCATAACATATTATAAGATACATATTTAATATACATATAGTATATATTCGCATGTATCAAATAAATTCATAAAATTGATTCAAGCCATTTAACATATGGTATAACATGTTCACATAGCATATAAGTCATAAATGAATAAAAGAGGGCATTAGATAGCACAAAACGGAACACGAAAGTCATGCGAGCGAGATCGAATAAAGATTAAATCACATAAACTAAATCAAATAAATTAAATATATAACATGTAATCTATAGTATATACGTATATGCATGCAAATCAAACATTATTTAAAGTCATGTATTAAAGATACATGGCTACTGCAAATCATCTTATAATATCAATTACATATATATATACCCTACACATGAGCAATACGTAACAAAATGAAAGGAAAATTACAAGGGAAACAAATAATCAAGAAAGGAGACCAACCCCTCCCCCCCCTCCCCCCCCCCCCCCGCCCGGGGAGATTTCCCCCACAAAACTCCCCTCCCGGGGAGTTTAATGCAGAAAGCAATCTGCATAGAAGTCCCCGGCCGGGGACTTGCAAGGGCAAATTCTCCCTGCCCGGGGAGAATGTTGCAGCCACGGGAAAAGCTCCATACACCCCCATATAGCCCTGCAACCCATCCCAAACAAATAACATTCATCTAGGTAGGTAAAGGCAAGAAAATAAGCTGCAAATCAGGTCATATACTCCCATAAATGAGGCTGAAAACGAACAACAGCTGGGGAAGAAGAAAAGGTACAAAACTCATGCATATATCTCAACAAAAGCTCAAGAACATTAATGGTAACTCACTCATGCCTCAACTACCACCAAATTCAGGTATAATCAAAAATAAATGAAGCATAAACGATCAAGATTCCAGCTCCAATTCAGGCAAAACACCAAGGGATGTGATGGAATTCAAAAATGGCATAAAAACCTAACTATTCCTGTCTTGGCCCAAAACCTTATCAAACATGGATCAAAATCAGATTTTTATGGATGAAAATGATCATATAAGCATGTACATATCAAATATAAGCTTACCCCTTGAAGAGGATGGAAGAAAATGGAGATTGGAGCTCAAAACCTCCCTTGGGTTCAAGGTGACGGGAATGGACTGCTGCTGCTCAAAAGTTCAGATTTTCCTCCTTTCTTTTGTGTATGGATCGGTATTAGGGAAGAAAAAAGTGATAAAGGAATGAATTGGTGAGAAGTGGCTCCTTGTTTTATGTGAAAAGCTCAAAAGATGAGGGACTTATGTGCAAATCAGTGAAAGGTGGTCATATTAGCGTGAGTCTGTATTTCGGTTGAATTTCAGAGTATCAAACGGGCTTAGAAAAATATGAGGCTAGGTTCCTTAGCTTGAAAACCTCGTTACGAGTCCGGCGCCACTTTCGGAATTCAAATCTGAATTCCCGAGCTCAAGATATAAATTCCGGAACACAAGGCGTGCTAAAACTAGTTAGGTCATCAAGTCCCCAAAACAAATAAAATGGTGTGTTACCATTTCAAACAAGTCCAAAAATATGAAACGAGTACAAAAATGAATTCACAACACATAATACTCCACAATATTAAAATGGCACGAAATTTCGATCTCAAATCGAACACAAACGGAACACGTTTCCAACAAAGAGGCAAATATTTCAAATAAGTGAATTCACATTTCAAAAGAAATAATAATTAAAGAATTAAATTAAAAAATAAATGAAATTAAATAAATTAACTCGCGCACATACGTCACCTATACGGTTGATCAGACGGGGTGTCACAATCAAGATCTAGGGCAAGGGAATAATTAGAACCCTAATAATCTCGATCTTAAAGTTAAGTGCATTTCATATCCATTTGATCTCGATCTAAGAAACCCATTTCTTGATCTCGATCTATTGCCTTGGACAAGGACTCCATTATGGCATATGAATGACTTACGTAATAAGAGATCAACTTGCTAATGCAAGTGTAGGTCTTTTATTGATTCTTATAAACTTCCATGTGCCACTTGTGCAGCCCCAGTATAAGATTTGAATCAGTTGTTTAAGGCGATACCCTTCAAAGCTCATACCTAAGACTACAAATTAGCCCACAAAGCATCAATGGAACCTCAAGTCTAAGGATCACTCAATCACATCAATGACTCATGAGATCTTTACTAATCTGGAAGTTTCTATTTCTGGATATAGAAACTTTCTTTCCCATTTAGGAATCTTCTCACACGGGGATACCTCAGTGTACCTACTTAGAATAAGTAAGCACCCCCATGTATCACGCACGTATCAGCAATACACTTTGCACCCTATAAAATAAGGTGGTCCTTCTTAAGGGCGTGATCACATGAGCAAGCCTCGAAAGAGTCAAGTTGACATTCCCACTGTCTTTAGGACTCATCGGCTTGGAGTGCTTTCTAACCATGACCTATGTGATGTAGGGCTCGTTCCATGAACCATTTCACCTAAATGGTTGAGTCCTATAAGTCATATTGATTAGGGGAGTTCTTATACATGCGCAGTTAAAGTAATCATACATTCATACAAAAACATATAAAGAAGTGTTGTCTTAATTAATTTATTATTATTCAAAGATTGTCTGTGATTTAAAAAAGGAAAAGTAGTAAGCAGATTATTACATCGGCTTTTAGGGCACTAATCCTAACACTTTATTGCTTCGTTTTTTATTTGTATGCATTGTTAACTTGTTATATATCATGTTATACTTCTTGTTATGAACTTATGACGTGATTTCGGTGCGTATATGCAAAGAGTGATCTAATGTGACCTAAGTGTTATCTTGTTTCATTTCATACGCATCATTTGCATTCATATACATTTGTCGAGCGTTTAATCGGTTTATTATTGAGTTTAAGTCTTACATTTGTGTTTAGTTTGTTCAGGTGCACCCGGGGTGGTGTTTTGTCGGCCAAGTTGATTCCGGGGTGAATCAAACTTCTTGTTTTCGGCTTCGTCGGTGTAAGGTGAGGTTAGGATATAGTTAGACCCTAATGCCACATGCTCGTTTTGAAAACACACGACTTGTAAGCCCTAGCGTATATGTAAATATGTGCGGAGTACATATTTTGGTGGTTTTGCCATACGTTTGAAAGTATGAACACTATGTATAAGCCAATGTATGCTTGTTTTCGGTTTTAGTATGATTTTGAGATAAGTATGTGGGATATGTATGTACGTACGATATGATAAGTACAATATGAATATGTTATGCCTGCCTGTAGCGGTATTTGAATTTGAATATGAGTACGAACTTTAAATATGAACTTGACTTGCTGGGCCCCAGAGACTTGGGTAAGGAGCTCCGGGACGGTGTCGGGCCCTCGGGTCTACTCCTATGCACGGTTTCACTTGATAGGATAAACCCGGAACCCACTAGGAGATTTGGCTAGGGGATGGAATCCTCGGGCGTGAGAGTCATGCACTCACGACCCACACATACATGCTTGGATTGTTAGGGTGCATATACCCTTCCATCACCCGGAGGAAAGGTAGGCTTGCTTGAATTTGATTATGTTTCGAATTTGTTTTGATGCGACATGTCTTGGGAGTAAGGTTGGTTTGAACTCATAATCGCCGAGTCTCGTTATGTTTGTCTTGAGTTCGTGAAACGGGACTGGATTCACAATTAATAAAAAGTTTGTTGCTTTGCAGCTAGGCCTCAAATTTTCCCTATATATCTATTATCAAGCGAAAATAATTTAGAGTGCAAAAACCATGCCTCAGTTCATGAACATATACATTTTGAATATGCTTTGCTCTATATATATGTATAGTGTGCGTGTGTTAACCCCTCACTCAGTCAGTGTGACTGACTCTCGCCCCTCCCCATGTTTTAGTTTGCAGGTTTGGCTTTAAAGTTCGAGCTAGGCGGTGTGAGTCAATCCTTGGAGTCCGTTTCGAGTCGAATCCTTTGTTTAAGTTTGGGTCCTTGAATTTGTATTTGTAATTCGTTTAGGTTTGTATGATTTGATCGGGCGTATTATAAGTATGCATTGTTTATTTTATGTATTGAATTCGAGACAGACTTCTAGGGATAGTTTGAACCCGTTTGCAATTACACTTTATAATTTATTTTCGATATTCTAGATTAGGTATCTATTCTAGTTGAACCCATCACATGCTTATGCTTGAATTATTATATGATATGTTTACGCTTCCGCACTTGTCTTGTTTGATTGGTGAAGTCAGGGTCTACGTTTCGCCTAACTTTAGTGTGAGTCTGTCTCCCGTTCACCTCTGCTTGGTTCATATACGGGCTTGCTATCTCATATGGGGATTGGGCTTAGGTACGGGGGATGTCCATGTGGGGTGTTACCGTTGGGAAAATGAAACAGAAACGCAGCAGAAATTTAAAATTTTTCCTAATAAGATAGAATCGAATCTTGCAATTCCTATTCACAAATTCGTAGAGATCAAGAAATTCACCTAGATAGAAGCTTTCTTGACACGTTCTAGCCGCCCAAGAACGCTCTTCACGCGGCTCGTCCCCAAAAGCTCTTTCGAATCTTTCAAGACTTCACGATAGTAGCCCTCTAGAGAATTGGTCTACCAACCTCGACCACGATCCGAATAGGGAGGATTCTAGTTCTATATTCGGTGTTTAGGCTCTAGGGTTTAGTGTATAATATTTGGAGAAGGAGAATTTTGCTATCACCCTTAATGGGGTTCGAACCCCACTTATTTATAGCATAAGGGTTTCGAACCCGTTTTCCTTGTTGGACAAGAATTCCAAAACTCTTTTGGCAACGAATTTCTTGCTTGGAGAGAAAGACTCTTACTTTGACGAAAAGTCTCCTTTTGACCAACTTGTCAAGCAAGAAATTCGTTGCCAAAAGAGTTTTGGAAAACTTGTCCAAGCAAGAATAATATCTAACTCTCTTAGATATTTTATTTTACTTTATGTATTTAATAATAAATAACTTGAAGACTAATAATTAATTAATTCTCAATTAATTATTTATTAGACTTTATTTCTCCAAATTAGAACTTTAATATCAATTTATAATTAATTAAAGTCCATTAAATAATTAATCAAATTAATTATTTAATTAACACACACTAATCATGTGACACGTGTCATGCAGGACACGTGTACCTCAGGTGTAATTTACAAGTGCATCCCTTATCCAATCACGTATTGGTTCGACTAACTCGTTTAATCGATTCAAGCCTTAACCCATGTGACCGGGTTATTATATGTGACACTCTAGGTTCTTAATTCAATTAGCAGTGACCCTAATTAATTAATTCCCAATTAATTAATCTGTCCACAGATCATACGACCATAGTCTAGCAACAGGTGTATGACCCCTAGCTGAATAAGAATGTTTCATCGAAAGAACCTTTACGTCATTGACATATGTGAGATACCATCCTCCTACGTCCCATCTCTCAATCAAGATCTAGGATAAGGGAATAACTAGAACCCTAATAATCTTGATCTTAAAGTAAAGTGCATTTCATATCCATTTGATCTCAATCCAAGAAACTCATTTCCTTATGTCTTGATCCACTGCCTTGGCTAAGGACTCCTAGATGGCATATGAATGACTTACACAACAAGAGATCATCTTGCTAATGCAAATGTAGCTCCTTTATTGATTCTCATATACTTTCATGCGCCACTTATGCAGTCCCAGCATAAGCTTTGAATCAGTTGTCTAAGGTGATACCCTTTAAAGCTTATAGCTAAGACTACAGAGTTAGCTCATAAAGTATCAATGGAACCTCAAGTCTAAGGAACACTTAATCACATCAATGACTCGTGAGATATTTCCTAATCTTGAAGTTTCTATTTCCAGAAATAGAAACTTCCTTTCCCATTTAGGAATCTTCTCATGTGGGACACCTCAGTGTACTTACATAGAATAAGTAAGCACCCCCATGTACCACACACGTATCAGCAATACACTTTGCACCTCATGAAACAAGATGGTCCTTCCTAAGGATGTTATCACACGAGCAAGCCTCAAACGAGTTAAGTTGACACTCCCACTGTCTTTAGGACTCATCGGCTTGGAGTGATTTCTAATCATGACTTATGTGATATAGGGCCCGTTCCATGAACCATTTCACCTAAATGGTTGAGTCCTACAATTTATATTGATTAGGGGAGTTCTTATACATGCGCAGTTAAAGTAATCATACAATCAAACAAGAGCACATAAAGAAGTGTTGCCAAAGTTTGTTCATTATTCAAAGATTGTCTGTGATTTTCAAAAGGAAAGTACTAATGCGGATATACAATTGGCTTTAAGGACACTATTCCTAACAATCTCCCACTTGCCCATCAAAACCATTCAGGAGCTAATCTAAGTCCCATCTTCGCAAGATGACCTTCGAAAGTTTCTCGACTAAGGGGATTAATAAACGGGTCTGCCACATTTTCTGTTGATGCGACCCTCTCAATTTGCACATCACCTCGTTTGATGATATCACGGATTAGGTGATACTTCCTCATAATGTGCTTGGTCCGTTGGTGAGATCTTGGTTCTCTTGGTTGAGCAACCGCCCCAGTGTTGTCACAAAACACATTAACAGGGTCTTTCATACTAGGAACGACATTCAAATCTTGAATGATGTTTCTAATCCAAACACCTTCTTTAGCTGCATCATTTGCAGCCAAGTATTCGGCCTCAGTGGTCGAATCTGCAGTGGTTGTTTGCTTTGAACTTTTCCAACTCACTGCTCCGCCGTTAAGGCAGAAAATGTATCCTAACATTCACTTAAAATCATCTAAGTCAGATACAAAGCTTGCATTGCAGTATCCTCCAATTACTAGATCTTTCTGTCCAAATCCTTAGTGTTTCGTAAGTACTTTAGGATATTCTTCACGGCAGTCCAGTGACCTTCTCCAAGTCTGATTGGAAACAGCTCGTTACACTAAGTGCATATGCCACATCCGGTCGAGTACACAACATTGCATACATTATGCTACCTATTGCTGAGGCATAAGGCACATGAGTCATTCTTTCCTTCTCAAGGTTTGTCTTAGGACACATCTTCTTAGAAAGACATGTTACTACACTCATGGGTAGAACTTTGTTCTTCGCATTCTCCATACTGAACCGTTTTAGTACTTTTTCTATGTACATCAATTATGATAGTCCTATCAATCTCTTAGATCTATCCCTATAGATCTTTATTCCGAGAATGTAGGATGCATCACCAAGATCTTTCATCTCTAATTGGTTCGATAACCAAGACTTGGTATCTTTCATGTCATCCTTCGAATTCCCAATTAGAAGGATATCATCAACATAAAGCACCAAGAATTGCACTGAAGTCTCCAATTTGTTTCTATACACACAGGACTCATTCGAATTTTCAACGAAGCCAAACACTTTGACCGCTTCATCAAAACGAATGTTCTAATTCCTAGAAGCCTGTTTCAATCCACAGATTGACCTTTGGAGCTTGCAAACCTTTTACTTACTCTACTGAATGTGAAACCTATAGGTTGATCCATATAAATATCTTTATCAATGGCTCCATTGAGAAAGGCAGTTTTCACATCCATTTTCCATATCTCATAATCGTAATATGCAGCTATGGCAAGCATGATCCGAATGGACTTTTGCATTGCAACTGGTGAGAAGGTTTCATCAAAGTCCACGCCGGGCCTTTGAGTGAAGCCTTTGGCAACGAGCCTTACCTTATATGCCACAACATTTCCATCTACTCCGAGCTTTGTCTTAAAGATCCATTTGCACCCTATGGGTTTTACCCCACCAGGCAAATCAACCAAGGTCCAAACTTGGTTGCAGTACAAGGAAACCATTTCGGATTTCATGGCTTGTTTCCACTGTTCAGAATCCGAGTCTGACAGTGCCTCCTCATATGTTATATGATCATTATCCTCTTGAGAGATTTCATGGAGAAAACCATACCATCTCTCAGGGTGTCTAAGAGTGCGTTCAGAATGTCTTAGAAGAGGATTTTCAAGTGTATCGGACTTCGTGATTGGTTGTGGGATATCAGAATGGGACGTGTCTTCTGAATGTGGCGTGGGACTGTCTCGAATTTCTTCGAGTTCTGTGATCTTGCCTTTCTTTTCTTATAGGAACGGTTCCTTAAGAAAAGTTGCACTTCTTGAAATAAACACCTTTTGTTCAGTTTGATCATAGAAGTAATATCATATGGATTCCTTAGGATAGCCAACAAAGTTAGCATAAGTTAGAATGAGCTTCTAACTTATCTCCCATTATCCTCATCACATAATTAGGACAACCCCAAATTATTAAGTAAGAATAACTACGGATTTTACCATACCACATTTCATAGGGCGTTTCAGGGACTGACTTGGAAGGAGCAAGATTCAAAATCTTGGCTGCACTTTCTAGAGTATAACCCCAGAAAGAAGGCGGTAAGTCAGTGAAACTCATCATGGAATGAACCATATCAAGTAGGGTTTGATTCCTTCTCTCAGAAACTCCATTAAGCTGAGGAGTTCCCGGAGGATTCCACTGAGAGATAATGTCATTATCTCTGAGATGATTAAGGAATTTTTCACTAAGATACTCGCCACCTCGATCAGATCGAAGTGTCTTGATCTTGTGACCAGTTTGGTTCTCAACCTCCTTTTGAAATTCTAATAATTTCCCAAAAGCCTCAGATTTGTACTTCATTAAGTACACATAACCATAACGACTAAAGTCGTCGGTAAAGGTTATAAAGTACTGATGATTGGTCAGTGTGCTTACACTAAGCGGTCCACAAACATCAGAATGGATCAAATCCAAGGTCCTTGTGGCTCGATCTATACTCCCTTTGAAGAGAGTTTTGGACATCTTTCCTTTGAGACAGGATTCGCAGGAAGTTAACCGTTTAAGGTCAATTTCAGAGAATGTCCCTAAGGCAGTTAACTTGCAAATTCTGTTCTTGGAATATGTCCTAAGCTAGCGTGCCGAAAAGATGCTGTGACTTTGTCATCTCTCTTACGTTTTGTTTCTCGTTGTATATTCAAAATATTACTGTTTTGGGTTAGATAAAGTCCATTGTTTAATGTACCATGATTTATTGAATAACTGTTCTTTTTGAGGAAAAAGTTACCTTTCTTAATATTAATTTCATAACCTTCACAATCAAGTATTGGAATTGAAATTATATTACGAATAATGTCTGGTACATAAAGGACTTTATTTAAAACTAAAACAGAATGACCTAAATCTTATCTAATTGTGCCTAAAGCTTAATCTTCGACCGTTGAGCCGTCCCCAATCTTCAAGACATATTCTCCTCCCTTCAGTTGCGGGACCTCACTTAGCATTTGTACATCATTACAGATATGAGATCCACAACCGGTATCAAGTACCCAAGAGTTAGAATTAATAAAAAGATTTACCTCAACGAGAAACATACCTTTCTTTAGAGCAGCCTTGTACTCCTGAAAGTTTCTCCTCCAATGCCCCGGTTAGCCACAATGGAAGCAAACGTCCTCTTTCTGATCACGTTTCTTCTTTTGGGCTTTTCCCTTCGTGATGCCTCCATTGGACCTAAGGGACTTCTTCTTCTTTTGGGCTTTCTTGCCCTTGCCTTTAGATGGCTTAAAAGAAGATGGAGCAGTTACCACCACAACCTTGTTGTCCTTCTTGATCATGCTTTCAGCAGTGATAAGCGGACTAATCAGCTCAGCTACAGTAGCATTTGCATGACTCATGTTGAAGTTAAAGACAAATAGGTTAAAGGATGGTGGGAGCGAGGCTAGCAGCAAATCCACCGAAAGCTCATCTCTCAGTGGCATGTCCATGGAAGCAAGTTTCTCAGTGAGAGCAAGAAACTTGAATCCATATTCATGGACACTTGTACCCTCCCTCATTCTCAAATGGAACAATTCTTTTGAGGTGTTATACCTTGAAACACGCTCATGAGGGCAGTAAAGTTGCTCTAAGTGGTCATAAATCTCCCAAGAGAATTCCATGGACTCATGTTGTCTTTGCATGTTTGGAGACATGTTAGCAAGCATGAGACAATGGGCTTGGAGATTACCATCCTTCCACTTCTGAATCGCGTCCTGCTCAGCCCGGGTCGGAGCTTCCCCTTTGGGAATGGGCTCCGCCTCGTAGAGAACATAAGTTCTCTTTTTGGAATCTAGAACGATTTTTCAATTCCTAAGCCAATCAGAATAGTTGGGACCAGTCAACTTGTTTGACTCGAGGATCGATACTAGAGGGTTTTTTGTTGCCATTTTAAAACACGTAGAGAATCACAGAATGTAGCACCCCGGAGCGTAGGGCACCACGCCTCCCGTACTATAGCCCAACACGTGTAACGAAATGGAACTCCGCACACGCACCAAGCTACAGCAAACGGAGTGATAAACAAAAACTCACACACTAGCTAGGCGGTCTAGACCCTAATCCAGAGAGCGCATAATAAATCAAAACAAAAGCGAAAGCCACAGGATCAATTCGTACAATCATACATGCTTGAATTAACACAAGTTATACATGAAATGCCCATCAAAGGCCAAATAAATCATACAAGGTTCTAAGCTCAATTCTGAATCATAACTTATATAAATTTAATACATATCTTAAACATAATACCAATGCGAAAAGTAAAGATGCAAAGACCCGACTGACAAACTCGAACAAAATTAAACAAAGGATCGCCGCCTAGCACGGACCAACCTGCACTTGCAAACTCAAGAAAACAGAAGGAAAAAAAAAAAGAAGACGAGGAGGAGGAGGGGGTCAGTCCTAAAGACTAGTAAGGGGGTAACACACTCACACATAAGTATACATAGAGCATAGCATATTCAAAATTAGAGGGTTCCTGAACCGGGGCGTGGGTTTTGCAATCCAAAACATTTAACACGTGATACTAGGTATAAGGAAAAGAGTTAAGGTCGAAGGCCAAAATCAACCAATTTTTAGTACTTATGAATCCACTCCCGTTTCACAAACCAAGTTCAAAGTCACACACATAACTCGCCGAGTACGAGCCTCAGACCAACTTAACTCCGTTCATAAATCAAAGATCTAAATTAAAAGAAAAACATAATTTAGAATCAAACAAACATACCTCTCCTCCGGGTGATGGCAGGGTGGCGTTACCCTGTCCATCAGTCATACTGTATGGGTCGTGAGTTTCATGACACTCACGCTCGAGGACTCCTTCCCCCACCAAGCTTCCTGGTAGGTTCAGGTTTGATCCTTAAGTGTGGAGACCATGCTAGGGACTACACGACGGCCCACACCATCCCGGGTCTCCTTCACACAGACCTCCGGGGCCCAATTCATAATTCATAAATCATAAGTTCAAAATCATACTTATTTTCAAATCATAACTCACTATTTTCAAATCACACACACCAACCCTTTTCAAAACGAACAGACAAAAATAACTTACATATACATAAAAGTGGTTTTCAAAACACATGCAGGGGAAGGCCGCAGCCGCTACCCAATTTCTTCATGAATTTATCGTGGTCGCGACCTCCAACTCGAACCAAAGGCCAAACCAGGGCACGGCCAGGACTGAAAAAGACCTGAGGAAGGCCACGGCCACGACCTGAAGTCACAGCAAGAGGAAAAAGTGGTCGCGGCCGCTACCGGAAATGAACTAACCGCAACCGCGGCCACGACCAAGCACGCAGCAGTAGAAAAACAGAGCAACAACAGCGCAACACCAACCAAAACCAATCCTAAATCAATCTAGCATGCAAAATAAGATCATACAATTAATATGCATCAAATTCTGATCATATATCATGCAAAAATCGAACTAACATGCAAAGGAATGGAAGAAATAAGATCAAACATTCATACTCTTCAAATTTCATACAAAGCATTAATGGTAACCTCAATTAAATGCATCTAAATTCTGAAATGAGTTCATATAATTAATAATGGACGTCTTAGGTTCATAAATGATGCATCAAACCAACAAGAGTCATGAGATTTCATGCCAAATTCATCAAATTTCTGTAAACCTTTACTATTCATCATATTATCCATAACATGCTTGATTCTCCATGAAATTCAGCCAAAGAGCACTCAAAAGAAATAGGAGAAGATTGAGAACAAGATTACGGGCTTACCTTTCAAATTTGAGGCGAATCGGAGGTGTATGGAGCAAGAACTTGATAAAGTGAATAGTATTTCCCCCCTTTCTCCTTCTCTCTCGGATAAACTGCTGCTTTTCCTCATTTTCCTTGGCTGGGGTCCAAATGGGAGGTAAATGGGTGGATAGAGGGTTTAATTAGGTTGAAATATGGGGCGATTCGGATAAGAATGGGTCGGTTATGATCAAAACGGGCGAATATGGAAAATCTGTCACACGGGTCGTGTTTCGGGCAAAATTCAGAGGTTCGAACGGGCTTAGAAAATTACAAACTTAGGTTCCTTAGCTTCCATTCTTTGTTACAATTCTGACGCTTCTTCCAGAATTCGAATCCAAATTCCCGAGCCCAAGTTACGCCTTCCGGAACAGGAGTTGCGCTAAAACGAGTTAGGCCCTCGATTCCCTTAACAAATAAAACGGTTCAAAAACTGTATCAAACGAACTCAAAACATAAAATGAACACGTAGACAAGTTCATAACAAACATATTTCATGTATATCACGTAGTCACATAATTAGGAGCAAAATATGGGGTCATACGGATCGAACGGGGTCAAAACGAACAAATACTTAACAAAGTGTAACAAATAATTATTCAAATAATCAATTAGGAATATAAACAATTTAATTAACATGTAGAAGCGTAAATAAATAAACAAAACATGTACGAAACACTCTCGAAAGTGCGTACCTGTACGGCCGGACGAGCGGGATGTTACACATAATCTAAGACCTAAATGGAAAAACAGAGAACTAAGTGAGCATACTGAATAATAACGATATACATGAGATTAGGTCTTTAATCTATGTTGTTCCCAATGTTTTTAGAAGATCTATAATTCCCAAAGATCTTAGAGGATACTTGTTATCCCAATGGGTACTAAGATCCCAAGCACTTTATCTTGAACCCACGACTCGTGGACATTCTTAATAAAGCCTAAGGTAGGTACAACTTACCAATTCCAACTCGGTCGAGTTCTTAGTAATATTTTTGAATCACCTATCTTTCAATATGTACCCACGACTCGTGCGACATCCATATTTACTTAGGTGTTAAGCTAGACCCATCAATCATAAGATCAAGATCAAAACTTAGTTTGAACGACCTACGACTCGCGGACATCGCCCTTCCTAAAATTGATCTCGAAATATTGATCATTAAAATGATCAATTAGGAAACGAAGAACTTATAGGTTTCACATAGTCACCCCACGACTCATGGACAACAACTAGCTTCCCCTATTAAACTTAAATCCTAATGATGGAATGCTAGGACTTTAATTCGAAGTTTGCACCTCGAACTAAATACCTATTTTCAAAATTAGCTTAATATTTTAAGGGAATTCTCGATTTAACAGGAGAGTTGTCCGCTTCGACCTCATCATCATATATGTTATTCAATTTAATTAGTCTTGATTAATGCAAGTACAACTTAAATGCATTTCACACAAGCACATAGTAGATAACATGTCTCAGCATGATACTAACATGTGATGATCATGGGTTCTACCTATCTTACGCGTGATATGTGGGAGCCACTCCACAATTACAAGTTCTAACATACATGCCACACAAAATAGTTTAAATCACATAAGGGAATTGGAAATAAAACGATGCCCTATCTATTACAATAATAGCAATCCTCTCTAATACTTTAAGAGGACTTCACTTATGGCCTCCATCTTGCTACTTGTTGTATGGATCCATCTTACTCCATGGGTGCATTGTCTCCAAAATGAAAAAAAAAAAACCTCATTACCTATCTCTACTCTCAAATTACAATAAAAGGAAAAAGACATAAAGTAATAAGGCTCAATCTTCATATTGACCTTAGATAATTACACGGGGCATACCCCATCCTAAAAAATAGTAATATGGAAAGAAACATAATAAACACATAACAGTACGCACATAAGTGGGGCACCGACCCCAATTGAAAAACGTAACTATGGGGCTCCAACCCCAAATTTAAACCATCCATGTGCATAAATTAAAACCATTCATAAGACTAAAACCCATGATCACCTAGCATGTATAAATTGCAAGAATTTGAATTTACCAATAAATTAAAATTCTTGTATTAAGCCCTAATGACTTAAAACACGATTTAGATGTAATTCTTGTTCATGAGCCTTTTCTATAAAATCCAAGAAATAATAAACCAATAAAATTCTAATTAATTTCTGAAAATTAATAATTTTATCCCTTTTCAATCGTTTTAGTAATTCTGAAAATTAGTAATTTTTCCAAAATTAAATTGTTTTAATTTCTCAAAATCCCAACTTAACGAAATAATTAAAATAATTTTAATTTAATAAAATAGATTTTAGAAGGTTAAAATTAAATCGGGATTTTGTGGACCAAAACACGAAAAAAAAAACACGAAACATGAAACATGTGCCCGGAATGCCCGAGCATTGCTCGCTGCCGGCAGCGTTTGCTGCCATCGCGTGCGCACTAGGCGCGTGTCCCTACGCGCTTTGCCCGCAGCGTTGGGCGCTCACTTCCACGCCGTTCTAGGCGGACGCTTCCGCAACGAAGCGGGAGCTGCTAGGCAGCTGTCCCGCGCGGTTGCGGGACAGATGCTTGGGATATCCCGTACGGATGCTGGACGGGGTTATGGGCTGTCCTGTGCGGTTACGGGACAGGTGCTCGGCAGCGATGGCAAGGGTGAGGCTTCGGGTGCGACGCTTTAGCACGTGCGAGCCTCATCTCGTTCCTTCGTAACGCAATTTCGTGTTTCGTAATTTTGGTTCAAAAATCAAAACATTCCAAGAAATCAAAACACGATTTAAATTCATTTGATCCAAAAACAATTTTAAATTAATATTTTCAGAAAACAGTTTTCAGAAACTTTCAGGAAAAATATAGATTCAATTTTTCAGATTTTCTAAAAGAACTCATGAATACTCAATCACATCTAAACCTAAGAATTTCTACCAAATTCGTAATAATTGAGATGAATCAAAAATAGGCCTTCAAGGTGGCTTTAATACCACTTTTTGGGAAAACGAAACAGAAATGTAAGAAAATTTAAAATTTTTCCCAACAAGATAGAATCGAATCTTGCAATTCCTATTCCCAAATTCGTAGTGATCAAGAAACTCACTTAGATAGAAGCTTTCTTGACACGTTCTAGCCGCCCAAGAACGCTCTTCACGCGGGTTGTCCCCAAAAGCTCCTTCGAATCTTTCAAGACTTCACCATAGTAGCCCTCTAGAGAATTAGTCCACCAACCTCAACCACGATCCGAATAGGGAGGATGCAAGTTCTATATTCGGTGTTTACACTCTAGGGTTTAATGTATAATATTTGGAGAAGGAGAATTTTGCTATCACCCTTAATGGGGTTCGAACCCCACTTATTTATAGCATAAGGGGTTCGAACCCCTTTTCCTTGTTGGACAAGAATTTCAAAACTCTTTTGGCAAGGGATTTCATATCCATTTGATCTCAATCCAAGAAACTCATTTCTTGATGTCTTGATCCACTGCCTTGGCTAAGGACTCCTAGATGGCATATGAATGACTTACATAATAAGAGATCATCTTGCTAATGCAAGTGCAGGTCCTTTATCGATTCTCATATACTTTCATGTGCCACTTGTGCAGTCCCAGCGTAAGGCTTCCCAAACTATTAGTATAAGTGTTGGCTTGAGGGAGGGACTGAGTTGGGTCGAGATTGTGGCGTGGCCAAAGGTTGCCAACTAGGCCTGTTTTGGAGCCATGTCCGCATTTTCAAATTTTACCCCTATCATCTCTCCTGTCCCCTCCCCCCCCCCCCCCCCGGTTGGTTCTTATAAATGACATGGTAATCGACCTTGAAGTCCGAGGTGTGTTGCTGACGTGGAAAAAATCGACCTCCTGGCTTGAACGGTGGCACGTGTCAGGATACTTCGACCCAATGGCTCGAAGGTGGACATGTGTGGACACATGTGCCCGTAGACGTGCAAGTGTGAATCATGCTCTGTGAGAAACAATTGAGTTTCTGTAGCACCCGTGATGTCAGGCACCACATCCCCTACATTATAAGTCTGGCCCACATATGAAATGAGATAGTCCATACATAAACCAAACTCACAACAAACGGGAGACAAGGAAAATGACCTTCCTAGATAGGTGGAATCTAACTATATACCAAGCAATCATAGAATACGATACACGCGGTGTGGAAGCATCAATACCAAATATAAAATCACATTATCAATCACCGATCAACATGCAACCTTGGAGAATGTAATTTTTGCTTTCGGAATCAAGAATAATTTTGGTTCCTAAGCCAAATAGAATAATTAGGACCGATCAACTTGTTTAACTCGAGGATGGATATGAGTGGGTTTTTGGTTGTCATTTCAAATTGTTGCAGAAAATCACAGAATCTACAACCTAAATGGAGAAAGCAGAGAAAAACATGAGCATGCTGAATAATAGCATTATACATAATAACGTCTTTCATTTCATGTTACCTCCCACTGTCTTTCATCCGTAATAGAATCTTTAGGTAGGTACTACTTATCAATTCCACCATAGAATTCTCAGTATTATTTTGCATCACCGTTCTTTCAACATGGACCCACGACTCGTGCCACATCCACATCTACTTCGATGTTAAGCAGAACCCGTCAATCATTAGATCATGATTAAACTTAGTTCGCACGACTCGTGAGACATCGTACTCCCCAAAATAATCATGAAATATCAATGACTAATTAAAATTGTTGATTAGGAACTAAGAATATAACTAATAAGTTGGACCACGAGTCAAGAGCCAGCAACTTACTAAACTTAATCCTATTGATGGAATGTTAGGTATTTTTCTCTTAGTTTTCACTTTCGATCAAAAATACCTATTTTTCCAAATTGCTTAATATTTAATGGGATTTTTTGAATACCGGAGAGTTGTCCGGATTTGACCTCACCAACATATATAAAGTTATCCATTTTTATAGGTCTTGATTAATGTAGTTTTCACATAAAATGTATCATACAAGCACTTAGCAGATAACGTGTCCTAACATGATACTAATATGAGATGATCATGGGCTTCCTATCTTATGTGCAATTATGGGAGTCATTCCATAATCACTAGTTCTAAACATACATACCACATAGAACAATTTTATCACATAAGGGAATGATAAAAATTTAATGGAGCCCTATTCTATTACATTAAATCATTAATAAAATTACCCTTCCCTAACATTTTGAAGGTCTTCATTTATTGCGACCAACTCTTTCCTTTGTGAATCCATCTTACTCCATGGGTGCTTGTCTTCCAAAATGAAAATTGTTACGCCCCGTCTCTTTGGCAATCCAGGTATGATGTCACGAGAGAGTTTAATTATGTAATTTAAATGTTTTAATTTCAAATATGTGAAATATGTGGCGTCGCATGCTCTACGTGTCAACATGAATTTTATTTCAAGTTATTTTTTATCCTAGAATTTGATTATTATGTGATTGGACTCAAAAGTCCATTTAAGTGAAGATTATGGACCTAATCGCTATTAGGCTTTTTGAGCCGTTCTTTAGCTAACTTGAGTTCAGGGATTTGAATTTGAATTCTAACTTCACTGTTGGATTCATTTCAACGAATTGAGTCCAACGGAACAAGCCTCACATTTTTCTGAAGCCATTTGAACCCCCTACCGATTTAAATTCTAACCGATTGAACCGAACCGAACAGATTTTCTTGGAGATAAGAACCGAACCACAACCCTTCCTCCCTCATTTCTCATTTCAACATTTCAAGTAGAGGAGGAGAAGAGAAGTAGGGTTTTCCCACCTCCACACCTAAGAGCTCAAGTTTCGCCTCCATTTCTCGCCCGATCAACAATTCGAGGTAAGCATTGAACTCCTCTCTTCGTGTGTTTTGATTCTATCTGCAAAAAATCTCATTTTTTTTGCTCGTTTCCTTACACATGAAGAAGATGATAAATAGTACACAATATGTGAAATTTGCTCCCTTGGCTTCATACTTGATTCTTTTGATCAAAGATTTAAGTATGATGTTCGTTTAAGCTCCCTGGTTGTTTATTCAATGAAATTTCGTGTATTAATCACACTTTTCCTGAATCACCATGAATGTACCTTGCTTGAGCTTGCATGGAAACTTATTATACACTAGAATTCATGCTCTAAGAATTTACCTAAGTGTTTAAACAAGTTCTTAGATCATTTCTATGCATTTGGAGCAAGAATTGTGTGATTGTTGTTGCTTTGGGTTGCTGCTATGTTATTGCCCCCTTTTCTTCTTCTCCCGACATTGATATAGGTGCCATGGAGTTTGGATTTCTATGTAGAGTCACCCCTATGACTCCCCTCTTCACAAAATGGGCCATGGCCGTGTATAGGCCATGAGATTTAAAGATTAAGCCTCTACATTAAGACACGCCAGTGTCTCCCTAGGAGCTTTTAGCTCCTGTCCCCAGCCACCCCCGTGGCCCCCCTCCCCCAAATCTTTTGTGGCTACGTACGTTTTCTTCCGTCGTTTGGTTCGTATGCTCTTTTTCCTCCCCAACTTTGATTCCTAACATGTTTTATGCTCTTGGATGAATGTAAATTCATGTAATATGATATGTTATGTAATTATACAGTGTGTTATTAAGGGTTAAAATGTGTTATGTGTTTGTAAACGAACAAGTGCTACCGAATGCCTTTCATTTACGCTTGTTCGCATTAATTGTACACATGAACGCTTTCTTAATGTGTTTATGATTATGAATGAATACGTTGAGCTATATGATGTCTTCTTTTGTATGAAATGGATATGAATATAAACTATGCCTACGGGATTGCATCTCTTAAGTGCATAAGCATACGCCGTGATTCTTTGTGGTTCATTCTTGAGTCTAAGTCTTGCATTTTATCTTCAGTTTGCCTAGGTGCACCCGGGATGATATTTCAATTGCCGAGTTGATTCCCGGATTTTCAGCTGATAGTATCCTTGTCTCAAATCCAGTTTTCAATACACCCCTGAACCTTGCAAAAGATCAAACAACTCCTCAATGTGGGGCAAAGGATACTTATTCTTCACGGTCATACGATTCAACTCTCTGTAATCAATGCAAATTCTCAAAGTCCCATCCTTCTTTTTGATAAAGAGAACTGGTGCACCCTACGGTGAAAAACTAGGTCGAATATACCCGGTCTTGAGAAGTTCTTCGAGCTGAATCTTCAACTCCTTCAGCTCGACTGGAGCCATACGGTAGGGAGTCTTGGAATAGGGCTCTACTCTCGGATACAAATCTATCACGAACTCGATCTCCCGATCTGGGGGTAAGGCACCAAGATTCTCAGGGAAAACGTCGGGATAGTCCTTCACAACGGCTGTCTCCTCAAACCGTGATTGATCCTTTAGCTTATTAAGGAGATAAGAAATGTATCCCGTAGCTCCATCTCTTATCAACTTGTGAGCCTCTGTAAAAGACAAGAGTGGTACGGTCTTCGAACCAATACCAACAATCACTTCCTCAGCCAACTTGACTTTCTTAGCAAAACAATAAACCATAGCCCGGTGTTTGAATAACAAATTTATCCCCAAAATAACTTTGTACTTCCTCATAGGCATCACGATGAAGTCTGCAGAGTAATCTTTGCCATCCAATCTCACCAAACAACCTCAAACCACCTGGTCGGTCTCAAGACTTCCCTCAATAGGGGAACTAACCACATAACAAGAATGCAAGCAAGTAACAGGCAAGCACAGAGTAGCAGCAAGTCCAGAAGAAATAAAAGAATGCGTGGCACCAGGATTAAAGAGTGCATGTATGTTCATGTTATGTATGCATATGGTACCTTTCACAACAGTATTAGGGTTGGCTTCCATATTCTGCTCATCGCCCTCAAGGGCATATACACGGGTGGGTATCATTGGCCTTGGCACTCCAGCTTGATATGCCCGATTCTTGTCTGGGTAAACAATCGCCATGTGATTTCCCTTCCCGTATATAAGGCAAACACCCAACCTTTTGCAATAATTATGGTAGGTATGAGTAGGTCCTCCACAATGAGTGCATGGAGGTTTATCCTGTCTGGACCTAGATGGAGCTAGTTGTGCCTATGGAGCTAGTCCTGAAATAAGGGGCTTCTTGTTCGGGCCTTTGTTTTGTTGAATTAATTGATTAATAGGCCTATTGCCCTGATTGAATCCAGTCCCCGATCCTGAAGCTTGCCCGAAACGATAACTAGTCCTCCGGCTCATGACTCCATCTTCCACTTTCAAGGCCTTAGAAGTTGCCTTCAACCAAGTACTCGTATTAACGGCCTCAATTGCTGTCTGGATATCAGGCCGAAGTCCTTGGACAAATTGTATAGCCTTTTGGGTATCATCACTAGCAATATTTAGAGCATACCGAACCAAGCTATCGAATTCCGAAATATACTCCGAGATAGTCCTGTTTCCTTGTTTCAATTCCTTAAATTCTTTCAATCTTTGCGATCTTGCAGACGGTGGTATAAACTTGCCCTTGAATTCCTAACCAAAACATCCCAAGTTACTTCTTCCCCGGGGGCATATAAATGAATTTTAGTAGTTTCCCACCACGAGAAAGCCTGTCCTTGTAACAAACCAATGGTACACCTCGTTTTTTCTTGAGAACCACAAGGAATGAGCTCCCAAGTCCGCTCGATCTCTTTGAGCCATTGCTCGGCTTATATATCATTCCATAAGTAGAATTTAGGGGGATTCTTATTCCTGAATTCTCGATAAACTGCCAAAATTCCTCCCTCTTGAACTCCAGCAGGTGCAGGTGCAGGTGGCGTTGCCTGTGGAATATAGTCTCGAAGCCTATGATCAATAATATTAATGACCGAATCGACAAATGCCTTAGCTTACGGAGGTTGTTGTGGTACGTTGTGGTTGGGGAGTAGGAGAACGATCACGGCGACGGCGCCGATCAGGGGAACGATGTCTTCTCGGAGGCATCCTGTAATTAAAACACTGAAATACGTGCTATGTTTAGACCATGCATGAGAGTGCAAGCAATTCAATCAAATAGCAAGAATTAGGGCACATAAACACATAAGAAATGCATATGAAGCACGTTGACATTTAGTTCTAAAGCCATACGACTTACACAGACTCAACACGACATGAGAGCCCGGGTTTTGCAACCCAAGGCTCTGATACCACTTAAGGATGTAGCGCCCGAGCACGAGACACCACATCCCCCCGTACCGTGACCCGACCCGTATATGTAATGGAGAGTCCACACACGTGCCAAATCAAGGCGGACGGAAATACAACATACTCACTATGCTAAACGGGAGCTAACCCTTAAACCAATCAATACCAAAATGCGGTAAGAACAGAGTAATACAATAAAAGCGGAAGCTATACATTATCATATATATACCATGAGCTTTCAAGCTCTAAAATAAATTCAAATATTTGAGTATTCAAAAGGCCATCTCGGTACAACATTAAGTACGCTCCAAGTATCCATAATCAATACACAAAATAAGATATAAGTGTAAGTGACACAGGAAGTACTATACTCGAATACAAGACTCGAAGGACTCGGATTCCCTCCTAGCAAATCCTAACCTGCATAAAACAACTGAAACAAAACGGGTTCAGTCCAAAGGGGACTGGTGGTATAAAAATGGGGCATATTATTTAAATATTGCATAATTGAAACACGTATATGCAAGTTATAATCCCATAAGAGGTTTTAGAACCTTTCCCAAGCGGGTAAAATAAGAAAATCATTAAACGGGATTATAACAATCATATTCATTCATTAGGTTATTCATGAGCCCTACGAGAGGGCTAATTCTCCAACCTTCACCTTGTGTAATCATTAAAGTGTTCGTTAGGTTTTCAAAAACATAATCTTTCATGCATAATCAATCGATCAATCATAATCATTCGATCATTCAATATCATTTAATAAACACCTTTTTCCTCCAGGCGGTGGATGGGCTTGCAAGACCCGGCCACCTCAATCATTATGGCTAGTGGGGTACATGAATCCCCAAAAGCTCAGTTTCCATTCCTCGCTAACCTCCTAGCGAGGGCCAGTATCGCCGTACTTTTGGTGGAACTAGTATACGAGGTTCACCGTCAGCCCATGCTTCCCCGGTTAGCCACGTACACTAAGTCCCAGGGCCCCCATTCAGTGCATTCATTCAATCTAGCCAAAACATTAGGTAGGGTTTTCAATAAAAAAAGAGGTTTTACTTTAAAAATCATTGACTCTTCAAAAGACTCGATATATACGTATAATAATTTGGCCTAAAATATTACACAAAGGGGATATGTCGGGTCATTTAACCAATAGAAGAGAAACCCACCTTAGAAAACCAAAGAAACGATGCAAGAGCCTCACTGATCGGCCTCACCTCTGTTTGAACCCAATATGTGCAAAAAAGGTGAAGTGAGACTCAATATGACCAATTATGACGCACGGCAATGTGATAAACATGATATGAGATACATATGAGACATTAATATGTTATGGCGATGTTCCTATGTACAATTAATGTCACATAGGCATGGAAATGATCATTCCATTCAATATACGGAAGAACCGTACTCATTCATAATCATACGTTCAAACAATTCCAATTCAAGTCACGTTGTAGCACGTAATCAAATTGCACGTATCCATAACAATCAATTCATGATCAATTAAGTAGCGTATTCATAACTATTCATAATATAAATCATGAGCATAATTAAAACAAGATTAAAGCATAAGACAAACGAGATTAACAACATAATTAACATACAAACTAATTAAAGCAAACAAGAGAGAGCAATTGGAGGAACGCCCCGTTCCTGGAGGCAGGCGATTCAACCCATGGTGGTAACGGGGGTTACCACCTCTTAGAACAACTGGGGTAACAAGCGTTACCCCAAGCAGACGTCCAAAGTCTCACAAAAGGATGGAGGTAATGGGTGTTACCTCCCTTCAGCGCAAACGGGGTAACGGGCATTACCCCTGGCAGATTTCGTCCCCTGTTCTTGTTTCTTCTTCTTCTTCTCCAACGAACCAACACATACACACACCACACCCCTGTTCAAGAACCAAGAAAGGAGCAAGGAATGCA
The DNA here is from genome assembly GCA_037501455.1 of Lantana camara. Taxonomy (NCBI): domain Eukaryota; kingdom Viridiplantae; phylum Streptophyta; class Magnoliopsida; order Lamiales; family Verbenaceae; genus Lantana; species Lantana camara. Next base: position 71,065,621 of record CM074860.1, read on the forward strand.
ACAATTCAATGCATAACATGATTACAAGACAAGGCATAATCATCAAACAATCATATATACACAAGAAATCAAGGAAAGGAAGGAGAAAGGATGATCTACTCAAACATCTTCAAGTTCAAGAAATCAAATTCATTAATGGTGGATTCATTAATACTCAACTACCATCAATTAATAAATAAGGTAACATATAATAACATAATTAAATATTTAAATTGCGTAAATTCGTAAACACATACGTTATACCTATACGACCGAAAAGTCGGGGCGTTACAACGCGTCCCTTTTTTCCAATTGGAGCTTGGTTAGACTTGTTTTCCTTTGGTTTTTGGTCTTGTTATGTCTTGGAAGCTTGGGATAACTCGTACTCGACGAGTTCTTATCTTATCTTAAATCTATGAAACGAGAATGGACTCCTAACACTTAAAATTGGTTGCTTTGGCCTCCGGTCCTTAACTGCTTTTACGTACTTATATCTAGTATCACGGGGAACACTTTGGATTGTAAAAACCATTCTCAGTTCATAGACTATCTCTTGTTTTGTAAATGCTTTGCTCTATACGTATATGGGTGCGTGTTAGCCCCTCACTAGTCACTAGGACTAACTTCTTTTGAGTTGCAAGTACTACTTTTGGGAGTCTTGAGCTAGTTGGAAAGTGGCCTAGTCGTCTTACTTGTGGATAGCTCGAGTCTCATGCATATGTTCTATTTTATTATGTACTTTTGATACTCGATATGTAGTGATATACTTATGCTAGATACTTTGTTACTTTAGCCAGGGATGGGCATGTGGATTTGTAGTATGATATGATTCGACTTTGATGACTATGCTATGTATTTATATGTTGCTAGCTTGAATAGCTTGTTCTCAAATCGCTTCTGCTTATACTTGAAGTATTGCGCGCTTTGATTTTGAGGGTCTAGTCTGTCTAGCTTAAGAAAGTTTTTGATTTGTCACCCGTTTGCTATGGTTTGACATGTGTGCGGAGTTCTATTTCGTTACACGTGTTAAACTCTAGTGCGGGAGATGTGGTGCCCACCGCTCGGGGTGCTACATGCTTAAGTGGTATCAGAGCTTTAGGTTGCAAAACCGGAGCTCTAGCATCGTTTCGAGTCTATCTAGGTCGTTCGGCTTGAGATTATGTGCTTGTTTGCATTCACTTACATCCTTATGTGAATTATTTGACTTTATTTACATTAATTGTACACATGAACATGTACTGGATCCCATGCATCGATATATGCTTTGATTTGTTATTTTTAGGTTGCCGCCTCGAAGAAGAGACTTTCTTAATCAACCTCCACTACCACCACCACCAATGAATGCAGAAAACATTATCCAAGCTCTCTTGAACCAATTGCAACAAAATCAGAGGAATCAGACCCGACCTGGGGAAGAAGGACAAGTGACTCCGGCCTTTCAGGAGTTCAAAAACAATAATCCTCTGAAGTGGTACGGGGGGAGATGATATTAAAGTTGAAGAATGGTCATCGGAAATTTCAAGAATATGGGAGATATGCCCCGATCCATCCTAAGGAAAGGCTATTTGTATCTCTCGATTCGTTCAAGGTCCGGCCTCTAATTGGTTGAAAGCAACAAGAGGTAAATTGGAAAGGCTTGGGTAAGAATTTAATTGGGAAAGTTTCACATGGGATTTTCGCGATAAATATATTCCCCCGAGTGCAAGAGAAAGAAGGCTCCAGGAATTCTCAGAGCTAAAACAAGGAAACAGATAGGTCGAGGATTATATTTTGGGGTTTGAGAGACTTGCTCTATATGCTCCCCACATTACCGATGACGATTCTATGAAAGCCCGTAATTTTATTCATGGGTTGAGGAATGAACTTCAATATGCCTTACAATCTGCCACCATCGACACTTGGGAGAAAGCTAAGAGGAAAGCCATCAAAGACGAAGATCAAAGGTTGAGATTTAAATCCCAACCTTATTCTTTGGGACAAGGTTCTGAATCGAGCAACAACTTGGGTAAAGAGGCCCACTGTAGCACCCAAAACGCAAAGATGCCACATCCCCGCACTATAGTTCAATCCACATATAAGATGGACGACCCATACATGAACTAAACTATAGCGACGGGAGACAATAATTAAAAAAAAATGACAACTAGCTAGGCGGGACTAACCCCAGACTACATAATCAATTCATAATGCGTCAAAATAAAGCGGAAGCATAATATGTTCAATATCAAATACCAACATCGAAAGCATGCTATCTCCACTATATCCATATATCAATACATTATCATCTCCAAATATATAATAGATAACAATATCAATAATTCATATGCAATAACAAGTAAAGGAACCGTGCATATTCGACTACAAAGACTGGACTTGACTCGATTCCCGCCTAGAATGCACCTACACAAACCTAAAAGGTGGAGGCATCAGTCTACGAAGACTGAGTGAGGGGCATAAATAAATGTTAGGTTAAATAACATGCAAGTTATATTCTCGGGTAAAGTTTTAGAAAGGATAATAATATAAGTTCAAGAATGGAATATTCTTCGCCCGAGAGTACAACTATCCAATTTAACAATTCATTTAATTCCATTTCATGCAAAACATGGCCCGGCGAGTGAGGGCAATCTCCAACCTTACACCAATAGTAACAATACATGCTTGCTTTAATAGTTAACAGGTGATCATACAATTCAGTTACGGTGTAGTAGTGCGATGGTGTGCTCAATCAATATAATTAATGCCAATGAGTGAAATCAATGCAGTAACCCGAGGATAGCCCGTGGTGCCGGACCCGTCCCCAGTCTCCTTCTCCCTCTAATGATGGGAAGATCGCGAGCCTTCACCATCCAAGACATGGTGTACGTCAGGAACATGACTCCAACGCACGGGACTTCTTCCTCCACCAAACCTCCTGGTGGATTCAGAGGTGATCCCACATGATGAGGGGAGTACAGAGTTACCCGTCAGCCCTATGCTTTCCCGGTTGGCCCATACACTAACCCTCGGGCCCAAAGTGAACAATCATGCTTACTCGCCAAAACATGCACGATACATGGCTTGCTTTTCATGAACATGTCTTGCTTTCAAGAAACATGGCTTACTTGTAATCATGAGTAAATCTCATGGAAATTATAGATATAAATACCTTTTGGCCGAAATCTCACGTAAGGGTTATATAGGTTCCATATAACTAGAAATTAAACCTCACCTGACAAGCGACACGATGACTCAAGGGTGCATGAACGTGCTCATCGATCAGTAATCTCCGCCCTGGAGAAGAAATTGAATGGAAAAGAGATGAAAGGAGATAAAGAAGTGATGATGATTATACTCTAAAGTTCCTAATTTCTTGGAAATTTAACTTGAATATGATGAATCCCAACTTTCCTCTTTAATGCTTGGCTCGTGGAAATGGAGAGCAAGAATACAGCACCCCGAAGCAAAGGGCCCTACATCCCCGCACCATAACCCGACACGTGTAACAAAATGGAAACTCTGCACATAAAACACACCCCTAGGCTAGGCAGTCTAGACCCTAATACAGAGTACGCAACAAAATAAAATCAAAGGCGGAAGCAACAGGATCGCAAATACATTCATAATCAAGCAAAATCTCAAATAAAAACAAGCGACGGGTTCAACTAGCATAGATACCTAATCCCGTAAATCAAACATAAAACATAAATACATAAATACATAACGGGTTCATTCTTATCCTGGAAACCTGTCCCGAATCATATCAAAATGACGAGATATATTAAATACATAATCATAGGCTTATACATATTTAAAATTCCAAGGCATAATGATAAAGAAGTAGAATGCAAAAAGACACAAATAACTTGACTCAAAAGACCCAAAAGACCACCCCCGCCTAGCTCGACCCGAACCCTGCACCTGCAACTAAAGGGAGGGAAAAAAGAGAGGGGTCAGTCTACAACTCGACTGAGTGAGGGGGCTGAACACACTCACACGATACATAATATAGAGCATAGCACGTACTAAATAAAAGACTCTGAACCGGGAATAGGGTTTTGCACACCAAAATCCATTTTAAAACAAACTTATAAATATCTTATCAAAAGCATAGCGTATCTATAACTTAAAAGTCCTATCCCGTTTCATAATCAACATAACGTACAAAAAGCTCGGCGAGTACGAGCACCAATCCCATCCTGGGCTTCTCATACGAATCAAACATTACGAATCAAAACAAAAGTAACATTAAAGAACAAACCTCCTTCTCCGGTGATGGAAGGGTTGCGTGACCCTAACCATCCATTACGTTATGTATGGGTCCTGAGTTTCATGACTCTCACGCCCGAGGATTCCGTCCCCCACCAAACCTCTTAGTAGGTTTCGGGTTGATCCTATCCAACAGGAGAATGTGCGCAGGGGTCATAACCGGCGACCCCTTAGTCGTCCCGGGTCTCCCTTACCCACACCTCCGGGGCCCAACATTACCGTTACCTTACATTACCATTACATTACATTCTCGCTCAATACAAATCAATAACATTACAAAACTTACGTACCTTATCGAAGCATACCTTACCTTGCAACTTAGCGTATGCTATAAACGTACCTCTCCGTGTCATCCTAATCCGTAGCTAGCACGAAGACACACGGTTTGGAACATAGCCTCGTTGAAAAACATTTCAAGCTTATGTATGCTCGCATATATATAATTTAAAATATGTAATCGTATGACAAAGTCATAAACATATCATATATGCACATATCTATTTTATAAATATAATAATATAGTCGCATGCGGGCTTGAAAACGGTCATATAGGGATGTAGGTCGCATTAACTATAACAAACCTAAAACCTCACCTTGACGTACAAACCAAACGGGCACCTCAAAGCACCCCACGAGCAACTCCCTTCGAACAATCTAAACACAAGAAAACAAGGCTAAGACTCCATATGAATCATAGAAACGCGCGGCAAATGCATATACATGCAAATGATGCAATGCACTTCATATAAGTTCACACTTAGGCATATCAAATCTAATAACATAATATCACACAAATAAATCGAGAATCGAACTCCTATCACGTCAAACGAATTCATAACATATCAAATAAGCTCATAGCATATCATAAAATTGCATACCACAAGCTTTCATAAGGTTAAAGTTCATATATAAGATCAAATTATTAAAATCATACTATATAAAAAAAATAAATCAAAGTACTAAATAATTAATTAAATAACACACATTATAATATGTATATACACATATATATTACATACATGCATAATATAAATATATTACATATTTACACATAATATATAATATATAATACATACACACGCATCACACAACAATATGCATATATATATATATATATATATATATATATATATATATATATATATACACACACACACATTCAGGCATGTACGTACACAAACATGCACATATGCATAAATAAAAAAAAAACATGCAGCACATTAAACAACGACATGCATGCATAACAAACCACAACACATATAAAATGAAGGAAAGAAAGATGCATAAGCTACTGCATGGAACCTCCCCGGCCGGGTACACAATCAAAGAAAAATCTCCCCGCCCGGGGAGATGACATCCGAAGCAAACGAATAGCAGCAGCAGGCCCTGTTTTCTTCCCTTTTCACGCAGCAGCAGCAGAGCGAGGTAGCAGCAACAACACAGCAGCAAAAGGAACTAAAAACACTCCCAAAAACGCAGTAAAATCATACCATAACAGCAGCAAGTTCACACGCAGCAGCAAGTTCACACGCAGCAGCAAGGATGCAAAAGGAAGGAATTCAAACTCATATTTCCAAGCTTTTCATGAAGTGCAGCTATGGTAGATTATTATACACTCAAGAAACATGAAAATCATGCATATAAATGAAACTAATACACCAAATAGATCATATATCCAGCTGAAATTCAGGAACGAGACAAGGATGCTCAAGAATTCAACAAAATTCATATAAACCTAGCTATTCTTATAGCAGCCTCAAACATGCTCAAATAATCATGAAACTCAGAAAATCTAGACTTAAAAGAAAGAGGAGAAGATGGAGAATCAAATCATGGGCTTACCTTTCGAATTTGAGGCGAATCGGAGGAGTATTGAGCTTGGAAAGGCAAAATGAACTGTGCAGATTTCTTTTTCCTCCTTTCTCTCTCGTTCAGCTGCTTCTCTGTCTCTCTCCAGGTCTGATTTCGAAATGAGGGTTAGGTAGAGAGATATTGGGCTTAACTAGGGTTAAGTGATCTCGAGAATCAACTCATTTGGTTAAGGAATGAGAGAGATATGGCAAAAATTCTCCAAGGTGGCAAATCTGCGCGAGCTGCTCGGTTCGGACAAATTTCGGAGGCTTAAACGGGTTTAGAAAAATACAAGGCTAGGTTCCTTATCTTTCATTCTCGTTACGAGTCCAGCTTTACTTCCAAAATTCAAATCCGAATTGCCTAGCTCAAGATATAAATTTCGGAACACAAGGCACGCTAAAACTAGTTAGGCCCTCGAGTCCCCAACAAATAAAATATAGTGCGTTACCGTATCAAACAAGTCCGAAAAATTAAAACGAGCACATAATCGAATTCATAACACGTATAATTCATGCATATTAAATTTGCACGAAATTTCGATCTCAAATCGAACACAAACGCAACACATTTTCAACAAATAAGCATATTATTCAAATAATAAAATTAAATTTTCAATGAAATAATTAATAAAATTTTAAAATAATAATTAAACGATTTAAAATAAATAAAATTTTATTAAAAAGTTTATTTTTCAATTAGGTCCAAAACTTTCAAAAAGTGTCAAATATGTCCAAGTTCAAATTTTCAATTATGTCCAAAATTAAATAAAATCATACAATTAAGCCCTTAATTCACATGAATCACATAATTCGCAAAAATTAGCATGCTCGGAAATTAAATTCACATATCATAAAATTCATAAAAATTCATATCATAAATCACTTAGGCAAATTTTGACATATAATTGGAATATTTCATATAAATTCAAATAATTCATATAAGAATTTCAAATAATAAAGTATAATTTAATTAAATATGAAATTAAAATAATTTAAATTGCACATTTAGCTCTCTCGTAAGTGCGTACCTGGACGGTTGAAAAACCGGGGTCTCACAATCTCTCCCCCTTAAAAAGGACCTGTCCTCAGGTCCGAATCAGGGTCTTGATCAATGCCAGAAAAGCTCAACTCCACGCTTCCACTGCGCCACTCTGATTTAGTTTCCAAGTGGCTTGTTGGATTTTTTTAAATCCCACCACAAGAACTCTGACCGAAAGAAAACTTCTAGTCTTCATCTCAAACCTCAGTCGGACCAAAACTCTAACCGGTTGCTCACGAACGACGAACCTCTTGTCGAACCACGAAACCCTGAGGAAACGGCCAACTCGTTGAAGCGAGCGACCCCTCAAACTCATCGAATTCTCCTTAACTTTAGCAAATCAAACACATAGTCCTTAGCCATTTGCTCCCACTTCCAATTAAAATATGGAAGTAGTTAGAGAATCCAACCGGTTCTTGATGCTCGGCCTTCAACCGACGGCATGTTGGACATTGCTACACGAAGTTTGCAACGTCTCTTCATACGCCGATACATCTATACCTATTCTTCAAGTCCTCGAACAAACTCGAACCAAGAGTGGGGTAAGTCTCGAGACCTTGCACATCACGAGAGATGAAGGCTAAACTCTCCCGCAAGCAACACACAACCAAAGCCTTCCTTAGTGCCTCGATTGTAAACGAAGTAGTCTAGAGTACCCCCGGTTAGGCAAAAGTCGGTGCCGAAGGCAACTCTCTTCTACCGTCTCTTCCCACTCTAAAACCGTACCTCTTTCTTATCAAGCAAATCAACGGTTGGCAATCTTAAGAATCGCCTAATATACCCCGTCAATACGAGAGACTTCTTACTCTGAGGTAATTCTCGGTTCTTCTGCCCGAATGCGTAGTCGTTATACCCTTGCTAAAACTAAACTCGGCGCGAACCACGAAACTCTGGGGCAGAACGAACAACTCCTCAAAGCAAGCAGACGGTATTTATCTTCCACAGTTGACCTGTGTAGCTCACGGTAGTCGATACTCACCCTAAGGTCCCGTCTCTTCTTAGGCAGGACTAGAGTACTCCACGAAGAAGTATTCAATTGATGAGACCACGTTCTAAGAGCTCATCGAATTACTCTTTCAACCCCAACAACCATGCTAGAGTCATTAGGTAGGAAGTCTTCAAACAAGTTCAACTCCGGGATAAAGATCAACGACATCTCAACGTCCCTATCAAGTAGTTTAGAATCCCAACTTTCAAGGAACATCAAAATGCCTTACTCTGATCTTTGTCTCCTCGAGCTTGGCTCGATCCCTCGGTTAACCCAAAGGTAAGCTACAAAGCTCATCGCACCGTCCCGGATTAAACGTACGCTTCCACAAAGGATATAAACGGGCTAGCCTTCAATCTTTTACTCGAAAATATCGTTGAGCCCAAAACGGACCTCCTAACGCAACACACCAACCTATGCCTAAGGTAGCTCCGTACCTGACGAGGCGCCTTCAAACAAAGCTACCGGGCAGACTCAGCCCTCACAACTTACAACCACCCGAGCACTCCCAAACTCTCTTCCAAGAAGACAGTTCACACAAAAGAAAAGAAAGCTACGAGCAAACAACGAGCAAGTAACAACCAAACAACGAGGAAAGGAAGGTAACACAAAACTTAAATAAATATGCGTGTATGGAATGCCATGAATGCATTTGTGTACCGTTCACCATGGTAGTAGGATTGAATCCGATATCAATTACTTTTCCTTCTAAAGTATCATCTTGAGCTTGAACCGGGATCTTGAAGTCACGGTGCTTCGGAAGCTCTCAAATTCTTGTTGCTCGAATAACCGTTCTCTAAATATCCCAAGTCTTCACATTTGAAGTATCATTCCAATTATTCCTACGAATTCCTCCATGTAACGCGAACCTCGAGAGAGTGTTAAATCAATTCCGGTGGGGGAGGGGACATCGATTCTATCTTTGGTAGAAAATCTCCTTGTCCTTGATATTGTTAACATCCTGAAGTTCTTGAAGATTTTCTTGAAATTCGGATCCTTGTCTCGTTCTAGAACTCAAACCGGGTTCTTATCCCACATAAAAGGTGTGGAATTTTGACCATTGTTAACTCATTTCCACTCGAACCATGTTCCTTATTTTCTCGGACCGAATATGCATGGTTGAAATCGAAAAAAAACTCTTGAATTCCATCTCGATTCCTTGTAAAATCTCCGGATTTTAAGGCAATCTTCATCGGCTCTCTATTTCTCAAGTTCCCAAATAAAATCACCTATCTTTTCCAATTCTTGTCCAAGAATTAGGAATTCTTGAAATCTTCTTACCGTTGCACTTGAATGGATCTACTCGGGTTAAATCTCTCAAACAAATTCCTCCATACGAGCTCTTTCCCGAAATCTTTCAATTTCAGCTTCATCATCTTGATCTACTTGAAACTCGGCCTTGAAATAAATAAGAATTGCTTCTATTTTCTTTTGTAAATTTTGAACAACTTTCTGAATCCCAGCATCTCGAATAACCATCCCTCAATCCTAACACCTTCCACATCGAACAACCCCGAGGGATCAAAATTCTGAACTTCTTTGTATCCCGTGGACTCTTGTTTCCTTTGCCCAATTCCCGGTGATATCCATCAATATTGAGAGAGCATCCTGAAAAAGAATACAATTCTAAGAAATATCGATGCATGGGGTTTAGTAAATGTATGTTCATGTGAACAATTAACGTAAATAATACAATCAATTCACATATATGGTGCAAATGAATGCAAACAAACACATAATCCTAAGCCGAACGACCTAGACAGACCCAACACAACACTAGAGCTTCGGTTTTGCAACCAAGAGCACTGATACCACTTTAAGATGTAGTACCCCGAAGCGAAGGGCCCTACATCCCTCGCACCATAACCCGACACCTGTAACAAAATTGAAACTCCGCACACGCATCAAGCCATGGCGAACGGAAGACAAACAAAACACACCCCTAGGCTAGGCGGTCTAGACCCTAATATACAGTACGCAACAAAATAAAATCAAAGGCGGAAGCAACAGGATCGCAAATACATTCATAATCAAGCAAAATCTCAAATAAAAACAAGCGACTGGTTCAACTAGCATAGATACCTAATCCCGTAAATCAAACATAAAACATAAATACATAAATACATAACGGGTTCATTCTTATCCTAGAAACCTGTCCCGAATCATATCAAAACGACGAGATACATTAAATACATAATCAGAGGCTTATACATATTTAAAATTCCAAGGCATAATGAAAAAGATGTAGAATGCAAAATGACTGGAATAACTTGACTCAAAAGACCTAAAAGACGACCGCCGCCTAGCTCGACCCGAACCCTGCACCTGCAACTAAAGGGAGGGAAAAAGAGAGGGGTCAGTCTACAACTCGACTGAGTGAGGAGGTTGAACCCACTCACACTAATACATAATATAGAGCATAGCACGTACTAAACAAAAGACTATGAACCGGGAATAGGGTTTTGCACACCAAAATCCATTTTAAAACAAACTTATACATACCTTATCAAAAGCATAGCGTATCTATAACTTAAAAGTCCTATCCCGTTTCATAATCAACATAACGTACAAAAAGCTCGGCGACTACGAGCACCAATCCTATCCTGGGCTTCTCATACGAATCAAACATTACGAATCAAAACAAAAGTAACATTAAAGAACAAACCTCCTTCTCCGGTGATGGAAGGGTTGCGCGACCCTAACCATCCATTACGTTATGTATGGGTCGTGAGTTTCATGACGCTCACGCCCAAGGATTCCGTCCCCCACCAAACCTCTTAGTGGGTTTCGGGTTGATCCTATCCAACAGGAGAATGTCCACAGGGGTCATAACCGGTGACCCCATGGTCGTCCCGGGTCTCCCTTACCCATACCTCCGGGGCCCAACATTACCGTTACCTTACATTACCATTACATTACATTCTCGCTCAATACAAATCATTAACATTATAAAACTTAGATACCTTATCGAAGCATGCCTTACCTTGCAACTTAGCGTATGCTATAAACGTACCTCTCCGTGTCATCCTAATCTGTAGCTAGCACGAAGACACACGGTTTGGAGCATAGCCTCGTTGCAAAACATTTCAAGCTTACGTATGCTCGTATATATATAATTTAAAACATTTAATTTTATGACAAAGTCATAAACATATCATATATGCACATATCTATTATATAAATATAATAACATAGTCGCATACGGGCTTGAAAACGGGCATATAGGGTTGTAGGTCGCATTAACTATAACAAACCTAAAACCTCACCTTGACGTACAAACCGAACGGACAGCTCAAAGCACCCCCAAGAGCAACTCCCTTCGAACAATCTAAACACAAGAAAACAAGGTTAAGACTCCACATAAACAATAGAAATGCTCGGTAAATGCATATGCATGCAAATGATGCAATGCACTTCATATAAGTTCACACTTAGGCATATCGAAGCTAATTACATAATATCACACGAATAAATCGAGAATCAAACTCCTATCACGTCAAAGGAATTCATAACATATCGAATAAGCTCATAGCATATCATAAAATTGCATACCACAAGCTTTAATAAGGTTAAAGTTCATATATAAGATCAAATTATTAAAATCATACTATATAAAAAGAATAAATCAAAGTACTAAATAATTAATTAAATAACACACATTATGTATATACACATATATATTACATACATGCATAATATAAATATATTACATATTTACACACAATATTTAATATATAATACATACACACGCATCACACAACAGTATGCATATTATATATATATATACACACACACACATTCAGGCATGCACGTACACAAACATGCACATATGCATAAATTAAAAAAAAACATGCAGCACATTAAACAACGACATGCATGCATAACAAACCACAACACATATAAAATGAAGGAAAGAAAGATGTACAAGCTACTGCATGGAACCTCCCAAAAACGCAGTAAAATCATACCATAACAGCAGCAAGTTCACACGCAGCAGCAAGGATGCCAAAGGAAGGAATTCAAACTCATATTTCCAAGCTTTTCATGAAGTGCAGCTATGGTAGATCATTATACACTCAAGAAACATGAAAATCATGCATATAAATGAAACTAATACACCAAATAGATCATATATCCAGCTGAAATTCAGGAACGAGACAAGGATGCTCAAGAATTCAACAAAATTCATATAAACCTAACTATTTTTATAGCAGCCTCAAACATGCTCAAATAATCATGAAACTCAGAAAATATAGACTTAAAAGAAAGAGGAGAAGATGGAGAATCAAATCATGGGCTTACCTTTCGAATTTGAGGCGAATCGGAGGAGTATTGAGCTTGGAAAGGCAAAATGAACTGTGCAGATTTCTTTTTCCTCCTTTCTCTCTCGTTCAGCTGCTTCTCTGTCTCTCTCCAGGTCTGATTTCGAAATGAGGGTTAGGTAGAGAGATATTGGGCTTAACTAGGGTTAAGTGAGCTCAAGAATCAACTCATTTGGTTAAGGAATGAGAGAGATATGGCCAAAATACTCCAAGGTGGCAAATCTGCGCGAGCTGCTCGGTTCGGACAAATTTCAGACGCTTAAACGGGTTTAGAAAAATACAAGGCTAGGTTCCTTAGCTTCCATTCTCGTTACGAGTCCAGCGTTACTTCCGGAATTCAAATCCGAATTGCCTAGCTCAAGATATAAATTCCGGAACACAAGGCACGCGAAAACTAGTTAGGCCCTCGAGTCCCCAACAAATAAAATATAGTGCGTTACCCTATCAAACAAGTCCGAAAAATTAAAACGAGCACATTATCGAATTCATAACACGTATAATTCATGCATATTAAATTGGAACGAAATTTCGATCTCAAATCGAACACAAACGCAGCACATTTTCAACAAATAAGCATATTATTCAAATAATAAAATTAAATTTTCAATGAAATAATAAATAAAATTTTAAAATAATAATAACGATTTAAAATAAATAAAAATTTATTAAAAAGTTTATTTTTCAATTAGGTCCAAAACTTTCAAAAAGTGTCAAATATGTCCAAGTTCAAATTTTCAATTATGTCCAAAATTAAATAAAATCATACAATTAAGCCCTTAATTCACATGAATCACATAATTCGCAAAAATTAGCATGCTCGTAAATTAAATTCACATATCATAAAATTCATAAAAATTCATATCATAAATCACTTAGGCAAATTTTGACATATAATTGGAATATTTCATATAAATTCAAATAATTCATATAAGAATTTCAAATAATAAAGTATAATTCAATTAAATATGAAATTAAAATAATTTAAATTGCACATTTAGCTCTCTTGTAAGTGCGTACCTGTACGGTCGAAAAATCGGGGTGTCACAAAGAAGGAAAAATGTTTGTATGGAAATGAAATGAAGGGAAGAGATGATTCTGTGTTATTCACCTCCTCACTTTTCATGAAATATATTAATTGAAATTAAATCCCCCAAAGATACAAGTTCATGCAATTAAGGATGAAAGGATTAAAGGATGATCATTTAAGCCCTAAGGATGAGTGTGCAATTTTGTCCTCACATTTAAAATAATGATCAATTAAGGACATATAAGCAACTAAGGCACGTTCGGGAATTAATCCACGTAACAATTAAATCCAATTTATACAATAATTTTCTAGTTGACACGTATTTCACATATTTTTGCGTAATCATGTTGGGATACAATTTATAAAATTAATATAACACAAATAAGTTGAATAAACGGGAGTAATGAAATAAAATCCTAACGCTCGAAACTCACACGTGTCGAGCGTACCTGACTGTCGGGGATTGGGGCGTTACAATTCTCTTCCCCTTAAGAGAATCCGTCCTCGGATTCACGCTTCCGTGTTTATCCCACGCGGGTTGGCCATTCCCCGTCAGGGATTAGTCCGAAAGAGGTCTTCAATCAACAAGTTCCTTCAATGCTATCAAGTCACGACCCTTAACTTCCCGAAACCTAAACACTCGAAAGAAAATCTAACCTTCCACTAGAACAAGTTTAGACGAGTAGCAAGTGATAATGAGAGTGCCCTGTCTCTCAAACAACAACAAGAGCACCCCGTCTCTTGACAAGCAATGAGAGAACCCCATCCCTCGAACAACATTGAGAGAATCCCCGTCTCTCACGCACACGAAATAAAATTCAAGCGAATAATTAGATAAATATTTCACGATTGTCACGTAAAGAGTAGGTAAAAGGTATCAATTACGTCAAATTGTTGTTCACATAAAAACAAATTAACAATAAACAAGGAATCATATATGGCAATAATAAAATAAATGATGCTCGTGATATGCATGATTAAGTGTACCGTTCACCGGAGATTGAAGTTCTTGCATTGTAACAATCTGACTGAATAGTTGATTCTAAGATTAAAATTTCTTCTCACCGTACCATCAGGGTTCAAGTTTCAATTCTTGGCAGCTACCTCAGCCTAGTGCTATTTTCTAACATAATCCGTAAATCATCATTGATCACCACAATTTTATACCCGCTTCAACCTCAGATTTACCAGTTGAACCATTCTTAGACTGATTCACACATTCACTTTCTGGTTTTGAAATTGAAAGTAACCGTTGCTTCTTGTTAGGGAGTGGTTGTGTATCCAAACTTAAAGGACTGGCTTTGTGTCCCAATCAAACTTTTTATTTGGAAAATAGAAAGAACAGGTGTTACCATATCATCTGCGAGAGTAATTCAACTAGCACACTCGTATGGAACCAAAGACTCAGGTCCTAATGGAATGTCTTCCTTTTGATCCCTGAAATTTGATGACATATCCGACAACTCTATGAATTACCTCGAAAGAGAGGATCAATCTTCGATCTGTACTTCTCAGGGCTTCAATCATCTCCGATATGTTGACATGGAAGAAAGCATCAATTTCACGGCGAGAGGCGACGGAGACAGCACGCACGGAGGGCGGTTCGCATTTACAAGCATCTCTAAGGTATAAGTAACAACTTCGTAAGGAAACTCTTGTCGGGGTTGACATGTCAAAACCTGGGATTGACCCGAATATTAACCAAGTTGAATCCTTTTCTATTTACGGAGCCAACTGATATCCCGAGACTACACGAGGATCATGAGACTAAGGAACCCACATTCTGAGAACGGTAATAAGGTAAAGGTGCTGTCGATGATGAGACTTTTCTTTGGTTAAGAGGAAGAAAAGGTTTAAGTTATTGAAGACTTCTTTCACATGGTTCTGATAGAGGCTCCAGCAAGAATCAGTTTTCTGGAAGTTCCAACTCTCCCGGGAAAGGTCTGACTT
This sequence comes from Lantana camara, assembly GCA_037501455.1. Lineage (NCBI taxonomy): Eukaryota > Viridiplantae > Streptophyta > Magnoliopsida > Lamiales > Verbenaceae > Lantana > Lantana camara. The sequence continues at coordinate 71,081,027 of CM074860.1, forward strand.
CCGGCTTTGATTTGTTTCCATACCGGCTCTCTCCCTTAAGAAAATAGAAATTTTCTAATTCCTTGAACTAGTTTATCACTTCCCAATTCCTCTAACTCGCTTCTCTTGAAATCTACATTTTAGTTAAGCCACGTGTTTAATGATCCTTGTTTCAAGTGAATGAAAGACCCCAGTAATACCCCAAACGGAAACTTCTTCCATATTCTTGATTCAAGATAACCTTGGTTGAGGCGAGAATTTAAGAAAATGGTTATTGACAATATAAACTAAATAATGCATACCGGTTAAAATGTTAATGCACATATTACACTTACAAACAATTTAGAATGCAACACGTTGGAACAATTATATTAATTTAAAGATGCGTATAAGTAAAGAAATTAAAATAATTTAAATAGTTTAAACATGTACTTAATGCATCAAGTAGGTAATCTTGAATAACAATTATAGTAACATCTATAAATGAGAGGTAATTAAATTAGAACATATGTGATGCACGTGGTTATGTATGCATTGAACCTATCACCGTAGTAATCCCAAGCTTTAATCCGTATCCATTTCTTGTTGGTCAAATCACAAGCTTGTCTCGATCTGTTGATCATCTCTCTAGTTTTCCCACGGTCTTCCAAATTTCCAAAATTCTACAACCTCAACTCGGACATTTCCATGACTTGATTTGGAAATTTCTTGAACCCAATTCTTCCCCGAGTTTCTTTGTCTAAATGGTTTCCGAACCTTCACCATAGTAATTCCTTGATTACAACCTTCCCCGTAGTACCTTGTGTAACTTGATGATCCGAGATTGTAATTCTAGAATTCAATTGCTTCTACACTCATGCCGTTAATATCTCGATATTTCTCAAGGAATTAATCTCCGACGGTGGCCCTGGTATTCACCCTAGTTATCGCTTTGATTTTCTTTATTATTCCCATTTGTTGCTCCATATCTTCCAATTTAGCCTCGCAACACGACAATTCAGCTTGGACCGGGAAAATAAACTCACTCCGCCCAAATTTAGTTCCCAAAATCTTACTTTAACCGGAATTTCTTGATTTGCTTCCTTCTCACGTCTTGGTTTCGGCTCCAACTAACTGAAAATCTTCAACTTGCACACAATTCCGAACCTTGGTTCATTAGTATCCTCAAATCTTCCTTCACCTCTTCCTTGACTCGATTAAGTCTTCTAAACCCGGTTGATCAACCTCTTTCATTCTCTAACTTCCTAAAGCTCGGGAGTTGCTCTCACAATAGATTCTTTTATTCCGGATCTTATCCTTTGAATCATAACCCGATGGAAGGAGATAATGGCTCTCGATTCCTTGCATGAATTTCCCGGCCCATTTCCTTACCCTTCCAAGCTAGAGAAAAGAACTGGTAGTAGGCTGGGGTTGCCGTGAAGATTGGTTGTGGTTTGATATTATCTTTGTATCTTGTGAATCACAACTTCCTTTGAAAATAAATACATGTGGGTAAGGCATGCTCATGTCACACAATTGTCACTAAAACAGGAATTTGATGCAAATGACAACAATTAGTTCGGCTAAATTACAAAATAAACACGTTGAACATATAATTTCCAACAATGCAAGATCAATTAATCAACAATTAGTAGCATAAATCAATGTAATGCACAAGTTCTCAAGTAATTCAATTAATTCAAAGGATTCAAGTAGATAGAGGAATTCAAATAAAATGTAAAATTCTCAAATTAACAATCAACTCCTATGCCGTATGACCTAGACTTGACACGACACGATACTAGAACCTCGGTTTTGCAACCGGGCTCTGATACCACCTAAGATGTAGCACCCGAAACGTAAAGATGCCACATCCCCACACTATAGTTCAATCCACATATGAGATGGACTACCCATACATGAACTAAACTATAGCGAACGGGAGACAATAACAAAAAAGAATGACAACTAGCTAGGCGGGACTAACCCCAAACAACATAATCAATTCATAATGCGTCAAAATAAAACGAAAGCATAATATGTTCAATATCAAATACCAACATCGAAAGCATGCTATCTCCACTATATCCATATATCAATACATTATCATCTCCAAATATATAATAGATAACAATATCAATAATTCATATACAATAACAAGTAAAGGAACTGTGCATGACTCGACTACAAAGACTGGACTTGACTCGATTCCCGCCTAGAATGCACCTGCACAAACCTAAAAGGTGGAGGCGTCAGTCTACAAAGACTGAGTGAGGGGCATAAATAAATATTAGCGCAAATAACATGCAAGTTATATTCTTGGGTAAAGTTTTAGAAAGGATAATAATATAAGTTCAAGAATGGAATATTCTTCACCCGAGAGTACAACTATCCAATTTAACAATTCATTTAATTCCATTTCATGTAATACATGGCCCGGCGAGTGAGGGCAATCTCCAACCTTACACCAATAGTGAATAATACATGCTTGCTTTATTAGTTAACAGGTGATCATGCAATTCAGTTACGGTGTAGTAGTGCAATGGTGTGCTCAATCAATATAATTAATGTCAATGAGTGAAATCAATGCAGTAACCCGAGGACAACCCGTGGTGTTGGACTCGTCCCCAGTCTCCTTCTCCCTCCAATGATGGGAAGGTCGCGAGTCTTCACCATCCACGACATGGTGTACGTCAGGAACATGACTCCCACGAACGAGACTTCTTCCTCCACCAAACCTCCTGGTGGATTCAGAGGTGATCCCACATGATGAGGGGAGTGCAGAGTTACCCGTCAGCCCTATGCTTTCCCGGTTGGCTCATACACTAACCCTCGGGCCCAAAGTGAACAATCATGCTTACTCGCCAAAACATGCACGATACATGGCTTGCTTTTCATGAACATGGCTTGCTATCAAGAAACATGGCTTGCTTGTAATCATGAGTAAATTTCATGGAAATTATAGATATAAATACCTTTTGGCCGAAATCTCACGTAAGGGTTATATAGGTTCTATATAACTATAAATTAAACCTCACCTGACAAGCGACACGATGACTCGAGGGTGCATAAACGTGCTCATCGATCAGTAATCTCCGCCCTGGAGAAGAACTTGAATGGAAAAGAGATGAAAGGAGATGAAGAAGTGATGATGATGATGATGATGATACTCCAAAGTTCCTAATTTCTTGGAAATTTAACTTGAATATGATGAATCCCAACTTTCCTCTTGAATGCTTGGCTCGTGGAAATGGAGAGCAAGAAGGAAAAATGTTTGTATGGAAATGAAATGAAGGGAAGAGATGATTCTACGTTATTCACCTCCTCAATTTTTATGAAATATATTAATTGCAATTAAATCCCCCAAAGATACAAGTTCATGCAATTAAGGATGAAAGGATTAAAGGATGATCATTTAAGCCCTAAGGATGAGTGTGCAATTTGGTCCTCACATTTAAAATAATGTTCAATTAAGGACATATAAGCAACTAAGGCACGTTCGGGAATTAATCCACGTAACAATTAAATCCAATTTATACAATAATTCTCAAGTTGACACGTATTTCACATATTTTCACATAATCATGTTGGGTACAATTTATAAAATTAATATAACACAAATAAGTTGAATAAACGAGAGTAATAAAATAAAATCCTAACGCTCGAAACTCACACGTGTCGAGCGTACCTGACTGTCGGGGATTGGGGCGTTACACCCACCACTCAAAGTGGGCCTCCGGTCTTCAAATCCCAAGGTCCTAACACCTCCAACAAGAAGGCTCGACCATCGTTACCACCTTACGTACCCGCTCTTCTGGCCCCGATTCAATGTTCTTATTGCAAAGGGCTTAATCACACAGAGGCCGAGTGCCGAAAGAAGTCCAGAAATTGTTATGGTTGTGGTCAACCCGAGCATAGGGTGAATGCTTGTCCTCAAAACAAGAATCCAAGTTCAGTGAATGCTATCCCTCCAAGACCTCCAATTCAAGCTCGGGCTTATGTTATTGAGGGCGAGAAAGAGAATGCCGAGATCGATGTAAACGCCGTGGTGGAAGGTACTATACACATTCATGCCATTCCATTGCATGCATTATTTAATCTGGGAGCAACGCATTCCTTTATTGATTCCCAACATGTTCCTACTCTTTATTTTCCAGTTATGTGTGTTGGTGATTCCTTTGTTCTGAGTTCTCCTCTTGGGGGGAGTTTGGTGACGAACCGAGTGTTCCGTGAGTGCCCGGTGAGTATTGAGGGCCAACAGTACTCGGCAGACTTGATCGAGATGCCCATGAAGAGATATGGGCGATTCTAGGTATGGATTGGTTGTTTTGGCATAGAGCGGTGATGGATTGCCACGCGAAGAAGGTCTCCTTGTGTTCTACGGTGTTTGCGGGCCAAAGGTTGAAGGCTAGCCCTTTCATTCCTTCATGGAAGCTAATAGGTTAGTCCAGGATGGTGTAATGGGCTATGTGGCTTACCTCTTGAATAAACCTAAGGACCAACCGAAGCTCGAAGAGACGAAGATTGTGAAGGACTTCCTTGATGTTTTCCCGGAAAGTTTGCAATGTCTACCACCTAATCGGGACATCGAGTTTGTCATTGATCTCTATCCTGGAGCTGAACCTTTCACAAAGACTCACTATTGGATGGCTCCAACAGAGTTTAAGGAGCTGAAGACGCAACTTGATGAGCTCTTAGAATGCATTCGTTCGAGTACCTCTCCATGGGGTGCTCCTGTCCTGTTTGTAAAGAAGAAAGATGGGACTTCACGGATGTGTATTGACTACAAAGAGCTTAACCAGTTAATGGTTAAAAATAAATACCCACAACCTCACATTGAAGAATTGTTTGATCTTCTCCAAGGTTCGTGTGTCTACTCCAAGCTTGACTTGAGGCAAGGGTATTATCAGTTGCTTATCCAGGAAAAAGATATACCAAAGATGGGGTTCAACACTCGTTATGGGCACTTTGAGATCGTGGTCATGCCCTTTGGCCTCACAAATGCCCCGGCTGCGTTTATGTATATGATGCACTGAATATTCCGGCCTTACCTCGATAAATACGTGGTCATCTTTATTGATGATATTTTGGTGTATTTAAAGTCGGTTGAAGAGCATGTGCAGCACTTGAGAACGGTATTGGCTACGTTTCGAGAGCATCGACTGTTTGCTAAGTTTAGCAAGTGTGAGTTTTAGATCGATTGGGTTTCTTTCTTGGGTTACTTCATCTCGGGTGAAGGTGTAGAAGTGGATCCTGCGAAGATTGAGACAGTGATGTTATGGAAACAACCATAGAATGCCTCAGAGATAAGAAGTTTTCTCAGGTTAGTGGGATATTATCTGCGATTTATGAAAGATTTCTCTAAGATTACCGCTCCGTTGACTCGGTTGACAAGAAAAGAGGCTAAATTAGAGTGGGATGAGGCGTGTGAGAAGAGTTTTCAAACTCTTAAAAAACGTTTGACTACAGCACCGGTTCTTACTCTACCTCAAGGTTCCGAAGGCTACGTAGTTTACACCGATGCATCTAAGGAAGGCCTCGGTTGTGTGTTGATGCAAGATGGCAAAGTATTAGCCTACGCCTCAAGAAATTTAAAAGATAACGAGAAGAACTATCCCACTCATGACTTGGAGCTCGCAGCCATTGTCTTTTCTTTGTTGAAGTGGTGACATTACCTCTATAGAGCTACCTTTGAGGTGTTTACCAACCAACAGAGTCACAAATATTTATTTACTTAGAAGGAGTTGAATGTGAGACAAAGGCGCTGGGTGGAGTTCCTCGAGGACTATGATTGTAAGATTCAATACCACCCGGGTAAGGCTAACGTGGTGGCCGATGCTTTGAGCAGGAAGGCTAGTGTTTTAGCTTTGGAGGTAAGTTCGAGTAAGCAGGTTTCCCCGGTTTTGATTTTACAGGCTCAATTAGTAAATATTTCTATTCAACCGGATTTGAGACAAAGGTTGATTGAAGCTCAATCTAATGATCCAAAAATTTAGAGATTGGCTGTAAGAGAAAGAAATGATCCAGAGACTAAGTTCGGGTTTGATGATTCGGGGTTATTTCTATTCAAGACAAGAGTTTGTGTCCCGAAAGAACTTAAACAGGTAATTCTTGATGAAGCACACCGTTTAGCTTACAAGGTATATCCCGGAGGCACCAAGATGTACAAGGATTTGAGAGCCTTGTATTGGTGGAATGGCATGAAAAGAGACATGGCAAACTTTGTAAGAAGGTGTCTAACATGCCAACTTGTGAAGGTCGTGCATCAGAAATCGGGAGGAACTCTCCAAGCACTTCCAATTCCCGAATGGAAGTGGGAGCAAGTGACAATGGACTTCGTGTCCGGCTTGCCAAGGACCACAGGAGGTTTCGATGGAATACGGGTTGTGGTTAATCGGTTTTCTAAATCAGCCCATTTTCTCCAGGTCCGGATGTCCGACAAAGTGTCTAAGCTAGCCAAGTTATACTGCAAGGAGATTGTGAGATTGCACTGGGTACCGATTAGCATTGTTTCGGATCGAGATCCTCGGTTTACTTCGATTTTCTGACGAGAGCTTCAGAAGTGTTTGGGTACTAAGTTTCATTTCAGCTCCGCATCTCACCCACAAACGGATGGTCAATCCGAGAGACTAATCAAGTATCTTGAGAACATGCTTTGGGCTTGTACCTTAGATTTTCAGAACCAGTGGACTGAGCAATTACATTTGGACGAGTTTGCCTATAATAACAGCTTTTAGGCTTCAATTGGTATGGCGCCATATGAGGCACTGTATGGAAGGAAGTGCCGATCTCCTCTCTTTTGGGATATCGAGGATTGGAGATGGACTGAAGAAGGTAAGCTCAAAAGAGCAAAGAAACCTGCGGCGATTCAAGATACGATCAACCAGGTGAAAGTTATTCAGCAAAGGTTAAGGGCAGCTCAGGATCGACAAAAGAGTTATGCGAAGAAGAGGAGATGACCCCTAGAGTTCGAAGTAGGGGATAGAGTTTTCTTGAAAGCATCTCCACGAAAGGGGTTTGCTCGGATTACTAAAGGTGGAAAGTTAAACCCCCGCTACTTAGGCCTCTTTGAGATTCTTGAGAAAATCGGGGAAGTGGCATACCAACTTGATCTACCACCGAGCCTGACCGGGATTCATAATGTCTGCCATGTCTCACAGTTAAGGAAGTTTTATCCCAATGAGTCTTCTGTGTTGCCCGTTGAAGAAGTACAACTTGAGCCAGATTTAACGATCACAAAGCACTCGGTTAAGATCATAGACCGGAAGTTGCAATGTAGCGCCTGGAGCGTGGGCCACCACATCCTCCGCACCTAAATCCGAACCCACATTTGAAATGGAAGTCCATACATGAGCCTAAGTCTAAGCGAACGGGGACCTACATACACACACTAGGCTAAGCGGGGCTAAACATGGACAGAGCGTGCAAAACCAATAACCAAAATGCAGAAGCAATTAACAGGATCCAAACAAGAGCTCGACACGAGCCTACAAATATCATATACATGGCTAGAACAGCCCAAAAATACATCAAGTATTATCATGATCTCCAAATATACAATTCATTATCAAATACATAACAAGAGTATCAAAAAGAAGTAAATATGTATGCAGACTCGACCTAAACCAGCAAGTACAACTCGACGACGCACATCCCCGCCTAGCTCGAGCAAACCTGTAACTAAAGGTGGGAAAAGGAGAGGGTCAGTCTACAACTCAACTGAGTGAGGGGGCTAATGCACGCCCACACGTTATAATATAGAGAAAAGCACGTAAAAGAGAAAGGTTACGAATCGTGGAATAGGTTTTGCATACCCCAAAACAGTTTTATTAAGTCATTACATAACTAATACATATATATTCCAAATACATTTCAAAAGACTCTATTCCTGTTTCATAATCCAAACATTACATTAAAGCTCGGTGAGTACGAGCATCCTCTGTTACTCCTCATTACATTATAAAAAAAAAATCACAATCAATCCTCGAACTCCTGTGTTGGAAGGGCCGGCCGACCCTAACCATCTATTACATTATACATTCCTTGAGGGGTAGCTAACCCACACGAGTCCTCCCCGATTTTTACACCGAAGGCATCAAGAGCACTACGCTTTCCCAAACTCCCGGGGTCGTGCGTAATACCTCGGAGGGAAACTACGCCCAAGCTTATCTCGATAGCCCTCTACCGTACCGAGCTTCCCAACCCATAGCCTCCGTGGATCCAACATTACCATTTTAAATCATTCTTGCTCAAAACGAACCATTAACATTACATTCAAAGGCATTAAATTTTCATTAAAACATGAGCTCATATATGATCGTAGATATAGCCCTTTCGAAAGCCAAAACTTGATCACAAGATCATAAACATATCATATATCATACATATTTAACTATATATATATAATATATAGTCGCATGCGGGCTAAAAAACGAGCATTTAAGGGTCATACATCGCTTAACTAAAAAATAAAATATCGTAAACCTCACCTTGGAACAAGAGAGTGTTGTGGTTCAAGAAAACGATCTTACCAACTTCAAACCTCAGGTACGACTCCTCCCGGAAGTAGCCCTGTGACAAACACATGCAATACTAAAGACTTAGACTCGAATATGTACCATATAGATGCACGCTATGCAAATGAATGAAATGAACGCAAGGAAGTAGCACAATGTATCACTTAAATGTTCACACATTAAATTCCACGTTTACACATCTTAATTCATAACATAATTTCCATAAAATTAGCTAAACATATCATATAATCATCAATTAATATCATAAGATGAGATTAGAGGCAAAAGAAATCATAAATAACATCAAACAAACGCATGAAAGATCACACAAGCACGCATGGAGTTGCTGGGTATGGGTACAAGGTATGGCCAAACGTCACACCCAAACCTTGTGTGAACGTCCGTTCTTCTTCTTCTTATTATTTCCTGAATGGCCATTCAGGTATGGCCAGCGTTTCTATCCTCATGAACGGTCGTTCGGCCAAACCTTATACCCAAACTGAACTGTCGTTCGCCCTGCTGCGGCAGCAGATTGTCAGCTCGAAATGGGCCTGTTCTCCCCTGTTCCTCTCCCCAAATCTTAGCAAAAACTTAGGCAACATATTAAGGTAGGTAAGGGTAAGAAACACATGGCAATCCAAGCTCAAAAACTCCACAAAATCAAACCATAAGTAGGCACAAAGTGAGCAACAAAATGAAGTCATGTCTTGCATATTCAAGCTTCAAAGCTTCAAGGCATTAATGGAAAATCCATAAAGACTCAACCACCAACAAATACAAGACCATAGAATCATAAATAGAGCTTATTTGAACATTTATATAGCATCAATTGAAGAAATAACACAAAGGAAGGCATATGATTTCACAAAAATGCACAAACCCTTACTATTCACATTAATATTCATATCTCAATCAAAACCACTCAAAATCAGAAATCCATGGATCAAAATAACCACAAAAGGATGGAGAATACAATCATACACTTACCTCTTGAATATGATGGAGTTAAATGAAGATTTGAGCTCAAAATTTCCTTGGGGTGAATAGTGATGGGATTTTTTTCTTTTTCTCCAAAGATGCAGCAATATCTCTTCCTTTCCTTGTCTTGGCTGAAATGATAGTGTAGGAAGGTGATATTTTATTAAGTTGGGGTTAAGTGGGGCCAAGAATCAATTAAAAAGGTTGAAAATTGAGGGAGTTATGTGCAAATTACTAAGGTGGTCATTTAGGCGCAAGTAGCTTGTTTCTGTCAAATTTTGGAGGATCAAACGGGCTTAGAAAAATACAACGCTTATTTTGCTGGCTCTGAATCATCAAAAGAATCCAACTAAAGGGATGGAATTCAAATCCGAATTCCCAAGCTCAAGATATGGCGCCCGGAACCCAAGGTGCACTAAAAACGTTTTAGCCCCCTTTAGGTCCTTCTCGAACCAAACACCTAAAAACCTTAACAAACAAACTCAAAAACATACAAAGAGCATATAGACCCATTCATAACTCATATAACTCATTCATAGCAAGTTGTCACAAAAATCGGAATCAATTTCGGGCATAAACGGAGCAAATAACAATGAAAGCGAGCATAATCGTTCAAATAGAGAATTCATAGCTTAACATATAGTTCATACAAATCAAGAAATACATATAAACATTAAAATAAACATATAAATACCTAATTAAAGAATTTAAATGCGCAACTATCTCACCCATGACGTCATACCTATACGGCCGAACGATCGGGGTGTCACATGCAAGAGTTGAGAAATCGAAAAATCCCCTTGGTTAAAGTCTTGTGGAATGATCAGAAGTCCGAAGAAGCCACTTGGGAGACCGAGGAGAAGATGAAGGAGTTGTATCCGGACTTGTTCGAAGCCCCGAGTAGGACATGAGGGCAGGTCCTTTTTAAGGGGGAGACGTTTGTAACGCCCGATTCCTCGACCGTACAGGTATGATGTCACGAGTGTGTTTCTTGAATTTTAATTATTTATTTTAGGTACTTATATGTATATTTTAATATTTTATTGCTATAATTGTTTATTTGAATAATTTGATATACTTATGAATCTGAATATATGAACTATATGCTCGTTTTTTGGTATTTGCTCCATACGTGCTCAATTTTGATTCCAATTTTTGTGCCAACTTGCCAAGCATAAGATATATGTGTTATGAATATGTTATTATACTCGTTTTACATTTTTGAGTTCATTTGTTCGTGGTTTGGTTCGTTTGTTTGGAGAGGAACTAAGAAGGGCCTAAAATGTTTTTAGCGCACCTTGGGTTCTGGGCAGCATATCTTGAGCTCGGGAATTCGGATTTGAATTCCGTCACCTCCATTGGACTCATTTTGATGATTCATTTCCAATGGAGCAAGCCTTATATTTTTCTCAGTCCATTTGAACCCCTAAAACTTCGTCGGATCGAGCCCCTTATATGAAAATGCCACCCTTGACAAAAATGAGCACCATTTATCCTATACTTAACCAAATGACCCCCAACTTAAGTCTAATTAACCATGGTTTAACCCACTTTCTCCGCTCTAACCTCTCCATTTCATCCATAAGCTAGAGAGAAGGAAAAAGGGCTGAACTTGAAGGAGAAGAATGAAGCAATTTGGCACTATCCATACGCCCACCTTCAAGACCTCATAACTTGGTCATTTCTCATCCAATTCAAGAGGTATGTATATGAATGTGCTCCCCTAATCCTTTTGGTTCTTTTAAGTCTACTTTTGTGCTTTTTCATGGAGATTTGAATAGGCTATGGTTGTAATGTCCCACATCGGAAGTGAGGAGAACGAAATCTCCCCTTATAAGGGGAGATGGATACCTCACCCTGTGGACGCGTTCTACGCTACGGTTGGGTTCTCCAGTGGGCGCAGGAACAAAACCGTGAGGCCGTTTTGATTAAGGGCGTGCAAAGCGGACAATATTCACAGGAAGGTGGTTCTGGGCTGTTACATATGGTATCAGAGCCGGGGCCCGCCGATGTGCCAGCGAGGACGCTGGGCCCTTATGGGGGGGGTGGTGGATGTAATGTCCCACATCGGAAGTGAGGAGAACGAAATCTCCCCTTATAAGGGGAGATGGATACCTCACCCTGTGGACGCGTTCTACGCTACGGCTGGGTTCTCCAGTGGGCGCAGGAACAAAATCGTGAGGCCGTTTCGATTAAGGGCGTGCAAAGCGGACAATATTCACAGGAAGGTGGTTCTGGGCTGTTACAATGGTTCATGGCTTGAATAGTAAGGGTGTTGAGTCTTATTTGAATTCTTTGTTTTAGCCTGAGTTTGGGGCCATTTTGATGTATAATTCTTATTTATTTGGACTCCCTAACTTCATTATTGCCTTATATTTCATGGTAGATAAGTATTCAATGCTATGCCATTTATGAACTTGGGTTTCTTGAAGTTGAAGAAGATTATATGCTATATATATGCAAACACCTATGAGACTTGTTGATGTCGTGTGATTATATGAAGTTTATGCTCAGTTTTTGTGTGATTTTAGGGTTGTTTCTAATTGCATTTCATGCTCGCAGATCTCCCCTGCCTTGCTGCGTACATTCTGCCCTGTTCGATTCTTTTTTTTTGGCGAAAATGATCGTGCGCGGATTGTAATCCTTTCCCGCATGTGGCCTCGTGCCAAGGCTCGAATTTTTGGACTTTAAATGTGCACGGCCGCCTGGTGTTTGAACTGATTTTGTGCATGGCCGCGCACATATGCTCGAGATGATATTTTTTTTGGGGCTTTTGTGGCGCGGTGCGGTGCATGTTTTAAGGAGGAATGTCGTGCGGCCGCGCGGGTGGAGATCAACCTTGTATACATTTGTTTGATGCTTTCTTTGCTTTTCGTGTTGTTTTCTCGTCTCGTTTATGACTTATATGCATTGTTAACTTGTTATATTATGTGTTAAGTAATAAGTTTTGAATTTATAACTTGGTTTACTTTCTCGTTTTCGAATTATGACCTTATATGCTCTTATATGTGCAACATGCTACTTCATTTCACTTCATACGCATCAATTATATTCATATGCATTTGTCAAGCATTTGATTGGTTCATATTGAGTCTAAGAGTACCTCTCGTTGTTTGTTTTGTTCAGCCGACCCTCCCGAGGACGACGAGGTTGTACCTTAGGCGTTCTTTGCACCCTTTTTTGCTCCTGCTTGACTACAAGGTGAGGTTTTATTTCTTTTAGTTAATTCGGCCTAAAACCCTATGTGTTTTGACTCCCGTATGCGAAGTACATATACTATATGATAAATATGTGTTTGATACGTACTTTGAGGGCTTGCTCCACTTGTGAAAGACTTTGAAAAGGCTTTTATAAGTATATATAATATATTTTGCTTTGTTTTGGAAAGTTTTTGGTTCGTTAGGTCTTGTAGCGAGAAATGGTCTTGAAAGATAGACTCTTGTACTGGAACTTGTTCTTGAATTGTTTGGGCCCCGGAGTATGGATAAGGAGTATCCGGGATGGCCGTGGGGTCGCCAGAAACACCTCCTGTGCATATTCCAATTTGAGATGGATTCACTCAACCTCGGGAGGTAGAGGGGAAAGTGAGTTCTCTTGAGCCGGCGGCTACCACAGTCGAAGGAGCGGGTAGGATTAATTAGCCCCTGTCTCATCACATAGTTGACACGGGATCTGAGGGAACGCGTCCCTCTTTTCCACTTGGAGCTTGATTGGACTTGTTTTGCTTTGGTTTTTGGTCTTGTCATGTCTTGGAAGCTTGGGATAACTCGTAGTCGTCGAGTTCTTGTCTAGTCTTGAATCTATGAAACGAGAATGGACTCCTAACACTTAAAATTGGTTGCTTTGGCCTCCGGCCCTTAACTTCTTTTAAGTACTTATATCTAGTATCACGGGGAACACTTTGGATTGTAAAAACCATTCTCGGTTCATGAACTATCTCTTTTTTTGTAAATGCTTTGCTCTATACGAATATGGTTGCGTGTGTTAGCCCCTCACTAGTCACTAGGACTAACCCTCGTTGTTGTTCTTCCCTTTTCCCCCTTTTCTTTTAAGTTGCAGGTACTACTTTTGGGAGTCTTGAGCTAGGCAGCAAGTGGTCTAGTCGTCTTACTTGTGGATAGCTCGAGTCTCATGCATATATTCTATTTTGTTATGTACTTTTGATACTCGTGGATATGTAGTGATATACTTATGCTAGATACTTTATTATTTTAGCCCGGGATGGGCATGTGGATTTATAGTATGATATGATTCGACTTTGATGACTATGCTATGTATATATATGTTGCTAGTTTGAATAGCTTGTTCTTAAATAGCTTCCGCTTTTACTTGATGTATTGCGCGCTTTGATTTTAAGGGTCTAGTCCGCCTAGCTTGGGAAAGTTTTTGATTTATCACCCGTTCGCTATGGTTTGACATGTGTGCGGAGTTCTATTTCATCACACGTGTTGGACTCTAGTGCGGGGGATGTGGTGCCCACCGCTCGGGGTGCTACAAACAACCTGAACAAGAACTTCATTCCACATAGTAAACAAACTGATTCAACCTGAACAATCACTTCATTGCCATAGATAAAATTGAAAAAACATCATCAACTAATTTATTAACGTAGTTTGAAAGAAACTAAAACAATCATAAGAGGCTGTTGGGAAAACATGAAAGTAAACACATCGAAATTTAAAATTCTTTTCTTGCAAATCCTATTCCTAATTCATGGGGCGTTGAGGAACCTACAAGAATAGTAGCTTTCTTGACATGTTTGAGCCGCCTATGTAACGCCCCAACGGTGGGCACCACACCCCCGCACCATAGCTCAACACGTGTAACGAAACAAGGACTCCGCACACGTGCCAAACCATAGCGAACGGTGACAAACAAAACAAACACAAACTCTGAGCTAGGCGGGACGTAGACCCTGCACACATAATACTTAACGAATATATGGAAGCGTGATCATGCTAAACAAAAATTCAAATCATGCAAATAGTTGACGGGTTCAATCTAGCATAATTCCTAATCCCGAAATTTAATCATAACATAAATCATAAATACAAACGGGTTCGCCTAATCCGAGCACATGTCCTAACCTATCCCGAATGATCATATAATCAAAACGGGTTCATCTAATCCGAGCATCTGTCCTAACCTGTCCCGATTTCAAATCATAAATGAACAAATCATATTTAAACATATTCGTTCATAGGTTAATAATACAAAACTAAAACTGAATTCAAAAATGCAAATGCAAGGACTCAACTAATACAAGACTCGACTCCAAGAGACTCACACCGCCTAGCTCGAACTCCAAAGCAAACCTGCAGAGCTAAAAACATAAAGAGGGAGGGGTCAGTCACACTTGACTGAGCGAGGGGTTAACACACACACGCTATACATAATATACATAGCAAAGCACGTAAAAAGGAGATGTTCATGAAGCCGGGAGTAGTTTTTGCACGCCAAAACAATTGCCCGTGATAATATATATACAGGGTGATTTAGCAAAATAAAACGAACGAAACTTAACTTATTAACACGTACATTCAAAACATGCAGACGAAGCACACATATCCAAACATATTTTAGTAGGTTAAAAGTATATCAAATTTTATCTTAGTTTGAGAATCTACCCCCGTTTCACGAACTTATAACCGACAGACATACGGAACTCGGCGGGTACGAGCACACAGACAGACTAAACAAAACAGAACAAAACAAAACATACCAGGTAGGTATGATGGAAGGGTTGCGCGACCCTAGCCATCCAGAAGCGGAAGAGGGGAGTGCTCAATGCTGCTCAAACCCTCGGACTCCATCCCCCAACCTACGCTCAGGTGGGTTCCGGTACATCCCATATACAGAATTTGGGGCCCCACACATACACAGATCACGGAAATCGGAAGCTTAACCCGCTACAGACAGACAGACATATTTCATGCATATCGTACTTAGCTATCGTACGTACATGTCACGCAGACTGACCTCAAAATCATAACAAAATCAAAGCTAAGCTTACATAGGCTTATACATAACTTCATACTTTCTAACATATTGCAAAGCCAACAAAATACGCATCTTACACATATCTACATATACATAAAGACTTATAAGTCGCATGTATTCGAAAACCGGCACATTTCATTAGGGTATAACTATATCCTAACCTCACCTCGAACCAAACGAAGACGAAGACAAAGCACTTGATTCACCTCGGAATCAACTTGATGAACAAAACACCACCCCGGGTGCACCTGGACAAACTGAAGGCAAAAGACGAGACATAGACTCAAGAATGAACCAAATAGACGCACGGCGTATGTTCATGCATATAAGAGATGCAATCAAGTAGGCATAACACATATTCGAATCAATTACTTGCAAACCAAGACAATACATAGCTCAACATATTCATTTATAATCATATAACACGTTCATGCACACAAACAATTCATATTACAAGGCGGAGATACATAACAAGGTACAATGATGCTTCGTGCAAATAATTCATATTAAATAAGCAACACAAAACACATATAGCAACAAGTATATACACATACACAAGATAAAACAAGTTAGGAATGAGTTCGGAGGTGGCAAGGTGCAAGAAAAGCGGAAGGAAAGCACAAGAGATTATTCCGAGCAAAAACAGGCAAAAGCTAGAAATTTTCTGAAACGGACAAGCTGTAGGAAAACGGTCATAACTTGAGTTTGAGAAATGGGAATTGAGTTTTGTTTCTTGTAACTGAAAGTAGACACAAATATCTTTAAAATTCTAGGTGGCTCAAAACGTGGTTCAAAGCGAGCCGAAAATGGCGTACGTTTGAAGTTGGACGAAAGCAGAATTTCGGAGGGATGGCGACACAAATTTCAAACGATTATATCTCATAATCTAGAACGAATTTTGAGGTTATTCCAATTGGAGGATGTTCTAGACTTCAAGAGATTTCCGTAGGTTTAAAAATCAGGCAAATCCGAGTTCAAACGAGGTCAGCACAGCCGTGTCCAAATTGGCCTGGAAACTGACACGGCCGTGTCCGAATAAAAAAATTCAAAGTCGAGGGCTTGACACGGCCGTGTCGGAAATGAACTAGGGGCTGAAACGGCCGTGTTGGGTCGTCTTCTCCGAAAAAAAAAGAGCAGGAAAGCAAGGGGTCGACGGGGGTGGTTCCCAAATCACATACCAATCATACAATACACCAAAAACACTCAAAATCAAGGTATATCACATATATATATCACATTAGAACATAAATCGGACTTCGAAAAGAGCCCGAGCACCCAAAACACGAAACCTATACTATTCATCATCATCTCCAAACTCAAGAATTAAGGCAATAAAGCAATATTCAATCGGTAGAATCGAAACACGTAAGGAGAGGGTCACATTGCTTACCTTGGATCGTTGATTGGGCGAACGGGGGTCGGGGTTCTTGAGCTCGAAAAGGGTTGGCTTTCTTCTCTTCTTTTCTTCTTCTCTCCCTCCTCTCTTTGCTTGATCCGATCAAAATGGGGAAGAAAAGAGGGTTCGGTTCCTTTTAGGGCCAAGAAACGGGTCGGGTTAACAAAACGGGTAGGAACAACGGTATCCAGTCCATTTGGATCGGATTAAAATGGTAGGGTTAACAAACGGCTTTGAAAATATAAAGTTAATTTCATCGAATCCGAATCGTCGAAACGAACTCAATGAAGGGGTCGGAATTCGAATTCGAACTCCCGAGCTCAAGATTGCCACGAAGGCCAAAACACCCTAATTAATTAGGTCCCTAAACTTCAATTATTGGGCATTCGAGCCCAAACAATTGATTAAATTGTAAAGCGCACAAGACTTAAATAAATACACGTTGACACTTAAAGCATGCGAATTCACATAAATCACGAAATTAAACTCTCTCGTGACGCGTACCTGGAAATGCCAAAGTAGCGGGATGTTACAAACTCTCCCCCTTAAAGAGGACCTGTCCCCAGGTCCTACCGCTCGGGTAAGAACTACGAGCAACTCTCCCGTATTCACCCAAGTTCGAGGTTCATGACGTCCCAACGAGGGTTAGCTCAAGAAAGGTCTTCAAGCACCAAGGTGTTTGATCTTCACTCCAAGCTCTCCACGAACTTAATCCCGACTTGGAATAGCTCAGACGTTTTCACACGATAGAAGGGTCCAAAAATGATTCAACTCCCACCGTTTGAATCCATCTAAACCACCCACAACTCGGAATCACGAATGGGGTCGTTACGGAACTTCCACCATTCGTTCTCCAACCCAAACGGGCCTTCTAACACCACTTCAACCCGTAGCTCAAAGTTGACGTTCGAACCGTTGCTTGCCTCTAGCTGAAGACTCTTGGAAGATCGTTGGGTAGACCTTTGCAAAGCACGACCCTTAACTAACCGCAAAGCAAAAAGCACTCGAACACTCAAAGCAACCCCAAAAGGTAACAAACAACAAACACACACAAGCAAAGCTAAAAGATGAATGATGCACATGATATGCATGTTCAAGTGTACCGTTCACCGATGTATAAGTGTTTGAGAGGATTTGATCATCGCCGAAATCTTTTGCTCACCATCTTGAAATCCTAGATGCACTTGTCACTTTAACACTTTCCATTATCTTCATTCCACGGTTGTTGTCTACTCTTGTATTCTTTCCCCAAACCCGACTTTTCCTTCGCTCGGATGTTTCTTTGAAAAGGGGTCAAGAAACAATCCCATCTCCTTCATCCTTTGAAAGCCAAGGTCCCTTGGGACCTTCTTCTCTTAGGAACGATTGAAAAATCCCGGAACCGTTGTTAATCCTCGAGCCTGAACTTTTGACAATTTGCTCCTTCCTTCCGAGATACAATTGAATAAATCTCCATGCCCCGTATTTGTGGTTGGTTACACTTACTCTCAATCCTCAAGCTGGATCCTTGTTCTAACTCCCGGTGATGTTTTCCCAAAGTAACATCGTACTTGGGGTCCTTTTCAATGTCGTATCCTTTGATTTGAAATCTTCAACTATATGTATAAATTTCTAAAATCCGATCTTCTCCTCGATTCATTCTTGGTGTCACCCTCTCTTCGGCATTCTCAATCCCCAAAGAAGGTCCTCAATTCGATCCTTGTCCTACTCGTTTCTTCCAATATCATCGTGGGATTCTTTTCATAATTGAGTTCCATTTTTAGCCAATCGCCCTAGCCCTAGATTCCTTGCTTAAGTGTTCTCTTGGTCCTGATTTTATTTCCAAGTTGGATCCTTCAGTTCTTGGTTTATTAATATGACTTCTTGTATAATTCTTGAATCCGGTGGTTCCTCGACGACCTCTAAGTCCAAGTTCTTCACCAATATGCTTCTTGTAGGCATGCCAAAATGCCTTCTTCGGAAGATGAGTTTCAACTTTTCTTCAAAGCACTATCGGATCCCAAATCTTCAATCCAAAATATAGTTTCTCGAATCTACTTCCTTGACATATCTTCGTATCATGCTATAGTCGGCAACCAAATCTCAAGGAAGACCTTTAATTCGACCCTCACTTCAACCACCTCTTCCCACTTCATAAGGCTCAAAACTCGGCCGTATGAGTGAATCAACATTCTACAAGTAAACACTAAATATACATGTCAGATTATAAGTATAGATGAAATGCATCATAGAGTCACTCGAGCACGTAGAAAATGCTACACATTGTGATTTTAACACATAGAGCAATTTAATTACAAAATTTAATATGTTATGAATGCACGTGCCATGAATGCAAGTACCTCAATTCTCGGGTTCATGTAGGTCTCCAATTGGAAGTCGTTGACCCCGCGTTCGGTGCTTGTTAGCTCTCGATTGGTCACACTCAGAGATCTTGTGCTCTGTTGATCCACAAGCGTAACATCTCTTCAATCTATCCCAACAAGCGTCGTAGGCATGGTTGGTCCCTCCGCAATGGGTACAAGGTTGAAGCACTTCCTTCGACTTTGAAAAGTTACTGGCCTTATGCTTCTTCCCACGGATCTTCTTAGTTCGATTTCCCAATTGGTGTGATTTTCCTTCTACTTGTAGATTAGAGCATAGACCTAATTCAAGTCTAGGCTCCGATTCTTCCTTCTCTTTACTTTTTGTTATAATCCACGTTTCGACCTTTAAAGCTCTCTTTGTGGCCTTATCCCACGTACTCATGTTCTTCGCAATTAAAGCTTCCTTGATTTGATCCCGAAGACCTTCCGTAAAGTTCCTAGCCTTCATTTCATCGTTGTTCGTAATGTGGGGTACATAAGCACCCAATTTCTCGAATTCCTCTAAGTACTGCATGACTGTTTTATCTCCTTGTTTTAACGCGAGGAATTCTTCGAGTCTTCGTTCTTGTAAAACGGCCGGTGCGAACTTTTTCCTAAATTCCCGAACAAACACATCCCAGGTCATCTCTTCGCTTGATGCCTCTAATTGTTGGGCAACTCTTTTCCACCATTGTCTTGCTTGTCCTTGTAGTAGTTGTATCGTAAGGCGAGCCATATTTTGGGAATCACACGGCCATATCTCAAATATGCTCTCTATCTCCGAGAGCCATTCCTCATCCTTTATATCGTCTCCTTCTCGGAATTGGGGAGGATCAAATGTCTTGAACTCCCGGTACTTCATTGCCATCGAATTCATAGGAGGTGCTCTGGTTGAAGACTGCCCTTGATCGTACGGATATTGATAAGAAGGTTGACCGTAGTGTCGTCTACGTGGCGGCATCCTGAAAATCTCAACAACTACCATAAAGATATATGCGTGTTGATTAGTAAGTGCTTATGTCACGTAGTTAAATCAATCAAGAGCAATTAAAATGTAATGCATTTCTCAATATAAAAATAACCAAGTAATAGAAAATTTTCACATGCAAAGCAAATCAAATCATGATGCAAACGTGCACATAACCAAATTATCCTATGCCGTACAACTTAGACAGACACGACACGACACCGAACCCCGGTTTTGCAACCTGGGGCTCTGATACCACTTACAGATGTAGCGCCCCAACGGTGGGCACCACACCCCCGCGCCATAGCTCAACACGTGTAACGAAACAAGGACTCCGCACACGTGCCAAACCATAGCGAACGGTGACAAACAAAACAAACACAAACTCTGAGCTAGGCGGGACGTAGACCCTGCACACATAATACTTAATGAATAAATGGAAGCGTGATCATGCCAAACAAAAATTTAAATCATGCAAACAGTTGACGGGTTCAATCTAGCATAATTCCTAATCCCAAAATTAAATCATAACATAAATTATAAATACAAACGGGTTCGCCTAATCCGAGCACCTGTCCTAACCTGTCCCGAATAATCATATAATCAAAACGGGTTCATCTAATCCGAGCACCTGTCCTAACCTGTCCCGATTTCAAATCATAAATGAACAAATCATATTTAAACATATTCGTTCATAGGTTAATAATACAAAACTAAAACTGAATTCAAAAATGCAAATGCAAGGACTCAACTAATACAAGACTCGACTCCAAGAGACTCACACCGCCTAGCTCGAACTCCAAAGCAAACCTGCAGAGCTAAAAACATAAAGAGAGAGGGGTCAGTCACACTTGACTGAGCGAGGGGTTAATGTTGGAAAACACGAATCAGAAAGCAGCGGAATTTAAAAAATTTTCCAACAAAAGGATCTTGGACTCGCAATCGTGTAACCAAATTCGTAGAGATAGAAAACTTACTTTTCTTTTAATCTTTCTTGAAGCGTTTCAAGCCACCCAAGAACGCTCTTCTCGCGGCTTGACAACCCGTCCCTCGAAAGTCTCTTTCTACTTCAGAATCCATTGTCGGGATAACAATCCACACCAACCTAGATTCAAATCATGTTAGGGAAGTTCTTAACAATATAACATAAAGAAAGAAACATGAAGCGAGAAAGGCATGATTGAAACTCCCTTCGAAAACCAGTTTTGCGAAAGTAGAAATCTGCCAGCCATAAAACCCTCGTGAAAAAACTCATCTTTCAGGATATGGACGAACGGTTTTCGCCATCTTCTTTGGTTCGATTTTTTCACTCGTTTTCTGTTGGGTTCAGAATAGTTTCATCATCCCTTCTGATCGTTTTGCTTAATCCCCACTTTTGGTAAAGCTCGAATCTTCAAAACTTCTAACTTGAAGTCTCTAGAGATAGTCCACCAACTTGGCTACAATCTAACTAGTAAGGATGCTAGTTCTCTAGTTAGTGTTTAGGCTTAACCTAGGGTTTTATTTAATCTTGGAGAAAGGAAGGTGTTCAACACATGAACCAAGAATTGTCTATTAGCTCTAAAGGGGAGCATGAGCTCCCCTATATATAGGAAAGGGGAGGGGCGGCCGAACCTAGTCCTAATGGACAAAGGATTTGGTCCCTCTCTCTCCTATTACTTGATCATCAAGTATTTTCCAACTTTGACTTTGAATTCTATTTCAAGTCAACTTTTAAGAGAGCTAAAAATATCCAAACTATTTTTGGATAATTTTATACTTTATTTATTATAAAAATAAATAACTTATTTTTATCTAATTAATTAATTCATAATTAATTAACTAGATTATTTTCTCCAAAATTAGACTTTCTTTTTAATTCAAAATTAAACCAAAGTCTATTAAATAATTAACACATTAATTATTTAACATCACATAATCACGTGTGGCACACGTGTCTTAATGACACGTGTCCAATCACGTGAGCCACACGTGTGATTTCACACGTGTGGAACCCCTTAGGCTCGATTAACTCGTTTAATCATTTTTAAGCCTCAACTCATGTAACCAAGTTGTTGTGTGTGACCCTCTAGGTTCTCAATTCAATTAGCAGTGACCCCAATTAATTAATTCACTAATTAATTAATCAGTCCACAGATTAAACGACCATAGTCTAGCAACAGGTGTTTAACCCCTAGCTGAATTGGAATGTTCGGATTCGACAGAACCTTTAAGTCATTGATTCATGTGAGATACAATCCTCCTACTTACTATCTCTCAACCAAGATCTAGGGCAAGGGAATAATCAGAACCCTAATAATCCGGTCTTAAAGCTAAGTGCATTTCATATCCATTTGATCTCAATCCAAGAAACCCTTTTCTTGACGTCTTGATCTACTGCCTTGGCCAAGGACTCCATATGGCATATGAAAGACTTACACAATAAGAGATCACCTTGCATATGCAAGTGTAGGTCCTTTCTTGATTCTCATTCACTTTCATGAATCACTTGTGCAGCCCCAGCATAAGCCTTGAATCAGTTGTCTAAGGCGACACCCTTTAAAGCTTATACCAAAGACTACAGAGTTAATTCATAAAGTGACAAGGAACCTCAAGTCTAAGGATCAATTAATCACATCAATGACTCGTGAGATATTTCCTAATCTGGAAGTTTCCATTTCCTGAAATAGAAACTTCCTTTCCCATTTAGGAATGTTCTCACACGGGGCACCTCAGTGAACTTACTTATTAAAGTAAGCACCCTCATGTATCACGCACGTATCAACTATACACTTTGCACCTCCATGAAACAAGGTGGTCCTTCTTAAGGGCGTGATCCCACAAGCAAGCCTTAGAGGAGTCAGGTTGACACTCCCACTGTCTGTAAGACTCATCGGCTTGGAGTATTTTACTAATCATGACTTATGTGATATAGGGCTCGTTTCATGAACCATTTCACCTAAATGGTAGAGTCCTAAAGTCATCAGGATTAGGGGAGTTCTCATACATGCGCACGTAATGGAAACACACAAAACACGTATTGGCATATAAAGAAGTGTTTGCCTATAATCAATCGTATATTATTCAAAGATTGTCTGTGATATAAGAAAAGTCCCAAAGCAGATTACGTCGAATCGGCTTTCTAGGGCACTATTCCTAACAATCTCCCACTTGCCCGTAAAAGCAATTTAGGTACTCTAAGTCCCATCTTCTCAAGATGCACTTAGAGACCCTATTGACTTTGGGCGTTTCCAAAGTGGATCTGCTATATTCTCTGCTGATGTGACCCTCTTGTTTACACATCTCTTAGGAAACACCTTTTCCTTATAAAGTGATTCGTAATCACGTGTTCAGTCTCTTGGTGAGGTCTTGGTTCTCTTACTTGAGCAGCCATCCTTTTTATCATACAATATGATCAAGGAGTTGTTTTCATGCTAGGAACTTCATCTAACAAGTTAGATGGAGTTTCTTACCCAAACACTTAACTTTGTATTATATAATACGACTAAGTTCTCAACTACGATAGTTGAGTTTTGCAATGTCAGTCCTTGGAACCCCTTTCCAACACATTGCATTACCATTCTGGTAGAAGTTGTATCCTTTCAATGATTTCATAATCATCTATGTTTGATGAACGGTTACATCAAATATCCTTCTAACAATAAGATCTTTTAGGCTCTGTAAACTAATACATGTCCTCATTTCTTCTCAAGTACTCTGAGGACATCCTTTACAGAGATCCAATGACCTTCTCTGAGGTCATATTAGATTCGGCCTACTACGCTTAGTGTTGCGCCATATCTAATTTAGTACATAACTTTTCATACATTATGCACCCTTTCACTTAAAGGGATTTTGGACATTCTAACTTTCTCAAAGTTATCTTAGGACACATACTCTTCAAAAGAGATGTTCCATTGTCCATACTAAACTCCTTTTAGTACCGTGGTTATGTACTCATTTTGTGATAATCCTTTTATTCTCTTAGATCTATCTTCTATAGATCTGAATGTCGAGAATATAGGATAATCAGTAAGATCTTTCATGTCAAATTGTTTCTTAAACAAGAATTGGTAACTTTCACGTCGTCCTTGACATTCCTAATGAGAAGGACATCGTCTTCTAAAGAACCAAAATTGACTCTTACATCACTAACTTTCATATGTACACTCTGAGACTTATTCGACTTATATCTGTGTCAAATGATTTGACTGTGGAATCGAATTGTCTAACTCCTAGAAGCCTTTATCAATCCACAGATTGACTTTAGGGATTTGCATACCTTATGCATACTCCCACTGAATATGAGATTTATAGAAATACCTTATTTCAGTCTCTTTCAATCTCATATTGAACAAGATTGTTCTCATATTCATTTATCATATCTCATATTCAGAATATGAGGATGTGGTAAACATAATCCAAATGGACTTTTGCATTTTAATCGTCAAGAAGGTTGTAATGCTTTCCATTTACTCGAAGCTCCACGAGCTTGATCCTATCAGGTGGTTCAACCAAGGTCAAAACTTGGTTTGAGTATATGGAATCCATATTGGATTTCAAGGCTTGCTTACACTACTCAGATTCCAAATCTGACAGTGTCTCCTCTTCAAGTAATTCCTTGGCTATCTAGGAACGCGTTCTAAACGCATCTTAAGAGAAGGGTTTCACACGTGTACATACTCTAAAATTTGGCTAAGTTTCATCAGATGGGCTCGTTTCTTCTATATGTGGCGTGGATATTTATTCTCAAATTTCTTTGAGGTCTGCTTGCTTGTCTTTCTTCTTCTATAGGAATGATTCCTTAAGAAAGATACATTCCTTGAGACAAACAACCTTTGTCTAAGGGAATCGCAGAAATGATATCCAATATTGTTTGTATAAACTTGAACTCATTTCAAGCCTATCTCCCACTATCCTCTTTACTTAAGAGGATTCCACTAAATTCTTGGACAAGAATAATTAGGGAATTTAGTGTGCCACATTGCATAGTGCATCTAAAGGACTGATTTTGGAAGGTGCAAAATTCAAAATCTCTAACTGCATATTCTGGGAGTTTATTCCTAGAATGATTATAAGTCAGTAAAGTTTGCTATGGAATGGACCATATCCTATAAGGTTTCATTCCCTCATTCGGAAACACTAAGGTGTTCTCGAATTAGTTTACTGAGAGATAATGCTATTATTTTTAAGATGACTAAGGAATTAGTTGATAAGATATTGGCTATCTCGATCATATCGATTTGCCTATAACTTATGACTACTTCGGTTCCTAACCTCCTTTTGAAATTCTAAGAATTTCATATAAGTTTCGAATTTGTACTTTAACAAGTACATTCATTCATAATGATTAAACTGACGATTGTATCTAATGCTTACATGAAGCATCTTACACTCATCAGCATGGATCGAAATCCACTATAATTTTGGAACGTTCCATGTTTCACCTAAACAATGTTCCGGGAACGTTTTCCCTTTGAGATAGGATTCACAGGAAGTCAACTCTATAGGTTCATTTTCATAGAATGATCCTAAGGTGTCTGACTTGCTAATCCTTTTATATCTCAACGTTCCAAAGTAATTCGAAGCTTTGTCATCTCACTTACTTTTGTTATCTCGTTGCATGTTCAGAACATTAGTACCTTGAGTCTTTGCACAACGGATTATGCAGAATTGACTCAAGACTACTGAATTCTATTCCTAGTAGAATTGCTAAACGAGGTAACATTTCAGAGTACTCATACTCTTTGCAGTTCCCTTTCAAAGTCCTTATTTGCTACCATAGAAGCAAACGTCCAATTTGATCTCTAGTGTCTTTTGGGCGTACCCCTTACATGCCCCTCCATTGGGCTCTTAAGGATTTCTTCTTCTTTAGGCCTTCAGGCCTTTAACTCAGTGAGTTTAGAAGAAGAATTAACCATCACAACCTTTTGTTCCTTCTTAAGGAGGCTCTCAACCATTATCAACTTAAATGATTAACTATGCTACATTAGCATCATTCTAGTTGAGCATAAAGGGTTTGATTGATAGTCGAAGCAATGTAAGCAATCAGTGCATTGAGAACTCTTTTCTCAGTTGATGACCGAGACCATAAGATCTTCAAATAAGATCTTTAGACCTTGTTCGTGTGCACTTGTTTCCTCATTTGGAATATTGAATAATTCCATAATGTTATACCTTGTAACGTTTTTATGAGGTGGTTCAATTGCTTTTAAGTGGTTTGGAAAAATCCATTCACCTCAGATTGCTTCTCTTTTGGCCCGGGTCGACTTTTCACAATTGAAAACTTCGCCCTTTAGAGAAAGCCTTTCTCCAGTCGGATTCTAAAATGAATTTTAGGATCCGAAGCCATTTAGAGTTAGTCAGGACTTAGTCAACTTATTTGACTTAAGGATGGATACGAATGAGTTTGCATTTCGTATTGTAGAGAATCACATAACTACAACCTAAATGCTAAGCAGAGAACTAGGTGAGCATGCTGAATAATAATGATATACATAAGATAAGGTCTTTAATCTAATGTAGCTCCCACTGTTTTTCAAAGATCTATAATTCCCAAAGATCTAAGAGGAACACGTTTCCCAACGGGTACTAAGATCCTAAGCATTTTACCTCGAACCCACGACTCGCGGACATTCTAAGTAAAATCCTAGGTAGGTACAACTTACCAATTCTAACACCTTTAGAACTCTTAGTAATTGTTTTTGCATCACCCATCTTTCAATATGGACCCACGACTCGTGCGACATCCATATTTACTTAGGCGTTAAGCTAGACCCATCAATCATAAGATCATGATCAAAACTTAGTTCGAACGACCCACGACTCGCGGACATCGCCCTTGCCAAAATTAACCACGAAATATTGATCATTTAAAATGATCAATTAGGTAACTAAGAACTAATAAGCTCCACTAGCTATCCCACGACTCGCGGACAATAACTAGCTTTACTTACTAAACTTAAAACCTATTGATGGAATGCTAGGAATTTAATTCAAAATTTGCATCTCGAATTAAATACCTATTATTCGAAATGAGCTTAATATTTAATGGGAATTTTCGAATCAACCGAAGAGTTGTTCGGTTCGACCTCACCAACATATATGTTATCCAATTTAATTAGTCTTGATTAATGCAAGTACAACTTAAATGCATTTCAAACAAGCACATAAAAAGATAACATGTCCTAGCATGATACTAACATGTAATGACCATGGGTTCTACCTATCTTATGCGTGATATGTGGGAGCCACTCCACAATCACAAGTTCTAACATACATGCCACATAAACAGTTTAAATCACATAAGGGAAAGCGGTAACAAAATACGAGCCCTATCTCTATTACATTTAACAATTGAGATTCCCCTCCCTAACATTTTGAGGGGTCTTCACTTATGGCCTCCTTGTTACTTGAATGTGGTCCATCTTACTCCATGGGTGCATTGTCTCCAAAATGAAAATAAAACCTCACCACCTATCTCTACTCTCAAATTACAATAAAAAGAAAAAGACATAAAGTAATAAGGCTCAATCTTCATATTGGCCTTAGACAATTACACGGGGCATACCCCGGCCTCAAAAACAGTAATATGGAAAGCCACATAATAAATCACATAACAGTACGCACATAAGTGAGGCTCCAACCTCAATTGAAAAACGCAACTATAGGGCTCCAACCCCAATTTAAACCATCCATGTGCATAAATTAAAACCATACATAGATCTAAACCCATGATCACCTAACATGCTTAAATTGCAAGAATTTAAATTTACCAATAAATTTAAAATTCCTTTAACTTTAAGTTCGACTAACTCAAAGTAATCTGAAAAACAGTTCCTTGTTCAAGAATAATTTCAAAATCAAAAGCTAGAATCTGATAAAATTCAAGTTAATACAAAAATTAACAATTTTATTAAAATCATTATTTCAAAAATAATAATTATACTTTTCCCGAAAAAATTAAAATTGACTTTGATTCCCGAAATTCCCAAATTATAATTTTATTTCAAAATTAAAATATTTTCAGTAAAAAAGATTTTTAAAATAATTTTAAAATAAAATTTGGGCCAAAAACACGAAAAATCGCATCGCGTCACATCCGCCCGAAAGCGTGCGGGCGATCCCGCACAGCCCCGCGCAGACGCGTGCGGGCAGTCCCGCACAGGGTGTGCGGGCAATCCCACACAGGGCTGGGCGGACGCGTGCGGGCAGTCCCGCACAGGGGTGTGCGGACGATCCCGCACAGGCTGTTCTGGACGCGTGCGGGCAGTCCCACACAGGGTGTGCGGGCGATCCCGCACAGGCTGTTCCGGCCTCGTCCGGACCCGTCCGCGTGCGGCGACGACGAGCGACAAACTCGCTTGGTCCTCGTCGTCCCACACCGTTTTTCGTACAGAAAAATTTTCGTCTCGATTCGGGAATCAAAATCGCGATTTTAATAAATCTAAAATAAAACCCTTTTTTCAGAAAACGATTTTCTCAATTTATCAGGAAACCTCTCAGATTCAAAATCTCAGATTACGATACAAATTCAAGAATACCTAACTGTAATTCAGATTCAAGAATTTCTCAAAATTCAGTTTAATTGAGACGAATCAGAAACACGATTAACGAGGTGGCTCTGATACCACTTGTTGGAAAACACGAATCAGAAAGCAGCGGAATTTAAAAAATTTTCCAACAAAAGGATCTTGGACTCGCAATCGTGTAACCAAATTTGTAGAGATAGAAAACTTACTTTTCTTTTATTCTTTCTTGAAGCGTTTCAAGCTACCCAAGAACGCTCTTCTCGCGGCTTGACAACCCGTCCCTCGAAAGTCTCTTTCTACTTCAGAATCCATTGTCGGGATAACAATCCACACCAACCTAGATTCAAATCATGTTAGGGAAGTTCTTAACAATATAACATAAAGAAAGAAACATGAAGCGAGAAAGGCATGATTGAAACTCCCTTCGAAAACCAGTTTTGCGAAAGTAGAAATCTGCCAGCCATAAAACCCTCGTGAAAAAACTCATCTTTCAGGATATGGACGAACGGTTTTCGCCATCTTCTTTGGTTCGATTTTTTCACTCGTTTTCTGTTGGGTTCAGAATCGTTTCATCATCCCTTCTGATCGTTTTGCTTAATCCCCACTTTTGGTAAAGCTCGAATCTTCAAAACTTCTAACTTGAAGTCTCTAGAGATAGTCCACCAACTTGGCTACAATCTAACTAGTAAGGATGCTAGTTCTCTAGTTAGTGTTTAGGCTTAACCTAGGGTTTTATTTAATCTTGGAGAAAGGAAGGTGTTCAACACATGAACCAAGAATTGTCTATTAGCTCTAAAGGGGAGCATGAGCTCCCCTATATATAGGAAAGGGGAGGGGCGGCCGAACCTAGTCCTAATGGACAAAGGATTTGGTCCCTCTCTCTCCTATTACTTGATCATCAAGTATTTTCCAACTTTGACTTTGAATTCTATTTCAAGTCAACTTTTAAGAGAGCTAAAAATATCCAAACTATTTTTGGATAATTTTATACTTTATTTATTATAAAAATAAATAACTTATTTTTATCTAATTAATTAATTCATAATTAATTAACTAGATTATTTTCTCCAAAATTAGACTTTCTTTTTAATTCAAAATTAAACCAAAGTCTATTAAATAATTAACACATTAATTATTTAACATCACATAATCACGTGTGGCACACGTGTCTTAATGACACGTGTCCAATCACGTGAGCCACACGTGTGATTTCACACGTGTGGAACCCCTTAGGCTCGATTAACTCGTTTAATCATTTTTAAGCCTCAACTCATGTAACCAAGTTGTTGTGTGTGACCCTCTAGGTTCTCAATTCAATTAGCAGTGACCCCAATTAATTAATTCACTAATTAATTAATCAGTCCACAGATTAAACGACCATAGTCTAGCAACAGGTGTTTAACCCCTAGCTGAATTGGAATGTTCGGATTCGACAGAACCTTTAAGTCATTGATTCATGTGAGATACAATCCTCCTACTTACTATCTCTCAACCAAGATCTAGGGCAAGGGAATAATCAGAACCCTAATAATCCGGTCTTAAAGCTAAGTGCATTTCATATCCATTTGATCTCAATCCAAGAAACCCTTTTCTTGACGTCTTGATCTACTGCCTTGGCCAAGGACTCCATATGGCATATGAAAGACTTACACAATAAGAGATCACCTTGCATATGCAAGTGTAGGTCCTTTCTTGATTCTCATTCACTTTCATGAATCACTTGTGCAGCCCCAGCATAAGCCTTGAATCAGTTGTCTAAGGCGACACCCTTTAAAGCTTATACCAAAGACTACAGAGTTAATTCATAAAGTGACAAGGAACCTCAAGTCTAAGGATCAATTAATCACATCAATGACTCGTGAGATATTTCCTAATCTGGAAGTTTCCATTTCCTGAAATAGAAACTTCCTTTCCCATTTAGGAATGTTCTCACACGGGGCACCTCAGTGAACTTACTTATTAAAGTAAGCACCCTCATGTATCACGCACGTATCAACTATACACTTTGCACCTCCATGAAACAAGGTGGTCCTTCTTAAGGGCGTGATCCCACAAGCAAGCCTTAGAGGAGTCAGGTTGACACTCCCACTGTCTGTAGGACTCATCGGCTTGGAGTATTTTACTAATCATGACTTATGTGATATAGGGCTCGTTTCATGAACCATTTCACCTAAATGGTAGAGTCCTAAAGTCATCAGGATTAGGGGAGTTCTCATACATGCGCACGTAATGGAAACACACAAAACACGTATTGGCATATAAAGAAGTGTTTGCCTATAATCAATCGTATATTATTCAAAGATTGTCTGTGATATAAGAAAAGTCCCAAAGCAGATTACGTCGAATCGGCTTTCTAGGGCACTATTCCTAACAGTTAACACACGCACGCTATACATAATATACATAGCAAAGCACGTAAAAAGGAGATGTTCATGAAGCCGGGAGTAGTTTTTGCACGCCAAAACAATTGCCCGTGATAATATATATACAGGGTGATTTAGCAAAATAAAACGAACGAAACTTAACTTATTAACACGTACATTCAAAACATGCAGACGAAGCACACATATCCAAACATATTTTAGTAGGTTAAAAGTATATCAAATTTTATCTTAGTTTGAGAATCTACCCCCGTTTCACGAACTTATAACCGACAGACATACGGAACTCGGCGGGTACGAGCACACAGACAGACTAAACAAAACAGAACAAAACAAAACATACCAGGTAGGTGTGATGGAAGGGTTGCGCGACCCTAGCCATCCAGAAGCGGAAGAGGGGAGTGCTCAATGCTACTCAAACCCTCGGACTCCATCCCCCAACCTACGCTCAGGTGGGTTCCGGTACATCCCATACACAGAATTTGGGGCCCCACACATACACAGATCACGGAAATCGGAAGCTTAACCCGCTACAGACAGACAGACATATTTCATGCATATCGTACTTAGCTATCGTACGTACATGTCACGCAGACTGACCTCAAAATCATAACAAAATCAAAGCTAAGCTTATATAGGCTTATACATAACTTCATCCTTTCAAACTTATCGCAAAGCCAACAAAATACGCATCTTACACATATCTACATATACATAAAGACTTATAAGTCGCATGCATTCGAAAACCGGCACATTTCATTAGGGTATAACTATATCCTAACCTCACCTCGAACCAAACGAAGACGAAGACAAAGCACTTGATTCACCCCGGAATCAACTTGACGAACAAAACACCACCCCGGGTGCACCTGGACAAACTGAAGGCAAAAGACGAGACATAGACTCAAGAATGAACCAAATAGACGCACGGCGTATGTTCATGCATATAAGAGATGCAATCAAGTAGGCATAACACATATTCGAATCAATTACTTGCAAACCAAGACAATACATAGCTCAACATATTCATTTATAATCATACAACACGTTCATGCACACAAACAATTCATATTACAAGGCGGAGATACATAACAAGGTACAATGATGCTTCGTGCAAATAATTCATATTAAATAAGCAACACAAAACACATATAGCAACAAGTATATACACATACACAAGATAAAACAAGTTAGGAATGATTTCGGAGGTGGCAAGGTGCAAGAAAAGCGGAAGGAAAGCACAAGAGATTATTCCGAGCAAAAACGGGCAAAAGCTAGAAATTTTCTGAAACGGACAAGCTGTAGGAAAACGGTCATAACTTGAGTTTGAGAAATGGGAATTGAGTTTTGTTTCTTGGAACTGAAAGTAGACACAAATATCTTTAAAATTCTAGGTGGCTCAAAACGTGGTTCAAAGCGAGCCGAAAATGGCGTACGTTTGAAATTGGACGAAAGCAGAATTTCGTAGGGATGGCGACACAAATTTCAAACGATTATATCTCATAATCTAAAACGAATTTTGAGGTGATTCTAATTGGAGGATGTTCTAGACTTCAAGAGATTTCTGTAGGTTCAAAAATCAGGCAAATCCGAGTTCAAACGAGGTCAGCACGGCCGTGTCAAAATTGGCCTGGAAGCTGACACGGCCGTGTCCGAATAAAAAAATTCAAAGTCGAGGGCTTGACACGGTCGTGTCGGAAATGAACTAGGAGCTGACACGGCCGTATTGGGTCGTCTTCTCTGAAGAAAAAGAGCAGGAAAGCAAGGGGTCGACGGGGGTGGTTCCCAAACCACCCCAAATCACATACCAATCATATAATACACCAAAAACACTCAAAATCAAAGTATATCACATATATATATCACATTAGAACATAAATCGGACTTCGAAAAGAGCCCGAGCACCCAAAACACGAAACCTATACTATTGATCATCATCTCCAAACTTAAGAATTAAGGTAATAAAGCAAGATTCAATCGGTAGAATCGAAACACGTAAGGAGAGGGTCACATTGCTTACCATGGATCGTTGATTGGGCGAACGGGGGTCGGGGTTCTTGAGCTCGAAAAGGGTTGGCTTTCTTCTCTTCTTTTCTTCTTCTCTCCCTCCTCTCTTTGCTTGAACCGATCAAAATGGGGAAGAAAAGAGGATTCGGTTCCTTTTAGGGCCAAGAAACGGGTCGGGTTAACAAAACGGGTAGGAACAACGGTATCCAGTCCATTTGGATCGGATTAAAACGGTAGGGCTAACAAACGGCTTTGAAAATATAAAGTTAATTTCATCGAATCCGAATCGTCGAAACGAACTCAATGAAGGGGTTGGAATTCGAATTCGAACTCCCGAGCTCAAGATTGCCACGAAGGCCAAAACACCCTAATTAATTTGGTCCCTAAACTTCAATTATTGGGCATTCGAGCCCAAACAATTAATTAAATTCTAAAGCGCACAAGACTTAAATAAATACACGTTGACACTTAAAGCATGCGAATTCACATAAATCACGAAATTAAACTCTCTCGTGATGCGTACCTGGAAATGCCAAAGTAGTGGGATGTTACAGCCCACAAACGCGCTTCAAGCGGTAAATCCCACGAGCTCCTTCAAATCTTCTAGACTCCAAATTAGCAGTCCTCTAGAGAATAGTCTACACCAACCTCGAACACTATCTAAACAGGGAGTATTCTAGTGCTTTGGCAGAAATTGTTTTGCTATCACTTCTTATGGGGTTCGAACCCCATGCTTATATAGCTACAGGAGTTCGAACCCCTTTCCTATGTGGAGAAGGTTTCCTCAACCTTCTTTATATAGGATTTCTTGCTAGGTAAGAAAAGGATTTCTACTTTTATGGGGAGGAAGGTACTGTACCACTACCACGTAGGAATCAGAGTTGTAAGTCTAACCACTCTTCATCAAGTTACACGTGAATCGCCTCTGCTGACGAGCTCCATCGAATTGGAAATACCATAATTTCGTCGTTAAACCAACAACTTCCTAGGATTTACTTGTCCTGAGCTTCATCATCGGCCATCGCTATTTTCAGAATACCAATTCGAATTATCAATTTGCAGTGTTTCAATAATTCAATTCAAATTATCAATAACTCAATTCAGAATCAATTATGACTTTTCTTTGATACAAATTATCAGTGAATTATACTGTCTAATTGATAGAGAATCCAAAAAAAAATTAATATTCAATTAACCCTGGGAATACATACTTTTGTCCTCCTTGTAGCAGCACAGGGAATAAGAGCCGATTATTAAATCAATTCTCGTTGCCGCCACTTATCAATATCTTATCGTTGTCACGCTAATTCGATTGTGGTTGCCGTTGCCGCCGCCTGTCCTTATCTTGTTGTCATCGTCGTTATCTCTCGTTGCTGACAAAGTAGCAATGTTGTTGGAGAATATGAGAATAAATTGGGAACCATTTTCAGCCGGAAAAAAAAAAAAACGAAGGAAAAACCAGGGGCAAAACAGATTTTGTAGGCCATTTGGGAGTTTAAGAAAAATAAATTGTGTATTGGTGATCTAACACATATATTTGTAAAACTAGGGGATTTAGGATAAGTTTTGAAAATATTTGGTGCTCTTTATAATTAACTGTCCCTAAATTTTTTTACCAAATTAATTTAAACATATACCAAAACTAAAATTTAAATATGAAAAGTATAATATTAATTTCTCCAAATTTATTATTAACCTTATTTGAAGCAAAATAAGGAAAAATCAAAGCGGGAGGAACGAAGAGGGAAGGAGTTGAGGAACGCAGATATCAGATAAGCAATTATACCCTTGCAGGCGCTTCTCCATCCTGAAACCCACCATGACAACAACCACATCCACAGTAAATCGTTCATCAATCCCACCTCCAAACCCCCGCACTTTGTTCCCCAAAAGATCTCTCTCAATCCCTTCAACCAAACTCCCGACAAAATCTGTATTTTCAACTCGAAGAACAACTAGGACAGTGAAATGCAGAGGTAAGGGCAGTCCGGGTAGCGACAACGGCAGCCCGATTTGGGGAAATGGGGGCAGTTTGAAGGACTTGCTTTCAGGCATGGTGGACGAGAGAGTAGAAGAACTTTTGATGAAAGAAGAGAACCGGGGTCTGTTAGATGGGCTGGAACAAGCCACAATGAGAGTTGAAATGGCCAAGAGAGAGCTTGCTGAGATTGAAAAGCAAGAAATTGAGGCTAAGCTTACGCGGGATTATATTAATCAGCTCGAATCGCGAGCCGCTGAGGTACCTGGAGTCTGTTTTTATTAATTTTCTGTTAGTTGTGAATTCCGTTCGAAGAATATGTGATAAACCGTTCCGCATGGAACAACTACTAAACTCCTTCCTTATAATGTTCGGGGAACCTTCATCTCGTTATCTAGATATTGGTTTAGTTAAGTAATGCATATGCTATCTAACATGATATCGGATCAGATTGTATCCTGCATTAAGTTCAGGTTGCATCTTGCATTTAGTGCTGCATTATGCTCGTTATTAATTTCAGGTTGTATCCTGCATTTCCTGTATTAAGTTCAGGTTGTATCATGCTGAATTATGCTTTTCCTGTACTAAGGTCAGGTTGTATCATGCTGAATTATGCTCAGGTTATTAAGTTCAGGGTGTATCATGCATTTAAATTTTACGTGTCAGGTTGTTGACCCCTGATTGCTAAGTTCAGGTTGTATCTTGCATTTAAGTTGTACGCTCCAGATTGTTCAAGCCTGGATGTGCTACCGGTGTGTTAACGGTCTCACATCGAATAAATACGTAACTATGGTAAATTCATGATCACGCATTTAAGTTTTAAACTTCAAATTGACCTCCGATTGTTCGGGTCTGATCATGCGATGGGTGTGTTAATAGTCCTGCATCGAATAAATACTAAACTACTGTAAATTCATGAGGTATACCGATAAGACGTATTAATCTCGATCATGCATCGAAAGGGTTGAATGCTATAATTCTCGTATCAGGGAGGTGGATTTTTAAAATCTATGTGTAGTAGGCTTTGGTTTGTGATCCATTGCGGTTAAAGGGTTGGATTTCAAAGCTATTTAGCAATTCTTGTTGAAGACATTGTTGTAGTTTGTGGTTTTCAAAGCGCTATGGAGCAAATTTGCTTTTATTTTTTTCTTTCATATGAGAATTGGTTCGAAGCTTGGGCTGCTGACAAATGGAAGTACTATAAAGAGCATGATAAAGTAAACTAATCGTCTAAAAGTTTAAAGGTTAATTAGAGAGAATGAAGATAATGTAGAGATTGACTGATTGAGTTATTAGGCTTTTCTTTGGAGAAGTACTGATTGTTTGAGTGGTAAATAGTGATTGTTTGTAAAGAAAAAATATGACTGTAGGAGTAAAAGTTCAGGAGCATTTTACCAAGAAAAAATTCATTTATTTATGAAAATAACTTAGAAGCTAGTGTTGAAGTTAAAAATTTATCTTCAGATATACTTCTAAGACTTTTTTTGCTTAAAATATGTAGAAGGTAAACAACTCTTAAAGTGCTTACAACAAACCAAAAAGTGCACAAATGTTGTTTTCTGTGTTTTTTTTTTTTTTTTTTTTTTGAGTTGCAAACACTACCCAAGTAAAAACACAAACACCAAGAAGTTTAGAAATACTGACAAATGACAATTATCTGTTATAGATTGAAGAATGCCAGAAACAAATATCAGAAGCAAAAGCTATTGTGGAAGAAGCAGAGCGATCGTTAGACTTGGGAAGTAAAATGAGTAACAAAGACGAGGAGCGATTGGAGTCTGTTAAAGCTGCTTCAATAGCTGCGGTGATTGGCACTCTTGCAGAAATCCCCGTTGCTTTAACTCAAGTTACCAACATTTCTGAGCTGATACTTCCATTGGCCATTGCCTTCTTGAGTTGTGCTTTATTTGGAGTGACTTTTCGCTATGCCATCAGAAGAGACTTAGACAATATCCAGCTAAAATCTGGGACTTCTGCAGCTTTTGGCTTTGCGAAAGGTATATAATTAGAAATTTGTTTCTGCTTTTTGGTTTTACAGAAAGTGATTTCTTGAAAGTGGATTTAACTTTTGTCAAACTGTCCTAAAATGTGAAATGATTAAATTCTCAACCACTGGTACACGCACAAATTTTCACTTGGTATTGCTAACTTACAAATACCCCCCTCTGGGCTTGAACAATCTGGAAATCAGCAAATTTCGCAAGATTTGGATAACTTCATGGATATGTGCTGAAGCAATTTGAAAATTTTATTAATAGCTTTTTGCATCGTTAAATTATTAGACCGTAAATGATCAACAGAGGGATGTGATTATGCCGGCTTAAGGTTTTTGCTTTTTATAATAAAGTTTTGAGGAAATCTAAGGCTTAAGTTAATACTTTTGTATTATGGTGGTGATGCAGGTCTAGGTATGCTAGGAGCTGGACCACCATTGGAGTTGGAGGCGGGAAGCATTCTTTCGCATGCTTTTGATGGAGCTCTTTACGTTTCTGAAAGTCTTTTGATTTTCCTATTTGCTGGAGTTGCTCTGGATTTCTGCTTTAAGTTGAGGTTCCTCAGTCCTTTTCCGATTGACCCATCAGTTCCAAGGACATAAACCAGTTATTGCATGTTTACCTTATAGGATGAAGGGGGATTAGATTAATAATCCTATTTAAACTTATGTTTACTAATTTTTTGTAAGTTCGAGATTGATGACACGGCCCGGGATGATATGGGATAAAAGGTTGATTATCCATCCCATATTTCCCATGGGATGAACAATCCACCATCACATCCCACCACTCATCTCATTACTCATCTATCCCATCTCATCCCAACCAACCAAGTAAACAAAAATGTTGGTATACATATATCTGGCTCTTATTCAAAATTAATTATGGTTTATTTGATAGCATAAACCATTGTTGAGTTTGAAAGAAGTTTAGGAGTAAAAGCTGAAAATATATTATTGATGTAGTGTAGGATCTATGTTACATAGAGACCAACTAGCCTCTATATATAATAGAGTATAGAGAGACCTATTAGACTAATCCTAATCCATATCATGTAAGGATAGATCAATCCTATCTAATATCAATTTCCTAATACTACTAGATATCAATATCTTAAGTAATTCTCACAATAACAGTAGAAACACGAGGAAGGAGAAGAAGTTTGGAATTCGTATTATAAACGTTAATTTACAGAAAATGCATATTGAGTCTATTTTATTACTAATCTAGTACCACTTGCAATGTTACATGTGTACTTGGGAGGTATTCCTCTACCTAACTATGTCTATCCTACTAATTACACAAATCAGGTAACCAGCTAATGTGAGGTGTATTGGCTTGTGTTGGCGGCAATACTAATCGACTTGATACTTGGATATATTTTGTAGACCGGGTAGTAAATCACAATTTGACATTAAAATAAGACAACGAACAGTGTTAGTGTCTCAAGAATCACTTATATTGTGTCATTTCAATTCCTATGGTCATAGTTCAGTTTAATTCTCGAGTCACATTTCAAGGAAAAATTGCTTTTACGAGTAAAATACATTTACATTACAAGCAACTAAATATAGCAATTTAATTATTTAGCCACTAATTTTTGGCACCTCCATTGTCCTTTTCGCCGTTGTCCAAGATTTCGTCATCTTCATAAGGTTTCTTAGGAGTTGTCCATTCCCGTATATCCTTCCTATCTTCTTCTCGTGCAGATGGCAAATTGTGCAAATTCTTCCTCCCATCCTTCATTTTAAACTAAAACAGATCAAAAACACATCAAAGCTTAAAGAGCAATGTACATACATCACAGACTGCAAGTACCTCTCTAGAGCTTCTACTATTCTTCTTTGCAGCCTTGTTAAATACTTGGAAGCCTCGAAGATCACCATTTTTAATACTTGCTTCGAGCTGCCAACAAAAGAACATCTAATCAAGCCTACATGTTAACTTAAAGGACCATACATATCTACACACGTGCTCGACATGTGTATTTGTCGTCCTTAGAAACACAATTGGTTGCAGATTTCTTACAATTAGCGTGTGTATGAAACAATGTAAAAAGATAGTAACAATGACATACCTGTGAGACTTGACTTAATTAAACAATTTTTTATGACGTTTGAGAAATTACATAATTTTCCCCTAGCATACCCTGATGTTTGACCTAATGCAGGTTATTATATTCACAAATTTAAATTATATTGATTAGTAAATGCCAAAGGAAACATAGGATAATTATAAAAAATTTGAGACGATATATAAGGTTTTGTAATTTTAGAAACCTTAGGAGGGAGAGGTTGGCAAAAAGAGGAAAAATTTGAGGTGAAATCATCAAAAATAATTTATTTAAGTGTAAAATAAATTCTTTGACATAAGGTTTTGTAATTTTACAAACCTAGAGGTGTGTATAATTATGTTTAACCTTCAAAATCTTAGAACAACTTTGTGTAATCAAGTCAAATGTCAGGATATGTCAGTTTCATTATCACTAACATAAAAAGAAGAAATATGGAATGAGATAGAGGATCTCCAATCTAGAGCTCAAATCTCCACCTGAATGTGAACAATGCCAAGGAGAATGCTTGTAATTGGTAGCCAGCTATCCTCCGGAGATATCGATAAGTTAGACCTAAACAGAAATAAAGTTTTTACTTAATCCCTGCTGGTACTCGTTTCAACAAGGCAAGCCAAACATTGTGCCATCTTGAATAACATGAGTAATACCATACTAGAATTCGAGCTAAATATGGAACACAGAAACGAATTATTTATGCCACCAATTCAAAATATATGTACAGATTCCAAACCAAAACATTCTTTCCTACTAAAATCATTCCAAAAAACAGTAACTTGTTGATTGTCAATGCAACCGTCTCAACTGACTACGAGAAAGAGCTTCATTCAATTCAACAAAAGGAACGTCAAATATCGAGGAGATTGGAATTGACTCGAAATGAATCCATCCACAAGGTACACAAGTCAGTAAACAGCAAACATATCTACCAAAAATTCCAGACTTTTGAAAAGCAAAGGCAAGCTGAAAACTACGTTATTTCAAGCATTTGTTTGCTTGTTAATCAATTACAAACAAATCTTTTGTAATTTCATTATAATTTCTCCAATTAACTAAGGAAGCTTTTTTTCATGTTTTACGGTTTCAAATCAATCCCAATTCTCACCATAATAAACCCAAAAATTATTAAAAATAAATGTCGTCAAGAAGCTTAATAGAGTAACTATCGGGGATTAAGGAATTGATGTTCAGAGCCAAACCTCAAGTAGGGAGCTAAATAGACAATGGCATAAACAGCATAGCGACGCTTTCCAGTATCCAACCAAGCGAACACCCAACTCTACACTTAAAATCATTAACATTAATTAAGTAATAAAGGTGCAAATGCAAGAGCTCGGCTCAAATTTTGATTAAAGAAATGAAAAATTGAACAGTATTGCAAGAAAATTAACTATATTACCATCCAATTGAAATAGGGAATGAAGCTAATGATCCCCATAACAGCGAACCTTGCGTCGGCGGTGTCAATCGGCGATTCATCTTCAAGATCTTCCGCCGACGGAGTAGCCGGAAAAACCAGGGAGCTTAGAATGCACGCGCCGATTGCGATAGCCACTGGCGCGTCCACCGAAAACTCCGCTCTGCACATCCCATTCTTCAACCTCCTCCTTTGCTAATCAACCAAACCCAGAAGAACTTATAAAAAATGAATTATTAAACAAACATGTTCAAAACTCAAAATCACGCAAGCACGTAATTCGCATATATCTCAAGTAAAAACATGTATGCATAAATATCATATAAATACACACCTGCTCGAGTTTTTTTAGTTGGTTATATCTCGCATTTATAGGCCGGAGCCGGAGACGGAGGGAGGGTGAATAACCTGGTTTGAGAGAGAAAGGAGGTGATGAAATGAGGCCGAGGGGCATCATTCATGAAAATGGACGGTGGTGGCATCTACAGGCGCTGGAGGTGACGCTTGAAAAATGTGCCTCTTTGTGCAGGATTCTGATTTCTCGGGAAAATCAACGCTTTTAGTCCACTGACCCAGTACGATTTACGAATCGTCCCATATGATTTTTGTATGAGATATCTGAGTCCTAAAAGAATTTTTTAGAATATTGAGAAAATGGTTGTTTTTTTTCCGTAAATTATCTAGTTCTCAATTTTGATCCAAAAGATTAGGGATTTCACAATTTCAGTTCTAAATTATTTCAATTTTTGCAACTGTAGTCCCATACTTCAATCCCGGCAATAATTAATGGTGCACGCACGTGAAAGTCACACGTACACTAGTTTAGGACTCATGGTCTGATTCTTACCCCAATTTCACTTCATTAAAAATCCTAAGTGTAGCGTCTGATGTGGTGGGCCACATATCCCTGCACTTAGACTCGAACCCGATTATAAAATTGGAAGTTCATATACGTGTCCAAGTTAAAGCGAACGGGGAAACCAACTCATACACTAGGTTAGGCGGAGCTAAACCAAAACTCAAAGCGCGCGAACAAGAGATAGCAGAAGCATGTATTTAAAATAAGCAACAAGCCCATCAGAGGCAAATTAAATACCAGACAAGTCATCACGGCCAACATACATCCCAACTATCCAACCGAAGTATCAAAACTGCATATCATAATGAATTCATAAATACAAGTCCAAAAGTATGCAAAGACCAAATGCAACCAACTCAACCTAAACCGACAAGTGAGACTTGACCGACTCACTTCTCCGCCTAACTCGAGCAAAGACCTGCAAACTAAATGTTAAAGACGAAGGCCAGTCCACCGATTAAGTGAGGGGGCTAACGCACACTCACACACTACATAAATACATAGAGCAAAGCACATTAAATAAAACGTTATGAACCGTGAATAGGTTTTGCATACCAAAACATTTTCAAGATCAAAATGTATACATAACATAGACATAGACATTACAAACGTTAAAGTTTATTCCCGTTTCATAATCCAAGACAAAGATTCATTAAACATGGCGAGCACCCCACACGGTGGGTCACCACATCCCCCGCACCAACGCTCGATCCACATACGAGATTGAAGACCCGTACATGAACCAAGCAGTGGCGAACGGGAGACAGACAGACTCACTTGTCACCACCCCGAGTGCACCTGAACAGCTGAGCACACAAAACAAAGGACTCAGACTCAAACAACAACCATAGAGACGCACGACAATGCTCGTGAATGCACAAAACGAAAATTCATATGATGCACAATCATAAAACAAATAAATTAAATTCACATATCACATTTCATGCTAAATGCACGTATTACAAGACCAAATAAATCATAAAATGGCACGCTACGAATTCATTTATTCCCACAAAGTCACCAGTTAAATTTCAACTAAGTCATAGACTGCATAAATGAAGAATAACTAAATTATTTAACCATTCAAGGTTTCATATAATTTTTACAATGCATAACAAATTCATATATTACATAATAGATTCAATTTCAATTTAAGTAGTTAGACTTTAATTATAAAGCTTCAAGTTTAGGCATAATAACTTCTCTTAACATAATCATGATTAGTATATTTATTTATCAATTGACTAAGCTTAATTAATTCAAGTCATACAAATTTACATATTTAGGAAAATTACACATACACCCCTTTTAAGTTAAACAATTAACACAAATTCAACATATCGGGATTCAATTGACAATTCAAAAAGTCCATACATATCATACTTCATACAATACATGCTTTCATATACATGGAGTACATTCTACCAAAATAAATAAATAAATATATATATA
The DNA here is from genome assembly GCA_037501455.1 of Lantana camara. NCBI lineage: Eukaryota > Viridiplantae > Streptophyta > Magnoliopsida > Lamiales > Verbenaceae > Lantana > Lantana camara. Next base: position 71,123,853 of record CM074860.1, read on the forward strand.
TATATATACATGGAGTACATATTGATCGACAATTACAACAATAAACAATTTATTGCATTTAAAACAATTAATTTAAATATTCAAATTACACAAAATAATTCACAACAAATCAACCGGACATCCGATTGATGAACGAAAAGTGGCGTTGGACTCACCACGATGAAAGGAACCTGTTGTCTGAAGGGCGTCGGAACGCCGCCTCCAGAACCTGCCGGACCGCTACCTACAGCAGTCGGACCACCACTTCCGGTGGTCGAAAAATTCCTCGTGAACGGCAAATCGTACGTCTCAGCATGCTCGACCAAAGCCCTCAATCAATTTCTGGAAATACAGAAGCCACCGAATTTAGATAAGGAGAAACCGATCCAATTCAACAATTAGATCGCAAAAGCCAGGAAATGAAATTAAATCCAAACAGCTTGACGAAAATGAAATCCAAAACATACTGTTGGAAAGGTCATGTCGAGTACTTCGAAAGCCCCATAACAATTGCCGGAAAAAGTCGCCAGAAAGAATGCGAACGTTGAGCCGCCGCGTGCCGCCACCAAAAGCCAAATTTTGAGTTATACGATCGGGAAAAGAAAGATCTTGTCATGTTGAACAACTTTCGTGAAGGGTCCACGCCAAAAGATCACCGGAAAGGGCCCCAAATATCCATTAAAGATCCCGCCGGCGCTATTATTGTCGGAACCACCATCTACGGGCATTATCTACTCAAACGGATGCCGAAAATGAACTCAGTGGGTCGAAAAACCTTGGAAAACACTATTCTTTATCGGAAAAAGCCACCGGAGGCGCCTACATTGCCCCCCTGCTACTGCTCATGTGCCGCCACCACGGCCTTTCGCCGGTGCTTGAGCCGCCGTCCGGAGTCCGATGGCCGTGCCGTCAATGCCACAAGTTACGTCTTCTTCTCCCACACAAAGCCCAGTCAGCTGCCGCCCGGTTCTGCCGTCGTAGACCGCTACGGGACACCATGGAAGGTGGCGGTATTTGAAGCTACACCCACCGCGTGCTTCAGGTGGCGCGTGTGACGCCACCGCGGCCCCAGTGACCGTGCCTCCAACGCGAAAATGAAAGTCAGGGTGTTGTGCTCCAGACCCCGGTGGTCGTGTCCCAAAACGGCCACCAAAAATCGTCATGAGAAGCCGACGAAGTCGCGGTGGTTTGACCACCCTTCCGCCGCGATTGAAAATCGGGAAAACCTCCACCACCGCTTATCGTTGGGCCAAGATCTTGGTAAGGTTGTGTTCGCGTCGTTGAGCTCATCGAAAAACACTACTCACTTGTTGAAATCCGTCGAGTATAGGCCGAGTTTGAGTTAGTGTGTGTTTGTGTGTATGAATAGTGACTGGAGAGAGAGAAAGTCACGAGAGAGAAAGAGTTGGTGCGAGTGAGCTTCGTCCAACGTGGTTTCGGGTATTTTATCCAGGGTCCTCGTATGCAAAAACGATCGGTAGGAAGGGCTAACGACGTCAGAATTGGGCAAGCTCAGAGTCTATGGACTTATTTCGATACCCCGAACGAGAAAAAGGGGTCCGAGAGGTCAAAATTTTGATCGAACGAGCAATGACCGAAAAACCCCAAAAAGGAAAAATTTGCAAACAGGTCCCCAAACTCTTAAAGAGTTTGAAAATAGGGTTAGGCAAAGCACAAAATCACAGAATTAAACACATAAAGAGGTCGACACGTGGCGTAGCTTGTACACCGGAAGAGCGGGATGTTACATAAACAATCTACCTAAAACTCTAATGATGAAGAGGTTACATGACCCAAACTATCCTTTACATTAACAGTCCACGGAGGTTACTATCCCACTTCGTGTCCTCACGGGGTTTTGAAGCCAACGGCTCAAGAATATCATGCCTTCCCTATCTCCCGAAGTCTCACGTGATATCTCAAATAGAGAGCTATGCCCAGGGTTTATCCGCCGGCTCGATGCCGTACCGGTTTCCCAACCCATAGCCTCCGGTGCACATTCATTACCTTTCATTCATTACATAATGGTCAATCTTTCATGACCAACTCGTTCGGAACATTACATAACATTCACTTTCATTACAAAATCCTAAGCTCATATATGCTCGTATGTATACCATTTTAAATCTCCAAAATATAGTCATAAAGATACATTACATTACACATATTTAACTATATAAAGTATATAGTCGCATGCGGGCTAGTAAATGAGCATATAAGGGGTTTTATGTATCGTGGATTAAACTTTCCACCTTTACCTATTCGAGTGAAGCCCTTTGTAGGAGATGGTTTCAAGAAGACTCAATCTCCAACTTCAAACTCCAAAGGCCTTCTCCTTCTATCGACATAACTTTTCTGACGGTCCTGAGATGCCTTCATTCTTTACTGAATCAACTTAACCTTTGCAATGGCATCTTCTTCGAAGGTCTAGGTCTTTCAAACTCACCCTCTTTGGTTCAACGCCAATCTTCGATATCCCAAAACAGGGGCGACCTGCACTTCCTTCCATATAGTGCTTCGTAAGGTGCCTACCAATTGAAGTTTGAAAACTATTGTTATAGGTAAACTCGACAAAATCTAAATGCTCATCCCACACGTTCTGAAAATCCAAAGTACACGCCCTAAGCATATTCTCAAGGTACTTGATTGACCTCTCTAATCGTCCATCGATTTGAGGATGCGAAGTTGTGCTAAAATTAAGCCTTATGCCTAAACACTATTGAAAATTCTGCCAGAAACTCCCTGTAAACAGAGGATCACTGTCCAAAACAATGCTAATAGGTACACTGTGCAATCTTACAATCTCTTTGCAATACACATCGGCTAGCTTCTTCACATTATCGGACATCCGGACCTTGGAAAAATGGGCTGACTTGGTTAAACGGTCAATAACCACCTATATTCCTGTTGGAAAACGAGTACGAAACGCAGCGGAAAATTAAATTTTTTCCGACAAGATGACCGATGGCTTGCAATTTTTATTCCAAAACAAAGGGGTTTCAAGAACCTACCTTTTAAGTAATCTTTCTTGAAATGATTTGAGCTGCCTTCAATCGTTCTTCAAGAGGTATTGAACCCTTATCCCTCGAACGGTTCTTTCTTTCTTCAAGAATCCAAAGTAGAATTCCTCTAGAATATATCCACACGAACCTAGAATGAAATCAATCAAGTGAATATGCTAGTACTATAGATTGTATATTGAAGAAACTAAAACGAGAGAGAGAGAGAGTGAGAGTGGCTTGCAATTTTTATTCTAAAACAAAGGGGTTTCAAGAACCTACCTTTTAAGTAATCTTTCTTGAAACGATTTAAGCCGCCTTCAATCGTTCTTCAAGAGTTATTGAACCCTTATCCCTCGAACGGTTCTTTCTTTCTTCAAGAATCCAAAGTAGAATTCCTCTAGAATATATCCACACCAACCTAGAATGAAATCAATCAAGTGAATATGCTAGTACTATAGATTGTATATTGAAGAAACTGAAACGAGAGAGAGAGAGATAGAGAGAGAGAGAGAATTTTTCCTTTTGGAGAACCCAGTGATACGTGAGAAAAACTTATGCATAAGCCCCGAAGAAATATTCCAACTCATTTTATATGATAGAGTTAGGCTTTTTTTTTTTTTTTTTAAATTCCAGAATAATTAGAAGTTGATGAGAAAAGAATTCTTATCAGTTCTAGAATTCATAAACAAATAAACTAGGATATTATCTTTTATTTATTTACTTTATAAATAAATAAACTAATATTAGAATTAATAATTAATTCATAATTAATTATTCATTGGGCCTTTTATTCCGGATTAGGCTTTAGAATTAATTCTCGGATTAATTCTAATGGACTTTTATAATTAATTCTCTAATTAATTATATTTGGACTTACAATTAATTCTTCAATTAATTATACTTGAGCTTTATAATTAATTCTCCTAATTAATTATACATAGGCTTTATAATTAATTCTCCAATTAATTATATTTGTACTTTATAATTAATTTTTCAATTAATTAATACATGGTCCATTCAACTAGATGGACCACGCGCCCATAAGCTCTCTCACGCGCCACACGTATACCTTACACGTGTGGTCTCATTTTGATCAATTCTTTTGACCTTTCTAACAATACCCTCTCATCCTGGAATTTGTGTGTGACCCTCTAGGTTCATTATTCAGTTAGCACTGACCCTAATTAATTAATTAGTCCACATATCACACTACTGTAGTCTAGCAACAGGTGTGTGACCCCGACTCGAATAACGAATTAAATCGAAAGAACCTTTCAATCAATGACATCTATGAGATACGATCCTCCCACCATCCCATCTCTCGATTAAGATCTAAGGCATGGGAATAATTAGAGCCCTAATAATCTTAATTTTAAAGCTAAGCTAGTATCATATCCATTTGATCTCAATTGAAGAAACTCCTCTCTTGATATCTTGATCAACCACCTTGGCCAAGGATTTTCACGATAGCATATGAACTTATGCAATAAGAGATCTTCTTGCTTTAAGCAAGTGTAGGTCCTTTATTGATTCTCACATGCCTTCATGTGCCACTTTTGTAATCTCAACATAAGTCATATTTCAGGTGTCTCGAGCGACACCCTTTTAGACCCATGCCTAAGATTACCTAGTAAGCTCACACAAGACATCAATGGAATCTCAAGTCTAAGGATTAATGGATCACATCATTGACTTGTGAGTTATTTCCTAATCTGGAAGTCTCTACGTCTTGAAGTAGTTATTTTCTTTCCCATTTAGGAATCTTCTCACGCGAGACACCTCAGTGTACTCATTTTAGATAGCGAGCACCCTTATATATTGTGTACGATGCGACTATGCACTTCACATCCCATGAAACAGGATGATTCCTTCTTAAGGATGCAATCCTATAAGCCAGTCTCAAGTAAGCCTAGTTGACACTCCCATTATTCGTTGGGCTCATCGACTTGGAGTAGATTCTAATCCAACTTAGATTAGGGCTTGTTTTAGGAGTCATTACCCTGAATGACTACGTCCTAAAAGGTTGATGGATTAGGGGAGTTCTAATACATGCACACGTAATAGGAAACACACAAAACACGTAATTTCACATAAAGAAGTGTTTGCCCCTTGATTATAATCATACGTCTATTTTTCAAAGATTTCCCGCGATACAAGAAAACTCCCAAAGCAGATTTCGATGAATCGGCTTTCAGGGCACTATTCCCAATAATCCCATCATACCCTTCTTTAGTCCTTGACAAGCCAGACAAGAAGTCCATAGTCACTTGCTCCCACTTCCAAATGGGTATCCAAAAACGTTGGAGAGTTCCTCCCGGTTTTTGGTGTTCCACCTTCACTCTTTGGCAAGTTAAGCATCGGTTCATGAAGTTTGTGATGTCCTTTTTCATGCCATTCCACAAGTACAACTCCTTCAAATCCCGGTACATCTACCTCCTGGATGTATTGAGTAAGCTGACCGAAGTGCATCCTTAAGTATTAACCTCTTGAGCTCTTCTGGGACACACAATCTTACCTTGAACTAAAACAACCCTGAATCATCGAGCCCAAACTTCGATTTTGGATCAACTCTGGATCGGGCAGCCAACCTCTGAATCTCCTCATCTGTGGATTGAGTATCTATCAACCTTTGTTTCAAGTCAGGTTAAACTATGATATTAGCTAAACGAGCAACCGAAACCATAACTTCTGAACTCTACTTCGAAGACTCTGCTTCCAAACCCACAACACTTGCTTTCCTGCTCAACGCATCGGCTAACACATTTGCTTTACAGGGTTAGTACTAGATTTGTAGTCATAATCCTCTAGAAACTCCACCCAACGCCTCTGTCACATGTTAACTCCTTCTGAGTAAAGAGATACTTGAGACTCTTATGATCGATAAATACCTCGAAAGTTACACTATAGAGGTAGTGGTTCCACTTTGCCAAAGCGAACATAACGGCTTCTAACTCGAGATCATGAGTCGGGTAGTTCTTTTTGTGCTCCTTCAACTTCCTTGAATCATAGGCCACCACTAGGCCATCTTGCATCAACACACAATAAAGGCCTTTCGTCGAAGCATACAGGTAAAGTGTATAGCCCTCAGTACCTACGGGTAGGGTAAGAACTGGTGCCGAAGTCAACCTTTCTTTCAAAGATTGGAAAATTCCTTTGAACTTATCATCCCACTCAAACCGTATCTCTTTCTTTGCTAACCAGGTCATCGGGGCTGCAATTTTAGAGAAGTCTTACACGAATCTTCGATAGTACACTACTAGCCCAAGAAAACTTCTAACTTCTAAGGCATTTCTCGATTTCTCCCACTGTAAGACTGTCTCAATCCTGGAAGAATCAACTTCAATTCCATTTCCTAAAATGATAGGGTATAGGAATGTGACTTTGTCGATCCAAAACTCAAACTTGCTGAATTGAGCATACAAATCGAGTATGAAACTCTTGGACATAATTGATAATTTGATAAGGACCTAATTGTAACTTTTATAAATTGAGTACTACATTGCATGACTTTAAATTTGTTAAGGGCTTGAGTGCAATTTCTCCTCCTTCTTCACTCTTTTTACATGATCAAAACACACACATATACATACACTTGCATATTCTTCATCTCTTCTCACAAGAACAAGGTCCAAACCCTTCCAATCTCTTCCTCCCTCCATCTCGATCCAACAAGGCAAGCAAGAGACTATGGAATTCCTCCATTTCACCAAGAAACCAAGCTCCACACTTCTTCCTCTCCATTCTCTTCTTCTTTTCCAATAAGGTGAGCTATGTGTGTATATATATATATATATTTGATGTATTTAAATAAATGTTAGGGTTTATGATTCCTATGAATTCCATGACATATTATGAAGCATTTTATATTGGATTTTGATGAATCTAAGCATGTTTCCTTGGATTAAATGTTGCCTAAGTGAGATATTATGATCATATACATGTTGTGTGTTGGTTTTGGAGTGGTTTTGATGCTTTGGTTTGTAGTGGGAATGGGTTGGTAGCCATTCTCGAGAGCTGCCCTGTTTTTACCCTATTTCTCGCACCAGGCAGCTCCCAAACAGCCGTTTGGGACCCTAGTTCAAACTAGAAATGGCCGTTTGGAAGGCTACTGACCCTTTGTTCTGCGAGGGTCAGAACGGCGTTTTGGCTTCCAGTTAATTCTAGAAATGGCCGTTCCAAGTAGTTCTCTTGGGACCTGAGAGCCTTGAAACGGCCGTTTGGGTTTCCAGTGCAAACTGGAAACGGCCGCTTCGATGGTGATTGTCCCATTTTTGGGCTTTACTCGTTTCGCATGCTTTCTTTGTGCTTTCACTTTTATTTCCTTTCCTTGATTCTTTTGAATGATTTGAGTTACTTGCATGCTAAATTTACACGTATGCATGAGTGAATAATTGAACTTGAATTTCTGAATTTTGCCTTATGTTCGTTTACTCAATACGTGAAGCATTAATTGTGTACATAAACATGTTATTGATAAAAAGTGAACTCATAATCATGCCATGTGCATTCTTATCATTGCCGTGCGTCATACTTGGTTCATATTGAGTCAAGTCTCACTCGTGTCCTGTTTTCTTATCCAGAGAGTTCCCAGGAGGGTGACGAGCTTGCTCAGTAGGGTTCGGGGAGTTTGTTTGCTTCTTTTGTTTTGGTACAGGTGAGGAATTAATAGGTTATATGTACTAAACCGTACAACCCTCTTATGTGTTGATTTGGCCAAAAACCTATCTTATACATACGTACCTTGATTTCAAATGATCAAATGTTTTAAAAATACAACCATGACTTGTACTTGACCCCGTTTTAGAGAGATTCTTGCACTTCGTGGGGCCCAGGGTCCTGTGTATTGAGAGAACCGGGATAGCATGGGCTAACGGCCATCTCCTTGCATAGGTCCCACCATTTTCGGAGCAACCCGGAGGTCCGCTAGGAGGTTTGGTGGATCGATGGGATTCCGATCAATGGGGATTCATGTACCCATTCATCACTGTGTCGTGGATGGCGAGGGCTAGCTACCCGGACCATCATAGGGGTGTGCTCTGAGCCAAGCTGGCTTGGGAGCCGCACAAGCCAAGCTCAAGTTGGCTCGACTCGAACTCGAACGATGTCAAGCTCAAACCAAGCTTAATCGAGATCGGCTTATGTGTCAAGCTAAGCTCAAGCCTATTTCTTTAAGGCTCGAGGCTTGCAAGCCGGCTCGCAAGCTAGTATATATATATATATATATATTTATATTATATACATATATTGATATGCGTATTGTATTTTATATATATATATATATATATATATATATATATATATGTAGTAAATTAATCTACATTTATATGATTTACTAATACTAAATATATGATATATTATATATTTTTATCTATTTATTTTGACAATAAATATAATTTAATAATATCGCAATTCAATAATTACAACAACATATCAGTCTATACAATACTACTAATATATTACTATGATAATATATAATATTTATCCAAACAAATAATTTAATAAAAAATAGATTCAATCTACTTTAATAAATAATTAATTATATAAGTATATATCTTAATAAAATATTAGTTAATAATTTATTTGATATAATTACAAGATATATAACATAATTTATTACTATATTATATGTTATCTATAATATATGTATGATCATTACTAAATTTTGTATCATAATACGTCTTAATAATACATTATTTTACAATCACACATTAGACCATATAATATTATTAATACAAAAATATATTCATAAAATGTTCACTCAAATATTTAATATAATACAATAATAAATATCATATACCATAATAACTACATATGTTTTAATAAAATATTAATTAATTATTTTTATTATGTAATTACATAATTTATAGTTTATTATAATAAAATTAATAATACTCATACATAATCTAAAATATCAAGTATATTAATGGTTATAATTTATTAATAATGATATAAAACTTAAAAATATTAATATTATATATATATATATATATATATATATATATATTATATATCTTAATATCTTTGTTAATGTTTAATATTATTATTAAATGAGAGTTAAAAAATATGTAATAAAAATCTATTGGCTCGTCGAGCCGAATCGAGCTCGATTCGATTTTTGGGCAAGCCAAGCTCAAGCCCTCAAAAAATAAGCTTGACAAGCTTAATCTCAATCTCAAGCCAGGACAATAATTTTCAAGCTCAAGCTCAAGCTGGATTTTTTTTTTTTTGCCAAACTCGACTCGGCTCGACTCGAAACGCACCCCTCACCATCAATCCGGAGGAAAAATGAGTACTTGTGCACTTGAAATTAATACCCTTGAAATAAGTGGGAACATATCTCTTGCATGAACGCCTAATAACTTTAACTTGTACACGAAAGGAGAAAGGTTGGAGATTGCTCACTTGAAGAACCACTTCATCACTTGCCTTGAAAATAAATTGATAGTTGTAATTCCATATAATGACTCTATCCTTGTTTCTTATAAAACTTTATATGGAATTACAGCTTGCATGAATTTTATTGCTTTATATATATATTTATGCCATTCACTCAGTCTTATAGAGACTGACCCCTCCCTTCTTTGTCCCTCAGGTTTCTTGCAGGTGTAGCTAGGCAGGAAATTGCATTGTTTAATGTATTTTTATGTCTAGCTTGAGTCACACTCATTCCGTACCATACATTTATTATTTATCTATTTTGTTTTATATATTCGTAGGCCGTGTGGGCTGAATACTCGTACCTTGTGGAATAATTGTATATATAACTCGATGGATTGGATTTTATGATAGAATTGGTATGGTTATGCTTCCAAGAATTCTTATTGATACTCTTGTTGATTAATTGAATAGTTGGTACAGGGTTAGTCCCACCTAGCCAGGGTCCGTGTCGTGTCTCCGTTTGCTATGATTGGACTTGTATGCAGACTATATTTGTAAATGAGTTTGGTCCTAGTACGGGGGATGTGGTGACCCATGCTTGGGTGTTACATCCTAAAGTGGGAGAGCTCTAGGTTTCAAAACCGGAGTTCTAGTGTCGAGTCTGTCCAGGTCGTGCAGCTTAGGGATAACTTATCAACGTGTTCTTGCATTTACTTGCTAATTTCTTGCTTATGTGAATTATTTAAGTGTTGCATTCTTTGCCTTCATGGGTATGAATTGAGCAAACATGCATTTTCAGTGTTTGATATTACAGAATGCCTCCCCAAAGAGATCGTGATCGTTCTCCAGGTCTCCACCATCGCCGTGACCGCTCTCCTACTCCTTAAGAGAGAAATCCATGGGCCACTCCCGAAAACTTCATGGAGGCGGTTATGAACTTCATTGAAAGAAGGCTTCGTGAGAATCCACCGCCACCACCACCTCCAGATCCTGCCCAGGTTCAAGAAGGGGGATTATCTCAGACTCCAAGGGATTACCGTTCTTATCATCCACCCCAATTCCATGGTGGAAATGATGTATTAGCTGAGAATTAGCTCGTTGAGATTCAGGACATATTTCGGGTGTGTCGTTGTAGCCCGTAAGAGATGGCCAACCTCTCTATATTCTAACTTCAAGGAGACGCTCGAAATTGAGTGAACACCACGAGCATCAAAATTCAAGCCAATGGAGATGAGCTAACTTGGGAAACCTTTGTAAGAGAATTCAAGAACAATTATATCCCACCATCGGCGAGGACAAGAAGACTTAGGGAATTTCTGGATCTCAAACAAGCAGGAAGGACCGTTAATGAGTATATTTTGGAATTTAACAGGTTGGCCCCTTATGGCTCTCATATTGCCGGAGATGATGAGCTCAAGGCTTTACAATTCGTGGATGGTCTTCGATATGAGATCAAGGATGTAATCGGGGTTTCCAATGTGAGAACTTGGGCAAAGGCCACGGACAAAGCTTTAAAGGCCGAGGTTAAGATCATAAAAAGTAAGGCAAGGACTTTCCATTCAGCCTCAGGTTTGGAAGCAGGGGAAAGGCTCGTATTTCAACAGATCCAAGCTCCCAATGGCCATGACAAGAAGCAAAAATTTATGGGGAAAGATCTGGCACTACCGGCTTTATCGGCTCCACCTCAACAAGGAAGACCTAGGTGTACGCATTGTGGCCATCCTTCTCATACCTATGATCATTGTAGATGCCGGTTGGGATTATGTTTGAAGTGTGGACAGCCGGATCACAAGATTGATGTTTGCCCAGAATTGAGACACGAAGCGCAACAAGGGGGCCAAAGGCCATTGATCCGAGCCCGTACTTATGCTATTGGAGGAGAAAAGCCTGATGCAGATATTGATCCCAATGTCGTGGTGGAAGGTGCTATGTACATTCATGGCATGCATATTCATACATTATTTGATCCGGGTGCCACAAATTCCTTTCTCTCTTGTAGTGTGGTCCCTTCTTTGCCTATGCTTATTGTTTGTACCTCTTATCTTTTTCTGATTAGTTCTCCTATTGGGGGGAGCTTAGAGATGAACCGTGTGTTTAAGGAGGTTCCGGTGAATATTGAGGGCCGTGTTTTTCCAGCAGATTTGATTGAGATGCCCATGGACAGATACGGGGCTATCTTGGGCATGAATTGGCTCTTTCTTTACTAAGCTAAGGTTGATTATTTTGAGAAGAGAGTTTGTTTGGATTCGGTTATGTTTGTTGGTGAAGGTTCGAAGACACCACCACTTCTTTCCTTTACAGAAGCTTACAGGTTGGTACGTGAAGGGGTTATGGGTTTTCTGGCTTATCTTCTCAACATGCCTAAGGATCAAACCAAGATTGAGGATACTGAAGTTGTTAAGGACTTTCTCAATGTTTTCCCCGAGACTTTGGACTCTTTACCACCAGAGCGGGAAATTGAGTTTGTGATTAACTTATTTCCGGGAGCTGAGCCTTATTCGAAGTCTCCATACCAAATGGCTCCGGCCGAGTTGAAAGAGTTGAAAACTCAACTTGATGAGCTCCTTGTTAGTGGTTACATCTGACCGAGTTGCTCGCCGTGAGATGCACCGATTCTATTTGTAAAGAAGAAAGATGGGACCTTGAGAATGTGCATCGACTATCGCGAACTAAACAGGATGACAATTAAGAACAAGTACATTCTTCCTCATATTGAAGGGCTTTTCAACTTGCTACATGGATCAAAGGTCTATTCCAAACTTGATCTTCGACAAGGGTACTATCAGCTACGAATCCGAGAAGAGGATATTCCTAAGATAGGATTTAACACTCGGTATGGGCATTTTGAGTTCGTTGTGATGCCGTTCGGTTTAATAAATGCTCCTGCAGCTTTCATGGATATGATGCACAAAATTTTTTGTCCGTACCTTGATAAATTCATGGTGATCTATATTGACAATATCCTTGTGTATTCCAAGTTTCCCGAAGAGCATGCACAACACCTTAAGATTTTGCTAGAGACTCTTAGAGAGCACCAACTGTTTGATAAATTCAGCAAGTGTGAATTTTAGATTGATCGAGTGACTTTCTTTGGCCATGTAGTCTCCTGTAACGGGGTAGAAGTGGATCCTTCTAAGATTGAAACAGTGGTACATTGGGAGAAACCGAAGAACGCCTTAGAAATAAGAAGTTTCTTGGGTCTAGTGGGGTACTATCGGAGATTTGTGAAGGATTTCTCCAAGATTGCTGCTCCTTTGACCCGACTAACTAAGAAAGAGGTAAAGTTTGAGTGGGACGAGGCCTGCGAGGCTAGTTTCCAAGTCTTGAAGGAGAAGTTGACTTCAGCTCCAATGTTAGCCCTACCCGAGGGTTCTGAAGGGTATACCGTGTATATTGATGTCTCGAAGGAAGGTTTGGGTTGTGTTCTCATGCAGAATGGTCGAGTAATAGCTTATGCCTCGAGAAACCTAAAAGACCAAGAGAAGAATTACCCCACTCATGATCTCGAGTTAGCCGCTGTGGTTTTTGCTTTGGAAAAGTGGCGCCATTATCTCTACGGGGTTTCTTTTGAGATCTTTTCTAACCACAAAAGCCTCAAGTACTTATTCACTCAGAAGGAATTGAATATAAGGCAAAGGCGTTGGATGGAATTTCTTGAAGATTACGATTGCACTATCCATTACTATTTGGGTAAAGCTAATGTGGTCGCAGATGCGCTTAGTAGGAAGGCTAGCATGTCTTTTTTGGAAGTTGATTCAGGAGAAAGTATTGAGCCTACCGTGTTGAAGGCTCGTGTGGCTAATATTACAATACAACCCGAGCAGAAGCACAGAATGTATGAAGCTCAAGCTACTGATCCCGAGATTCAAAATTTGGAGTTGAAAGCCCGGGATGATCCAGAGTGTCCGTTTAGTTTTGATGACCTGAAGAGTTAAAACTGTTAATTCTTGAAGAAGCTCACAGATCGGGTCACTCTATCCACCCTGGGGTTACGAAAATGTATCGGCACTTGAAGAAGCTCTATTGGTGGAAAGGCTTGAAGAAAGATATGGCCGAGTTTGTGAAGCATTGTAAGACATGCCAAATGGTAAAGGCGGAACACCAAAAGCCCGGAGGCTTATTACAACCTTTACCTATTCCGGAATGGAAATGGGAACAGGGATTTTGTGTCTGGATTACCCAAAGCTAAGGGTGTACTTGATGGAATTTGGGTGACAATTGAAAGATTAACTAAGTCAGCACACTTCGTTGCAGTTCGAATGTCTGACAAGATAAGTAAGCTTGCAGATAAGTATGTCAGAGAAATAGTCAGACTTCATGGTACTCCTCTCAGTATTGTTTCGGACAAAGATCTGAGACTCTCTTCCAAGTTTTGGCAAGAGCTTTAGAAAAGGTTGGGTACTAAGCTCAAGTTTAGTATGGCTTTGCATCCTCAGATAGATGGGCAATCAAAGTGGTTAATTCAGTATTTGGAGGATATGCTTTGGGCTTGTGCATTGGATTTCCAAACAAAGTGGGATGAGCACTTGGACCTGATCGAGTTTGCTTACAATAACAGTTACCATGCCTCAATCTAAGCAACCCCTTATGAGATCTTGTATGGCTGGAAGTGTCGATCACAGTTTTTTTTTGATCTTGAAGAGTGGAGATGGTCGAAACAAGAAGGTGCTCAGAGAGATGTTAGAAAGACAAAACTCTTGGCAGCCACTCAGGATGCAGTTTAGAAAGTTTAGATCATACGACAACGTATGAAAGCCGCCCAAGATCGACAGAAGAGTTATGCCGATCGCCGGAGCAGAAACCTTGAGTTTGAGGTTGGCGATCGTGTATTCTTGAGAGCATCTCCTCGCAAGGGTTTTGCAAGAATTGGCCAAGGAGGGAAGTTGAACCCTCGATACTTAGGTCCTTTCGAGATTCTTAAGAAAGTTAGAGAAGTTGCTTACCGATTGGACCTACCGCCTAATCTAACCGGGATTCACAATGTCTTCCACATGTCTCAATTGAGGAAGTACTATCCCCGATGATTCAGAGACCCTTTCCCTTGAAGAAACCGAAATTGAACCGGGTTAAACTTTTGTCCAAAAGCCGGTTAAGATATTGGATTAGAAATTTCAAGAGTTGAGAAACTGGCGTATTCCCTTAGTTAAGGTTTTGTGGTGAAGTGATAAAACCGAAGAAGTTACTTGGGAAACGAAGGATAAGATGATGAGATTTCATTCGGAGTTATTTCCAGGCGAGCAGTGAATCTGGGGACCAGATTCTTTTAAGGGGAGGAGGTTGTGACACCCTGATTCCTCGACCGTATAGGTACACGCGCCACGCGTGAAAGTTTTGAGATTTAGGATTTATTTTTTCCTTTTCGTTATTTAATTGCGCAATTTAACTTATTTGATTTGAATTCATTTGAATTATGTGATATAAATTTCTAATCTTAGTGAATCCAATTACATGAGGTGTGTATTTAATTTCTCGAGCATGATTAAGTGTCTAATTATTTCTAATTGTGAGAATTATATGCTTAATTAACCTTAATTGCAACAATATGAAACTCTTGGACCTAATTGGTAATTTGATAAGGACCTAATTGTAACTTCTATAAATTGAGTACTACATTCCATGACTTTAAATTTGTCAAGGGCTTGATTGCAATTTCTTCTCCTTCTTCACCTTTTTACACGATCAAAACACACACATATACACACACTTGCAGATTCTTCATCTATTCTCACAAGAACAAGGTCCAAACCCTTTCAATCTCTTCCTCCCTCCATCTCGATCCAACTAGGCTAGCAAGAGACTAAGGGATTCCTCCATTTAACCAAGAAACCAAGCTCCACACTTCTTCCTCTCCATTCTCTTCTTCTTTTCGAACAAGGTGAGCTATGGGTATATATATATTTAATGTATTTGAATAAATGTTAGGGTTTATGATTCCTATGAATTCCATGATATATTACGAAGCATTTGTGATGATCTTGAGTTAGTTTCATGCATATATAACTTGAGTTCATGAAATTTGGAGCATGGTTGATCACTTTACATTTTAAGGGTTTTATATTGGATTTTGATGAATCTAAACATGTTTCCTTAGATTAAATGTTGCCTAAGTGAGATATTATGATCATATACATGTTGTGTGTTGGTGTTGGAGTAGTTTTTATGCTTTGGTTTGGAGTGGGAATGGCTTCCAAGCCATTCCCGAGAGCTGCCCCTGTTTTTCCCCTATTTTTCGCACCAGGCAGCTCCTAAACGGCCATTTGGGACCTCAGTACAAACTGAAAACGCCTATTCGGAAGGCTACTGACCCTTTGTTCTGCGAGGGTCAGAACGGCCATTTTGGCTTCCAGTTCATTCTGGAAACGGCCGTTCCGAGTAGTTTTCTTGGGACCCGAGAGCCTTGAAATGGCCACTAGGGTTTCTAGTGCAAACTGGAACCGACCGTTTTGATGGTAACTGTCCTGTTTTTGTGTTTGCTCGTTTTGCATGCCTTCTTCATGCTTTCACTTTTATTTCATTTCCTTGATTCTTTTAAATGATTTGAGTTACTTGCATGCTAAATTTACATGTATGCATGAGTGAATAATTGAACTTGAATTTCCAAAATTTGCCTTATGTTTGTTTACTCAATACGTGAAGCATTAATTGTGCACATGAACATGTTATTGATATAAAGTGATCTCATAATCATGCTATATGCATTCTTATCATTGCCGTGCATCATACTTGGTTCATATTGAGTCGAATCTCACTCGTGTCCTGTTTTCTTGTCCAGAGAGTTCCCAGGAAGGTGACGAGCCTGTTCAGTAGGGTTCGGGGAGTTTGTTTGCTTCTTTTGATTTGGTACAGGTGAGGAATTAATAGGTTTTATGTACTAAACTGTACAACCGTCTTATGTGTTGATTTGGCCAAAAACCTATCTTATACATACATACCTTGATTTCAAATGATCAAATATTTTAAAAATGTAACCGTGCCTTGTACTTGACCCGTTTTGGCGAGATTCTTACACTTCTTAGGGCCCAGGTGCCTATGTATTGAGAGAACCGGGAAAGCATGGGCTGACGGCCATCTCCTTGCATAGGTCCCACCATTTTCAGAGCAACCCGGAGGTCCACCAGGAGGTTTGGTGGATCCATGGGATTCCGATTAATGGGGATTCATGTACCCACATATGAAATGAATTTCCATACATAAGCCCAAGTCTAAGCGAACGGGGATCTACACGCACACACTAGGCTAAGCGGGGCTAAGACAAAACAGAGCGCACCAAACGGTCGAACATATACGCGGAAGCAACAAACAGGATCCATAAAAGAGCTCCTCAAACTGCATACTAATATAAACAATGGCCACACGGCCCAAAAATACAAGTATTCCAAAGTATCATAATTACAAATTTAAATACATAAACATAATGAGAGAGAGAGTATCCAAAATACAACATATACATATGCAGACTCGACCTAAGACAACAAGTACGACTCGACACGACGTACTTCCCCGCCTAGCTCGAACAAACTGAAAGGGGGTAACGGAAAGGGTCAGTCTAAAACTCGACTGGGGGAGGGGGCTAACACACTCCCACACACGTAAATACGTATATAACAGAGTATATATCAAAAGGGGTGGTCATGAGGCTAGGGCTTTACATACCAAATTGTTTCAAAATTTATCATATAATACGTAAAGAAATCCTATCCCGATTCATAATCCAACAATGCAAGCATAAGCATACGTCCGACGAGTACGGACCTCCAACATCTCCTTATATCATAACATAAAATACATAAAATATAAATACTGATCCATTCCCATATCAACGGTGTTCAGGAGTCAAACCCTCTCCACCTGCAATATAAATACATATAGTGTAGCTAACCCACACTATGCCTTCCCCGGTTACCCATCGAGGGCTCAAAGTACCACGCCTTCCCTACCTCCACGAGTCGTGCGTGAATACTTCAAAAGGGAATTACGCACAGGCCAAACCCGATGGCCCTTACCGTTCTGGTCATTCCTTACCCATAATTCCCGGGGCCCAACATACCAATTCATACCAAACGCCCATATTTCATGGCAAACCTCGCTCATACCAAATATAAACCTCGCTGATTTTTTGTAGTGATCCTTGTGTATTCCAAAGATCCCGAAGAGCATGCACAACACCTTAAGTTTGTGCTAGAGATTCTTAGAGAGCATCAACTATTCGCCAAATTCAGCAAGTGATAATTTTGGATTGATCGAGTGACTTTCTTAGGCCATGTAGTCTCCGGTAACAGGGTAGAAGTGGATCCTTCTAAGATTGAAACAGTGGTGCATTGGGAGAAACCGAAGAACACCTCAGAAATAAGAAGTTTCTTGGGTGTAGCGGGGTACTATCTGAGATTTGTGAAGGATTTCTCCAAGATTGTTGCTCATTTGACCCGACTAACTAAGAAAGAGGTAAAGTTTGAGTGGGACGAGGCCTGCGACGCTAGTTTCCAAGTCTTGAAGGAGAATTTGACTTCAGCTCCAGTGTTAGCCCTACCCGAGGGTTTTGAAGGGTATACCGTGTATATTGATGTCTCGAAGGAAGGTTTGGGTTGTGTTCTCATGCAGAATGGTCGAGTAATAGCTTATGCCTCGAGAAAGCTAAAAGACCAAGAGAAGAATTACCCCACTCATGATCTCGAGTTAGCCGCTGTGGTTTTTACTTTGGAAAAGTGGCGCCATTATCCCTACGGGGTTTCTTTTGAGATCTTTTCTAACCACAAAAGCCTCAAGTACTTATTCACTCAGAAGGAATTGAATATAAGGCAAAGGCGTTGGATGGAATTTCTTGAAGATTACGATTGCACTATCCATTACTATCCGGGTAAAGCTAATGTGGTCGCAGATGCACTTAGTAGAAAGGCTAGCATGTCTTCTTTGGAAGTTGATTCGGGAGAAATTATTGAGCCTACCATGTTGAAGGCTCGTGTGGCTAATATTACGATATAACCTGAGCTGAAGCAAAGAATGTATGAAGCTCAACCTGCTGATCCTAAGATTCAGAAGTTGGAGTTGAAAGCCTGGGATGTTCCAGAGTGTCCGTTTGGTTTTGATGACATGAAGTTATTGTGATTCAAGACTAGAGCTTGTGTACCCGAAGAGTTAAAATGACTAGTTCTTGAAGAAGCTCAAAGATCGGGTCACTCTATCCTCCCTGGGGTTACAAAAATGTTTTGGGACTTGAATAAGTTCTATTGGTGGAAAGGTTTGAAGAAAGATGTGGCCGAGTTTGTGAAGCATTGTAAAGGCATAACACCAAAAGCCCGGAGGCTTATTACAACCTTCACCTATTTTAGAATGGAAATGGGAACAAGTCACCATGGATTTCGTGTCCGGATTACCCAAAGCTAGGGGTGGACTTGATAGAATTTGGGAGGTTGACAGATTAACTAAGTCAGCACACTTCCTTGCAGTTCGAATGTCTGACAAGATAAGCAAGCTTGCAGATAAGTACACAAATTAAAATAAATTAAAAAAAATTACGCAAATAAATAACGAAAAGGTATTAAATAAGTCCTAAATCTCAAAACTCACACGCGTGGCATACGTACCTGTACGGTCAAGAAGTCAGGGTGTCACTAACTCCTCCCCTTAAAAGAATCTGGTCCCCAGATTCACTGCTCGCCTGGAAACAACTCCAGATGAAATCTTCTCACTTTGTCCTCTATTTTCCAAGTAGCTTCCTTGGTCTTGTCACTTTTCCATAACACCTTAACCAAGGAAATATGCCGGTTTCTTAATTCTTGAAATTTTCGATCTAAAATCTTAACCGACTTTTGGATAAAAGTTAAATCCAGATCAACTTCGACTTCTTCAAGGGGGAGAA
The DNA here is from genome assembly GCA_037501455.1 of Lantana camara. Lineage (NCBI taxonomy): Eukaryota > Viridiplantae > Streptophyta > Magnoliopsida > Lamiales > Verbenaceae > Lantana > Lantana camara. The sequence goes on from CM074860.1 coordinate 71,143,068, forward strand.
TTTCTGAATCATTGGGATAGTACTTCCTCAGCTGAGACACATGGAAGATATTGTGAATCCGGGTTAAATTTGGTGGTAGGTCCAGTCGGTAAGCAACTTCTCTAACTTTCTCAAGAATCTCGAAGAGACCCAAATAACGAGGGTTCAACTTCCCTCCTTGGCCGATTCTTGCAAAACCTTTGCGAGGAGATGCTCTCAAGAATACGCGATCACCAACCTCGAACTCGAGTTTCCTTCTACGGCGATCGACAAAACTCTTCTGTCGATCTTGGGTGGCTTTCATACGTTGCCTTATCATTTGAACTTTCTCGACCGTATCTTGAGTGGCCGCCGAGAGTTTTTTCTTTCTAACATCTCTTTGAACACCCTCTTGTTTCGACTATCTCCACTCTTCAAGGCCAAAGAACAATGATGATCGACATTTCCATCTAAACAAGATCTCATAAGGGGTGGCTTTGATCAAATGCAAATGCTCATCCCACTTTGTTTGGAAATCCAATGTACAAGCCCGAAGCATATCTTCCAAATACTGAATCAACCTTTCTGATTTCCCGTCTGTTGGAGGATGCGAAGCCGTACTAAATTTAAGCTTAGTACCCAACCTCTTCTGAAGTTCTTGCCAAAACTTGGAAGTAAATCTTGGATCTCTGTCAGAAATAATACTGAGAGGAGTGCCATGAAGTATTACTATCTCTCGAACATACTTATCTGCAAGATTGCTTATCTTATCCGTCATCCGAACTGCAAGGAAGTGTGCAGACTTAGTTAACCTGTCAATTATCACCCAAATCTTATCAAGTCCACCCTTAGCTTTGGGTAATCCGGACACGAAATCCATGGTGACTTGTTTCCACTTCCATTCTGGGATAGGTAAAGGTTGTAATAACCCTCCGGGATTTTGGTGTTCTGCCTTTACCCTTTGGCACGTCAAACAATGTTTCACAAACTCGGATACATCCTTCTTTAAACCATTCCAACAATAGAATTTCTTCAAATCTCGGTACATCTTCGTACGTCCTAGGTGGATAGAGAACACGACCTTTGATCTTCCTTAAGAATTACCCGTTTCAACTCATCGTGGACATAAACCCTAGTTTTATATCTCAATAATCCGATGTCATCCAAACCAAACAGACACTTCGGATCATCTCGGGCTTTCAATACCAACCTCTGAATCTCGGGATCGGTAGCTTCAGCTTCATACATTCTCTGCCTCAACTCGGGTTGTACCATAATATTAGCCACATGGGCCTTCAACACGATAGGCTCGGTATTCTTTCCCAAATTAACTTCCAAAGAAGACACACTAGCCTTCCTACTAAACGCGTCCGCGACCACGCTAGCTTTATCTGGATGGTAATGGATGGTACAATCATAATTTTCAAGAAATTCCATCCACCGCCTTTGAAATTCCATCCATCATAACTCGGGTTGTACCATAATATTAGCCACATGGGCCTTCAACACGATAGGCTCGGTATTCTTTCCCAAATTAACTTCCAAAGAAGACACGCTAGCCTTCCTACTCAACGCGTCCGCGACCACGCTAGCTTTATCTGGATGGTAATGGATGGTACAATCATAATTTTCAAGAAATTCCATCCACCGCCTTTGTCTCATATTCAAATTCTTCTGAGTGAATAAATATTTGAGGCTCTTGTGGTCGGAAAAGATCTCAAAAGTAACCCCATAGAGATAATGACATATTTAGCCAAAGCGAAAACCACAACGGCTAACTCGAGATCATGAGTGGCGTACTTCTTCTCTTGGTCCTTTAGCTTTCTCGAGGCATAAGCTATTACTCAACCATTTTTCATGAGAACATAACCCAAGCCGTCCTTCGAGGCATCTGTATACACGACATACCCTTCAGAACGCTGGGGTAGGGCTAACATTGGAGCAGAAGTCAACTTCTCTTTCAAGACTTGAAAACTTACCTCGCAGGCCTCATCCCACTCAAACTTTACCTCTTTCTTAATTAGTCGGGTCAAAGGAACAACAATCTTGGAGAAATCCTTCACAAATCTCCGGTAGTATCCCGCTACACCCAAGAAACTTCTTACTTCAGAGGCGTTCTTCGGTTTTTTCCAATGCACCACTATTTCAATCTTAAAGGATGTCCATCTCTACTCTGTTATCGGACACTACATGGCCCAAGAAAGTCACTCCGTCGATCCAAAATTCACACTTACTAAATTTGGGGTACAGTTGGTGCTCTCTAAGAGTCTCTAGCACAATCCTAAGGTGTTGTACATGCTCTTCGCGAGACTTGGAGTACACAAGGATGTCATCAAAGAAGATCACAACGAACTCGAAATGCTATACTGAGTGTTGAATCCTGTCTTTGGAATAGCCTCTTCTCGGATTCGCAATTGATAATACCCTTGTCGGAGATGAAGCTTAGAATAGACCTTTGATCCTTGTAGCAAATCAAAAAGCTCTTCAATGTGAGGGAGAGGGTACTTGTTCTTAATTGTCATCCTGTTTAGCTAGCGATAGTCGATGCACATTCTCAAGGTCCCATTTTTCTTCTTTACAAATAAAATCGGTACACCCCACGACGAACAACTCGGTCGGATGTAACCACTAACAAGGAGCTCATCGAGTTGAGTCTTCAACTCTTTCAACTGGGCCAGAGCCATTCGGTATGGAGACTTCGAATAAGGCTTAGCTCCCGGAAATAACTCAATCACCAACTCGATTTCCCGCTCAGGTGGTAGAGAATCCAAAGTCTCGGGAAAAACACAGAGAAAATCCTTAACAACCTCAGTTTCTTCGATCATAGCTGGATCCTTGGTCTTGTTAAGGAGATAAGCCAGAAAACTCGTAGATCCTTTTCGGACCAACTCATAAGCTTCTATAAAAGAGAGAAGTGGTGGAGTCTATGAACGCCTTGTAAAGCTCCCGGTTGCAGTTCCGTATAGGTATCAATCTTATGGTCTGCCTTTCCGCACCTCAAACATAGACCTAAACGGCGGCGACAATTGCGATATGTATGAGAAGGATATCCACAATAAGTGCAATTGGGTTTCTCTTGTTGTGGTGGTGGAGCCGGTAGAGCCGGTAGTGCAGGAGCCTTCCCCATAGATTTTTGCTTCTTATCATTGCCTTTGGGAGCCTCAATTTGTTGAAATACGGGCCTCTTTCCCTCTCCCGAGCCTGGACCGGTATGAAAGGTCCTTGCTCTACTTTTCATAATTTTGGCCTCGGCCTTGAAAGCTTTGCCAGTAGCCTTCGCCCAAGTTCTCACGTTAGAAACCCCGATCACATCCTTGATCTCGTATCTAAGACCCTCCATAAATTGCAAAGCCTTGAGCTCATCATCTCCAGAAATATTAGAGGCATAAGGAGCCAAGCTATTAAATTCCAGAATATACTCGTTCATGGCTCTCCCAGCCTGTTTTAAATCTAAGAATTCCCTAAGTCTTCTCATCCTCGCCGATGGTGGTATATAATTATTCTTAAATTCCCTTACAAAAGTTTCCCAAGTGAGTTCATTCCTATTGGCTTGAATGTGATGTTTGCGGTATTCCACCAATTTCGGGCCTCTCCTTAAAGTTGAAATATGGAAAGGTCGACCATTTCTTGCGGGCTACACCGACACAACCTGAAAATATCTTGTATCTCTACAAGCCAGTTTTTAGCCAATACATCATTACCACCTTGGAACTGTGGTGGATGATAGGATCGAAAATCCCTTTGAGCCTAAGATAAACCCCCTTCTTGAACCGGGGGAGGGACTGGAGCCGGAGGTGGTGGCGGTGGATTCTCTCGGAGTCTTCTCTCCATATAGTTCATGACTGCTTCCATGAAATTCTCGAGAGTAGCTTAAGGATTTCCCCCTTGGGGTGTAGGAGATCGGGCACGGTGACGACGGCGACCTGGAGAACGATCACGATCTCTTCGGGGAGGCATTCTATAATGTAAACACTAAAAATGCATATTTGATCAATATGCCCATGAAAATAAAATGCAACACGTGAATAGTCCACATAATAAGAAGTTAGTAAGTAAATACGAGAACACATTGTCAAGTTGTTCCTAAGTCGTACAACCTAGATAGACTCGACTCTAGAATCCCGATTTTGCAACCAGGCTCTGATACCACTTTAGGATGTGATGGCCTAGCGTGGGCCCCACATCCCCCATACTAAGACCAAGCTCATATAATAATATAGTCCGCATACAAGCCCAATCATAGCGAACGGGGACACGACACGGAGGCGGGACTAACCCTGTACCAGCAAATCAGAATATCTAATAGAAGAGACAGGATTATAAACAGAAGTACATAATCATCAATTATATCAGGAGTTCAGAGTTTACAATCATTCTAAGTGTAATTCACACATCGGACATTAGGGTAACAATATTTGGCCCACCCGGCCTCAAGAGTAAATAGATATTCATAAGAGTGTGTGGTACAGAAATGAGTGTGACACGAGCTAGACACAAAATTACAAAACTAATGCAATTTCCCGGCTAGCTACACCTGCAAGGAACCTGATGGACAAAGAAGGGAGGGGTCAGTCTCTATAAGATTGAGTGAATGGTATAAATAATATATAAAGCGGTAAAGATCATGCTAGCCTTAATTCCACACAAGGTTTTCAAAGAATAAGTGAAAACACAGGATATCAATCTATGGAATTACAACTTTCAAATTTAATTCAGGAAAGTGATCAGTAGCTCGGCGAGTGAGCATTCTCCAACCTTACTCCTTTAGTGTACAGGATATAGTTATTAAGTGATCATGCAAGAATTAAGTTTCACTTAATACAGGATTCAATTCAGGTGCACATATACTCCTTTTTCCTTTGGGTTGGGCAGATATTATCGTAACAAACTAAGACACGCCCGTGTCTCGGTACAGGCGCGACAAGGAGATGTGACACGGGCGTGTCACCCACTCAGTACAAAGGGTGACATGGGCATGTCACGGTGCAGGAACACGCAGAAACAGGGGAAGAACAGGGCAACACTCGAAGCCATTCCCACACCAAACCAAATCACCCAAAACACTCCAGAAATAACATATAACATGCATACACCTCAAAATATCATTTAAACCACATTTGATCCAAGGAAACAAGCTTAGATTCATTAAAACTTCAATACAAAACCCTTAAATGCCAAGTGATCAACTATGCTCCAAAATTCATGCAACTCATACCATATATGCATATATTATCCCACAAACTTCACAAATAATGCATCTAATCTCATGAATTCAATATGCATCAAAATCCCTAGCAATACCTCATGAATCAAAATGTTTGTGCATATACCACTCACCTTAAAGGAGAAGAAAAGAAGGAGAAGAAGAGAAGAGGATCTTGTGCTTCAAGTACTTGACAAAATGGATGAGAAATCTTGGCTTAAGCTACCTTGTTCCAACCGAAATGGGAGGGAGAGGATAAAGAGCTTGTTGTCTCTTGTTCTTGAGCAAGAAATGATGAAATGTGCAAGTGTGTGTATAAGTGTGTTTGTATCGTGATATGTAGGTGAAGAAAAAAGGAAAATTGCAACTTAGCCCTTAACAAATTTAAATTCATGCAATGTGGTACTTAATTTATGAATGTTGCCAATAAGTCCCCAATTATATTCAATTAAGTCCATATATTTCACGAAGTTTCAAATAAGGGCAATTAGGCATGGATTTCCAAAAATTACGAGCCCTCAAACGTTCAATCATACTCAGGAAAAATGAAATACTCAACACACGTAACTGAATTAGCGGAAGAAGGAAATTATAAATCACTTAGATCACAAGTACACAAATTAAATAAATAAATAAGAAATTGCATAAATAAATAATGAAAAAGAATTAAATAAGTCCTAAAACACGCGTGGTGCGCGTACCTGTACGGTTAAGAAGTCGGGGTGTCACACTAACCCCCAGCATGCATTTTTCAATGTTCTCTTTGTATACATGCCACGAGGTTGACCTCTACCTCGGGATAGAAGAACACTTTCACCTCCCCGACATTAACAACAACCACCGCCACCTCCTCCTATGAATATTGAGAACTTTATGGAGGTTGTTTTTAATTATGTGGAATACAGGAGAGCTCAAGTGCCTCCACCACCACTACCACCAGTAGAGACACAACAACCACCACCTCCACCTATGGTCCGAGATCCTCATGGGCTATTCTTGAGTTCCACACCCTCAAGGTTCTCGGGTACTACCGACGACACTGTGGCGGAAGGATGATTGGCCCGGATCGAGAGGATTTATAGTGTTCGCCAATTTACTCCGCAAGAGAGGGCTTAATTCGCCATATTTGAACTTGATGGCAAAGCTTACGATTGGTGGGAGAGAACACAAGAGAAGCTCGATGTTGATGAAGAGGAAGTGACATGGGAGGTATTTAAGAGAGAATTTTGGGAGGCCTTTATTCCCGAAGTGGTTCGTGAGAGAAAGGAACAAGAATTTATGGAATCAAAGCAAGGAGGGCGCTAGGTGGCCCAATATCTTTCTACATTTAATCGGTCGGGAAAGTATGACGCATATCACTCGAGATGAGAAGAGAAAATCCAAGAAGTTCATTTCCGGTTTACGAGAAGATTTGAGGCATGGGAGTGCCGGGCATAAGTTTGAGTCGTTTGCGGATCCAGTGGAAAGGGCTATGGTTCAAGAAGAAGAGTATCAAAAAAATGACTCGGCTCCTAGATCACAAAGTAGACAAGCTTCAAGCTCGGGATCTAAAAGGCTCGCGGTTCAAACACCTCAACAAGCAAAGGTCACTTAGAAAAAGCCTTGACCGGTAATGCCGGCCCCTCCGGCATCCACACCTTTATCGTTGGCCCCTAATATGAAGCCTTGTTCTTATTGTGTTTGGAATAACCACACGTGGGAGGATTTTAGGTGCCATTTGGGAGCATTTCTGGTTTATAGTTCCTTGGAGCATAAGGTTGACACTTGTCCGGATAGGAAGAAGCCACCGAACGGAGGACAGAGGCAACTTGTAAAGGCCCGAGCGTATACATACATGGCACGAGCATACATGTATTATTTGATCGTGGAGAAACGTATTCTTTTTTTTCTCGTGGTTTAGTTGCTACTCTGTATTTGCCTGCTACTTGTACTTCTGTGTGTTATTTGGTTAGTTCTTCATTGGGTGGGAACTTAGAGACAAACCGTGTGTTTAAGGAAGTACCAATGAATATAGAGGGCCGTGATTACATGGCAGATTTTGTGGAGATGCCAATGAGTTGGTATGGTGTTATTTTGGGTATGGATTGGCTCAACAAGCATTGTGCCGTTGCTGATTGTCGAACTAAGAGAGTTCAGTTGGCTTCGGAAGTGTTTGTGGGTACAAGTTCGAAGGCTTTACCTTTGTGTCTTTCACTGAGGCTCATAGATTGGTTCATGATGGTGCTACAGGGTTTGTTACCTATCTCCTGAAAAAGCTAAGAGATCAGGCTAAACTCGAGGAGACCAAAGTGGTGAAAGACTTTCGTGAAGTTTTCTCGAAGAATCTTGGTCCTTACCTCCTCAACGGGAAATTGAGTTTGTGATTGATTTGTATCTGGACGCCATGCCTTTCTCTAAAACTCCTTATTGGATGGCTCCTGCCGAGTTGAAAGAATTGAAGATACCACTCGAGGAACTCTTATCTAGTGGATACATTTGTCCAAGTTCTTCTCCTTCGGGTACACCAGTTTTATTCGTGAAGAAGAAAGATGGGACCATGAGGACGTGCATTGATTATAGGGAATTGAATCGGATGACGGTCGAGAACAAATATCCCCTCCCACATATCAAGGAGTTATTCGATATACTTGTAGCACCCCGAGTGGTAGGCACCACATCCCCCGCACTATAGCCCGACACATGTAACGAAACAAGGACTCCGCATACGTATCAAACCATAGTGAATGGGAGACAAAACAAGAACAAACCCTAGGCTAGGCGGTCTAGACCCTAATACAGAGCGCGCAAAAAAATTTAAATCATAAGTGCGGAAGCGACGAGATCCATACAAGCAGAAGCACATATACAAAATACATTAGCCTTACTTAAAATAATTATACATATCATGCCGCTTGGCCAAATAAATCATAATACATGCTTTTCATAATGTAACAATTCATATACGTAAGTCCAAAGACTAGAAGATACAGAATAAACCGAAAGGAATGGATGAGACTCAAATAACACAACTCCAAAGTCTCAAAAGACAGACAGACCGCCGCCTAGCACGTGCCGCTCCTACACCTGTAACTCAAGAAACAAGTGGGAAAAAGAAAGAAGCAACGAGGTTCAGTCCTAAAGACTGGTGAGGGGGCTAACACACACACACACACACACACACCCGTATACATATAGAGCAAAGCAATAATCAATAGCGTAACAATCCATGGACCGGGGACCGGCTTTGCATACCAAAACATTTCCCGTGATAAAATATATATACTTAAAAGAAGTTAAGGGCCAAAGGCCAAAATAACAAGTTTTAAGTAATTAGAAATCCATTCCCATTTCATAGATTCAAGACAAGGCAAGACGAGACATAGCACTCGGCGAGCACGAGTTTCTCCATGTCAAGACAAGTACATATCAAACAAATTAAAAGCAAAACAATCCCACCTCATATTTTGGTGATGGAAGGGTTGTGCACACCCTTAACCATCCGTGCAAGCAAGTAGGACGTGAGTTTCGCGACACTCATGCCTGTCGGACTCCTTCTCCCACCAACCTCCTAGTGGGTTCCGGTACATCCTACGTGTGGAGATCATGAACGAGAGGTGTGTCCGATGACCCCTTGGTTGACCAGGGTGTTCTGTCTCACAATCTCCGGGGCACATCATATCACGTACAAGTTTAAAAGACCTATCTTTCAAGGTCATAGCTCGTGATAAGTTCAAAACATAAGAAAAGCCTTTCAAAACAAAGCAAAATGTAGCGTATACACATATAGAAGCGGTTTTCAAGGTCTTTCACAAGCGGGACAAGCCCTCAAATACTTATCATGCACGTATCTATCATATAGTATATGTATATATCGGATGACGGCTTCAAAACACATAGGGTTTTAGGTCAATATAGCTAAAAGAAACAAAACCTCACCTTCAAGAAGCAACAGAGACAAAAGGAACCAACGAACGCCTACGAGATGACCTCGTCACCCTTGGGACGAACCTCTGAATAAAACAAGCACAAGAGACAACTTATACTTAATATGCACCAATTAGATGCTCGGTATATGCATATGAATGTAAATGATGCATATGAAATGCAACGACATAGCATACATGTCATATTTACACGTATCTATTCATATGGAGCATAATTCATGTCAAATGAATCCATGAAACTCACACAACGAGCACAACATACCATAGATCATGTTAGCAATGCATACTTAGCATAAAAGAAGCGAAGAGATATCATACGAGGCAAATAAATAAGACATAAGTACATTCATGCACCTAAGAGAACAACTAAGGCATATATTGACATATAAGGAGTATAAACGTATCGAAATCACATTATAAATACATAATAAATCACATAACACGTAATAATTTACATTAACAAAATTCATGAATAAAAAACAAGGCAATTAAATCAAGAAACAACCAACAGAATACTAAACGAAGTGCATGAAGATCACACGTTGCATATATGCACATATATCACACCATACATTCAAATTCATGCAACATATATCACACGTTCCATATATACACATATATGCAAGATAACAAGTTAAATTCATTCATTAAACATAAAGGAGGCATATAAGATCATACAAAGCAAGGAAAAGGTAAGAGAACAACAGCAAGGCAGCAAGGGAGACAATCACGGCAAAACAGGGGTGTCGCGGCCACGCAAGAAGGCTTGACGACAGCGACACAGCTCCAGGCCACCTCCTGGAGGCCTATCGCGGGCGTGACAGAAGAGATAGCTAAGCCATCGCAGGCATGACACCAGGACAGAATTGAAACTCCAGGCGTGTCGCGGCCGCGATGAGGTTCCTTCCTTGCACGATCGCGCCCGCGCCACTGGACGTAACAACGCAGAAATAGTAGCAAGGCGAAGCAAAAGTAGGGGAGGGGAGGAAGGGATCAAAGCAGTAGCTAAAAGGCATGAAAACAAGCAAGAAACACTCCAAACTTAAGCCATAAATCGAAACAAACATGAAGGCATCAACACATGAAGGTATGAGTTCAAGTTTTCTGTCTTATCTTCAAGTTTTCATGAAATGCAGTAATGGTGGATCATGCTGGGATCAAATACCATGAATTATGAGGTAAGAAATGAAGTTAGGGAGTTTAAGTAATCAAGATTCATGCATTAATTTAAGACTTAAAGCAAGGAATGACATGAATTTATCAAAATCTCTTATAACCTAACTATTCATGCATATGATCATATGTTGGCCAAATATGGATGAAAATGAGAAAATAAAGAGTCCAAATAACCACAAGAAGCTGGGGAGTAAGTTCATGGACTCACCCTTCAAGTTGGAGAAGAAATAGAGGAGTATTAAGCTCAAACTTGGCAAAGTGAATAGTACAGATTTCCCTCTTCCTCCTCTCTCAGTTTGAAGCTGCTGTTTCTCCCTTTTTCCTTCAAGTTTATGAAATGAGAGGTTAAATTAGTGATAGATGGATGACCGAGGGTTAATTAGGATCAAACTTGGGTTAATTTGGTCAAGGAATGAATAAGTTATGCTCAAAATAGTCAAAGCTGGCAGTTTCGCTCGTGAGGCTCGGTTCGGGCAAAATTCGGAGATTCAAACGGGCTTAGAAAAATACAAGGTTAGGTTCCATAGCTTCCAATTTTCATTACGAGTCCAACTCCTCTTCCGAGATTTGAATCCAAATTCCCAAGCTCAAGTTACGGCTTCCGGAACCCAAGGTGCGCTAAACGAGTTAGGCCCTTAAGTCCCTTATCAAACAAAACGGCTTAAGAACCGTATCAAACAAACTCTAAAACGAGAAATGAGCACATACATTTATTCATAAATCACATAATTCATTCATGGCAAGTTGACACAAAAATTAGAATTACGTACGAGCATATACGGGTCAAGTTTCAAATATAACGAATATAAACGTATTAAAAGTCAAATTCAAAGTAAAACAATTAATTAAAATAATTCAATTAATCACATAAACAAGTATAATAAACGTAGAGTAGCGTAAATAAATAAATTAAAATTCGCACTTAGTACTCTCAATACGGCGTACCTGTACGGCCGAAGAATCGGGATGTTACAAACTTCCCTCCTTCAGGTCCCCAAGCCGGGTCTTGATCAAGTCCGGGACAAAGCCCAAATCCAAACTTCCACTGTACCACTCTGATCTAGAGATCTCTTCTCCAAACTATGAAGCTCTAGAAACCTTGCCGAACAACTAAGCCAAGAGAGAAACGGATTAACTCGCTAGGACGAGCAATCACTCGAATCACATCGGAATCCCCTTAAGTTAGCAAACCGGACACAAAGTCCGAAGTCGTTTGCTCCCACTTCCAAATAAAATTGTAGAAGTAGTTGGAGAATCTAACCGTTTCTTGATGCTCGGCCTTCAACCGATGGCGCTTTAACATTGCTACATGGAGTTTGCAACGTCTTTTCTTACGCTGTTGCACCTTACCGGTTCTTCTACTCGATCACGTAGTTGACAATACCCTTGTTGAAACCAAAGTCTGTGCAGACCACGAAACTCTGAAGAAGAATGAACAACTCTTGCAGCAAGCGAAGAGTATTTATCTTCCACAATTAAATTGTGCAGCTCACGGTAGTTTACCCCTCACTCGAGCACTCGCCTCTCAAAACTCTCTCCAAAAGAGAGTCCACACCAAAGAAAAAGGAGCAACAAGACAAGTAATAAACAAACACTAAAAGAAACAAAGAGAGAGAGAGATAGAAAATAAATGAGTTTCCCCGAGAATAAGATATGCATGTATGAAATGCCATGTATGTTTTAGTGTACCTTTCACCATGGTGGAAATGTCAAGTTCGGTATCAACTCCTTTACTTTCCAAAGTATCCTCTTGGGCTTGAATTGAGATCCCGAAACCACGGTATTTCAAAGGTCTTGGATTCTTGTTCTCCAGTCAAGCTTTCACTTTATGTCCCAATTTTCTGCATTCAAAACACCATCCCGATTTCTTCCTACGAATCTTCTCCATGTGATATGGATCTCTACAAAAAGCACAACGAATTGGGGTCGACAGAGCGGGCACCAGAACCGATCTTGGCAATCGAAGCTTCTTTTTATTGAATGAGTTGACATCTCGACCACTTAAGGATGTAGCACCCCGAGCGGTGGGCACCACATCCCCCATACCATAGCCCGACACGTGTAACGAAATAAGGACTCCGCACACGCATCAAACCATAGCGAACGGGAGATGTTGAGTGTAGAATTTGCATAGTTTTAAGTGTTAAATATATTATATTTTTGTGCCTTTGATACGTTTATGTGTTTATTTTGCTCCATTTAGGTGTTTTAGGAATTGGAGATTAGAAATGGCGAAACGAAGCGAATTCACTTATTTTTGGAGCAAAAAGGAGTAACTCCCGTTACCCCTTAGAAGTACATTTTTGTTAACCCCCCGTTAACAGACACAGGAGGATATTCTAGGCGAGATAGGAGGTGTAACGCCCGTTACCCCTGGGCAGAAGGAAAGTGGTAATGCCCGTTACCACTTATAAAAGCGTATTGGTGATTTCATTCCGGTAATGAGCGTTAATGATAATTGCGCTTGTGATGGTAATGCCCCGTTACCGGTGTCAGCGAGAGACAGATTAGGGCTGCTATTTAAAGTGCGATTAGGAGTCTGATTTTGGGAGAGCTTCCTCCGATTCTTCTTCAGTTCTTGACCTAACTTGGAGAGGAAGATACAGAGCTTTTGCAAGAGTTGTTCAGAGATTTCGAGAAGACGAAAGGATCGAATTTTTCAAACAATTTCAGTCTTTTGATTTTAGTATTGCTTTATTTATCAAACTAATTCCTTTAAGTTCGTTTTAATTAGTTTTCATATGTTAGATTCGTTTTTCCAGATTTTCATGAATGTTCATGGGTTTGATTTTTAGACTTTGTTTAGATTTGATGAACATGAATTTCTTTAATGCAATTTCCTTTAGTTTTATGAGTTTTGCTTTAATTATGAGTAGCTAATTCTCTAGGGCTAGGGGAGTGATAATGAATGCATGATAAGTGTTTGATATAATGCTTGCATGACTTGTGTTAATTCTTAGTTTTGAAAACAGGTTTAATTGACTTGCGATGGCCTGATCACCCGTAGCATGATTTAGAATTTCCTAAGGATCGAGAGATTAAGGGTAATTGAGATTGTTTTCATAACTTGTGAGTTGTAGAATGCAAAGAGATTTGGTTCTAGCTTATACAACGATAATGTTATTCCATGCCAAGCCGCTAGAATTTGAATTGCACTAGTCATGTTCATATGGTTTAATTAACTATTGATGAATTGTGAGAGCAACATTGAACAATAATTGAGCACTTGGTTACGGCTTGAGAGAGGGTAATACGGTAACATCCCACTCGTCCGATTTATAAGATACGCCACTTTTCAACCTTTTTATTTGTTTAATTATGTGATTTTGTATTTTTCGTGGCCATATTTTCTTTTGTACAGGGTTAGGTACCGCCTAGCTAGTGTGTGTGTTTTCGTTTGTCACCCGTTTGCTGTGACGTGGTGCGTGTGCGGGCTCTCTATTTCGTACGCGTGTCGGGTCATAGTGCGGGGGTGTGGTACCCCACCGCTTGGGGCACTACATCTGAAGTGGTATCAGAGCTACCAGGTTCAGAACCGGTGCTCTGGAGTCGTGTCGTGTCAGTCTAGGTCGTACGACATAGGAATATATGTGCATTGCATCCGTTTGACATGGAATTTTGATCCTGAGTATGAATTGTTTTGAGCTTATGTGATTATGTGTACGTTGTGATTATGATTGTGCAACATTTTATCAAGGTGCTTTTCATTGCTTTTCATTGTTGCACTTAGGTGACTTAAATGCCACATTACATTTGCATTCCTAACTCTCATGCACCAATTTTAGTGTTTTAATTACAGGGTTGCAACATCAACAACTTAAACGACTTCCATGACATCATTACAACTTTATGGTCAAGACATCAACACTATGGTGAACGGTACACTAAGCATCCTTGGCACGAGCATACATGCATCGTTTACTTAATTAAACTTGTTATTATGTGATTTATTTGCCAAGTGTGCTATGTGTTAATTGTTATGATTTCTGACTCTGCTTGTGTGCTTGAGTGAAAGGGAGATTTATTCTCTCTGTTTACGTGTTAGGGAGATGTTGACTCTTCCAATTTGTGTGCTAGAGAGATGTTGGATTCTCTCTAATTTTGTGACAGAAAGATGCTGGAGTCTTTCTGAGTTTCGTTCATGAGAGATGCTGGATTCTCTTGTTCTTAGGTATTCAAGGGATGCTGGATTCCCTTGGATTTAGGGTTTGAGAAATGTCGGATTTTCTCAAACTAGAATGTCTGGGACATGTCGAATCTGTCAGACTTAGGTTGAGAGACGGGGTTCTCTCGATTCTGTGCCTGAGAGACGGGGTTCTCTCTTTTATGTGTGCTGAGGGACGGGGTTCTCTCACTTGCGTGTTGAGAGATGGGATTCTCTCTCGATTGTTGTAGTTGCATTACGCGTAGCCTAACGACAGTCTGCAAGCAATGAGGATACGACAGTATCGAGCTTTGGGTGCAGTGGCATAATGGCGATCGAATGAGTTTGAAGTGACCAACGGTCAAGTGTTCAGTAGAACTTCAGCGACAACGAGACACTATGAAGGGAGTTGATACCAACTAAGGGAGAAGTATCCTGCAGAGTTTGCAGTTCGCCTAGATCAGAGTTGCTCAGCGGAAGCTTCAAGTGGAATTTGTTTAAGCATCGTTCAAGACCCGACCTTAGGACCTGAGGACAGGTCCTTTTGAAGGAGGGGAGTTTGTAACATCCCGCTCGTCCGATTTATAAGGTACGCCATGTTTCAACCTTTTTATGTGTTTAATTATGTGATTTTGTATTTTTCGTGGCCCTATTTTGAACTCTTTTAGAGTTTAGGGGTCTGTTTGTAATTTTCTCTTTTTAGGGGTTTTTCGATCATTCCTCGTTCGATCGAGATTTCGACCTCTTGAACCCCTTCGGCGCGTTCGGGGCATCGAGACGAGTCCGTAGACTCTGAGTTTGCCTAATTCTGACATCGTTTGCCCCTTCTACTGTATGTTTCACGCACGAGGAATCGGGATAAAACACCCAGACCCTTGTTTTTCGTACCAAACGGATCAGCTCTTTCTCTCTCTTCTCACCCGTCTCTTTTTTCTCTCTCTCTCTCACACTACACCGTTTTCACACACTCGTCCATAACTTGCTCGTTTCTCAATGGATTTCGACGAACCAATAGTCCATTTCGATTAGCTCGACGACGTGGTCACAACCGTACCAAGATCTTGACCAACCGACGAGCGGTGGCGGAGAAATCGCCAATTTTCAGTCACGGAGGGCGGCAGTTTTGGGGCGGAGATTTCGCCGCCCTTTCGCGGCGGCTTCCGGTGGTGATGGTTCGACACGCGCCCCGGCATGTGGTTGAGGACTCGCCGGTGCATTTTTCTGGACAGGCGGCGCCGCCATCGGGGCGTCGAGGAGGCCGCACGCGCCGCCCAAAGCGGGCGGCGGTGCTACTGTAGCAGTGCGATTCCGCCGACTCCGGCGATCTTTTTCGATGAACTTCGACGGTTTCCAAGGTTTTTCGGGGCCCTGGTTCCATTTCCGGCCTCTTTTCATCAGATTCGCGGCAGAGATAGGGTTTTCCGGCATGGTGGTTGCGCGGGTGAAGAAGGTGGCGGTTCCGCCTTTTCCGGTGAATTTTTGACATCGGACCCTTCACAAGAATTACTCAGCACGATGAGGCCGAATTTTCCATGTAAGTGGTGGCCCAAGAACCGGCCGTTGGCGGCGGACCGGCGACCTATTTTTTCGGTGATTTTTCCGGTGTTTGGCTAGGGGGCTTTCGTAGGGCTCGTTATGGGCTTTCCAACGGTATGTTCGGATTTCGTTTTTGTTTTGCGGTTTGCATTTAATTTCAGTTTTCATCGTTGGGATTTAGTTCGGTTTTTTGTCAACGAAGTCCGGCGTGTTTGATATTTTCTGAAATTGGTTGAGGGCTTTTGTCGGGCAGGCTGAGGCGCACGTTTCGGTGCTTTCGGGGAATTTTCCGACCACCGGAGGTGGCGGTCCGACGGCTGCACGTGGCGGTCCGGCAGGTTCCAGCGGCGGCGTTCCGATGCCTTTCGAACAGCGAGTTCCTTTCGTCGTGGTGAGTTCAACGCCACTTTCCGTTCGTCATTCGGATACTCGGTTTATTTGGAATGAATTTATTTGTGTAATTGGAATTATTTGACTTAATTGTTCTAAATGTAAATTAATTGCGATTTGCTAGATTTGTCAATCGAATTGTAATTCAATGTGTACGAGATCATGTATGAAATGAAATGTGGTAGGTATGGAGACTTTGATTTGATAAATTGAATCCCGATATGATAATTTGTGCTATTTGTTTAACTTAGAGGGGATATTTGTGTAATTTTCCTAAGTATGTAAATTTGTATGGATTGAAATGATTAAACCTTGTCACTTGGTAAACAAATATGCTAATTATGATTTCGTTATAAGAAGTTAGTATGTATAACCTTAAAACTTTGAATTAGGTTTTAAATTGATCTATTATGAAACTTGTGAATTCGTTATGCATTATAAAATTATACGAAGCCTTGCATAATTGAATAACTTAATATTCTTCGTTTGTACATTCTATGATTCGGTTGGAACTTGTTATGTAACTTCGTAACCTTTAAATAAAATTCGTAGCATGCTAATATATGATTTATTTGGCTTGGTAATACGTAGAATTTTATGAAATGTGAAATGTGAATTTGAGTTGATTTGATTGCTTTGTAAATGTGCAATATATGAATCTTTTATGCTATATATGAATTGAATGAGACTTATATGATTAAATTAGAAACCTTTGCACGTAAGAATGGTTTAATTGCACGAATATAGATTGGTTATGCAATATATGAGTTAATATGATTTCTCTGAGCTATATAATGGTTTGTTTTGTAAGTAATTGATATGAATTCGAATTCTGTTTATGTGATTGCATTCCTTAAGTGTTTGAGCATGTGCCATGCGTCTCTGTGTGGTTGTTTGAGTCTGTCTGAGCCCTGTGTTGTGTTTTGTGTGTTCAGTTGGTTCAGGTGCACCCGGGGTGGTGACATGTGAGTCGTGCAGGTTCCGGGGTGAACCGGCTGCTTTGTCTGCAGCTTTGTTTGGTACCAGGTGAGGTTAGGATATAGTTATACCCTATTGCAACGTGCTCATTTTCGAATGCATGTGGCTTATAAGCCTTATGTATATGTAGATATGTGCGAAGTACGTATTCTGTTGGTTTTGGCATATGATTTGATTTGAAAATTACGAAACGCTATGTATGAGCCTATGTATGCTTTGTCTCAGTTTTGTTATGATTTCGAGGTAAGTGTGTGTGATATGTACGTGCGATATGATAAGTACGATATGCATGAAATATATCTGTCTGTCTGTTTGTCTGTTGCGGGTTAAGCTTCCGATTTTCGTGATATGTGTAAGTGATAAGTGTAAGTGTAAGTTGGGGCCCCAGATTTCTTGTAAGGGATGTACCGGAACCCACCTGAGCGTAGGTTAGGGGATGGAGTCCGAGGGTTGGAGAAGCATTGAGCACTCCCCTCTTCCGCTTTTGGATGGCTAGGGTCGCACAACTCTTCCATCACACCTACCTGGTATGTATTATTTTGTTTTGTTTTGTTTAGTTCGTTTGTGTACTCGTACCCGCCAAGTTTCGTTAAGTTTGTCGGTTATAAGTTCGTGAAACGGGGATAGACTCTTAAGTAAGATAAAAATTGGATCTGTTATTAACCTAAGAAGTTATGTTTCGATATGTTTGTTAAGTCGTCATGGTTTAGAACGTATGTTTGGAGTTATGTGTAAGCTAAGTTTTGTTAGTTCTGTTTTGATAAGTCACCCTATATATATATTATCACGGGAAACTGTTTTGGCGTGCAAAAACTAGTCCCGGGTTCACGAACAATTAATTTTGAACGTGTTGTGCTCTATATATATATATGTATAGTGTGCGTGTGTTAACCCTTCGCTCAGTCTTTGGACTGACCCCTCCCCTTTATGTTTTTAGTGTGCAGGTTTAGCTTTGGGTTCGCGTTGGATTTCGTGTTAGGCGGTGATATGTTGTGTCTGTTGAGTCTGCGTCTGTTTGTTTGTTTAAGTGTGTTAAGTACCTTGTTCTGAATTTGATTTGAAAATTTTGTATAAGATATGTTTTGAGCAGGTTTGCATGTATGATTTGATTGAATGGAATTCGGGACAGGTTAGGACAGGTGCTTGGATTAGTTGAAACCGTTTTGATGTGTAATTATTCGGGACAGGTTAGGACAGGTTTGCTGAACTAGTTGAACCCGTATATTTGATTCTAATGTATGTACTGCGTTATATGCTTGGTGTGTAAAAGTTTTTGAAAGTTGGCATTTCGTGCTACTTCCGCTGTCATGCTTCGCATATTTTCTTTTGTACAGGGTTAGGTACCGCCTAGCTAGTGTGTATGTTTTCGTTTGTCACCTGTTCGCTGTGACGTGGTGCGTGTGCGGACTCTCTATTTCGTACGCGTGTCGGGTCATAGTGCGGGGATGTGGTACCCCACCGCTTAGGGGGCTACAAATACAAATATAAGTGACTAGGTTGTAGAATTACACTTGTCAAACGAGTATTATATTGACTCTTGAATGTATGAATTATCCCCTCCCCTGCCTGCTTAGTTTACTGATTTTAATGCGCGTGTTTTAGTAGTTACTTGTGCTTTCTTTTAGTTAATTGTTTAATTCAGTTCAGTAGATTAAGAAACAACAACTTGATTTCGTTCGGTCTTTAGATTAGAAAAGAATATAAAGTAGTGATTGATTTCCCTTCCCTGTGGGTATAATCCTATTGTGCTATGCGTATGTTAGTGTACACTTGCACGATTGGTTTTAACTTAAGAAAATCATAACAACAAGTTTTTGGCGCCGTTGCCGGGGAAGGTGTTTTAAATCAATATTACTCAATTATTTTGATCTAGTACTTTAGACCATTACTTTACTTTGTGTTCATTGTCTTTTGTCACTATGGAATTGAGCTAAGGAATTACTTTTTCTTGTGCAAGTTTACGGTGCATGCGAAGATCTTAAGACCCGGAATTAGTACCATACGATCCGGAGATCGAGAGAACACTGAGTGCTATTAGGAGGCAGCGTAAGAGAGATAAGAAACCTACTACCATACCGATGGCTGACCCACCTCAAGATCCACCACCACCGGCCATAAGAGATTACAATGTGCCGCAGGCTGGAGCAATTCAGACTGCAGCTCGTCCCCCGATCGCAGCAAACAATTTTGAGATCAAACCAGCTATTATCAATTTTCTGCAGAACAATCCGTTTTCAGGATTATCACTGGAGGATCCGGCATCACATCTTAAGTACTTTCTTGAGGTGTGTGATACCTTCAAAATCCACAATATCACTACTGATGCTATCGGAGTCAGGCTTTTCCCCTTTTCACTAAGGGAACGAGCTAAATCATGGTTGAGTACTGTACTAAATGAATCTTTTAAGACTTGGGCAGCATTATCTCAGGCTTTCTTAGCAAAGTTCTTTTCACTTAGCAAAACCATGAAGTACAGGAATGATATTCAGGGTTTCAGACAATTGGATGGAGAGTCTTTCTATGAGGCTTGGGAGAGATTTAAAGATTTGCAGAAGAAGTGTCCACATCATGGGATTCCCGGTTGGCTATTGATTCAAACATTCTATAATGGGATGTCCCCCTACTTTCAGAGGAGCGATGGATGCTGCAGCTGGCAGAACGTTCTTGTCAAAATCTGAAGCCGTCGCCATCGAACTGCTAGATAATATGTCATAAAATGATGTTTTTGTACATGAGAGGAGCCATTCTCAACAGACTAAAGTGCAAGCAGGAGTCATGGAGTTGGATGGCTTAAACGCCATCAATGCTAAATTCGAGGCCCTCAACAAAAAATTAGATCAACTTTCTGTGAATGCAGCTGGGATACCATCCCAACCAGTTCAGGTAACTTGTGAAATTTGTAGTGTTCCACATGCGTTTAATATGTGTCCTCATACCAATGCAGGAGAACAGGTGCAAGAGCAGATGAATTATGCAAACAATTCCAAACCAGCGAATGATCTCTACTCAAACACCAATAATCCAGGATGGAAGAACCACCCTCACTTTTCTTGGTCTAAAACAATCAGAATGTCCAACAACCACCTCAACCTAGGCCGCAGTTTCAACCTAGGCAGTAGTTCCAACCAAGACCACCAGCTCCCTAGAACGTTGCGCCCCCTAAACAGGAGCAAAAGTAGGGATGGGAGACTGCACTTGAGAAATTCATAGTCGTTTCAATAGATAGACATCAGAAGTTGGAAGCTCATGTGGAACAAGTGGTGAATCAGAATAGAAATTTGGAGAATCAAATCGGTCAGATTGCACAGTCTTTGATTATGAGAGGCCCAGGAATGCTACCGAGTCAAACCGAAAACAATCCTAAGGAGCATTGCAAGGCCATATTTGTACGAAGCTATGGAGAGAATGAAGGTCCAAGGTTGCTTTCAGATTCCAATGTTGATAATGTTGTAATTGAGCAGATTGAGAAGACAGTTGAGATTGAAAAGTCGTAACATAGAGGAGAAGAAGGAAGAGTTTCCTTCAAAGCCAAGGGAGAGTGTGGCAACCGAGTCATATGTGCCACCGGTTCCCGTTCCCCAATTATTTCAGAAGTAGGAGTCTGAGAAAGAATTTGTTTCAATTAAAGAGAAGCCTGACGACTTCACCACCGTTGCACTTACTGAGGAGTGCAGTGCTACTATTCAGCATAAGCTTCCCCCGAAGCTTAAAGATCCAGGGATTTTTTCAATTCCTTTAACTATTGGTTCTTTGCAATTACATAATGTTCTTTGTGATTTAGGTGCTAGTGTGAGTTTAATCCCCTTATCTACTTGCAGGAGATTAGGAGTAAAGGAGCTCAAACCAACCCATATGACGCTCCAACTAGCTGATAGATCGGTGAAATACCCGATGGGAATTCTTGAAGATGTGTTAGTAAAAGTTGGAAAATTCTACATTCCTAATGATTTTGTAGTTCTTGATGTTGAAAGCGATGAGAGTTTACGATTAATCCTTGGAAGACCGTTTCTAGCCACGGCAGGGGTAGACATTGATGTTCAGAATGGACGCCTCACGTTCAAAATAGGAGATGAAAGATTGGAGTTTAGGAATTTTAGTTCCATAACACCACCACCGATTCCGGATAAGTGTTGCATGATCAAGGTTATAAGTGAGACCTCGAACCGAGTGATGTTATTTTCAGAGAAAAGGGATGCAGTTGATTGGGGAGGAGAACCGAAGTCCCGAAATTCAAGAAGAAAGGATGTTTTGACATTAAATATTTGGAGTTCAAGCTCCGGTGTTGTGAATAGAAAGAACGAGGTCACTCCATGTGACTCGTCGCTTAGGGATTGTTAATCCCTAATCCGATTTCAGAGTCAAGCTAACGACTATAACTTAGAACTAAATTTTCTTCCCCTCTCCTTTTCTCTTTCCTTTCTTTGCTTTCCTTTCTTTCGCTCTCGTTTTGTCACATTTATTTTTTGTTATCTCTCTCGTTTGGCAGGTTACTTGATGTGTTGCTAGGAGGTTGCGGTTCAGAATGGATGCTAGGACCATAAGTTGAACTTTAATGTCAATATTGAGGTCCATTTACGTTGTTCATATTAGTGTGTATAAGGTTGAAGTGTTTGCGAGGAGAATGAATTGTTACAACTTATTGCTATCTGTGATGTGTGATGTTTGTGTGTTTTAGATATCGGTGCACTATGGTTGATTGAAATTCTATAAGTTATTTTGTGGTAATTAACGTGATTAAGCACCATCCAAATTGTGCTTGTGCCTAACTTTTGTTTTGGGGCGGAGTGTTAGTAACGGGCGTTATACCCCCTTCAGTGTATTTTCAGTAACGCCCGTTAAAGAGGTCAGGCATCTCGGAGTCTATTAGTAACGGGCGTTACCTTATGGTAGGTATTTATTAGTAATGCCCATTGACGGAGACAGGCATCTGGGGCAATAGGGGTAACAGGCGTTACCCCTTGCAAGGCTAAACCCAGTAACGCCCGTTACCTGGGCGGTTGCGCGAATTTTGGTTGCTTGGGAAACACGTTTTGGGGTTAATTTATTTCTTTTCCTTCCCAATTTTGAATCTTCCACCCCCAACCTATAAATACACTTGCACACACTCATTCTTCCTTAGAAGAGCTTCAATAGTTCCCTTGGCCAACCATTATCAATTTGCAACAAAGAAGCACCACCATCAAGCACGTTCTCTCTCTTTCTTTTTGAATCTAGGTAAGTCAATATCCCTCTCTTAAGTATGAATTGTTGGGATAAATTCATCCAATCTAAGAATCGAACCCTAGGATTTAAATTGCATGATAGGATGAATCTTGGGATAGGAATGATGTATTTTTGAGAAACTATGCATGCTAGAATTAGGATGAATGTTATGAAGTGAATTTACCTTGAATTAGGTTGAATTTTTGAAGAATCCTAATCTTTAATTAGCCTTTGAATCCAAATTGTGAGGTTGAATGTAGAGAATCTTGAGCCTAGCTTGTTATAGTCTAGGGATGGTTGTAAATTGAGTTGGGCAGATTGAAGAACTTTAGTTAAAACTCACATCCTAGGCTTATGCACACAAGGTGTTTGATGAATTGTCTAAGTGAATTATGATTGATATTTGTGTGCTTTTCTTGGCTATATTTGTTTAATTCAGGTACCATGGGCCGTGCTAAGCGTCGTTGAGCCATTGAACCCTCCACTACTTCATCCCCCGCGGATCATCAATCGCGGGATTCTGTCAATATAACTATGAACACTATGGGCAATCCTTTTCAAAGTAATTTGACAAGGAACATCGTATCTACCAGGTTCTTTAAGGACTTATGGATGGAGAAACTAGAAGTTTGGAAAGAGGTGAAGAGATTGTTTGACAACATCGGTTGGTTGCCCTTCCTTTCAAAGAAAGATTTGACTTATGCTGAGATGACCGCTGCTTTCTTCGCCACGATGGACTTTAATCCGATGGATAACACATTGACTTTTACTCTAGATGACCGGGGTACTCAGATTTGGAGTACAGATCGGATAAGAGAGATTCTATGTTTCCCGGGTCAGCTACTTCTTCCCTACCTAAGTGGGATGAGGCTCAGAGAGAGGCAGTTTGGAGATCCTTTCTACTGTGCAAGGGTGTCCCAAATTATTCCCCGCGGAACACTAAGGATTGCTACTTAGATTCGTTGGCTTGGCTAATAGTGCATAGGATTTTAGCTACAGGATTCTATGTCCAATACGAAAATGACAGCCACATCACTGAAACTGAGTTGGGAATCATGTATATGATTAAGAAAGGCATCAAATTCGATGGAACGAATGAGTTTCTCTGGATACTTCGAGAAGGTGCTGGAAGAGCTACTGGGACAATAGCCCACGGTGCATTTGTGACCATGTTTGCTCGTGAGATGAATTGGAGGCCGAGAGGTTTGTTGCCCCTTAATTTTGGTTATGATATTGGTCCACAGTATTTGGATAATGTGGGTTTCGCAATTGACTGGGAGAGTGGTCCACTCAAGGAGCAAATTTTGCCATGGTGGCCAATCCGGGACAGAGACAGGTTCTGGCAGATGTATAGTTGGGGTAAGGCGCGTTATGAGGAGCTTTCGGATGTGCAGAAGGAGCTCTTAGCTCAGATTCCCGATAGACAGGATAATGAATTCGCAGTCCTCCGCAATGCCATGCAAGTTGTTGTTGATGAAGTCGAAATAAGTACTCCGGCTAGTTTGAGAAGTATTAGCATGGAGTGAGCAAGATTGAGAGCTGATGTGATGGCCATGACTGCAAGGATTGAAGATCTAGCGAGTTATGTTGATGAGAGATTTGTTGAATGGCAAGCTCAGGTTGACGCTAAGTTTGAGGGGTTCTATGCTCGTCTTAATCAGTATTTTAGAGGACCCCCGTCGCCTTGATGATGCTATCATTTTTTCCCCTTGTTCATTTTTAGACATTCTATTTGGGCATGTTCTTATTGCCTTACTTGGATATTTTTGACACACTTATTTCTTTGCTTATGTTTGGAATTCCATGATTTTGTTTTTATGCAATTGTGCCCTTCTTTACTTGGAGTTTATAACTTGTGTGTTAGTTGTTCGATGCATGTTAATTGTCAATTGCTTTTGCACTTGATCCGTGTTTTCTAGTCACTTATCTCAGGTTTTGGAAGCTTTGTTAGCACGTTGTCGGGTCTTCATTTGATAAGGGAGTTTTCTTGAACCTTAACTTTTCATTTTTCATGAGGACATTGCAAAGATTAAGTGTGGGAGAGGAAGTACATGATTTGAGAGTTAATTGCATATTTGCTTGAGTAGATGTCTTGTTACACTTGTGATTTGCTAGGAATTGAGAAATTGTGAAAATTTTGAAAATTTTTCCCCGTTTTGAACTTTTTCTTTGACGTTTGATCGTTGAGCTTTTGCTAGAATGAGTTAGGCTTTTTGAATCGAGGAAAATTTGCATGAGATTGGATGATTTAGCGTGTTAGTATGCCCTTATATTGTGAGCACTTTTGAACGTTATAATGTACTGCTTAGAAAGGTGAATTGAGGATTTCCAAATGAGTCTAACATTTGATTAGGATGCATTTTAGCCCTATTGAGGTAAAATTTTAAGTTAATGAAAGATTAAGGAAAAGAAATAGGCATTCGTTGTCGGAGGATTTTAAGCCTTTCTTTTAGCCGTTTTTTTTTCTTCACTAAATGATGTTATCTTATTGACCCCGCTGAGCCTAATTATTGTGCAAAGATTTTTGTAGCCACATTATAAGCCTAATGCACGACAAAATAACCACCGCGATAATTTTTACACCAAGGCTTGCTCGTTTGATTTTATAGTGAATGTCTATCTTTAGAGCCCTTTTGATTGTTCTTGTGATTGGAATTAGGAGATATTGTAAAAGAAAGGAAAAAAATGAGAAAAAGTGTGAAAAAGAGAAGAAAGAGCCAAAGAAAAGAAAAGAAAATTTATGCAAGTGTGAAATTGAGAGTGTGGGATGCAATTGTCTAAGTGTGGGGGAAGAAGTGTAATGGCAAACTAAGTACCATGAGTTTAAAGATTAAACGATATAAGCTGGTGAGTAGTCACTTGATCCAAATTTCCATAACCTTGCCCAAAGCCAACATTACAAGCTCGAAAGACCTACCGATCCTAAGTTTTGATTTAACTCCATTAGTGGAGATAGGTTCGAAGAGTGTATTCCAAAGTTAATGATTGGAACTTAGGAGGAAATTGTGAATTCTTCATTCTAGTCTTTGTACATTGTTTCGTTCGGATTCACACACTACATAAGGGTATACTTTTCGTACTACTTTTGATGATCTTATGTTTATGAGTATTTTATTTGATGAGCTAGACTTGTTTAGGCGAAGATTCGATGATTGCTTTTAAGGGGAAGGTTTGATGGGGATGGGTTTCTTTATTCTAGTATTACTGGAGGACGAGCAATAGGCAAGTGTGGGGGAATTTGTTGAGTGTAGAATTTGCATGGTTTTAAGTGTTAAATAGATTATATTTTTGTGTCGTTTGATGCATTTATGTGTTTATTTTGCTCCATTTAGGTGTTTTAGGTGTTGGATATTAGAAATGGCGAAACGAAGCGAATTCACGTATTTTTGGAGGAAAAAGGAGTAACTCCCGTTACCCTTAGAAGTACATTTTTGTTAACCCCCGTTAACAGACACAGGAGGATATTCTTGGTGAGATAGGAAAGGTAACCCCCGTCACCCCTGGGCAGAAGGAAAGTGGTAATGCCCGTTACCACTTATAAAAACGTATTGGCGATTTCATTCCGGTAACGGGCGTTAATGATAATTGCGCTTGGGATGGTAACGCCCGTTACCGGTGTCGGCGAGAGACAGATTAGGGCTGCTATTTAAAGTGCGAGTTAGGAGTCTGATTTTGGGAGAGCTTTCTCCGATTCTTCTTCAGTTCTTGACCTAACTTGGAGAGGAAGATACAGAGCTTTTGCAAGAGTTGTTCAGAGATTTCGAGAAGACGAAAGGATCGAATTTTTCAAACAATTTCAGTCTTTTGATTTTATTATTGCTTTATTTATCAAACTAATTCCTTTAAGTTCGTTTTAATTAGTTTTCATATGTTAGATTCGTTTTTCCAGATTTTCATGAATGTTCATGGGTTTGATTTTTAGACTTTGTTTAGATTTGATGAACATGAATTTCTTTAATGCAATTTCCTTTAGTTTTATGAGTTTTGCTTTAATTATGAGTAGCTAATTCTCTAGGGCTAGGGGAGTGATAATGAATGCATGATAAGTGTTTGATATAATGCTTGCATGACTTGTGTTAATTCTTAGTTTTGAAAACAGGTTTAATTGACTTGCGATGGCCTGATCACCCGTAGCATGATTTAGAATTTCCTAAGGATCGAGAGATTAAGGGTAATTGAGATTGTTTTCATAACTTGTGAGTTGTAGAATGCAAAGAGATTTGGTTCTAGCTTATACAACGATAATGTTATTCCATGCCAAGCCGCTAGAATTTGAATTGCACTAGTTATGTTCATATGGTTTAATTAACTATTGATGAATTGTGAGAGCAACATTGAACAATAATTGAGCACTTGGTTACGGCTTGAGAGAGGGTAATACAAATAAAAGTGACTAGGTTGTAGAATTTCACTTGTCAAACGAGTATTATATTGACTCTTGAATGTATGAATTATCCCCTCCCTTGCCTGCTTAGTTTACTGATTTTAATCCGTGTGTTTTAGTAGTTACTTGTGCTTTATTTTAGTTAATTGTTTAATTCGGATCAGTAGATTAATAAACAACAACTTGATTTCATTCGGTCTTTAGATTAGAAAAGAATATAAAGTAGTGATTGATTTCCCTTCTCTGTGGGTACGATCCTATTGTGCTACGCGTATGTTAGTGTACACTTGCACGATTGGTTTTAACTTAAGAAAATCATAACAACAAGAGACAAAACAAAAACAAACCTTAGGCTAGGTGGTCTAAACCCTAATACAGAGCGCACAACAAAATTTAAATGATAAGTGCGGAAGTGACATGATCCATACAAGCAGAAGCACATATAAAAAATACATTAGCCTTACTTAAAACAATTATACATATCATGCCACACTACTAGAAAAACGGGATTTTGTGACGCTAAAAAGCGTCACAAAAAGGGACTTTTCGTGACGCTTTCGGTTTTGTGACGCTGTATAAAAGCGTCACCTGAAATACCGTCACAATACAATATATTGTGACGCTTTTGTTATGACGCTTTTCAGTGTCGTAAAATGCTTTTCTTGCGACGCTTTTAGGTGTCATTATAGATGTTTGTATAGCACAACTCTGTAATAATATGACGCCATTTAGCGTCACTATACAGTGTATTGAGACGTCACAAAACGTCACTAAAGGGTTTTTTTTTTTACGGTAAAAATCAACATTAATGCCCACAAATTTGACGCTAAAAAGCGTCGCAATATATCTAATAAGACGCTTTTTAGTGTCGTTTAAAAGTTTATTATGACTCTTTGTGGTGCCATAATTCACTGCTTTTTCGCCGAACTAGCGTCCTAATAGATGTATTATGTCGCTAAAGAGTGTCATTATAAGCCCTTTTATGACGCTTTATAGCGTCGCAACAAATGTATTATGACAGATTATCGCTCTACTCATGTTGTTATGATG
This sequence comes from Lantana camara, assembly GCA_037501455.1. Classification (NCBI taxonomy): domain Eukaryota; kingdom Viridiplantae; phylum Streptophyta; class Magnoliopsida; order Lamiales; family Verbenaceae; genus Lantana; species Lantana camara. The sequence goes on from CM074860.1 coordinate 71,171,012, forward strand.
CTTTAAAGCGTGACAATAGTCTGTATTAGTACGGAGTATAGCGTCATAATAGATTGTTTAATGACAATACAGCGTCATGAAAACATATATTATGACGGATTACAGTGTCATGTTAATATAATTATAAATTAAAATGATATAATTAATATTAATATTAACGTACAAAATTAAATAAATCGGATCAAATTACGTAATAATAATATGTTCACATAATTTCCAAACCAAAATAATATTATTTACAACGCTGGGTGCAGGCCTAATATATAATATCATACATATGCATGCCAACCAAAATGCCAAAAGTTAAGTGTCAATACGACTTACAATACTTCGTCTAATTGAGTTTTTAACCAAAACAAAGTAAGTCTCGCAAATGGCCGTAGTCAATCTTAAGATATAGCAACCTATATTAAAAGAAAGACCGTGTGAAAATTCCCTTGTTGTACTCAATGCAATAGGTAATATGGATAGAAAGAAATGTTGTTAAAGCTAATGAACAACACTTACCATATTTTTTGGCCATGGAACTACCTCCCCAATCGCATCACCAATTGTTTTGAAATGGGATGTAGGTCGTAATAACTCTTCATCAGCAGCCACGACAACATTGATCACCACCTCGCACCAATTGTTTCCCAAAGAAACTTGTCCAACTCTGTCCGAGGGATCTAGACTTCGAACAATACCAATTGCCACAGTCTTTGACAAATCAAATGCACTCTTTAGTAATATTTTTGACCCAACCTATACAATTTAAACAAAATGTAAGCAAATGTCCCTAAAGTCTCAAGAAAACTACACGTAATTAAGAATATAAACCAGAAAGATTCATTACCAGGCTTGCTTTACCAAAACAAATAGATTCAGAACATACAAAATAAGTACCTACTGATAGTTCTATGAGGGCAGCTTCAGAACCATAATTGCTAGAATAAAACCAACAGCTTCACAATAATTTGCATAAGTACCTAGTGACAGTTCTACGAGAATCAAGCTTCACTACCATAATTGCTTTAATAAAACCAACAGCTTCACAAGAATTTGCATAAGTACGCACTGAGAGTTCTACGAGAATCAAGTACTGATATTTCACCTCCAAAACCAAAAGAGTAGGCACAGTCCATGAGAATAGAATGTGTGTTGCTAGAAAAACATAAAGGACAAATCAAAGTTTATGGAGACTTGAGGAAAATCAAATTCAAAGGGATAAATAAACCCTGTTATGTACTGTCATCATGCATGAAAGAGTAAACAAGGCCATAGTTTGACTAACAGAGATTTCATGTTCAGAAATTTTCGATTATATCATTGGTCATCATAACAGAAACAATGCAAGTCTTCCATTTTATCTAACCCAGCCATATGAAATAGTGTAAAATAAATCTTATCAGAAGCCGAACAGTTTAAAACACACATCCATAAACTTATTCCCAACACTGTCATTCCAAAAAACACAAATTATCACAAAATTCCTTCTGAAATTTAGCATGGTTTGAATAATTATTTACCTGAAGAGGCATGTTGTCCATTGATGTTGGTGTGGAGGCCCGAACTGTTGTAGCATGAAACCGGGATGATGACGATGAAGGGAATCTCGTGTCTTCTGGAGGAGAGTAATGAAGTGATCGTGGCATGTTCACTTTTAGGAGTTCTTGTATTTGTTGCTGTTGTTCTAGTACAATCTGCTTCAATTGATCAATATCTTTCTTGTAATTCATATGCTTCCGAGAAGATTTACCTGTAACAGCAATATCACCATATACATCAGACGTGGAGATCCTATAGCCATACATCCGTACTCTTCCCCATCTGTCTTGTCCGACAACTTGAGAAAATATGTCGTTTGGCCCAACATCTTTTGAATAAGGAGCAAGCTCTTTCCTTTTGTCTTGCATTTTTTGCTGTTCATAAAAGCATGAAACTGAATTTAATTTCAATTGAAAGGAAAGCATACTCACTACAAGTAATAAAGATCTAAAATATAACTTATTTTACCCATTTCTCTGCCACAGTAGGATTAGTAGTCTGACCATTCTTTGTGTAATATTTTTCGAATAAGTCCACCCTACTCGGGTCATCACGAGCTTCACTGTCTCCAGTTTCATCACCCACATCATTGCCTACACTGTTTGATTTCTTTGCTTCATGCTGAGGAGTGACATCATATATATTAATCCGGACAGTTTGGCATTTTACAGAAACAACACAAAACAAAATAACTAAACCTTCATTTGATCTCTGATTTGAGAGAAACTTTTTTTCCCTGTGACATGCATCATTTTCTTTTGGGACCTGTTCTCCTTATTCTGAGCACTGATTTTTTGAAAATAATACAACAGAATATGTAAGTTCCATTGATATCAAAATATGAAGCTTCAATATACATTCTGGGAAATCTTACCCGGGCTTTTTCACTGCTCCATAGAATCACCAGATTCTTCCATTGATCAGGGAGGACACGTTTGTCATCCGTATCAGGCCGTTTGCACAAGTTTTCTTTGAGTGATGAGTTTGGGTCAAAATATTTACTTTTAACTCTATATTTCCAAGCTCTCCAACTTTTTGATAAGGTATCCCAAGATACATTCTCAAGATCAAATGATCTGCAAAATTTTTCCTGAAAATTAGAATAAATATTAGCTACATAATCAACAAAGTCATAAATAATGTATATTCATCACAGTAACATAAAGCTGATGGATTGTAGTATCACCTTTATCAGATCGATCAAATTCTTCTTAGTAGAGATCGGCACTTTGTGCCAATCTTCATAGTCCAGTGGAAGTAGGGATCCATTTCTAACTAAAGTACCGATAAACTCAACATATTCACTTTTGTTGGGACCTATTGCCTTTCGAAGTTCATCAAATATCACTTCTACTTGTTCTTTTCTAGCCCAAACACGTGGCATGTTAGTGAATCCTTGAGTCTTTGCCTTAACCATATCACCTACATCTATGTTACAATAATTATAAACTAATAATTCAAAACAGAGGATCTTCAAAAACATATGCAAAAAGCATATCGTCATTACTATCCACAACAACATCTGCATTATTTGAAGGAATATCTATCGAGGGGCTTTCAACACCAGATCGACCTCGTTTACTGCGTCTAACATCATCTAATGTTGTAAATTATGGTCAGCTCCAACTCTTTAAAAAATTTTAATTGAAATTGCATGATAAGATAGAGCCATAAACATTTGTTATCTGTGTTTTGTTCCTGTTCATCGAGCAATCTGGATGGTTTCGGTTGAGCTTCGCGGCCACCAGTTTGTTTGCGTCCGCCACGCTTACGTCGTCTCATACCTGAAAATATTAACACAACCCAAACAAAATTGTATAAATAGCTGGAAAATATAGTTTCATACGATATAAAATATCAAAAAGGAAGGAATGTACAATTCACAGGAGCTATTTATCCACATATGTACATTCTAAATTTCCAACTAATCATTGTTTTCTAAAGCATCTACGGAAATCCTTTGAGCTCCTTCACGAATCCAATTAATTTCTTCTTCTTCATCAAGTGACATAGTGCGACTAGTTGTGCTCTATAATATGGTGTCAATATCATCAGCACACAAGTTTCCCCCATCGTCAAGCCTATCCCTAGCTTTGGTTTTAATCACCGCCTTCCAATCCTTTTCGTTTGGATCGTCCACATAAAAAACTTGTTCAACCTGAGCTGCAAGGGCAAAAGGCTCATTTTGACGCTTTATATTTGTAAAATTCACCAATGTAAAGCCATCATTGTATTCTTTCAGCTTGCTTCCCTTTGAGACCAAATGACAGTCAAATAACACAACTTTTCTCCCACCCGTGTAATCTAGTTCGATTATATCCTGTGCAATGCCATAATACACCATCTCTTGGTGAATAGGTCTCATATCCTTTTTGCTTGCAAAGATTGTTATACTTGCTTTAACCATCACTCCACTATTTTGAGTTTTCCTTCTTCTCTCTACCTCACTGGTATGAAAGAAAAAACCGTTCACTTTAAAGCCCTTATACTGTGTACCAACGGGGATAGGGCCAAATGCAAGCCTTCGTATAACTTTAACTTTAGGATCATTTCCGTCAGAACTGAGTTCTGCAACCTGCAATAACAAACTTAAGGGATCACTGTGGATTCTTATAGATTGAATTTGAACTTTACAAGCCATCATATGCATGATGTATTTGCAGATCAATTTTAAAAAAAACAAAAACAGTAATGACTAACAATGAAAACAATATTGTGGTATAACACAAACTATAATATCCTTACTCCCATTTTTACCATACAATGTACCAATAAAAAAGAATAACAACTACATCAAATAGTCGCATACAACGTAGCATGATATGGTGTTTCACATCCAAATATGCTTACTGACTTACGAAGCAAATATCCTTACATGTGTTTGCACGGTTTCTGACCAACAATATTTATGTTACTTTAATAATACATGCTATAACAACTGGGGTTAAAACAATGTTTATGCCACACCTACTCACTACACTGACTCCTACACCCCTTACAATTTATAGATACAGGAAGTTTTTGCACCTCATTTTCATAACAGTGTATTTCCAAAGTAGATAACGCAGAAAGATACATAATCATGACTGTGTATCACTAACCTGACCCTTGAACCAGGCAGCAAAGTATTCACTATGGATTCTTTTGATTTCATGTTCCCTCGAACGATGCTTCTTACATCTGACCTGAGCTTCATGATCATTGTTTAGTTAACAGAAACATATTGATCAGATACTAATAATTCAAGAATCTGTAACTAACAATATATTATTAGATCAAGTAACTTACACTCTATGTTGTTGAATGTCATCGCAATTGAATAAGACATACCGGTGAGCTTTCATTAGTTGGTCATTATTCAAAACAATCGACTTTCCTTTCCCCAATGAAGCTCCAGAACTTGAGAAAATATCAATACTTGTAGTGCTTGTCGCACACCCATCATCATCATTACGACTTGGTCGATTATGCCTTGTTTCAACATTTTCATGAAAGTATAAAGAACAGAAAGATAAACACTCCTCTGCCAGGTATCCTTCTGCAATTGAGCCTTCCGGACGACCTCTGTTACGAACATACGATTTCAAAGTACTCAAATACCTACAGAGTGCATAGTATGAATAAATACGTGAGTAACATATCAAATATAACAGTCAAAGTATAACAAAAGTTAACTAATAAGTAAGATGATGCAGGCATACCGTTCAATGGGATACATCCACCGATAATGGACTGGTCCAGCCATCTTTGCCTCAGTGACCAAATGTACAGTCAAATGTACCATGATATCAAAGAACGAAGGTGGAAAAATTTTCTCCAACTGACATAGTATGATAGCAATCTCTTTCTCCAACCGGATAAATAAGTGGGATTAAGTGTCTTAGAACACAACTCCGTAAAATAGCGACACAAATGAATCAAAGTTTTGCGTATTGGCGACGGAAGAAGTTTACGTAGTGCAAGTGGTATCAATTGTTGCATCAGCACATGACTGTCATGACTCTTCAAGCCGAATATCTTGGGTGGTTTAATATGCACACATCGTGAGATATTTGAAGCATAGCCGTCTGGAACTTTAACGCTTTTCAGGAGTTTGCAAAATCGTTCCTTCTCACTCTTATCCAGTGCAAATGATGCTGCTGGTATCCATTCCTGTCCAAGCTCATCGAGAAACGGATGCAGTTTTGATCTTATCCCCATAATTTGCAAATCCAATCGACCATTGTAATTATCTTTTGACTTGTCCGAGTCCAATAATGTATACAAAACCTTATCGCATACGTTCTTCTCAATGTGCATAACATCAAGATTGTGTCTCACTAAATTCGTTTCCCAATACGGTAGATCAAAGAAGATGCTTTTCTTCTTCCAATTATAGGGCAGTGGGTGATCACCAACCTTTTTACCGAACTTGTTCTCAATGTTCTTAACTCCATGAAATGCCACAGATCCTTTCAAATATGGGGTTGGTGTTCGGTGCTCGGCAGTTCCATCAAACGAACTTTTATCCCTCCGATAAGGATGATCCTCCGGTAAGAATATGCGATGACACATATAACAGAACTTGCGAGATCTATCCAACCATACCGAATTTGTGTACTTATAACAAACCGGGCATGCGTATTCTCCTTTAGTACTCCACCCCAAACAGCTGCAAGCCCTGGGAGATCACTGATTGTCCATAACAAAGCCGCTCGAAGTTGAAAATTTTCCTTGGTTGAAGCGTCATACGTCCTTATTCCCTCTTCCCACATCTGTTTTACCTCTGCAACAGCCGGCTGTAGAAATACATCAAGGTTATTACCTGGTCCAGAAGGACCAGGTATAAGCAAAGACAACATCAAGTATTTCTTCTTCATACAGTCTCCAGGCGGCAGATTATATGGAATGAAGACCACCAGCCAAGTACTATGAATGACGCTCATAGTTCTGAATAGATTGAATTCATCTGTAGCTAAGCCTAACCTTATATTACGAGTATCCTTTGCAAACTCTGGATGTTGGAAGTCGAAAGTTTTCCAAGTTGGAGAATCGGCCGGATGTCTCATTATACCATCTTTAATGCGCCCGGTGTCATGCCACCTCATGAGGGATGCAGTTTCCTTGTTCATAAATAATCGTTGCAACCTTGGCTTTAGTAGGAAGTGCCATAATATCTTCACAGGTAGCTTTTTGTTTCCTTTTCGTACTTCAGAGGAATCTTGTCCATCACCCACAGGAGCTTCAGGTGCAGCTGTTATCCACCGCGGCTCATCACAGGTATCACACTTTGTTTTCCCTTCATTCTCACCCCAATAAAGCATGCAATCATTGCGACAAGCATCAATTTTTTTACAATTCAGCCCCAGATCTTTCAGTATCTTCTTCGTTTCATAGTAGTTTTTCGGCAATTGAACACCTTCTGGAAAGGACCCTCTTAATAATTCAAACATCATACTGAATGAACTGTCACTCCAATTCCCAAGACACTTGATTTGGAGCATTTGAACAATGAAATAAAGCTTCGAAAAATTTTTACAGCCCGGGTAAAGTTCTTGTTCGGCATCTTCCATGAGCTTATAAAAACTTTTAGCTTCTCTACACGGTCTGTCATGTCCCTCAACTCCTGTTGAGCCTTCAAAATTCTCCTGCATTCCAAAAGCATCGTTTACCATTCCTTGTAAATTATTGAATGAACTCTGCCCTTCATACGCATAGACTGCCAGCCTACCGTTAGATGCCAACTCCCCATGTAATTGTTAGGAATAGTGCCCTAGAAAGCCGATTGTATATCCGCTTTGTGCTTTTCCTTATTGTAATCACAGACAATCTTTGAATGAAATAACGAATTGAGGCAACACTTCTTTATATGCTCTTGTTTGGTATGCGTTTACTTTAGCTGTGCATGTATGAGAACTCCCCTAATCATGATGACTTTAGGACTCTACCATTTAGGTGAAATGGTTCATGAAACGAGCCCTATATCACATAAGTCATGATTAGTAAAATACTCCAAGCCCATGAGTCCTACAGACAGTGGGAGTGTCAACCTGACTCCTCTAAGGCTTGCTTGTGGGATCACGCCATTAAGAAGGACCACCTTGTTTCATGGAGGTCCAAAGTGTATAGTTGATACGTGCGTGATACATGAGGGTGCTTACTTTAATAAGTAAGTTCACTGAGGTGCCCCGTGTGAGAACATTCCTAAATGGGAAAGGAAGTTTCTATTTCAGGAAATGGAAACTTCCAGATTAGGAAATATCTCACGAGTCATTGATGTGATTAATTGATCCTTAGACTTGAGGTTCCTTGTCACTTTATGAGTTAACTCTGTAGTCTTAGGTATAAGCTTTAAAGGGTGTCGCCTTAGACAACTGATTCAAGGATTATGCTGGGGCTGCACAAGTGATTCATGAAAGTGAATGAGAATCAAGAAAGGACCTACACTTGCATTTGCAAGGTGATCTCTTATTGTGTAAGTCATTCATATGCCATATGGAGTCCTTGGCCAAGGCAGTAGACCACGACATCAAGAAAAGGGTTTCTTGGATTGAGATCAAATGGATATGAAATGCACTTAGCTTTAAGACCGGATTATTTGGGTTCTGATTATTCCCTTGCCTTAGATCTTGGTTGAGAGATAGTAAGTAGGAGGATTGTATCTCACATGAATCAATGACTTAAAGGTTCTGTCGAATCCGAACATTCCAATTCAGCTAGAGGTTAAAGACCTGTTGCTAGACTATGGTCGTTTAATCTGTGGACTGATTAATTAATTAGTGAATTAATTAATTGGGGTCACTGCTAATTGAATTGAGAACCTAGAGGGCCACACACAACAACTTGGTTACATGAGTTGGGGCTTGAAAATGATTAAACGAGTTAATCGGGCCAGAGGGTTCCACACGTGTGAAACCACACGTGTGGGTCACGTGAGTGACACGTGTCCTTGTGACACGTGTCCCACACGTGAATAATTATTTGTATATTAAATAATTAATGTGTTAATTATTTAATAGACTTTGGTTTAATTTTGAATTAAAAGGAAAGTCTAATTTTGGAGAAAAATAATCTAGTTAATTAATTATGAATTAATTAATTAGATAAAATAAGTTATTTATTTTAAATAAATAAAGTATAAAATTATCCAAAAATAGTTTGGATATTTTTAGCTCTCTTGAAAGTTGATTTGAATTAGAATTCAAAGTCAAAGTTGGAAATTACTTGATGATCAAGTAATAGGAGAGAGAGGGACCAAATCCTTGCCCAACAAGGAATAGGTTCGGCCGTCCCTCTCCCTTACCTATATATAGGGGAGCTCATGCTCCCCTTTAGAGCTAATTGGCAATTCTTTTGGTTCATGTGTTGAACACCTTCCTTTCTCCAAGATTAAATAAAACCCTAGGTTAAGCCTAAACACTAAATAGAGAACTAGCATCCTTACTAGTTAGATTGTGATCAAGTTGGTGGACTATCTCTAGAGAGCTTCAAGTTAGAAGTTTGAAGATTCGAGCTTTACCAAGGAGAGGGGTCAAGCCGCGAGAAGAGCGTTCTTGGGTGGCTTGAAACACTTCAGGAAAGAATAAAAGAAAAGTAAGTTTTCTATCTCCACGAATTTGGTTATACGATTGCGAGTCCAAGGTCCTTTTGTTGGGAAAATTTTTTAAATTCCGCTGCTTTCTGATTTTTCGTGCAGCCCTTTCGCGTACGGGCCCCGTTTTTTCCTCCTTCCAATCCGATTTTTCGTGTTTCGTGCAATCCAGTCCCAATTTTTTTTTATTTTAATTTTAAAATTTTATTTTGAATATTTATTTTTAATTTTTTTAATAAAACTTAAAATTGGGATTTTTTAGAAATAGAAACGGTTTATATTTTGGGAGAATACATCTTTGATAAAATTATTAATTTTCAGAAATTAATTGGAATTTTATTTGTTTTGGTAATTTGGGATTTATTGAAAACTTTTATAAATAAGACTCGCATCAAGTCGTGTTTTAAGTCATTAGGACTTGAAACGGAAATTTTAATTTATTGGTTAAATTTAAATTCTCGCAAAAGCATGTTAGGTGATCATGGGTTTAGATCTATGTATGGTTTTAATTTATGCAAATGGATGGTTTAAATTGGGGTTGGAGCCCTATAGTTGCGTTTTTCAATTGAGGTTGGAGCCTCACTTATGTGCGTACTGTTATGTGATTTATTATGTGGCTTTCCATATTACTATTTTTTAGGCCGGGGTATGCCCGGTGTAATTGTCTAAGGCCAATATGAAGATTGAGCCTTATTACTTTATGTCTTTTTCTTTTTATTGTAATTTGAGAGTAGAGATAGGTAGTGAGGTTTTATTTTCATTTTGGAGACAATGCACCCATGGAGTAAGATGGACCACATTCAAGTAACAAGGAGGCCATAAGTGAAGACCCCTCAAAATGTTAGGGAGGGGAATCTCAATTGTTAAATGTAATAGAGATAGGGCTCGTATTTTGTTACCGCTTTCCCTTATGTGATTTAAACTGTTTATGTGGCATGTATGTTAGAACTTGTGATTGTGGAGTGGCTCCCACATATCACGCATAAGATAGGTAGAACCCATGATCATTACATGTTAGTATCATGCTAGGACATGTTATCTGTTTATGTGCTTGTTTGAAATGCATTTAAGTGTACTTGCATTAATCAAGACTAATAAAATTGGATAACATATATGTTGGTGAGGTCGAACCGGACAACTCTCCGGTTGATTCGAAAATTCCCATTAAATATTAAGCTAATTTCGAAAAAATAGGTGTTTAATTCGAGATGCAAATTTTGAATTAAATTCCTAGCATTCCATCAATAGGTTTTAAGTTTAGTAAGTGAAGCTAGTTATTGTCCGCGAGTCGTGGGATGGCTAGTGGAGCTTATTAGTTATTAGTTTCCTAATTGATCATTTTAAATGGTCAATATTTCATGGTCAATTTTAGCAAGGGCGATGTCCGCGAGTCGTGGGTCGTTCGAACTAAGTTTTGGTCATGATCTTATGATTGATGGGTCTAGCTTAACGCCTAAGTAAATATGGATGTCGCACGAGTCGTGGGTCCATATTGAAAGATAGCTGATGCAAAAAACAATTACTAAGAGTTCTAAAGGTGTTAGAATTGGTAAGTTGTACCTACCTAGGGTTCTTACTTAGAATGTCCGCGAGTCGTGGGTTCGAGGTAAAATGCCTAGGATCTTAGTACCCACTGGGAAACGTGTTCCTCTTAGATCTTTGGGAATTATAGATCTTTGAAAAACAGTGGGAGCTACATTAGATTAAAGACCTTATCTTTTGTATATCGTTATAATTCAGCATGCTCACTACTTCTCTGTTTTACCATTTAGGTCGTAGATTCTGTGATTCTCTACGTGTTTTGAAATGGCAACCAAAAACCCTCTTGTATCGATCCTCGAGTCAAACAAGTTGACTGGTCCCAACTATTCTGATTGGCTGAGGAATCTAAAAATCATTTTAGATTCTGAGAAGAGAACTTATGTTCTCTTCGAAGGGGAGCCCAGTCCCGAAGGGGAGGCTCCCACTCGGGCCGAGCGGGATGCGATTCAGAAGTGGAAGGATGATAATCTCCAAGACCGTTGCCTTATGTTGGCTAACATGTCTCCGGACTTGCAAAGACAACATGAGGCCATGGAATTTGCTTGGGAGATTTACGACCACTTAGAGCAACTTTACCGCCCTCATGAACGTGTTACAAGGTATAACACTTCAAAGGAATTGTTCCACTTGAGAATGAGGGAAGGTTCAAGTGTCCATGAATATGGACTCAAGTTTCTTGCCCTTACTGAAAAACTTGCTTCCATGGACATGCCGCTGAAAGATGAGCTTTCAGTGGATTTGTTGCTAGCTTCGCTCCCACCATCATTCAACCCATTTGTCCTTAACTTCAACATGAATCATGCTGGTGCTACTGTAGCTGAGCTGATTAGTCAGCTTGTGACTGCTGAAAGCACGATCAAGAAGGACAATAAGGTTTTGATGGTGAATGCTCCATCTTCCTCTTCTGGGCCTTCTAAAGGTAAGGGCAAGAAAGCCCAAAAGAAGAAGAAGAAACCCCTTAGGCCCACTGGTGGCATTTCGAAGGGGAAGGCCCAAAAGAAGAAGCATGATCAGAAAGAGGATGTTTGCTTCCATTGTAGCAAAGCGGGACATTGGAGGAGAAACTGCCCAGAGTACAAGGCTACTCTAAAGAAAGGTATCTTTCTCGTTGAAGTAAATCTTTCTATTAATTCTAGTTCTTGGGTACTTGATACCGGTTGTGGAACTCATATCTGTAATGATGTACAGATGCTAAGTGAAGTCCAAGAACTCAAAGAAGGAGAATGTGTCTTGAAGATCGGCGATGGCTCAAACATTGAAGCTCGAGCTTTAGCCACAATTAGATTAGATTTATGTAGTTTTGAGTTAGTCTTAAATAAAGTCCTTTATGTACCGAGCATTATTCGTAATATAATTTCAGTTCCAATATTAGATTGTGAAGGTTACGAAACTTATATTAAGAATGGTAAATACTTTATCAAACGGAACAACTCTTCCGTTCACATCAGTACTCTAAGTAATGGACTTTATCTAACTAAAAATATCAATATTATAAACATACAACGAGAAACGAAGCGTAAGAGAGATGACAAAGTTTCAGCTCCCTTATGGCACGCTAGATTAGGACACATTTCCAAGAACAGAATTAGCAAGATAAACACTTTAGGATCATTCTCTGAAAATGTTCTTAAGGAGTTAACTTCTTGCGAATCCTGTCTCAAAGGAAAAATATCCAAAGTTCCTTTTAAAGGAACTGTGGAACGTGCCACTAAGGTTTTGGATTTGATCCATACTGATGTTTGTGGACCGCTAAGTGTAAGCACTAGAAACAATCATCAGTATTTCATAACCTTTACTGATGACTTTAGTAGGTATGGTTATCTATACTTAATGAAGTATAAATCTGAAGCTTTTGAGAAATTCTTAGAATTTCAAAAGGAGGTTGAGAACCAAACTGGTCACAAGATCAAAGCACTTCGATCTGATCGAGGAGGCGAGTATCTTAATGAAAAATTCCTTAATCATCTCAAAGATAATGGGATTATCTCTCAATGGACTCCTCCGGGAACTCCTCAGCTTAATGGAGTTTCTGAGAGAAGGAATCGAACCATACTTGATATGGTTCGTTCCATGATGAGTTTCACTGACTTACCACCTTCTTTCTGGGGTTATGCCCTAGAAAGTGCAGCAAAGATTTTGAATCTAGTTCCCTCTAAGTCAGCACCTAAAACGCCCTATGAAATGTGGCATGGTAAAATCCCTAGCTATTCTTACTTAAGAATTTAGGGTTGTCCTGCTTACGAGAAGAGGACAGTGGGAGATAAGTTAGAATCTCGTTCTAACTTATGCTACTTCGTAGGTTATCCTAAGGAATGCATAGGATACTACTTCTATGATCAATCTGAGCAAAAGGTGTTTGTTTCAAGAAATGCCACTTTTCTTGAGGAACCGTTCCTTAAAGAAAAGAAAGGCAAGATCATAGAATTAGAAGAAGTACAAAGTGACCCCAAGCCACCCACTGAAGAAACGGCCCCTTCTGATCAACTACAACCAATCACGAATTTCGATACACACGTAAATCCTCCTCTGAGGCGTTCTGAACGCACTCCTAGACAGCCGGAGAGATGGTATGGATTCTTCCATGAAATCTCTCAAAAGGATAATGATCCTTTAACATATGAGGAGGCACTTTCAGATTCTGACTCTGAATAGTGGATAGAAGCCATGAAATCCGAAATGGGTTCCATGAACTCCAACCAAGTTTGGACCTTAGTAGATTTGCCTGATGGGGTCAAACCCATAGGTTGCAAATGGATCTTTAAGAGAAAGCTTGGATTTGATGGAAGCATTGCAGCCTACAAAGCAAGACTGGTTGCAAAAGGATTCATTCAAAGACCCGGCGTGGACTTTGACGAAACCTTCTCACCAGTTGCAATGCAAAAGTCTATTCGGATCATGCTTGCCATTGCTGCATATTATGACTATGAGATATGGCAAATGGATGTGAAAACTGCCTTTCTCAATGGTGACATTGATAAAGACATTTATATGGAGCAACCCATAGGTTTCACATTCAGTGGGAGTGAGCAAAAGGTTTGCAAACTCCAAAGATCAATCTATGGATTGAAACAGGCGTCTAGGAATTGGAACATTCGATTTGATGAATCAGTCAAAGCGTTTGGCTTCATTCAAATTTCGAATGAGTCCTGTGTGTATAGAAAGGAATGGGAAACCTCAGTGCAATTCTTAGTAATTTATGTTGATGACATCCTTCTTATTGGGAATTCGAAGGATGACATGAAAGTAACTAAGTTATGGTTATCGAACCAATTCGAGATAAAAGATCTTGGTGATGCGTCCTATATCCTTGGAATTAAAATCTATAGAGATAGATCTAGAAGGTTAATAGGACTATCACAGTCGATGTACATTGACAAAGTATTGAAGAGATTCAATATGGAGTCAGCGAAGGTTAAGAACCTTCCTATGAGTGTAGGAACATGTCTTTCAAAGAAGATGTGTCCTAAGACTAACCTTGAGAAGGAGAGAAATACTCATACACCTTATGCGTCAGCAATAGGTAGCATAATGTATGCAATGTTATGTACTCGACCGGATGTGGCTTATGCACTTAGTGTGACAAGTCATTTCCAATCTGACCCTGGAGATGGTCACTAGGCTGCCGTGAAGAATATTCTTAAGTACTTGAAAAGTACTAAAGATTTATTCTTAGTTTACGGAGGTCAGAAAGATCTTACTGTCGAAGGATACTGCGATGCAAGCTTTGCATCTGACTTAGATGATTTTAAGTCAATGTCAGGATACATTTTCTGCCTAAACGGCGGAGCAGTGAGTTGGAAGAGTTCCAAGCAAACAACCACTGCAGATTCGACCACTGAGGCCGAATACTTAGCTGCAAATGATGCAGCTAAGGAAGGTGTTTGGATTAGAAACTTCATTCAAGAGTTGAATGTTGTTCCTAGCATGAAAGACCCCATTACTGTGTTTTGTGACAACACTGGGGCGGTTGCTCAAGCAAGAGAACCAAGATCTCACCAACGGACCAAGCACATTATGAGGAAGTATCACCTAATCCGTGATATTATCAAAAGAGGTGATGTGCAAATTGAGAGGGTCACATCAGCAGAGAACGTGGCAGATCCACTTACTAAACCCCTTAGTCGAGAAGCTTTCCAAGGTCATCTTCAGAAGATGGGACTTAGAGTAGCTTTAGAATGGCTTTGACGGGAAAGTGGGAGATTGTTAGGAATAGTGCCCTAGAAAGCCGATTGTATATCCGCTTTGTGCTTTTCCTTATTGTAATCACAGACAATCTTTGAATGAAATAACGAATTGAGGCAACACTTCTTTATATGCTCTTGTTTGGTATGCGTTTACTTTAGCTGTGCATGTATGAGAACTCCCCTAATCCTGATGACTTTAGGTGAAATGGTTCATGAAACGAGCCCTATATCACATAAGTCATGATTAGTAAAATACTCCAAGCCGATGAGTCCTACAGACAGTGGGAGTGTCAACCTGACTCCTCTAAGGCTTGCTTGTGGGATCACACCCTTAAGAAGGACCACCTTGTTTCATGGAGGTGCAAAGTGTATAGTTGATACATGCGTGATACATGAGGGTGCTTACTTTAATAAGTAAGTTCACTGAGGTGCCCCGTGTGAGAACATTCCTAAATGGGAAAGGAAGTTTCTATTTCAGGAAATGGAAACTTCCAGATTAGGAAATATCTCACGAGTCATTGGTGTGATTAATTGATCCTTAGACTTGAGGTTCCTTGTCACTTTATGAGTTAACTCTGTAGTCTTAGGTATAAGCTTTAAAGGGTGTCGCCTTAGACAACTGATTCAAGGCTTATGCTGGGGCTGCACAAGTGATTCATGAAAGTGAATGAGAATCAAGAAAGGACCTACACTTGCATTTGCAAGGTGATCTCTTATTGTGTAAGTCATTCATATGCCATATGGAGTCCTTGGCCAAGACAGTAGATCAAGACATCAAGAAAAGGGTTTCTTGGATTGAGATCAAATGGATATGAAATGCACTTAGCTTTAAGACCGGATTATTAGGGCTCTGATTATTCCCTTGCCCTCGATCTTGGTTGAGAGATAGTAAGTAGGAGGATTGTATCTCACATAAATCAATGACTTAAAGGTTCTGTCGAATCCGAACATTCCAATTCAGCTAGGGGTTAAACACCTGTTGCTAGACTATGGTCGTTTAATCTGTGGACTGATTAATTAATTAGTGAATTAATTAATTGGGGTCACTGCTAATTGAATTGAGAACCTAGAGGGTCACACACAACAACTTGGTTACATGAGTTGGGGCTTGAAAATGATTAAACGAGTTAATCGGGCCAGAGGGTTCCACACGTGTGAAACCACACGTGTGGGTCACGTGAGTGACACGTGTCCTTATGACACATGTCCCACACGTGAATAATTATTTGTATATTAAATAATTAATGTGTTAATTATTTAATAGACTTTGGTTTAATTTTGAATTAAAAGGAAAGTCTAATTTTGGAGAAAAATAATCTAGTTAATTAATTATGAATTAATTAATTAGATAAAATAAGTTATTTATTTTAAATAAATAAAGTATAAAATTATCCAAAAATAGTTTGGATATTTTTAGCTCTCATGAAAGTTGATTTGAACTAGAATTCAAAGTCAAAGTTGGAAATTACTTGATGATCAAGTAATAGGAGAGAGAGGGACCAAATCCTTGCCCAACAAGGAATAGGTTCGGCCGTCCCTCTCTCTTACCTATATATAGGGGAGCTCATGCTCCCCTTTAGAGCTAATTAGCAATTCTTTTGGTTCATGTGTTGAACACCTTCCTTTCTCCAAGATTAAATAAAACCCTAGGTTAAGCATAAACACTAACTAGAGAACTAACATCCTTACTAGTTAGATTGTGATCAAGTTGGTGGACTATCTCTAGAGAGCTTCAAGTTAGAAGTTTGAAGATTCGAGCTTTACCAAGGAGAGGGGATCAAGCCGCGAGAAGAGCGTTCTTGGGTGGCTTGAAATGCTTCAAGAAAGAATAAAAGAAAAGTAAGTTTTCTATCTCTACGAATTTGGTTACACGATTGCGAGTCCAAGGTCCTTTTGTTGGGAAAATTTTTTAAATTCCGCTGCTTTCTGATTCGTGTTTTCCAAGAGTAATACCCATTTAGTGCACCCAACTAGAAGTCCATGCCAAAGAAAATGTTCTTCCACAGTGCTCCTTTTTTTTAGTAACGCATTTTTACATTTCTTGCAAGGGCATAAGATTATAGCTCCATTGGATTTTGAAAATGCAATATCTAAAAAAAATTTCACCCCATTACGATATTCACTACTAGACCTATGCAGGTTCATCCATGTCCTATCCATAAAATTCTTTATTGACAAAAACTAATTACCTTCTAAGTGACAGCAGTTTCAATTTTGCAGCTTGATCAGAAACAAGAATTGGTTTTTAGCTGCAAAAAAACCAAAAAAGAATAACAAAACGTTTATCCACACAGAAAATAATATTTAATCTTATAGGTAAACTATATATTGATATCAGATATTTGATACTAGCTATTGAAACATATCGAGTGTATATCGAACATTGCTTACAACTGTGTTAGAGGATGTAAATTATGACAGCTATGGTTTGAGGTTACTCTAAAAGAAAAAAAAGAAGCTAAGGTAATCTCCATCATAAATCCTATAACACTTGCACACTCAAATCTATCTGATATTATGTCTAAAGAATAACTGTCCAGACTAACCAATAACAGGACTTAGATGGTATTACCAACAAGGAATATGTAAATTCCAAGAGCGGCAAAAGGCAAGAATAATCTCACTTTGGGTTCTAGCACTTTCTATCTCTTGATGTGAACTGAGAAAGCCTAGATATCTGTCACTACCTGCTGAACATATGCCTGCAATTAGCCAATAAATTACACATAATTATATATGCATTCCCAGAAAAGCACAACAAAATCAGGCTTAAAAAATTCAACCAAACAAGTAACTGTTCTTGTTGTCTCAGTATGGAAGGATTGACTGACCTTGCGAAAAATTATCTTCAGCGCAAAGGGGCTTCAGACCTTCGTTGTTCTCTCAGTTCTTAGGGAGCTTGTGAATGCCCTGTACTTCGAACAAGAAACAATCAGTCCTCCAGATGTGAAAACCAATATGGGGAAAAAATCTCTTGGTTTAGGGTTTCATTCTTACTTTGAGGACGAGGATGCGATCGGCGGTGGAGGCTAGTGGCGGAGGTACACAGTGTCGTCGTCGGTGGAGCCAAAACGCAGATTCTCAAACCTCACAATGATGGACTTCTTCCGGTTCGGTGCTTTTGCAATTTTTTCTCTTCAAGTGAAAGTCTTGGCAATTTGGAAAGTGTAGTGTTGAGATTCAAGATTAAATTGGAAAGTTAAGCTTCCCTCCCGATTTTCTTCCCCCAGTTTCTTCTCTCCCTTTTCGGTGTAAGATTCCCTCCATTTTTTTCAGCTGAAAACGAGACAAAGGGATGCTTATAATTAACTGTATTAAGGCGCTTTTAATAAAAAGCGTCATTACAATACAAGATATTGAGACGCTTTCAGTATAGCGCCTTAATAACTTCAATCTATTATGACACTAAGTGAAAAAATGTCTTAACAATTTCAATTCATTTAATAATAAATTCAAAATATCAATTAAATTAAATATAAAATGGCAATTAATGGAAAAGCGTCACAACAGGCAATTTTTGGTGACGGCAAAATAAAAGCGTCATCAGGGCGTCATTATAGGCTATTTTTCTAGTAGTGCAACTTGGCCAAATAAATCATAATACATGCTTTTCGTAACATAACAATTCATATACATGAGTCCAAAGACTAGAAGATACAAAATAAACCAAAAGGAATGCATGAGACTCAAACAACAAGACTCCAAAGACTCTAAAGACAGACCGCCGCCTAGCACGAGCCACTCTTCTACCTGCAACACAAAAAACAAGGGGCAAAAAGAAAGAAACAACGAGGGTCAGTCCTAAAGACTGGTGAGGGGGCTAACACACACACCCCTATACATATGGAGCAAAGCAAGTATCAATAGCGTAACAATCCATTGACTGGGGATGGGTTTTGTACGCCAAAACATTTCTCGTGATAAAATATATATACTTAAAATAAGTTAAGGGCCAAAGACCAAAATAACAAGTTTTAAGTAATTAGAAATCCATTCCCATTTCATAGATTCAAGACAAGGCAAGACGAGACATAACACTAGCCGAGTACGAGTTTCTCTCCATGTCAATACAAGTACATATCAAACAAATTCAATGAAAACAACCCCACCTCATACTTCGGTGATGGAAGGGTTGTGCACACCCTTAACCATCTGTTTAAGTGTTGGGAATAGTACCCTAGAAAGCTGTTATGCTTTGGGACTTTCCTATATCACAGACAATCTTTGAATGATATACAATTGATTGTAATCACAGACGAACACTTCTTATATGCTAATACGTGTTTTGTGTGTTTCCATTACGTGTGCATGTCTAGAACTCCCCTAATTCGATGAGGCCGTTAAGAACTTTGTCATTATGGGAATGACACATGAAATAAGTTCTTAACTCCATAGACGAGGATTAGAAACTTCTCCAAGTTAATAAGGCCGATAGACAGTGAGAGTGTCGACTTTGCCTCTGTTGAGAGTTACTTGTGTAGTTGTGTCCTTAAGAAGGATCATCCTGTTTCATGGGGCGTAAAGTGCATAAATTGATGCGTACACAATACACAAGGGTGCTTGTCGTAAGAACAAGTTCACTGAGAGTGCCCCGCGTGAGAAGATTCCTAAATCGGAAAGGACGTTACTAGAACTTCCAGATTAGGAAATATGTCACATGTTAATGACGTGAGGAATTAATCCTTAGACTTGAGATTCCACATTGTCTCATATGAGCTAACTCTGTAATCTTTGATATAGGCTCAAAAGGGTGTCGCCATATAGACACCTGAACCACGGCCTATGTTGGGATTACACAAGTTGCATATGAGAATTGTTGGAATAAAAAAAGGACCTACACTTGCTGTAGGCAAGATGATCTCTTACTACACAAGTCTAACATGATTCCATCCTAAAATCCTTGCGCAAGGTGGTTAGATCAAGACATCAAGAAAATGAGGTTTTCTTGGATCGAGATCAAATGGAATATGAAGGGAACTTTGTTTTAAGATTAAGATTAGTAGGGCTCTCCATATTCCCATGCCCTATATCTTAATCGAGAGATAGGATGTTAGGAGGATCGTATCCCACATGATGTCATTGATTGAAAGGTTCTTTCGAATATATATTCACATTTCGGGTAGGGTTCACACACTTGTTGCTAGACTATGGTCGTGTGATCTGTGAGGTAATTAATTAATAAAGTGTATTAATTAATTAGGCTTAGTGCTAACTGAAATTGAACCTAGAGGGTCACACACAAATATCGAGTTCAAAGGGTATTGTTAGAAAGATCAAGTAATTGATCGAAACGAGACCACATGTGTATGGTATAAGTGTGGGAGTCAAGAGCGCGTTTGGACGCGTGACTCCAATTACAGAATTGGATCATGTGTTAATTAATTGTAGAATTAATTATTAAGTCCAAATATAATTAATTGGAGAATTAATTATAAAGCAAAGATATAATTAATTGGAGAATTAATTATAAATTCCTAAATATAATTAATTGGAGAATTAATTATATATCCAAAATAAAATTAATTGGAGAATTAATTTTAGCCCATTAGAATTAATTAGTGAATTAATTCTAAAGTCCTTGAAAGAATTAATTCTTAGTATTTAATTATTTACTTGTTCTAATTTGATTAGAACAGCTAAGTAAATAAATAAATATCTTCTATTTTATTATTCTAATATAGTATTAATTTTAATAAGATTAGAATAAATATTATTGGGGTAAGATATTTAATTATTACTAGAATAATTAAATATTCCTAAATTAGCTAGGAGCTCTTTTTCTATAAAATAAATATCTTATTTTAGAGAAGATATTATTTTACTTGGAGAGAAAGAAAAGATAGAAGAAAAGTCAAAGTAGGAGACCATCTCCAATAAGACCTAAGGGTTTCGAACCCTACCTATAAAACTGCAAGGGGCTCGATTATTTGGGACTTACACATGATTGGAGATCACGTCCAACCTTCATGGAATTTTAGGGATAATTCTCTTTCTTTCTTTTTCTCGTTTCTGTTTCTTTAATACGCATGTTATAGTACTAGCATACCCACTAACATGATT
Source organism: Lantana camara (assembly GCA_037501455.1). Classification (NCBI taxonomy): domain Eukaryota; kingdom Viridiplantae; phylum Streptophyta; class Magnoliopsida; order Lamiales; family Verbenaceae; genus Lantana; species Lantana camara. The sequence continues at coordinate 71,191,895 of CM074860.1, forward strand.
TGAATCTAGGTTGGTGTGAATTAATACTCTAGAGGATTTCTACTTTGGAATCTCGAAGAAAGAATCAATCAAGAAACGGGGATTCATGCTGCATGAAGAACGTTTGAGGGCGGCTCAAAACGTTACAAGAAAGCTTCAATTGTTGTAAGTTTCTTGATCTCCCACTTTGTTTTGAAACGAACATTGCAAGACCACGATCCCTCTTGGAAATTTTTTTAAACTTCCGCATTTAACTCTACTGTTTCCAACTAGTGGTATCAGAGCCACCTTGCAAGTTTCGTTTCGAAACGTTACTGTTTTGAATTTTGACAGAAAATTCTTGAATTTGTATGATAGTTATGTATTCTTGGTTTTTGTTCCAAATATGAATTTGTGGGATCAAAACTATTTCTTGAAAATTCATGAAAAACTATTTTCGTTTTAATCTGGTTTTAAGCTGTTTGAATATGGATTATTTAGAACTGTTTTAATTCGAAACTGAACAGGTTGAATTTGAAAAAATTACAAAACAAAAATTGGAATGGGGCATAGTCGCGCACGGCTGATCGTGATTAGCACATGAGGCAGTGAAAGTCGCCTCGCAAGGTATGCCTTCATACGGTGTTAGCTGCGAGCGTCGTCAGGTCACGCGCGCGTTTGCGCGCAGTGCCCGGGGGACTCGCGTGCCACACCGCCCAGCTCCTCCACCATGCGTCGCCTGCTCCATTTTGGAAAACTGGAATCAGAAAGCAGCGGAAATTTAAAATTTTTCCAACAAAAGGATCTTGAACTCGCAATCGTGTATCCAAATTCGTAGAGATTAGAAACTTACTTTTCAATAATCTTTCTTGAAGCGTTTCAAGCCACCCAAGAACGCTCTTCTCGCGGCTTGATTCCCTCTCCTTGGTAAAGCTCGAATCTTCAAAATTTCTAACTTGAAGCTCTCTAGAGATAGTCCACCAACTTGACTACAATCTAACTAGTAAGGATGCTAGTTCTCTAGTTAGTGTTTAGGCTTAACCTAGGGTTTAATTTATCTTGGAGAAAGGATGGTGTTCAACACATGAACCAAAAGAAATCAATCACTCTCTAAGGGGAGCATGAGCTCGCCGAAAATCCCTAGTCCTCATGGGCTAAGGATTTTTGGTCCCTCTCTACTATTACTTGATCATCAAGTAATTTTGACTTTGACTTTGAATTCTAATTCAAATCAACTTTTAAGAGAGCTTAAATATCCAAACCCTATTTGGATATTATTATACTTTATTTATTAAATAAATAAATAACTTATTTTTATCTAATTAATTAATTCATAATTAATTAGCTAGACTAATTTTCTCCAAAATAAGACTTTCTTTTTAATTCAAAATTAAACCAAAGTCTATTAAATAATTAACACATTTAATTATTTAATATATATATATATATATACATGTGTGAGACACGTGTCCCAAGGACATGTGCTCAGCACGTGACCCACACGTGTGGTTTCACACGTGTGGAACCCTCTTAGCTCGATTAACTCGTTTAATCATTTTAAAGCCTTAACTCATGTAACCAAGTTGTTGTGTGTGACCCTCTAGGTTCTCAATTCAATTAGCAGTGACCCTAATTAATTAATTCACTAATTAATTAATCAGTCCACAGATTAAACGACTATAGTCTAGCAACAGGTGTTTAACCCCTAGCTGAATTGGAATGTTAGGATTCGGCAGAACCTTTAAGTCATTGATTCATGTGAGATACAATCCTCCTACTTACTATCTCTCAACCAAGATCTAGGGTAAGGGAATAATCAGAACCCTAATAATCCGGTCTTAAAGAAAAGTGCATTTCATATCCATTTGATCTCAATCCAAGAAACCCTTTTCTTGATGTCTTGATCTAACCACCTTGGCCAAGGACTCCATATAGCATATGAATGACTTACACAATAAGAGATCACCTTGCAGATGCAAGTGTAGGTCCTTTCTTGATTCTCATTCACTTTCATGAGTCACTTGTGCAGCCCCAGCAAAAGCCTTGAATCAGTTGTCTAAGGCGACACCCTTTAAAGCTTATACCTAAGACTACAGAGTTAACTCATAAAGTGACATGGAACCTCAAGTCTAAGGATCAATTAATCACATCAATGACTCGAGAGATATTTCCTAATTTGGAAGTTTCCATTTCTTGAAATAGAAACTTCCTTTCCCATTTAGGAATGTTCTCACACGGGGCACATTAGTGAACTTACTTATTGAAGTAAGCACCCTCATGTATCACGCACGTATCAACTATACACTTTGCACCTCCATGAAAACAAGGTGGTCCTTCTTAAGGGCGTGATCCCATAAGCAAGCCTTAGAGGAGTCAGGTTGACACTCCCACTGTCGGTAGGACTCATCGGCTTGGAGTATTTTACTAATCATGACTTATGTGAAATAGGGCTCGTCTCATGAACCATTTCACCTAAATGGTAGAGTCCTAAAGTCATCAGGATTAGGGGAATTCTCATACATGCACAGATAAAGTAAACGCATACCAAACAAGAGCATATAAAGAAGTGTTGCCTCAATTCGTTATTTCATTCAAAGATTGTCTGTGATTACAATAAGGAAAAGTACAAAGCAGTTATACAATCGGCTTTTAGGGTACTATTCCTAACACTCCAGGCGTGCGGCCTGCGCGCACGATCTTGGGCGCGGGGCCTGCGGGTGCTTGAGAGGCGTTGCGGCACTCATGACCGCGCACTTCCGGGACCTCCTGCGGGCAGTGTGCATGGTGCCACCTCCTCTCGCGTGACTTGTGCACACGCTTGCGGGCGACAGCCGCGCGCCTCGCGGGATTGATACCGGAACTTCGCGTTCTTGCTTTTTGTTTCGTGTTTCAGGTTTCGAAAAAATCCCATTTTGTAAAATCTTATTTTATTTTAAAATTTTTTATTTTAATTTTATAAATTATTTATTGGAACTAATTATAAAATTTTGGATTTTGTGAATTAAAGTCAAGTTCTAATTTTTCGAGAAAATAATAAATATCACTTTGAATGATATTTTGATAAAAAATTAATTTTTGAAATTAATTGTGTTTTGTCAATGATCCGAATCCGTGTTTTGAATAAATTCTTGAATAGTGAACTATATTCAAATTACTCAAGTTATTGGAACTTGAAGTCAACGGAATTTTAAATTTAATTAGTAAATTTAAATTTCAAACGGATTATGCTAGTTTTGGTGATCATGTGTTAGTCTTATGAATGTTTTAATTTATGTACATGGATGATTTCAATTGGGGTCGGAGCCCCATTGTTGCGTTATTTCAATTGGGGTGTGTTTATTATGTGGTTTTCTTATTATTGTTTTCGGGCCAGGGTATGCCCCGTGTATTTGTCTATGGCCAATATGAAGATTGAGCCATATTACTTTATGTTAAGAGAGTAGAACTTAGGAAGTGAGGATTTTTCTTTTCATTTTGGAGACAAGCACCCAAGGAGCAAGAAGGATCCACAAGGAACACTTGAAGAACGGTGGCCATAAGAGAGGACCCCTCAAAATGTTTAGGAGGGTTTCTATTAACGTAATAGATAGGGTTTTCCATTAAATTCTGTACCCCTATGTGATATGAACTGTCTTATGTGGCATGAATGTTAGAACTAGTGATTATGGAGTGGCTCCCATAATTGCATATAAGATAGGATACCCATGATCATCTCATAATTAGTATCATGCTAGGACATGTAATCTGCTAATTGCTTCTGTGATGCACTTTATGTGAAACTGCATTAATCAAGAAAATTAAAAATGGATAACTGTACATATTGTTGAGGTCAAAAACCGGACAACTCTCCGGTTAATTCGAAAATTCCTAATTAAAATATTGAGCAACTTTCGAATAAATAGATATTCTATTATGGTAGGAAAATTCCTAGCATTACATCAATAGGATTTAAGACTTAGTAGGTAAGCTAATTGCTGTCTCACAAGTTGTGGGGTAATTAGTGCAGCCTATTAAATCTTAGTTTCTTGATTGACCACCTTAGGTGATCGATATTTCTTAATCATTTTAGAATGGGCGATGTCTCACGAGTCGTGGGTCGTTTCAGACTAAGTTTGATTGAGATCTTATGATTGATGGGTCCCGCTCAACACTGAAGTAGATATGGATGTCTCACACGAGTCGTGGGTCCATGATTGAAAGATCAGTGATGCAAAAACATTACTAGGAATTCCATGGAGATGGAATTGGCAATTTAGTACCTACCTAAAGATTCTTAGCCCTTTGGATGTCTCACGAGTCGTGGGTCCAAAACTAAGAATGCTTGGGATCCTAGTACCTACTGAGGAAACAAGTTTCTTCTAAGGTCGTTTGGGATTTGTAGACCTTCTAAAAACAGTGGGAGCTACATACGAAAAAAGACCTAATCCTATGTGTTACGTTATTATTTAATATGCTCACATTTTCTCTGCTTAGCATTTAGGTTGTAGTTCTGTGATTGTCTACAAGTTGAGGCACGAATAATTTACACAAGCATGCAATCCAATCAGTTTAGCAGGAGTTCACAAACAACAGAAAACTTTAAGTTACGAAATTAAATCAATTAGCCACGTTATTACACAAGTTGTCACACACGTCAAACAAAATAAAATATAATTACTTATGCAATGCATGTGTGCAAATGCCGTGAATGTTTAATGTACCGTTCACCGTGGGTTGACAATTTTCTTTAACTTAAGGGGATAATCAAAGCCTTATCTGATCGTAGTTCCAACTTCCCATTTTGCATTCTTTGATATTTCCTCGCATCCTCTGGTTCAAAAGGGTCTCGAACCGTTTCAATTAGTTTTCGGAGACAAGTGATCCGTAGGGTTTCCCGAAGTCCTGATAAAATTCGCGAGAAATAGAATTTGTTGCCTCCATCATCGGTAAGGTTTCTTATAACGTGCGTGAAGGGATCAATGGAGAATCCTTAATCAGTCCCACTTTGCTACCTTCATTATAACTGATGCTCCCGTCCTCGTAATTTGGTGAAGTTGGCTTTCAAAAACATTGCCACGAAATTTCTTATTTAAAATTTTTCCCTTTTTCCTTAGTACAGTGTAACTACTCTTGTTGATGTCTTTAAAATTGTCTGACCCTCCCTTGAATGACTCTGAATGGTACAATTGCTTCGATTTCTTCGTTGCTACCTCACGCCATCCAGAGTTAAAAATCCTGGTGTCCTTGTAAAACGTGTTACTCCCGAGCACCTCCAAATAGTTAGGTACAAATCCCAAAGGCACCTCGATAATCAAAAGGTCTAATATCTCCATCGTAGACAAATATCTTCTTTCATCCTCCCTATACTCTGAGCTTGTTGGATCAATCGTACACTTCTGATCAACCCCTGTTCGGATTCCAATGAGACTTCAACTAAGACTGCACTTGGTGAATCAGATAGATGACCACCTAAAATACAATCACGAATCTAATGCATGTGGGGTTAGGGATGTGAATGGCATATACTCATTAATCAGCAAGAAAAACAATCGAGCACGTAGAACAAAAAGATCAGAATAATTATAATTTAATCCAATGCATGATGCACGTGCTATGAATGCATGATACCTGTTTCCATTATATTAGCATCGAGCCCTGACTTAATTCTTGTAGAGATTCGTTTACTCCAAGTGGTCAGAAGATGGAAGTCTCAAATCCTCTTTCATCAATTTGTAGAAGTGGAAAGTGTTGTCATGATCAATTACAATTTTGGCGCCAAGGAGTCACCCTACAATTCACAATTTGAATAAATATTTATACATGGGAGTTAGTAAGTGGATATGTCAAGTAATGAAAACAATTAAGAGCACCTACTAAATGCAGATGCAACACATAATTTACAAAAATTTAAAGCATAACAATGATAATTTTATAAAAACCGTAATCATAGTGTGCACACAATCACATAATCTCAGACAAATTCATACAACGAAGTCAATATTTCACATTAAACGAATGCAATGCACAAGTACTCCTATGCCGTACGACCTAAACTGACACGACACGACTCCAGAGCACCGGTTTTGAACCTGGTAGCTCTGATACCACTTAAGATGTAACACCCCGAGCGGTGGGGCGCCACACCCCCGCACTATGACCCGACACGTGTACGAAATGGGAAATCCGCACACGCACCAAGTCACAGCGAACGGGTGACAAACCAAAATTCAACCTAAGGCTAGGCGGTCTAGACCCTGTACAGAGTACGCAAGAGAAAACAAAAGCAGAATGCGGAAGCATTTCTAAATATGAACTTTCAAAAACTTCATGCAACGAACCGAATTCACACAATCCAGAAAATAAATAAACATCAACTAAACGGGTTCAACTAGTTCCACTCACCTGTCCTAACCTGTCCCGAATGCATACAATCAAAATGGGTTCAACTAATCCAAGCCCTGTCCTAACCTGTCCCGAAAATTCATATATTCAAAACTTAAACATAAATCTGTTCATAGTGGCATAACAAAGCGAATAAATTAAACTTATACATTAAACAAATTAAATCAAATTCAAACGAATGCAAAACCTATACAAATACAAAGACCGACTCAACCCGAACAAAACGAAAGACTCGACTCAACCGCCTAGCTCCAACGAACTCTAAAGCAAGCCTGCAACTCAAACAAAAGAAAGGGGGAAAAAGAAACAACGAGGAGGGGTCAGTCCTAACGACTGGTGAGGGGGCTAACACACGCACCAATACATATACATACGAGCAGAGCATATATCAAATTTAAAAGTTCGTGAACCGGGGCATGGTTTTTGCAATCTAAAACATTTTCCCGTGATAGTAAATATATAAAAGAGTTTAAGGCACAGAGGCCAAAATCAACCAATTTTATTAATTATTAATCCATTCCCGTTTCACGAACCATTTTCATAATCAATATCAAACTAACTCGGCGAGAACGAGTTTCGAACCAACTTACTCCTTTCATAATCATAATCAAAGCGAACAAAACTTACAAAATTCATAAACAATCCTCCATCTCCGGTTGGGGATGAGGATGGCCATCCTCAACCCCGTTCTCTCGTCATAACCTGAGTCGGGGGATCCCGCCCGCTCCTTCGACGGCCAGCCCGAAGCGCTCCGTCGGCATAGGAGATCTACGTCTCCCGTTGGTGGAGTTGTGTTGATGTGAGAGCCCGGCGACCCCATGGTCGACCCGAGAATCACATACCACTTCTCCAGGGCCCATTTCAAAGTTCAGAATTCATAATTCATAATTTTAGTTAATTTCGAAATTTCATAATTTTCCGACATAACTCCAGAGTCGTAATCTCGCTATTTTCAAAACGTTCACACACGCCAACCCTTTTCAAAACAAACAAACGTAAAATACATATACGTATACCAAACCGTTTTTCAAATGATTTCATAACAAAGGGGTCAATTCCCACAAAATACATATCCGAACACATATCTATATATATATATATATATATATATATAGTTCACATGCAGGCTTCAAAATACACGTAGGGTTTTAGGTCGCTTTAACTAAAAGAAAGAAAACCTCACCGTACACCGACGAACACGGAAAACACAGGCCAAGAAGTCCCATTGAAACCCAGACAGTGGACAGACACTCCCTGGACAACCCCTGAACAACTAAACAAACAACACAGACTTAGACTCCAAAAACAACCAAACAGACGCACGGCCATGTTCACGAATACAAATGATACAACATATAACCCATATTTATTCAATCAAGTCATTCAGAGCATATTACAATTCATAATACATATCAAAAGATACATAGCTTATAAAATTCCTAACATTAATTACATAGAATAAATTAAGACATGAAGAATTCAAATCATACTATGCACAAAGTCTCACGAAATTAAACATGAATTACATAACAATATATATATAAATTATACATTGGCATATTTCACGATATAATAACAAATGGCATACTTGAGCAATTCATTCAAATTAAATATAACTTAGCCTATCATAATTCATTTCTTATATTTCATAAAATTTCATAATCAATTAGTTTCTAAAAATTACACTAACACACCTTAACAATAATTATTCTCAAATAAGTAGGCAAATAACGAGGCAATTAAATTCACTAAGTCACGAATCAAGCTTTCATACAACATAATATATTTTTATATATCATACAATTCACAATTTCCATTTCATAGTTCACACAAGGCCGAAATTACAATTAAAACAATTAACGAAAATAAATACAACAACTTCAAAAAGTCATATAAAATCAACCGGACATCCGATTGACGAACGGAAAGTGGCGTTGAACTCACCACGACGAAAAGAACCCGCTGACGAAAAGTCACCGGAATGCCGCCACCGCAGCTTGCCGGACCGCCACGTACAGCGGCCGGACCACCACCTCCGGTGGTCGGAAAATTCCCGGGAACGATAGAAATGTGCGTCTCGGCCTACTCAACAAAAGCCCTCCATCAATTTCAGAAAATACCAAACACGCCGGACTTCGTTGACGAAAAACCGAACTAAATTCCAAGGACGAAAACTGAAATTAAATGCAAACCGTAAAACGAAAACGAAATCCGAACATACCGTTGGAAAGCCCGTAACGAGCCCTACGAAAGTCCCATAGCCAAACCCCAAAAAAATCATCGGAGAACCAGACCGCCGGTCCAGCCTCGGTCCACCACCGGTCCGCCGCCGCCGGCCGGTTCTTGAGCCGCCACCACCACGAATAACTCGAACTCGTCGTCAGGAACAACCTTTGAAAAGGGATCACCACCAAAACCGGCCGGAAAAAGGTCGAACCGCCGCCTCAAAGTTCTGCCGGTGCTTCTCGCCGGAAAATGCCATTTTCGGTCACTTTCTCGCCAAACCACTGCCGGAAATGAACTCAGGAGGTCGAAAATGTCCGGAAACCACCAAACCCTGTCCGAAAAAGTCACCGGAAAGCGGCGAAACACGCCGCTACAGTAGCGCCGCCGCCTGTCGCGATCTTCGGACGGCGCGTGTGGCGCCGTCGCGGCCCGGATGGCCGCGCCGCCAACGTCCCTGGTAGCGCCGGGATCTCCTTCATCTGGGTAGGAGGCGCGTGTCGCCGGAAGTCTGCCGGAGACCGCCGCGAATGGGCGGCGAAGCCGCGGTCCGCCACCATCCTCCGTGCACGATTGAAAATCGGCAATATCTCCGCCGTCGCTCATCGGTTGGTCAAGATCTTGGTACGGTTGTGACCGCGTCGTCGAGCTCGTCGAAAAGCACTATTGGTTCGTCGAAATCCGTCGAGAAACGAGCAAGTTTGGATTATGTGTGAAAATACACCTCCGAGTGTGTGTGTACAGTGTTTGAATCGCTGGAGGAGGGAGAGAGAGCTGAAGCTGGAGTTTTTAGCACGCAAAACGATGAAGATAGATATTTAACCCGGTCCTCGCCTGAAGAAACGATCGACAGAAAGGGCTAACGACGTCAGAATTGGGCAAACTCAGAGTCTACGGACTCGTTTCGCTGCCCTGAACGCGTTAAAGGGGTCAAAGAGGTCGAAATCTTGATCGAACGAGGAATGACCGAAAAACCCCTAAAAGATAAAATTGCAAACAAGCCCCTAAACTCTTAAAGAGTTCAAAATAGGGCCGTGCAAAGCACAAAATCACCTAATTACACACATAAAAAGGTTTAAAAGTGACGTACCTTATTTATAGGACGAGCGGGATGTTACAAACTTCCCTCCTTCAAAAGGACTTGTCCTCAGGTCCTACTGCTGAGTCGAAGAGCTTCGATCTGGACTACCTCAATCAATCTCCCAAAATCGTATAGTCATAACCCTGGCTGTGAAGTTTACCCCTTTGATGCCATCATCTCCCTTCAGGGTATGGTTGCCTCAGAGATCTGTCTGAACACTTCATTCAATCACCCCTAGGTCACGACACTCCAAGCTCGACACCGTCGCATCCTCATCGCTCGCTAGCTGTTGTCAGGCCACCCACAACACAACGGCAACAAACAAGAGAGAATCTCATCTCTCAACACGCAAGTGAGAGCACCCCGTCTCTCGGCACACAAAAGAGAAAACCCCGTTTCTCAGCACATAAGGGAGAGAACCCCGTCTCTCCAGCACAGAATTGAGAGAACCCCGTCTCTCAACCTAAGTCTGGCAGACTTCCACATCTTCCAAACATCCTAGTTTGAGAAAATCCAGCATTTCTCAAACCCTAGATTCGAGAGAATCCAACATCTCTCAAACATCTAACTCCAAGAGAATCCAGCATCTCTTGCTCACATAATTTAGAAAGAATCCAACATCTTTCTATCACATAAATAGGGAGAATCCCACATCTCCCTAACACGTAAATAGAGAGATCTCAACAACTCTCTAGCATACAAGTTCACTTACTCGGCAATCAAACAAACACACATCAAAATAACACTGGATGCAAAACATGGGATGCATGTTTAGTGTACCTTATCACAACTGATATCGGTGTCCCTAGAGTATACATACATCATCCACACCTCGACTCAAGGGGGATATCGCGATGGAATCTCTGTAAAATAAGATTACAATATATATGTATATGCATGAAGGGGTTAATGAGCAATCAAAACATTAACCATAGAGGCACGAATAATTTACACAAGCATGCAATCCAATCAGTTTAGCAGGAGTTCACAAACAACAGAAAACTTTAAGTTACGAAATTAAATCAATTAGCCACGTTATTACACAAGTTGTCACACACGTCAAACAAAATAAAATATAATTACTTATGCAATGCATGTGTGCAAATGCCGTGAATGTTTAATGTACCGTTCACCGTGGGTTGACAATTTTCTTTAACTTAAGGGGATAATCGAAGCCTTATCTGATCGTAGTTCCAACTTCCCATTTTGCATTCTTTGATATTTCCTCGCATCCTCTGGTTCAAAAGGGTCTCGAACCATTTCAATTAGTTTTCGGAGACAAGTGATCCGTAGGGTTTCCCGAAGTCCTGATAAAATTCGCGAGAAATAGAATTTGTTGCCTCCATCATCGGTAAGGTTTCTTATAACGTGCGTGAAGGGATCAATGGAGAATCCTTAATCAGTCCCACTTTGCTACCTTCATTATAACTGATGCTCCCGTCCTCGTAATTTGGTGAAGTTGGCTTTCAAAAACATTGCCACGAAATTCCTTATTTTAAAGTTTTCCCTTTTTCCTTAGTACAGTGTAACTACTCTTGTTGATGTCTTTAAAATTGTCTGACCCTCCCTTGAATGACTCTGAATGGTACAATTGCTTCGATTTCTTCGTTGCTACCTCACGCCATCCAGAGTTAAAAATCCTGGTGTCCTTGTAAAACGTGTTACTCCCGAGCACCTCCAAATAGTTAGGTACAAATCCCAAAGGCACCTCGATAATCAAAAGGTCTAATATCTCCATCGTAGACAAATATCTTCTTTCATCCTCCCTATACTCTGAGCTTGTTGGATCAATCGTACACTTCTGATCAACCCCTGTTCGGATTCCAATGAGACTTCAACTAAGACTGCACTTGGTGAATCAGATAGATGACCACCTAAAATACAATCACGAATCTAATGCATGTGGGGTTAGGGATGTGAATGGCATATACTCATTAATCAGCAAGAAAAACAATCGAGCACGTAGAACAAAAAGATCAGAATAATTATAATTTAATCCAATGCATGATGCACGTGCTATGAATGCATGATACCTGTTTCCATTATATTAGCATCGAGCCCTGACTTAATTCTTGTAGAGATTCGTTTACTCCAAGTGGTCAGAAGATGGAAGTCTCAAATCCTCTTTCATCAATTTGTAGAAGTGGAAAGTGTTGTCATGATCAATTACAATTTTGGCGCCAAGGAGTCACCCTACAATTCACAATTTGAATAAATATTTATACATGGGAGTTAGTAAGTGGATATGTCAAGTAATGAAAACAATTAAGAGCACCTACTAAATGCAGATGCAACACATAATTTACAAAAATTTAAAGCATAACAATGATAATTTTATAAAAACCGTAATCATAGTGTGCACACAATCACATAATCTCAGACAAATTCATACAAAGAAGTCAATATTTCACATTAAACGAATGCAATGCACAAGTACTCCTATGCCGTACGACCTAAACTGACACGACACGACTCCAGAGCACCGGTTTTGAACCTGGTAGCTCTGATACCACTTAAGATGTAACACCCCGAGCGGTGGGGCGCCACACCCCCGCACTATGACCCGACACGTGTACGAAATGGGAAATCCGCAAACGCACCAAGTCACAGCGAACGGGTGACAAACCAAAATTCAACCTAAGGCTAGGCGGTCTAGACCCTGTACAGAGTACGCAAGAGAAAACAAAAGCAGAATGCGGAAGCATTTCTAAATATGAACTTTCAAAAACTTCATGCAACGAACCGAATTCACACAATCCAGAAAATAAATAAACATCAACTAAACGGGTTCAACTAGTTCCACTCACCTGTCCTAACCTGTCCCGAATGCATACAATCAAAACGGGTTCAACTAATCCAAGCCCTGTCCTAACCTGTCCCAAAAATTCATATATTCAAAACTTAAACATAAATCTGTTCATAGTGGCATAACAAAGCGAATAAATTAAACTTACACATTAAACAAATTAAATCAAATTCAAACGAATGCAAAACCTATACAAATACAAAGACCGACTCAACCCGAACAAAACGAAAGACTCGACTCAACCGCCTAGCTCCAACGAACTCCAAAGCAAGCCTGCAACTCAAACAAAAGAAAGGGGGAAAAAGAAACAACGAGGAGGGGTCAGTCCTAACGACTGGTGAGGGGGCTAACACACGCACCAATACATATACATACGAGCAGAGCATATATCAAATTTAAAAGTTCGTGAACCGGGGCATGGTTTTTGCAATCTAAAACATTTTCCCGTGATAGTAAATATATAAAAGAGTTTAAGGCACAGAGGCCAAAATCAACCAATTTTATTAATTATTAATCCATTCCCGTTTCACGAACCATTTTCATAATCAAAATCAAACTAACTCGGCGAGAACGAGTTTCGAACCAACTTACTCCTTTCATAATCATAATCAAAGCGAACAAAACTTACAAAATTCATAAACAATCCTCCATCTCCGGTTGGGGATGAGGATGGCCATCCTCAACCCCGTTCTCTCGTCATAACCTGAGTCGGGGGATCCCGCCCGCTCCTTCGACGGCCAGCCCGAAGCGCTCCGTCGGTATAGGAGATCTACGTCTCCCGTTGGTGGAGTTGTGTTGATGTGAGAGCCCGGCGACCCCATGGTCGACCCGAGAATCACATACCACTTCTCCGGGGCCCATTTCAAAGTTCAGAATTCATAATTCATAATTTTAGTTAATTTCGAAATTTCATAATTTTCCGACATAACTCCAGAGTCGTAATCTCGCTATTTTCAAAACGTTCACACACGCCAACCCTTTTCAAAACAAACAAACGTAAAATACATATACGTATACCAAACCGTTTTTCAAATGATTTCATAACAAAGGGGTCAATTCCCACAAAATACATATCCGAACACATATCTATATATATATATATATATATATAGTTCACATGCAGGCTTCAAAATACACGTAGGGTTTTAGGTCGCTTTAACTAAAAGAAAGAAAACCTCACCGTACACCGACGAACACGGAAAACACAGGCCAAGAAGTCCCACTGAAACCCAGACAGTGGACAGACACTCCCTGGACAACCCCTGAATAACTAAACAAACAACACAGACTTAGACTCCAAAAACAACCAAACAGACGCACGGCCATGTTCACGAATACAAATGATACAACATATAACCCATATTTATTCAATCAAGTCATTCAGAGCATATTACAATTCATAATACATATCAAAAGATACATAGCTTATAAAATTCCTAACATTAATTACATAGAATAAATTAAGACATGAAGAATTCAAATCATACTATGCACAAAGTCTCACGAAATTAAACATGAATTACATAACAATATATATATAAATTATACATTGGCATATTTCACGATATAATAACAAATGGCATACTTGAGCAATTCATTCAAATTAAATATAACTTAGCCTATCATAATTCATTTCTTATATTTCATAAAATTTCATAATCAATTAGTTTCTAAAAATTACACTAACACACCTTAACAATAATTATTCTCAAATAAGTAGGCAAATAACGAGGCAATTAAATTCACTAAGTCACGAATCAAGCTTTCATACAACATAATATATTTTTATATATCATACAATTCACAATTTCCATTTCATAGTTCACACAAGGCCGAAATTACAATTAAAACAATTAACGAAAATAAATACAACAACTTCAAAAAGTCATATAAAATCAACCGGACATCCGATTGACGAACGGAAAGTGGCGTTGAACTCACCACGACGAAAAGAACCCGCTGACGAAAAGTCACCGGAATGCCGCCACCGCAGCTTGCCGGACCGCCACGTACAGCCGCCGGACCACCACCTCCGGTGGTCGGAAAATTCCCGGGAAGGATAGAAATGTGCGTCTCGGCCTACTCAACAAAAGCCCTCCATCAATTTCAGAAAATACCAAACACGCCGGACTTCGTTGACGAAAAACCGAACTAAATTCCAAGGACGAAAACTGAAATTAAATGCAAACCGTAAAACGAAAACGAAATCCGAACATACCGTTGGAAAGCCCGTAACGAGCCCTACGAAAGCCCCATAGCCAAACCCCGAAAAAATCATCGGAGAACCGGACCGCCGGTCCAGCCTCGGTCCACCACCGGTCCGCCGCCGCCGGCCGGTTCTTGAGCCGCCACCACCACGAATAACTCAAACTCGTCGTCAGGAACAACCTTTGAAAAGGGATCACCACCAAAACCGGCCGGAAAAAGGTCGAACCGCCGCCTCAAAGTTCTGCCGCTGTTTCTCGCCGAAAAACGCCATTTTCGGTCACTTTCTCGCCAAACCACTGCCGGAAATGAACTCAGGAGGTCGAAAATGTCCGGAAACCACCAAACCCCGTCCAAAAAAGTCACCGAAAAGCGGCGAAACACGCCGCTACAGTAGGGCCGCCGCCTGTCGCAATCTTCGGGCGGCGCGTGGGGCGCCGTCGCGGCGCGGATGGCCGCACCGCCAACTTCCCTGGTAGCGCCGGGATCTCCTTCATCTGGGTAGGAGGCGCGTGTCGCCGGAAGTCCGCCGGAGACCGCCGCGAATGGGCGGCGAAGCCGCGGACCGCCACCATCCTCCGCGCGCGACTGAAAATCAGCGATATCTCCGCCGTCGCTCGTCGGTTGGTCAAGATCTTGGTACGGTTGTGACCGCGTCGTCGAGCTCATCGAAAAGCACTATTGGTTCGTCGAAATCCGTCGAGAAACGAGCAAGTTTGGATTATGTGTGAAAATACACCTCCGAGTGTGTGTGTACAGTGTTTGAATCGCTGGAGGAGAGAGAGAGAGCTAAAGCTGGAGTTTTTGGCATGCAAAACGATGAAGATAGATATTTAACCCGGTCCTCGCGTGAAGAAACGATCGACAGAAAGGGCTAACGACGTCAGAATTGGGCAAACTCAGAGTCTACGGACTCGTTTCGCTGCCCTGAACGCGTTAAAGGGGTCAAAGAGGTCGAAATCTCGATCGAACGAGGAATGACCGAAAATCCCCTAAAAGAAAAAATTACATACAAGCCCCTAAACTCTTAAAGAGTTCAAAATAGGGCCGTGCAAAGCACAAAATCACCTAATTACACACATAAAAAGGTTTAAAAGCGACGTACCTTATTTATAGGACGAGCGGGATGTTACAGGCTGAAAGTCCTCACTGAGGAGGACCTTACAGCCATGCAATGCACTAAGAAATGAGTTCTTAGTTCACTGATTGCTTGAATTGCTTATATCATCATTTTAAACCCTTTTTGCTCAATCTTAGATGATGCTATTGTAGCATAGTTGATCAAATTAGTTGATAACTTAAGAGAGCATCCTTGAGAAGGACAAAAAGGTAATGATGATTATATCTTCTTCTTAACCTAATGAGTTAAAGGTATCAAGGACAAAGAAGAAGAAACCCTTAAAACCCAATGGAGGGGTGAGAGAAGGGAAAGCCTAAAAGAAAAATTAGACTTTAGCTTCCATAGTGCAAACTAGGGCCTTGGAAAGGAACTGCAAAGAGTATAAGGATACTCCATATGTCTCTCATTGTAGTAATTCTTATAGGATCAGAATTCGCTAGTCTTGAGTTAATTTTACACAAATTGTTGTACAAAACTCAAAGCATTGATGTTTCGAACATACAACGAGATAACATAAGTAAGTGAGATGACAAAGTTTCAAATAACTTTGGAGCGTCCTAAATGGGATTAGCAAGTTAATCATCTTAGGATCATTTTACGAAAATGAACTTAAAGACTTAACTTCCTAAGAATCCTATTCAGAGGGAAACGTTCCCGGAAACCCCGTTTATGTGAAACGAAAGACACGTCCCAAAGTTCAGATGGATCTCAATCCATACTAAGGATTAAGGTTTGCTTATTGTAAGCACTAGACTAAATCGTTAGTTTAATCATTATGAATGTGTGTACTTGATGAAGTACGGATTTTGAAATTTTTTGTAAAATTATTAGAATTTCAAAATAAGGAAGGTTAGGAACCTTGGTAGTCATAAGACATAAATGGCTGATCGGATCGAGATATAAGATATCTTATTGACTAATTCCTTAGTCATCTTAGAGACAATAAGATTATCCCTCAGTAAACTCATTCAAGAATAACTTGGTAGGATATGGTTCGTTCCTTGTTGAAATTTACTGACTTATCTTCGTTCTGAACCCATGCTTCAGAAAACGCAGTTGGGGTTCTGAATCTTGCAAATTCCAAATCAATCCCTTAAATTCACTATGAATTGTGGCTTTCAAAATTTCCTAATAATTCTTATCTTAGAATTTTGGGATTGTCTTCTTATATGAAGAGGACAGTGGGAGTCTTCTTAAGAGAAGAAGACAGTGGGTTATAAACTTGAAACAAGTTCAAGTTTATATGAACAATATATATAGTATTGCTTTTGCAATTCTTTTAATAAAATCTTGTTTGTTTTAAAGAATGTATCTCTCTTGAGTCTTCTTAATTGAAGAAGACATTGAGAGATAAGATTGAATCTAGTTCAAGTCTATGCAAACAATATAGAATATTATTTCTATAATTCTTTTGAACAAATGTTGTTTGTTTTAAAGAATATACCTTTCTTAAGGAATTGTTCCAAAGAGAGAAAAAAGGTAAGCCCAAAGACTTCAAAAGGTTTGAGGACATAACCCACGCCACTAATAAGAAGAGATGAACTGTTCTGATAAAACTTCGCCAATTTTAAAGAGATAGTACACGAGTGAACTCTCCTCCCTCGATGCGTTCAGAAAGCATTCCTGGATAGCCTATAAGTGTTAGGAATAGTGCCCTAAAAGCCGATTGTATATCCGCTTTCTACTTTTCCTTATTGTAATCACAGACAACCTTTGAATAAAATAACGAATTAAGGCAACACTTCTTTATGTGCTCTTGTTTGGTATGCGTTTACTTTAGCTGTGCATGTATGAGAACTCCCCTAATCCAGATGACTTTAGCACACTACTATTTAGGTGAAATGGTTCATGAAACGAGCCCTATTTCACATAAGTCATGATTAGTAAAATAATCCAAGCCGATGAGTCTTACAGACAGTGGGAGTGTCAACCTGACTCCTCTAAGGCTTGCTTGTGGGATCACACCCTTAAGAAGGACCACCTTGTTTCATGGAGGTGCAAAGTGTATAGTTGATACGTGCGTGATACATGAGGGTGCTTACTTCAATAAGTAAGTTCACTGAGCTGCCCCGTGTGAGAAGATTCCTAAATGGGAAAGGAAGTTTCTATTTCAGGAAATGGAAACTTCCAGATTAGGAAATATCTCACGAGTCATTGATGTGATTAATTGATCCTTAGACTTGAGGTTCCATGTCACTTTATGAGTTAACTCTGTAGTCTTAGGTATAAGCTTTAAAGGGTGTCGCCTTAGACAACTGATTCAAGGCTTATGCTGGGGCTGCACAAGTGACTCATGAAAGTGAATGAGAATCAAGAAAGGACCTACACTTGCATTTCCAAGGTGATCTCTTATTGTGTAAGTCATTCATATGCCATATGGAGTCCTTGGCCAAGGCAGTAGATCAAGACATCAAGAAAAGGGTTTCTTGGATTGAGATCAAATGGATATGAAATGCACTTTGCTTTAAGACCGGATTATTAGGGTTCTGATTATTCCCTTACC
This sequence comes from Lantana camara, assembly GCA_037501455.1. Lineage (NCBI taxonomy): Eukaryota > Viridiplantae > Streptophyta > Magnoliopsida > Lamiales > Verbenaceae > Lantana > Lantana camara. The sequence continues at coordinate 71,210,172 of CM074860.1, forward strand.
CTAGATCTTGGTTGAGAGATAGTAAGTAGGAGGATTGTATCTCACATGAATCAATGACTTAAAGGTTCAGCCGAATCTCAACATTCCAATTCAGCTAGGGGTTAAACACGTGTTGCTAGACTATGGTTGTTTAATCTGTGGACTGATTAATTAATTAGTGAATTAATTAATTAGGGTCACTGCTAATTGAATTGAGAACCTAGAGGGTCATACACAACAACTTGGTTACATGAGTTAAGGCTTTAAAATGATTAAACGTGTTAATCGGGCTAAGAGGGTTCCACACGTGTGGCTCACGTGAGTGGCACGTGTCCTTGTGAGACGTGTCTCACACGTGCGTAAATATATGTGTATATTTATATATATATTAAATAATTAAATGTGTTAATTATTTAATAGACTTTGGTTTAATTTTGAATTAAAAGGAAAGTTTTATTTTGGGGAAAATTAATCTAGTTAATTAATTAGATAAATAAGTTATTTATTTATTAATAAAGAAAGTATAATAATATCAAAAAAGGGTTAGGATATTTTAGCTCTCTTAAAAGTTGATTTGAATTAGAATTCAAAGTCAAAGTCAAAATTACTTGATGATCAAGAAATAGGAGAGAGGGACCAAAATCCTTAGCCTATAAGGACTATGGATTTTCGGCCATCCCTCCCTTTCCTATATATAGGGGAGCTCATGCTCCCCTTATAGAGTGATTGATTTCTTTTGGTTCATGTGTTGAACACCATCCTTTCTCTAATATAAATTAAACCCTAGGTTAAGCCTAAACACTAACTAGAGAACTAGCATCCTTACTAGTTAGATTGTAGTCAAGTTGGTGGACTATCTCTAGAGAGCTTCAAGTTAGAAGTTTTGAAGATTCGAGATTTACCAAGGAGAGGGGATCAAGCCGCGAGAAGAGCGTTCTTGGGTGGCTTGAAATGCTTCAAGAAAGATTATTGAAAAGTAAGTTTCTAATCTCTACGAATTTGGATACACGATTGCGAGTTCAAGATCCTTTTGTTGGAAAAATTTTAAATTTTCGCTGCTTTCTGATTCCAGTTTTCCAACAAGTGGTATCAGAGCCACCTCGTTAATCGTATTTCTGATTCATCTCAATTATTCTGAATTTGGTAGAAATTCTTAGGCTTGATGCGATTGAGTATTTGTAATTTTTTTAGAAAGCCTAAATTACGAAACTGTATTTTTCCTGAAAGTTTCTGAAAACTGTTTTGTAAAATTTGTTTTAAAAAATGTTTTAGATTTGAAACTGTATAAACTATTTTTTGGATTTCTTGGATTGGTTTTGCTGTTGAACAAAAACACGAAACGAAAACCCAGATTACGACGAACACGCGAAACCCCGGGCGCCGCCGCCCGCCTGTCCTAGGCGCGCGCAGGGCGTCCCCACCCAGCACCTCCCGCACGCCGTGCGGGAGCCTTCCGAGCGTGCCTAAGCCCGACCGCCCGCCGCCCGCACTGGTCGAGAGGGCCGCGTGCCCCAGCGCGCCTTGGCCGCGCGCTGTGCGCGCCTGCCATGTGCGCGACGCGCGCAGCCCTTTCACTTACGGGCCCCATTTTCTCCATCGCAATCCTATTTTTCGTATTTCGTACAATCCAGTCCCGATTTTAAATTTGTTTTCTTTTATTATTAAAATTAATTTTATTTATTTTAATTTTGAATAAAGCTTAAAATTATGAATTTCGAGAAATAAAAACGGTTTATATTTTGGGAAAATACATCTTTAATAAAATTATTAATTTTCAGAAATTAATTGGAATTTTATTTGTTTTAGTAGTTTGGGATTTATTGAAAGCTTTTATAAATAAGACTCGCATCAAGTCATGTTTTAAGTCATTAGGGCTTGAACGGGAATTTTAATTTATTGGCTAAATTTAAATTCTCGCAAGTTGCATGTTAGGTGATCATGGGTTTAGACTTATGTAAGGTTTTAATTTATGCACATGGATGGTTTAAATTGGGGTTGGAGCCCTATAGTTGCGTTTTTCAATTGAGGTTGGAGTCTCACTTATGTGCGTACTGTTATGTGATTTATTATGTGGCTTTCCATATTACTGTTTTTGAGGCCCGGGTATGCCCCGTGTATTTGTCTAAGGCCAATATGAAGATTGAGCCTTATTACTTTTCAGTACTTTTTCAATTTTTTTTTTAGAGTAGAATAGGTGGTGAGGTTTTATTTTCATTTTGGAGACGATGCACCCATGGAGTAAGATGGACCACATTCAAGTAACAAGGAGGCCATAAGTGAAGACCCCTCAAAATGTTAGGGAGGGGAATCTCAATTGTAAAATGTAACAGAGATAGGGCTCGTATTTTGTTACCGCTTTCCCTTATGTGATTTAAACTGTTTATGTATCATGTATGTTAGAACTAGTGATTGTGGAGTGGCTCCCACATATCACGCATAAGATAGGTAGAACCCATGATCATCTCATGTTAGTATCATGCTAGGACATGTTATCTGTTTATGTGCTTGTTTGAAATGCATTTAATTGTACTTACATTAATCAAGACTAATAAAATTGGATAACATATATGTTGGTGAGGTCGAACCGGACAACTCTCCGGTTGATTCGAAAATTCCCATTAAATATTAAGCTAATTTCGAATAATAGGTGTTTAATTCGAGGTGCAAATTTTGAATTAAATTCCTAGCATTCCATCAATAGGTTTGAAGTTCAGTAAGTGAAACTAGTTATTGTCCGCGAGTCGTGGGATAGCTAGTGGAGCTTATTAGTTCTTAGTTACCTAATTGATCATTTTAAATGATCAATATTTCGTGGTCAATTTTGGCAAGGGCGATGTCCGCGAGTCCTGGGTCGTTCGAACTAAGTTTTGATCATGATCTTATGATTGATGGGTCTAGCTTAATGCCTAAGTAAATATGGATGTCGCACGAGTCGTGGGTCCATATTGAAAGATAGGTGATGCAAAAACGGTTACTAAGAGTTCTAAAGGTGTTAGAATTGGTAAGTTGTACCTACCTAGGGTTCTTACTTAGAATGTCCGCGAGTCGTGGGTTCGAGGTAAAATGCCTAGGATCTTAGTACCCATTGGGAAACGTGTTCCTCTTAGATCTTTGGGAATTATAGATCTTTGAAAAATAGTGGGAGCTACATTAGATTAAAGACCTTATCTTTTGTATATCGTTATAATTCAGCATGCTCACTAGTTCTCTATTTACCATTTAGGTCATAGATTCTGTGATTCTCTACGTGTTTTGAAATGGCAACCAAAAACTGTCTTGTATCGATCCTCGAGTCAAACAAGTTGACTGGTCCCAACTATTCTAATTGGCTGAGGAATCTGAAAATCATTTTAGATTCTGAGAAGAGAACTTATGTTCTCTTTGAAGGGGAGCCTAGTCCCGAAGGGGACGCTCCCACTCTGGCCTAGCGGGACGTGATCCAGAAGTGGAAGGATGATAATCTCCAAGCCCGTTGCCTTATGTTGGCTAACATGTCTCCGGACTTGCAAAGGCAACATGAGGCCATGGAATTTGCTTGGGAGATTTACGACCACTTAGAGAAACTTTACCGCCCTCATGAACGTGTTACAAGGTATAACACTTCAAAGGAATTGTTCCACTTGAGAATGAAGGAAGGTTCAAGTGTCCATGAATATGGACTCAAATTTCTCACCCTTACTGAAAAACTTGCTTCCATGGACATGCCACTAAAAGATGAGCTTTCAGTGGACTTGTTGCTAGCCTCGCTCCCACCATCATTCAACCCATTTGTCCTTAATTTCAATATGAATCATGCTGGTGCTACTGTAGCTGAGCTGATTAGTCAGCTTGTGACTGCTGAAAGCACGATCAAGAAGGACAATAAGGTTCTGATGGTGAATGCTCCATCTTCCTCTTCTGGGCCTACTAAAGGTAAGGGCAAGAAAGCCCAAAAGAAGAAGAAGAAACCCCTTAGGCCCACTGGTGGCGTTTCGAAGGGGAAGGCCCAAAAGAAGAAGCGTGATCAGAAAGAGGATGTTTGCTTTCATTGTGGCAAAGCGGGACATTGGAGGAGAAACTGCCCGGAGTACAAGGCTACTCTAAAGAAAGGTATGTTTCTCATTGAAATAAATCTTTCTATTAATTCTAGTTCTTCGGTGCTTGATAACGGTTGTGGAACTCATATCTGTAATGATGTACAGATGCTAAGTGAAGTCCAACAACTCAAAGAAGGAGAATGTGTCTTGAAGATCGGCGATGGCTCAAATGTTGAAGCTCGAGCTTTAGGTACAATTAGATTAGATTTAGGTAGTTTTGAGTTAGTTTTAAATAAAGTCCTTTATGTACCGAGCATTATTCGTAATATAATTTCAGTTCTAATTTTAGATTGTGAAGGTTATGAAACTTATATTAAGAATGGTAAATACTTTATCAAACGGAACAACTCTTCCGTTCACATCGGTACTCTAAGTAATGGACTTTATCTAACTCAAAATATCAATATTATGAATATACAACGAGAAGCTAAACGTAAGAGAGATGACAAAGTTTCAGCTCCCTTATGGCACGCTAGATTAGGACACATTTCCAAGAACAGAATTAGCAAAATAAACACTTTAGGATCATTCTCTAAAAATGATCTCAAAGAGTTAACTTCTTGCAAATCCTGTCTCAAAAGAAAAACGTCCAAAGTTCCTTTTAAAAGAACTGTGGAACGTGCCACTAAGGTTTTGGATTTGATCCTTTCTGATGTTTGTGGATCGCTTAGTGTAAGCACTAGAAACAATCATCAGTATTTCATAACCTTTACCGATGACTTTAGTCGATATGGTTATGTATACTTAATGAAGTATAAATCTGAAGCTTTTGAGAAATTCCTAGAATTTCAAAAGGAGGTTGAGAACCAAACTGGTCACAAGATCAAAGCACTTCGATCTGATCGAGGAGGCGAGTATCTTAGTGAAGAATTCCTTAGTCATCTCAAAGATAATGTGATTATCTCTCAGTGGACTCCTCTGGGAACTCCTCAACTCACTGGAGTTTCTGAGAGAAGGAATCGAACTCTACTTGATATGGTTCGTTCCATGATGAGTTTCACTGACTTACCACCTTCTTTCTGGGGTTATGCCCTAGAAAGTGCAGCAAAGATTTTGAATCTAGTTCCCTCTATGTCAGTCCCTAAAATGCCCTATGAAATGTGGCATGGTAAAATCCCTAGTTATTCTTACTTAAGAATTTGGGGTTGTCCTGCTTACGTGAAGAGGACAGTGGGAGATAAGTTAGAATCTCGTTCTAACTTATGCTACTTTGTAGGTTATCCTATGGAATTCATAGGATACTACTTCTATGATCAATCTGAGTAAAAGATGTTTGTTTCCAGAAATGCCACTTTTCTGGAGGAACCGTTCCTTAAAGAAAAGAAAGGCAAGATTATAGAATTAGAAGAAGTACAAAGTGATCCCATACCACCCACTGAAGAAACGTCCCCTTCTGATCAACTACAACCAATCATGAATTTCGATACATACGTAAATCCTCCTCTAAGGCATTCTGAACGCACTCCTAGACACCCGGAGAGATGGTTTGGATTCTTCCATTAAATCTCTCAAAAGGATAATGATCCTTTATCATATGAGGAGGAACTTTCAGATTCTAACTCTGAACAGTGGATAGAAGTCATGAAATCCGAAATGGATTCCATGAACTCCAACCAAGTTTGGACCTTGGTAGATTTGCCTGATGGGGTCAAACCCATAGGTTGGAAATGGATCTTTAAGAGAAAGCTTGGAGTTGATGGAAGCATTGCAGCCTACAAGGCAAGACTGTTTGCAAAAGGATTCACTCAAAGACCCGGCGTGGACTTTGATAAAACTTTTTCACCAGTTGCAATGCAAACGTCTATTCGAATCATGCTTGCCATTGCTGCATATTATGACTATGAGATATGGCAAATGGATGTCAAAAACTGCTTTTCTCAATGGTGACATTGATAAAGACATTTATATGGAGCAACCCATAGGTTTCACATTCAGTGGGAGTGAGAAAAAGGTTTGCAAACTCCAAAGATCAATCTATGGATTGAAACAGGCTTCTAGGAATTGGAACATTCGATTTGATGAATCAGTCAAAGCGTTTGGCTTCATTCAAATTTCGAATGAATCATGTGTGTATAGAAAGGAATTGGAGACCTCAGTGCAATTCTTAGTACTTTATGTAGATGACATCCTTCTTATTGGGAATTCGAAGGATGATATGAAAGTAACTAAGTTATGGTTATCAAACCAATTCGAGATGAAAGATCTTGGTGATGCGTCCCACATCCTTGGAATTAAAATCTATCGAGATAGATCTAGAAGGTTAATTGGACTATCACAGTCGATGTACATTGACAAAGTATTGAAGAGATTCAATATGGAGTCAGTAAAGGTTAAGAACCTTCCTATGAGTGTAGGAACATGTCTTTCTAAGAAGATGTGTCCTAAGACTAACCTTGAGAAGGAAAGAATGACTCATACACCTTATGCATCAGCAATAGGTAGCATAATGTATGCAATGTTATGTACTCGACCGGATGTGGCTTATGCACTTAGTGTAACAAGTCGTTTCCAATTTGACCCTGGAGATGGTCACTGGGCTGCCGTGAAGAATATTCTTAAGTACATGAAAAGTACTAAAGATTTATTCTTAGTTTACGAAGGTCAGAAAAATCTTACTGTCGAAGGATACTGCGATGCAAGCTTTGCATCTGACTTAGATGAGTTTAAGTCAATGTCAGGATACATTTTCTGCCTAAACGGTGGAGCAGTGAGTTGGAAGAGTTCCAAGCAAACGACCACTGCAGATTCGACCACTGAGGCCGAATACTTAGCTACAAATGATACAACTAAGGAAGGTGTTTGGATAAGAAACTTCATTCAAGAGTTGAATGTTGTTCCTAGCATGAAAGACCCCATTACTGTGTTTTGTGACAACATTGGGGCGGTTGCTCAAGCAAGAGAACCAAGATCTCACCAACGGACCAAGCACATTATGAGGAAGTATCACCTAATCAGTGATATTATCAAAAGAGGAGATGTGCAAATTGAGAGGGTCACATCAGCAGAGAACGTGGCAGATCCATTTACTAAACCCCTTAGTCGAGAAGTTTTCCAAGGACATCTTCAGAAGATGGGTCTTAGAGTAGCTTTAGAATGGCTTTGACGGGCAAGTGGGAGATTGTTAGGAATAGTGTCCTAAAAACCGATTGTATATCCGCTTTGTACTTTTCCTTATTGTAATCACAGACAATCTTTGAATAAAATAATGAATTAAGGCAAGACTTCTTTATATGCTCTTGTTTGGTATGCGTTTACTTTAGCTGTGCATGTATGAGAACTCCCCTAATCCTGATGACTTTAGGACTCTACCATTTAGGTGAAATGGCTCATGAAACGAGCCCTATTTCACATAAGTCATGATTAGTAAAATACTCCAAGCCGATGAGTCCTACAGACAGTGGGAGTGTCAACCTGACTCCTCTAAGGCTAGCTTGTGGGATCACGCCCTTAAGAAGGACCACATTATTTCATGGAGGTGAAAAGTGTATAGTTGATACGTGCGTGATACATGAGGGTGCTTACTTCAATAAGAAAGTTCACTGAGGTTCCCCGTGTGAGAAGATTCCTAAATGGGAAAGGAAGTTTCTATTTCAGGAAATGGAAACTTCCAGATTAGGAAATATCTCACGAGTCATTGATGTGATTAATTGATCCTTAGACTTGAGGTTCCATGTCACTTTATGAGTTAACTCTGTAGTCTTAGGTATAAGCTTTAAAGGGTGTCGCCTTAGACAACTGATTCAAGGCTGGTGCTGGGGCTGCACAAGTGACTCATGGAAGTGAATGAGAATCAAGAAAGGACCTACACTTGCATTTGCAAGGTGATCTCCTATTGTGTAAGTCATTCATATTCTATATGGAGTCCTTGGCCAAGACAGTAGATCAAGACATCAAGAAAAGGGTTTCTTGGATTGAGATCAAATGGATATGAAATGCACTTTGCTTTAAGACCGGATTATTAAGGTTCTGATTTTTCCCTTACCCTAGATCTTGGTTGAGAGATAGTAAGTAGGAGGATTGTATCTCACATGAATCAATGACTTAAAGGTTCTGTCGAATCCGAACATTCCAATTCAGCTAGGGGTTAAACACCTGTTGCTGGACTATGGTCGTTTAATCTGTGGACTGATTAATTAATTAGTGAATTAATTAATTAGGGTCACTGCTAATTGAATTGAGAACCTAGAGGGTCACACACAACAACTTGGTTACATGAGTTAAGACTTTAAAATGATTAAACGAGTTAATCGGGCCAAGAGGGTTCCACACGTGTGGCTCACATGAGTGGCACGTGTCCTTGTGACACGTGTCTCACACGTGTGTAAATATATGTGTATATTTATATATATATATTAAATAATTAAATGTGTTAATTATTTAATGGACTTTGGTTTAATTTTGAATTAAAAAGAAAGTCTTAATTTGGAGAAAATTAATCTAGTTAATTAATTATGAATTAATTAATTAGATAAAATAAGTTATTTATTTATTAATAAATAAAGTATAATAATATCCAAAAAGGGTTTTGATATTTTAGGTCTCTTAAAAGTTGATTTGAATTAGAATTCAAAGTCAAAGTCAAAATTAATTGATGATCAAGAAATAGGAGAGGAGGACCAAAATCCTTATCCCATAAGGACTAGGGATTTTTGGCCACCCCTCCCTTTCCTATATATAGGGGAGCTCATGCTCCCCTTATAGAGTGATTGATTTCTTTTGGTTCATGTGTTGAACACCATCCTTTCTCCAAGATAAATTAAACCCTAGGTTAAGCCTAAACACTAACTAGAGAACTAGCATCCTTACTAGTTAGATTGTAGTCAAGTTGGTGGACTATCTCTAGAGAGCTTCAAGTTAGAAGTTTTGAAGATTCGAGCTTTACCAAGGAGAGGGGATCAAGCCGCGAGAAGAGCGTTCTTTTGTTGCTTGAAACACTTCAAGAAAGATTATTGAAAAGTAAGTTTCTAATTTCTACGAATTATGATACATGATTGCGAGTTCAGGATCCTTTTGTTGGAAAAATTTTAAATTTCCGCTGTTTTCTGATTCCAGTTTTCCAACAATAAGATAATATGGTTTTCACCATGAAATCTTCTAAAGTGGATACTGATCCATTTACCCATTAGTAGGCACTGTCAGATTTGGAATCTGGACAGTGAAAGCAAACTATGAAATCTAAAATGATTCCATGTAATCAAACTAAGTTTAGACCTTAGTTGAACTACTTGATAGGATCAAGCTTGCCTTATCAATATGAGATTGATGAAGACATAAATATGGAACATCCAAGGATTTCACATTTAGTGGGAGTAAGCAAAAGGTTTGCAGGCTCCAAATGGTCAATTTACGAAATTGGACCAGGCTTCTAGGAATTAGAGTATTCGAATTAGTGAAATAGTCAAAGTCGTTTGACTTAAAATTCGAGCATAGCGTGTACAAGAAAGTGTTAGAGACTAAAAGTTCAACTTTTGGTACTTTACAAAGATAACATCCTTCTCATTGGGAATTTGGAGGATGACATAAAAGTAACCAAAGCCTGGTTAGGAACCATTTTTAGATGAAAGATCTTGGTGACAGATCCTACATTCTTGAGACAAATATCTACTGAGATAGATTTAAGAGAATGATTGGATTATCAAAGTCAAGGTACATAGATAATTTACTAAAAGAGTTTAGTATGGAAGATTCCTACAGAATTCCCAATGGACAATGGAACATCTCTTTTGAAGAGGATGTGTCCTAAAATAGCTATGAGAAAATTAGAATGTCCAAAACCCTTTTTAGGAAAAGGGTGCATAATGTATGCAAAGCTATGTACTTGATAAGATATGGCTACCACATAGCGTGATGGGCCGGTTCTAAATGTAACCTTAGAGAAAGTCACTGGATTGCTGTAAAAATACCCTCTAAGTACTTTAGAAGAAATGAGGATATATTTTAAAAGTCCGGCAATATCTTGTCATTAAAGGACTGTTTGATGTAATCATTGCATCAAAACATAGATAATTAGTGATCTATGAGAGGATATGCATTATGCCTAGATGGCAGAACAGTGTTTTGGAAAGGAGTTCCAATCGAGAGGCACTGAAGATTCGACTATTAAAGTTGAATACTTAGTCATATGGAATACCGCCAAGCGAAGTGTTGGGTAAGAAACTCCATCTAATGAGTAGATGAAGTTCCTAGCATGAAACATCACCAATATTATATTGTATGATTAAATGGATGGTTGCTCGAGTAAGAGAACCAAGATCTCACCAAGGGACCAGACGCATGATTATGAATCACGCAAATAAGGAAATCGTGTTTCCTTAATGATGTGAAAATTGAAAACATTCACATCAGCAGAGAATATAGGAGATACACTTTGAAAACACCAAAAGTCAATAAGGCTCTAAAGGTGCATCTTGGGAAGATGAGACCTAGAATGGACCTGAAAAGCTTTTACGGGTAAGTGGGAGATTGTTGGGAATAGTGTCCTAGAAAGCTGTTATGCTTTGGGACTTTCCCTATATCACAGACAATCTTTGAATGATATACGATTGATTGTAAGCACAGGCAAACACTTCTTATATGCTAATACGTGTTTTGTGCGTTTCCATTACGTGTGCATGTCTAGAACTCCCCTAATCCGATGAGGCTGTTAAGAACTTTGTCATTATGGGAATGACACATGAAACAAGTTCTTAACTCCATAGATGAGGATTAGAAACTTCTCCAAGTTAATAAGGCCGATAGATAGTGGGAGTGTCGACTTTGCCTCTGTTGAGAGTTGCTTGTGTAGTTGTGTCCTTAAGAAGGATCATCCTGTTTCATGGGGTATAAAGTGCATAAATTGATGCGTACACAATACACAAGGGTGCTTGTCATAAGAACAAGTTCACTGAGAGTGCCCCGCATGAGAAGATTCCTAAATCGGAAAGGACGTTACTAGAACTTCCAGATTAGGAAATATCTCACATGTCAATGACGTGAGGAATTAATCCTTAGACTTGAGATTCCACATTGTCTCATATGAGCTAACTCTATAATCTTTGATACTGGCTCAAAAGGGTGTCGCCATATAGACACTTGAACCACGGCCTATATTGGGATTACATAAGTGGCATATGAGAATTGTTGGAATCAATAAAGGACATACACTTGCTGTAGGCAAGATGATCTCTTATTACACAAGTCAAACATTATTTCGTCCTAAAATCCTTGCGCAAGGTGGTTAGATCAAGACATCAAGAAAATGGGGTTTTCTTGGATTGAGATCAAATGGAATATGAAGGGAACTTTGTTTTAAGATTAAGATTAGTAGGGCTCTCCATATTCCCATGCCCTAGATCTTAATCGAGAGATAGGATGGTAGGAGGATCGTATCCCACATGATGTCATTGATTGAAAGGATCTTTCGAATATACATTCACATTTCGGGTAGGGATCACACACCTGTTGCTAGACTATGGTCGTGTGACCTGTGAGGTAATTAATTAATAAAGTGTATTAACTAATTAGGCTCAGTGCTTACTGAAATTGAACCTAGAGGGTCACACACAAATACAGGGTTCAAAGGGTATTGTTAGAAAGATCAAGTAATTGATCTAAACGAGACCACATGTGTATGGTACACGTGTGGGAGTCAAGAGCGTGTTTGGACGCGTGACTCCAATTACAGAATTGGATCATGTGTTAATTCATTGTAGAATTAATTATTAAGTCCAAATATAATTAATTAGATAATTAATTATAAAGCAAAGATATAATTAATTGGAGAATTAATTATAAATCCCTAAATAGAATTAATTGGAGAATTAATTATATATCAAAAATAAAATTAATTGGAGAATTAATTTTAGGCCATTAGAATTAATTAGTGAATTAATTCTAAAGTTTTTGAAAGAATTAATTGGAGAATTAATTCTAAGTATTTAATTATTTACTTGTTCTAATTTGATTAGAACAGATAAGTAAATAAATAAATATCTTCTATTTTATTATTCTAATAAAGTATTAATTCTAATATGATTAGAATAAATATTATTGGGATAAGATATTTAATTATTACTAGAATAATTAAATATTCCTAAATTAGTTAGGAGCTCTTTTTCTATAAAATAAATATCTTATTTTAGAGAAGATATTATTTTACTTGGAGAGAAAGAAAAGATAGAAGAAAAATCAAAGTAGGAGACCATCTCCTATAAGACCTAAGGGTTTCGAACCCTACCTATAAAAGGGTAAGGGGCTCGATTATTTGAGACTTACACATGATTGGAGATCACGTCCAACCTTCATGGAATTTTAGGGATAATTCTCTTGCTCTCTTTGTCTCGTTTCTGTTTCTTTAATACGCATGTTATAGTACTAGCATACTCACTAACATGATTGAATCTAGGTTGGTGTGGATTAATACTCTAGAAGATTTCTACTTTGGAATCTCGAAGAAAGAATCGATCAAGTAACGGGGATTCATGCCGCATGAAGAACGTTTGAGGGCGACTCAAAATGTTTCAAGAAAGCTTCAATTATTGTAAGTTTCTTGATATCCCACTTTGTTTTGAAACAAACATTGTAAGACCACGATCCCTTTTGGAAAAATTTTTAAACTTCTGATGCTTTAACTCTGCTGTTTCCAATAGTAAGCAAGCAGGACGTGAGTTTCGTGACACTCACGCCTGTCGAACTCCTTCCTCCACCAACCTCCTAGTGGGTTCCGGTACATCCTAGATGTGGAGATCATGAACGAGAGGTGTTTCCGGCAACCCCTTGGTCGACCCGGGTAGGGGTGAACAAAAATCGAACCGATAACCGAAACCGAATCGAAACCGTACCGAACCGCTACTAACCGAACCAAACCGAACCACTTTCGGTTCGGTTTCGGTTAGTAGTATTTTATATTTTCGGTTTCGGTTCGGTTTCGGTAAAAACCGAACGGTTTTCGGTTTTTACCAAAAACCGAACCATGCCCCTTATAACGTTTTAAATTTCTCACCCACCCCTTCATTCTCATTTTAGGCTTTTACAATTACTTTCACCTGTCAAGGCTCCCGCTCTACTTTCCGTCTTCAGAGTTTAGATCTAGGGTTTTCACATTTTTCTCACGCCACCAAGAGTCCAAGATGACAAGGCCGGCAGCCGCCACCACCACCAATCGTTTGAGAATCTCCAGCCTCCCCTACCCTGAGTAACTCAATACCCACCATGTCGCCGCCAACCCCAATCACCGCCACCATCACTGGAAGCCACCGCAGCCGCACTGCCTTTTGAAGTTTGCACATTCTTTTGTTTGTGTTTTTTTCTTGAGACTTGATTTGTGTTTTCCAAGTTGGGACTTTGATTTTGTGTATCTTGATTTTCTTGCATCTTGATTTTTTTTAAGTGCAGTTGTGAAGTTGTGGACTGTGGTGAATGAAGAGTGAAGACATTTAATTCATTAATTGTGTAATTTAGGTTGTGGGGAATGGAATTATTGTGGGTTATTATGTTTTGTTTTTTAGGTCTTTTGTTTTAATTGGCATTCAGATTTCAGTTTCTACCTCCGATCTTCAAGTTTCCTTATTTTCTTCAACTTTTTTTATGCAGTTCGGTTTTTTCGGTTATTAACCGAAACCGAACCGAAAAAATCGGTAAAAACCGAACTGAAACCGATCAAGATCGGTTCGGTAAACGGTTAGCTAAATTCAAAAACCGAACTTTCGGTTAACCGAACCGAATAACCGAAAGTTCGATTTTTTACCGAATGTACACCCCTAGACCCGGGTGCTCTGTCTCTGAATCTCCAGGGGCCATCATATCATGTACAAGTTCAAAAGACCTATCTTTCAAGGTCATAGCTCACGACAAGTTCAAAACGTAACAAACGCCTTTCAAAAAAAATCAAAATGTAGCGTATATACATATAAAAGCGATTTTCAAAGTCTTTCACAAACGGGACAAGCCCTCAAATACTTATCATGCACGTATCTATCATATAGTATATGTAACAGCCCAAAACAGGGCCTGGATGAAAACAGTAAGTTAAGGCAGTGGTAAGGCTTTTATAGACCGTGATCCAACTTTTTGAATCATCATGCATTGCATTCTTACATGAACTTTGTGCTCGTATATGATCTGACATGCTTTAAGGGGGAATTCTTGACCTTTGATACAGTTTACTATTCATAACCCGAGCCTACTTTGTTCATATTACTATTCGAACCCTAGAGGTTCATCACACATGTTTCCCAATCGTTTGAACTGGTTTCCCGAACTCAGAAAGTCTTTCTTGAGCCATAAGGGTATTTTTGGAACTTACCAACCAAAGTTACTATTCATCAGAAAATGAGCTTTTGATTCTGATACCTTTTCTACCCAAGTTTACAGTCGAATCGATCCTTGAATCGAGACGAGTCTTTTGAAATCATTCTTGGCTTGGAAATCCATTCCGGAACTTTGTTTTATTGAAAATGTTTTTGAAAACCCTAGTTTACTATTCCTTTTACGAACGGTTTTCATTCGGAAAATGTTTTCTCTTCGGATTTGCACTACTTGAGCTATTTCAAGATTTTTGAGATGTTTTACAACTCTTGATTCAAGTCCTAGCTTGAAATTTTGAAGCGTACATTCGTACGTGAGTATTCACTATTCATCCTACGTTTTCAACTTTTTAACGGTAAAACGTTTTATAGTCGATTTTGGACTCAAAACGCTTCTCGATTTATTTCTTGAATTTTGGAAACAATCCGGACTTGAAAATCATTCTTGAAAGTCGTTTTTCACTCGTGTCGAGTTTCGAGCTCAAAACTTTTATTCTCTAAAACTAATGTATCTTTCAAACGGTAAATCCGATTTCGATGAATGAATATGCGTTTCGAAGCTAATTTTCTTGCCGTCGGAATGGTTATACTTCCAGCCACTTATCCTCGAGCCTTGGGGGACGAAATTACAGAAATACCCCCAGCAGTCCCATTTTACCTTCATAATGCCTAAAGCTTCCAAGAGAAGTTATTCCACTTTTGCTCTCCTACCCTTAAGCCATCTCTATTTGCAAGGTGAGGGGCTTCTTCACAACTATAAATACCCCTCCCATGGCATTTCATTCCTTGCTCAAAGTCTTGTGTTAACAAGCACTCCTCTCTCCCTCCTTTCCCTCATTGCCGTCGGCATCCCCTCCCCTTAGCTAGGTTAGTTTGTTTTGTTTTATGTTATGTTTAGTTTAGTTTATGTTTTTATGTTATGGTATGTTTATATTATGTTTAGGTTGGGTCTTAGGGTCTTCCCTAAGCCATATAGGATTTTATTTTATGCATTTATTATATAGTTTTCATGATATGTTTTGATAGTTGTTTATATGTTTTAATTGTTTAGTATATGCTTGAATATGTTATGAATTGCTCTAGTATATGCTATGATCATGTGATATGATTGTTATATTATGAGAATTGATGCATGATTATGGGATTTGAATTATGTTCATGCATGCTAGCTAATGGAATAGTGATTTGCAATTAATTATGTCACAACTTGTTACATGTTGATATTGGAATTAAATTGTTACATGCTACATGCCCAAAGGTTCATGATATATGATATGATATGATATGATATATGTTGTGACATGTTGTCACATTGCTATATGATTCTTGAATTGATTTGAGCTTATGATATGATTTGGATTAATGGATTAGTGCCTTGATTATGTTATACACTTTAATAGTGTCACATGTTATAACCTAAGATAGAATAGTGTTTCATAACTTGATCTTATGCCTTAATTGGACCTCTTAACCATAGGTTATACCTTTAACCTAGATCACACTTGATTATATTAACATGAACTTGAAACTATAGGTTATAATCAAGATCATAATTTGATTAGGGTGTGTGTGTGTGTGTGTGCATGCCGTGTGTGTGTATGTGTGTGCATGCCGTGTGTGTGTGGGTGTGTGTATAGTAAGGGTTTGACCCGACCCTTTGACCCGACATGTGAATAGTAACCTATGAATAGTAATCGTGAATAGTAATCTTGAATAGTAATCTTGAATAGTGCTTTTGAATAGTAAAAATGAATTAAAACTTGTGCTTTCCTAATAGACATTTGCACCTAGGGTTTCCATATCCAGGGTCTAAAATGTGTTTTCAAAATGTGTTTTCTTTCGTGGACTTGTTTTATAACTTAAGGTTTGCGATAGGATTCATAATTTGACTAAAGCTTACTCGGTTATAGTAAGATCATAGTCTAACGTTAAGAGTAACTCACTTTGACGTATTCCTTTGTGTGTTACTTTTCTTGAATACCTTAAATGGTATTACTCTCTTGTGTTACATGTTCCTTGTTCATTGTTTCATGCATTTCATATGCATCTTGGTTAGTAGTGGGTCTTAGTTCTTAAGCTCACTCTAGTACACCACCTACAGGAGTTAAAGTTGAGCACTGGGATCCCCAGGGCACCGCATAATCTGTCTACCTGCCTTTTGTTACTATTAGGTGAGGTGAAGTTATAAATGTTTCCCAACTGGAACCACGATTATACTATCGTATCATATGTTTTGAAATTCAAAGTTAAACCTCGTTTTGAACTATCCCTTTTATCGGGACATTCTCTTGAAAGGATCATTCATACTTTAATAGTATACCTTGATCTACAGCACATGTTTTCCAAAGTTCTGCATTCTTGTTCAAAGACAGTTACATGTTTTGCATATGTTTTCAAAGTACAGTTTACAGACAACATCACATGTTTTCAGACAGAATCATATGTTTTGCAGACAGAATCACATGTTTTCAGACAGAATCATATGTTTTACAGACAACATCATATGTTACAGTTACAGTTTCACATGTTATTGTTAGCATACTGGAGTGGTACTCTGGTCACTGCTAATTCTTAAATGCAAGCATACAGTTTACAGTTTGGGCCCGGCGGTTATGTGTGCAGGTGATGCTCGGGAGGTGAGCACCAACGACATCACCAATACCGGCCGCCACACTTAGACTATTGACACCGACTTTTAACAGGAGGTTTGTTAAGTCAGGACAATCTGTCTGGGAACGGACAGCAAATCTGTTCCCATTACATGTTTACAGGTC
This sequence comes from Lantana camara, assembly GCA_037501455.1. NCBI lineage: Eukaryota > Viridiplantae > Streptophyta > Magnoliopsida > Lamiales > Verbenaceae > Lantana > Lantana camara. The sequence continues at coordinate 71,227,284 of CM074860.1, forward strand.
GCCTAGGGCTAGCTACCCGAAGTGACAACCGGTGGAGGATGGTGCATGTTTGTATGTGTTGGTAAGAGTTGTTGTTGACCTTGGTCCGATAGTCTACTAGGTGCGGAGTTGTTGTTGACCTTGGTCCAATGCTCTACTTTATGTGGGGTTATTGTTGATTTTGGTCCGATACTCTACTATACGTGGAATTATCGTTGATCCTGGTCCGATGCTCTACCGAATCATGTTTTCTGGAGTAAGGATGGAGGAGCCTAGCTTGTGGGCAAAATTCTGTTTCATAAAGGATGGTTCATATCTGGAAAAGTTCACTTTACCCTTATCCCGTTTTATGAAATAACTATGAACCATCAACAGCATATGTGTGCGCGTGTGATAGCATTCATGAAAATGTTTTATAACGTGCATTCTTTTACAGCATCACATTCAAAGAGTTTTATCAACCGAACTTGTTTCGAGTTCTTCTTTAAAGCATTGCATTTAACAGTTTCGAACTTTACTTCAAGTTCTTTATCACTCAGCACTTTCTTTAAAGTATTCCCTCAATTAGTCCTTTTGACTAATACCTCTCCCGTTTTCTTGCCTCGTGGTTTCAGGTCTTGCAGCCGCAGTTTAGAGGTATCTTGAAGCTCTAGATTATCATTTTTGTTTCAGTCAGGACTTAGTATTACTTCCTTTTGTGTCCTGCATATGTTTTATGGCTGCATCACTTTATGTCTCTGTATATGTTTCTGAATACTTGAGTATCTTTGTTATACTCATCCTGCTACTCTGTTACCGATATTTTGAACTCTGCTGTATCGGTACTTATATGTGAATATGTTATATGTTCTGATATGCCGAGTCTCTCTTACACGATCAATATGTTCTTGCTTGTTACATGCCATCACGCACATGTTTTGAAAAGTTTTAAAATACTCTGATTTTCCGCTGCATAGCTACATCGTTGTGCATGTATAGTTCTGATAGATAGATGTTCGCTGGAGTATTTCTTGAGTGATGGCTCACACCATTATTTGAGAGGTGCTTCAGTGCGGGGGTTGAGACGCCGCTCTCCTCTTGTTCTGGTACGGGTGGGGGCGTTACAGCCTGAGGTGGTATCAGAGCATCGGGTTAAGTAAGAAGAGACTTAACCTAGATTGCTCTCATGTTGCATCATGGATCGTTCACGCATTGTATCCAGGATCATTCTCATATTGCATCGAGATAGGATTATTGGGGATTGCATGGTTCTGTTATCTGGATTTCATATCTGTGGTATCTTCTGTATAGCTATGGCAGTTCAGCCACACCAGGATCCCAATCAGCAGATGGATGAGGCTTTCTTTGAGCAGTTTGAGGCCCCGCGTACTGTGGCAGTTTCTCGCCGTGGAGGCACTCGTTTCTACACCTGGCGCAGGTCTAGGAACAGTGGCAGGCCTGGGTATTCCTATCCTAACAGAGTTGTGCACTATCTCGAGTCTGAGAGAGATGGTTACTTTCAGGAGTATCAGAGGACCCGTGAGGTCAGGTTGGAGTCTCTGCGCTATCAAGATCAGTCACTGCAGTACCAGATTGACAGGGACATCGCTCGTGAGCATGCTGCAGAGATGACTCATATTGTTGATCAGAGGGCTGCTCGTATTGCTGAGCTGGAGGCAGGTCTTATGCAGATGACTATCGATCGCGACACCTCTATGGAGCGTCACCAGCACTACCGTGCCCGCGTGAGAGCTCGCCTGTATGATACCTATCACTTATCCGATGAGCAGGCAGTTGAGGAGGTCGAGGGTCAGGATGTCAGTCAGGCCTCTCAGGAGCCCGAGCCTATGCAGGATCAGTCTGATGGAGGTGATGGAGGATCTGATGATGATGATGATGGCGGAGATGAGCCAGCAGGACACGGACATGGTGAGGTCGTTGCTGTTTCTGATGACACCACCAGGGGTTCTTTGGACCACAGTTATCAGGGTTGATTGCTGATAGGAGATTTCTATATATAGTACTGATGCATATATATACTATCTATGGATGGCGGACGTATAGCCGGGACAGTTCAGGACTGACTTTTGGATGAGGGGATGTATAGCTCTGGTAGATGATCCCCGACTTTTGGCACCACGGATGACGGTTCAGATGATTTGGTACCTACTAGGTTATTTTCAGCAGGGTTGGACGGATTGGTAAGGCCTGTAAGGGAGTCAACTCGATGGTATCGGGTCCTCCCCATTTTGAATTAATACTGTTAACATGTGGCCTGTAGTAAATTTTACCAAACCTTGCACAGTTATAACACTTTCGGCTTTATGTTGAATATCTGTTTACTGCTTTCCATAACTGTCATTGCATGAGTCTTAGAGTTGCTTCAAGATACCATTAGGACCGTTGATAGGATCATGCCATTTCATTTATTGATAGCATGCTATTATTCTTGATATGTTGAATACGCTTCTGGATATGTTGATCATGTTACAGTTCTTGTTGATATGACAGTACACGTTTTGTTCCCGTTTTACATGTTGATCATGTTTTGGGATATGTTATACATGTTTCTGATATGTTGATATGTTACCCGAGCTTCTGTTCTCGTTTATATGATGTCTGACAATTGTTTCTGATTACATGATATGTTTGGAGATCTTGAATCTTTGCTGACATGTTGTTATGGGAATATGTTGTTCTCATACTTATATGTGACTACGTGGAAATGTGAATACGTGGTTATGGATTCTGTGAATCATTATATGTCATGCATCGAATATATGTATCTGAATGCTTATGAATTCAGTAACAACATGCCACCGAGAAGAGCACCCCGGAATCGTGTACCACCACTGCCACCCCAAAGAGATGTCACGCCACCCCCTGAACGGGAAGGAACTCCGGAATTAAGGGATGTGCTACGACAATTTATGAGGGCTTGTGCACCGAGAGATAACCCTCCTAATGAAAGGTCATTGGAGAAGTTTCTGAGGATGAATCCACCTAAGTTCTATGGAGAACCGAACGACATAAAGGCTGAGAATTGGATTATGAGTCTTGAGAAGATTTTCGAGGCTATGGAGATCTACCCAGAGGATCGTGAATGAGTTCGATATGCTACTTTTCTTATGGAAGGAGTTGTATACAATTGGTGGAAGCACGTTCAGCACATGTGGATTGAGAATAACGTTGAAGGAAGTTGGGATGAGTTTATCAGAGAGTTTCAGCAGAAGTATACGCCTCAAGTGACTCGTGATGCACGAGAGGCTGAGTTTATGAGTCTGGTTCAGGGAACTATGAATGTGATGGAGTATGAGGCTAGGTTTGTGAGGCTAATCAAGTATGCGCCTCATATTCTGACTGATGAACGTCGCAAGACGAAGAGGTTTATCGATGGACTGAAGCCTGAATTTCGGTTGGCACTTGCTTCTTTGGTTATTGAGACCTACAACCAGGCTGTTGATAGAGCGCTAAGGGTTGAAGCTGCACACAAGGAGATCAAGATAACTACTGCACGTCAAGGACCTTCTAACCCTAAGCCTTATCAAGGGAATAAGCGACCTTCCGGATCTTTTCTCCAAGGAACGGGAAAGAGGCCAATGGTAACACCACATCGTCAGCAGCAGAATGCTCCACCGAAACAGCAAGCACAGAAGCAGAAAGCGCCACAGCAGTATCAAAAGGCGCCACAACAGCAGAGAGCACCTCAGCCAGGTCCAGAGGAAATTGTTTGCCAATATTGTCGCCAAACGGGACACATTGAGGAGAACTGTCGCAAGAAAACTGGACAGTGTTTCGCGTGTGGTTCCCCTGAGCACCAGATGGATAGTTGCCCGCACAAGATCAGGAGATTTGGGGTCCAGGATAAAGGAAAAGGAGTGGTGGGTACGACGAACAAATCGGTGGTCAGAGGCAGAGCTTATGCTTTGGATGGTAAGGAGGAGGTTGATCCTTCGTCTGTGGTGGAAGGTATTGTGCACATTCTTAACACGCCAGTTAAGGTCTTGTATGACCCTGGTGCCACGCATTCTTTTGTTGCTTCTGAATTATGTGCGCATTTACAGTTTCCGCTTGAATACTTGCCATATAAATTTGAAGTGAGTTCTCCTTTGGGAACTTGCCTTGTTACGGATCAAGTATATAAACGCTGCCCTATATGTATTGGTACCCGTTGTTACCCGACGGATCTTATTGAGTTGCCGATGACAAGATACGATGTTATATTTGGTATGGATTGGTTGTCTAAGTACCGAGCTAAGTTGGATTGTTACAAGAAAGAGATCATCTTGGAAGAAGATGAAAGTCGGACATCAGAAGGGAAAGTTGAGAAGTTATCAGTGATTTCTTCGATGGAAGCTAAGAAGTTGATTCAGAAAGGAGCTAGCGGATTTGTGGCTTATCTTTTGAATAGACGGAAAGATCAACTTAAGATTGAAGAAGTGGAAGTGGTGAATGAATTCTTAGGTGTGTTTCCTGAGTATTTGGAGTCGTTACCTCCTGACCGATAGTTGGAATTTACGATCGAGACGATATCAGGAGCTGAGCCGTACTCGAAGACACCTTACAGAATGGCACCAGCTGAATTGGATGAACTGAGAAAGCAATTGGACGAGTTGATTGAGTCAGGATATGTTCGACCGAGCACGTCGTCGTGGGGAGCGCCTGTGCTTTTCGTTAAAAAGAAGGATGGATCATTCCGTTTATGCATTGACTATCGGGAGCTGAACAGGATGACAATCAAGAATAAATATCCTCTCCCCCACATCGAAGAGTTGTTCGATATACTGCAAGGATCAAAGGTCTACTCCAAGTTAGATCTTAGACAAGGGTATTATCAGTTGAAGATCAGGAAAGCAGATATTCCGAAGACTGCTTTCAACAGTCGATACGGACATTATGAGTTTGTAGTAATGCCGTTTGGTTTGACAAACGCACCAGCTGCATTCATGGATATGATGCACCGCATATTCAAGCCGTTTCTCGACAAGTTTGTAGTGATCTTCATCGACGATATTTTGGTATTTTCAAAGACACCGGAGGAACATGCTGAACATCTTCGGATCGTGTTACGCACTTTGCTGGATCACAAGCTATATGCAAAGTTCAGTAAATGTGAGTTCTGGCTTGAGAGAGTTACGTTTCTCGGACACATCATATCAGGATCTGGAATCGAAGTAGATCCCTCGAAGATCGAGACGATTATGGATTGGAAGTCACCGAAGAATCCTTTAGAAGTGAGGAGTTTCTGGGATTAGCTGGTTACTACCGGAGGTTTGTCCAAGATTTCTCGAAGATAGCTACACCTCTCACTAAGTTGACAAAGAAAGAAGGGAAGTTTGAATGGACGGAAAAGTGTGAGCAGAGTTTTCAAAGATTGAAGGAGATGCTAACAACTGCACCCGTGTTAGCGTTACCAGAAGGAAAAGAAGGATACACAGTCTACACCGATGCTTCGAAAGAAGGACTAGGAGGAGTTTTGATGCAGAATGGAAAAGTGATTGCGTATGCATCAAGGAAACTCAAAACGCATGAAGTCAACTACCCGACTCATGATTTGGAGTTAGCAGCGATAATTTTTGCTCTGGGGAAGTGGAGACATTACCTGTATGGAGTTACGTTTGAGATCTTTACTGATCATAAGAGCCTGCGTTATCTATTCACTCAGAAAGAGTTGAATATGCGACAAAGGAGATGGATGGAATTTCTGGAGGACTACGATTACATTATTCAATACCATCCAGGAAAGGCGAATGTTGTAGCCGATGCACTAAGCAGGAAAGTTCATTTGGCACAGATTTCTGCCAACCCCGAGGTTGATCAAAGAGAAAGAATGGAGGTGATAACTAAAGCTCGAGTCGCGAACATTGTGAAGATATCACCTTTGAAAGAACAAGTGCTGGAAGCTCAGAAGAACGACGAGTGGATCAAGAAATGTCTCGAATCGAAGGAGAAAGATGATGAGACCAAGTTCAAGGTTGATGAACATGGAATATTGAGGTACAAAGGTCGAGTATGCGTACCAACTGTTTTGAGGAAAGAGATTCTCGACGAAGCGCATAAGACTAAGTACACGATACATCCCGGAGGTACTAAGATGTATCAAGATGTTAAGACTCAATTCTGGTGGAATGGAATGAAGAGAGACATAGCCAACTATGTCAAGAAGTGCTTAACTTGTCAGAAAGTTAAAGCTGAGCACCAGAAGCCGAGTGGGAAGTTACAACCATTATCGATTCCGACTTGGAAGTGGGAGCAAATCACGATGGATTTTGTCACTGGATTACCCAAAGTCAGAGGAGGACAAGATAGTATCTGGGTGATCATTGATCGATTGACAAAGTCAGTGCACTTTTTGCCAGTTAAGACGACGGATAAGGTCAACACGTTGGCAAAGCTGTATCAACAAGAGATTGTTAGACTACATGGAGTTCCGAACAGTATAGTCTCGGACAGAGATCCGAAATTCACATCGCACTTGTGGAAAGAAATTCAGACTTTGATGGGGACGAAGTTGAACTTCAGTACTACAGCGCATCCTCAGACGGATGGACAATCAGAAAGGATGATTAAGTACTTGGAAGATATGCTAAGAGCTTGCGCTTTGGACTTACAGGAAAGTTGGAAAGAGTGTTTACCTCTTGTGGAGTTTGCATACAATAATAGTTATCAAGCTTCTATTAAAGCTGCTCCATATGAAGCTCTGTATGGAAGGAAATGCAGATCCCCGTTGTACTGGGATTTGGATGAAGCAAGATGTACTGAGGAAGGACCGATCAGAGTGAATTCAGCTAAATGGATAAGAGAAGCGACAGAGAAGATTCAGATCATTCGCCAGAGAATGAAAGCTGCCCAGGACAGGCAGAAGAGTTATGCTGATCGACGAAGAAGGGATTTGGAATTCGCAGTGGGCGAAAAGGTATTTCTGAAGGCATCACCAAGGAAAGGGTTTTCCCGAATTGGAAAAGGAGGAAAGTTAAACCCGAGATATGTTGGACCATATGAGATACTAGAGAGAGTCGGACCGACAGCTTATAGATTGGATTTGCCTGTAGGTCTAACAGGAATCCACAACGTATTTCATGTATCTCAGCTTCGCAAGTGTTTCTCGGATGAGACAGAGGTTGTGCAGGTAGAGGAGATACCTTTGGAACAGGATCTGACTTATGTTTTGAAGCCCGCTAAGATTCTAGACAGGAAGTTTCAAGAGCTGAGGAATAGGAAAATTCCTTTAGTTAAAGTCCTTTGGAAGGGACATGAGACAGAAGAGGTAACCTGGGAGACAGAAGAGAAAATGCAGAAACATCACCCTGAGTTGTTTGCAGTTACAGCAGAAGAATCTGAGGACAGATTCTCTTTAAGGAGGGGTGATTGTAACAGCCCAAAACAGGGCCTGGATGAAAACAGCAAGTTAAGGCAGTGGTAAAGCGTTTATAGACCGTGATCCAACTTTTTGAATCATCATGCATTGCATTCTTACATGAACTTTGTGCTCGTATATGATCTGACATGCTTTAAGGGGGAATTCTTGACCTTTGATACAGTTTACTATTCATAACCCGAGCCTACTTTGTTCATATTGCTATTCGAACCCTAGAGGTTCATCACACATGTTTCCCAATCATTTGAACTGGTTTCCCGAACTCAGAAAGTCTTTCTTGAGCCATAAGGGTATTTTTGGAACTTACCGACCAAAGTTACTATTCATCAAAAAATGAGCTTTTGATTCTGATACCTTTTCTACCCAAGTTTACAGTCGAATCGATCCTTGAATCGAGACGAGTCTTTTGAAATCATTCTTGGCTTGGAAATCCATTCCGGAACTTTGTTTTATTGAAAATGTTTTTGAAAACCCTAGTTTACTATTCCTTTTACGAACGGTTTTCATTCGGAAAATGTTTTCTCTTCGGATTTGCACTACTTGAGCTATTTCAAGATTTTTGAGATGTTTTACAACTGCTATTCCTCCATTTTTCCTTCAAGTGTATGAAATGAGAGGTTAAGGGAGTGATAGAGGGCTGAAATAGGGTTAATTGAGATCAAACATGGGTTAATTTGGTCAAAGAATGAATAAGTTATGCTCAAAATAGTCAATGGTGGCAGTTTCGCTCGCGAGGCTCGGTTTGGGCAAACTTCGGAGATTCAAACGGGCTTAGAAAAATACAAGGTTAGGTTCCATATCTATCAATTTTTGTTACAAGTCCAACTTGTAACGCCCCAGTTTTTCAGTTTAAAATAATGTGGCGTATTTGTTTATAAATGGCGCTATTTAATTATTTATTTATATGATTAGTTGTTTATAAATGATTATATTTGATTTAAACTATAAACTATTGTTACTTTAACTTAATTAATTTTATTTTACTTTGATACTTAGTGTTTAATTTCTTAATTAAGGTTTCATGTTACCATAACTATTTCCGTAATTTTGATAATCAATTTCAACATGTTATTAGTTGGCTTTAATTTATTTAAAATGGAACTTAAGTTTTAGTAATTAAATTATAACGTTATGAACTTGTTATTGTGCATGAGTGTTCTATTTGGGCTTCGTTCCTATATGTAATGATATCAATATGTCGTGAAAATTTAATATGTCGTAAATAAGTGTGTTATGAACATGCCTATATGCTCGGTTTATTTTTTCGGATTCATTTGACGTGTTAACGAATTTAATTTTGATTTGTTGAACCAAGTCGGGGGCTAACGAGCAATTAGCGCACCCTTGGTTCCGTACGTGATATCTTGAGCTCGGGAATTCGGATTCGAATTCCGTCACCTCCGTTGCCTTCGTATCGACGATTCGGAAACAATGGAACAAGTCTCATACCTTTTTGAAATCATTAAGACCTCCGAAATCCAACCGTAACGAGCAACTCGTGCAAGAAGAGCTCCTTTTGTTGACTAGTCTTCATGGTGCGACCCTTAACACTCCTCTAACCTAACCATACCTTAAACCATGACTTATGTACCTTGAGATAACCCCTTTCTCTCCCTTTTAGCTGCAAAAACCGAACCAAACCTTCCTCATTGCTGCTGCTTCTGATCGAGAAAGAAAGAGAGAAGAAAGGAGAAGAAAACCCTTGGCCATTCTTGTGATTTTGAGCTCAAATCACCTCCCTTCTTCTTCTAATCTTCAAGGTATGAATATTTATGTCTTCTCTACACTATTATGCTTGATTTCATCTATTTAATACATGATTTGGATCAGATTTGATTAGGGTTTGAGTGATGAGTTTGGTATGAACTTTTGGGGATTTTTGTTCTTGTGACCTATTTGCTTGTGTAGCTGATTTGCTTGCTTATACATGATCATATGAGCTTTTTTCTTGACCTATTTCTTTCCTAACGGATAGTATATGGTGTTAGGAGGATTTTATCTCTTGACCCTTTGATGAAATTATGAGATATGGAGCTCCAAACTTGATGACCAAACTGCTTCCCCTGTTTTTCGAACTGCTGCTGTTCATTTTGCTTTGTTGCTTGATCAAATGATCTTCTTTTCATGTGAATTTGCGTGGATCTTATGTAAACTCATTGCTCTATATGTTAACATTCATGCTTCAAGTATTTGGATCCATTTTAAGCCTCAAAACCGAAAGACATGGCTTGTTCTTATGCATGATCTATGACAGACTTGTTGCTGTTGCAATTGTGTGGTTGTTGGTCACCCTAATGTGCTTTAAATTGTGCCATTTTGCATATATATGATGTATATTAGTTGTTTAGTATGTTAGCATGCATTCCCCAAGGTTTCAGATCCAAATTCAATCCCTAAGTACTTGATCATGGCTGATTGAAACAATAGGGCTCTTATGTGCGATTTTGGCGACCCAGTTTTGCTTCATGATTTAGATGATCTTAACGTGTTATTTAGCCTTTTAACTCTAAATGAAATATGTTCCTAACATTCCAAATATGTTGTATATTAAGTTTCATAGCATTTGGAGTTGATTTGGTATGCTTTTGGATTGATTTGGTATGAGATCAGTTTTGCCGGAAAAACTCTGTGAATGTTTTAAGTTCTGTACCGTGACACCCCCGTGTCTCATTTACACTTAAGTGTGAAACACGGGCGTGTCACACCTTCTGGGCAGGTCTGTACTGAGCCACGGTCGTGGCTCAGTTTGGCTAAGAAGGGTGACACCCCCGTGTCCCTTCCCTTGCGCAGTCCTTGTTGCTTCCTTTTCGGTTTTTGATTTGTTTCACCTCTTTAATGACTTGATCTCCTTTTGTGATGAACTATGAACTTGTTTTGATATATGTTGGGAGCATTATGGTGTAATTTCATAGCTTTTGGATGAGTTTTAGGCATGCTTTTGCTTAATGCCGTTTATGTGTGTTTATATGTCGTTTATCAATCGCGTAACTCATTTTCTATATCATATGATTCCTTCTTGTTGTCAAACCTTGGAAATATGCTATCTTATGTAATATGAAGTGTGCAGTAGCATTTTGGGAGAGCTTGAATATGTTCTATGCTCCTATTTGAATTCTTGAATTAATTTGATTGCTGATATAAATTGATGAATTTGAATGAAAATGAATGAATGAGTGAATGACTTGGTTATACGATTTAAATGCCTTAATAGTGCACATGAACACTTTCATGACATAATATCATCTTTGTGCATTCATATCATGCTTCAGCATTGCCGTGCGTCATATGTGGTTCATTTAGAGTCTTGAGTCTCACGAACACGTCATGTTGTCTTTTGTACAGTTTATCTCCAGGGTGGAGAGATCTTGATCCTTCGGGCACTTGGTAACTCGTTCCTTGTTTCGTCACGGTTCAGGTGAGGGTGGTTTTGTTTTAGCTATGTAACAAACCCTACAACCCTTATGTGAAAAGCTTTGGCCAAAACCTTATGATTATATATATATGGTTTTCAAATGAAGTTATCGAGTAAATTCTTCTGAATTATACGTATGAGCGTATATAAGCTTAAAAATGGTTTTGTAATGAGGCTATGCTCCAAACCGTGTGTCTTTATGCTAGCTACGGATTCGGATGACACGGAGAGGTACGTATATAGCATATGCCGAGTTACACGGTAAAGTATGATTTCTTATTGTATGTATCCTATGTATGAATTGATATGTTTGGCGAGACACATTTATATTTATGATTGTTCGGGCCCCGGGACTTAGTATATGTGGCTAACCGAGGAAGCAAGGGCTGACGGGGATCCCATATACTAGTCCCAACCAAACTACGGTGATACCGGCCCTCGCTAGGAGGTTTAGCGGGGAATGGGAGCTGAGTGCCCTTGGGGGATTCATGTACCCCCATTGGCCTATGTATGAATCGGTGGCCGGGTCTTGCAAGCCCGTCCACCACCCGGAGGAAGAAGGTTAGTTATGATTTATGATTATGCTTATGAATATGTTTATGATATGATTTATGGTCTGTATGTATTATGAATATATTGCATGATCGCCTAATCAACATATTAATGCTAATTGTCGTACACGGTCAGAGTTTGGTTTGAGATTGTGCACGCTCACTCGCCGAGCCTTATGTATATGTATGATTTATGAATGTAACGAATTTAATATGAATTAGTCGTAAAGTTCGAGCATTGTTTATCCATTCTCTTGCCCTTTTTGGGAACTAAATTCAAATAAAACCTTGCTCGGGATTTATGACTTGCATGTGCATGTTTTATATATATGTATTGCTCCTGCTCACTCAGTCTTCTAGAGACTGACCCTCTCCCTCCCCAACATTTTAGTGTGCAGGTTTGACTTTGGAGTTTCGAGCTAGGCGGAGGGGTTTGGAGTCTTTAAGTTGGTCAAGTTAGGTTAGGAGAGTCTCTGCACTCACTCATGTATTGGAATTATGTATGTTTCGATCCTTTAGTATCCTGAACTTGAATATTTATGTAATTGTCATTGAATTGCTTTTACTGGGTTTTGCTATGAATTAAATGAGGCCTGAAGAGCCTAATTCTGGTTATGGTTGATATGTTTGAACTTTAGCTTTACGATGCATTATACTTTGTGGATTGGTTATCATTGCAGGGTCTAGCTCCGCCTGGCTTAGGAAGGTTTTTATGTTTGTCTCCCGTTCGCTATGGTTTGATATGGGTACGGATTAGCTGTTTCGTTACTCGTGTTGAGCCATAGTGCGGGGGATGTGGTGCCTCACGTGCGGGGTACTACATCCTTAAGTGGTATCAGAGCCCGGTTGCAAAACCGGTGTTCTTGAGTCGTGTTTGAGTCAGTTAGGTCGCACGGCATAGGAACAACTTGTTAATATGTACATTGCATCGATTTGGCATGAATATTTGATACTAATTGTTGGAAATTGCTTAATACATGTATACAATCTACGCTCTCATTTAGTTGTTTTAAATGTTGCAATTTGCATTCTATGTGCATTGATCCATTTAACTACGTGCCATAAGCATACACTAATCTCCATGCATCCATATTTGAGTTGATCTTTCTTATATAGGCTACTATCATGCAAACAAAGCTATAATTCACACCAACTACAATTGACAAAGTAACTTGAAGGTCGAGTGTTCAAATTCCACGGCTTGCACAATGGAGCCACCTATCATGGCTCGTATCATGGGAGGAAGCTTGGATCACGGGAAGGTTCATCAATCATGCCCCACCTACAAACCTTGAAGGTTCTTAACATACAAGAATTGCAAAGACTCAAGTTCTAATTTGAGGGATGCGTGAGACAACGAGAGGGGTGTGGAACTCTTCACCACCCCGATTCAGAAGACATTTAGTATAAGATTAAATGCTCCAAGGTTCACCGTTGAAGCTCCGAGTTTGGAATGGTTGGGAGATTGGAAGACCAAATTGGGAAGCTTCGAGGGATCGGATGCAAGATGTGTTAAAAAGGGTTCGACTCAACTCGGATACAAGGATTGGGAGCCGTTAATCATAAAGCTCACTATGAGGTCAAATATGGAAGCTCACTTGATACGAATATAAGCGTGGGATAACAAATGGACGCAAGGCAAAGAGACTTATGAGCATCGAGGAATACAAATTGCGTCGTCTTCTTGGAACCTTGGAACATGAAGACATCAAGAAACAAGCAAGAATGGAAAGCGTTATCATGGGTGAATTATGCGCGTAGATCGGAAACAAAGGATAATGTAGCACCCTAAACCCCAAGGCGCCACATCCCCCGCACTATAGCCTCGATCCACGTATGAAATGGACAGTTCATACATAAACCCAGACCACAGCGAACGGGTGACAATAAAAATGACGAGCTAGGCGGGACACTCTCCCCAACATAATTACTCAAAACAAACATGAATAGAAAAGCGGAAGCAATAAAGTCATTCTTATATATATAGGTACCATATTTATTACATAGATACATATAGGTACCCATTAACTATCAATACATTATCATATCTGGATAATATACATCAGTAAGTATTCAAAATGTGACAATAACGAGCATAACATGAAATGTCTCAAAGTATTATACATGAAAGGTGCTAAACTCGTGAAGATGCAAAAGACTCGAACAACGCCCGCCTAGCACGACCACACTCAAAAGGTACCTGAAAAGTGAAGTATCAGTCTACCGAAGACTGAGTGAGGGGCAATAAATATATATATCACACGTCACATGCAAGTTGTAGCCTCGGGTGAAGACTTTAGCATAAAATAGATATGTAATTCAAGAAGTTAATCTTTGCCCGAGATTACAACCAATCATTTTAACACGTTTATTTAATCATGCTTGTCAATGTCATGAACATGTGGCCCCGGCGAGCAAGGGCAATCTCCAACCGAACTCCCAATCGTGAACAATACGTGATCATGTTTGCTTGCTTGATAAATACGTGATCATGCAATTTATTTAGTGCTTACATAAACAATTTCATGCTTGAAATCATGCAATAACCCGAGGATAACCCGACATGCCGGATTAATCCCCAGTCTCCTTCTTCCTCCGGGTGATAGCGAGTTTGCAAGGCTCGACTATCCACGACATGGTGTGTGTAGAGGACATGACCCTCTAGACGCGGAACTCCTTCCACCACTAATCTCCTAGTGGCTTCGGGGGTGATCCCAACAATGTGAGGATAATTCAGGAGTTACCCGTCAGCCCTTGCTTTCCCGGTTGGCTCAAGAATTACCCTCGGGCCCACGTGCAATCATGTACTCGCCAAACATGCTTGAAATCATGATAATCAATACTTTCTTGCTTGGAAACGTTCATGGTTTGAAAATCATTTATAAGTATAATACGTTTTTGGCCGAAAACTAGCACATAAGGCTTATAGGGTTCGTTTTACCAAAACAAAACCTCACCTTTCTTGCAAAATATAATAAATAAGCGTTCTAAGGAGCTTGCTCCCCGTCCACGCCCTCGTGACCTGTGCAAATACGACGTACGTACGTGAGACATGAACTACAATGACCAAAATGTGACGAACGGCGGAAATGTGTCGAGACGATCATGAAAATGCAATGTGGTATGATAACATTTTGTTTCACATCATATTAGCACATATTATCGCAATTCGGGGTCAAAGAAGTCGTTGGATCGAGGGGCTATTTTCGTAAATTTATGCAGAAACTTTTGTTCTGCATTACAGGTGGGAACGGCCGTTCCGGGTCCCTTTGTAAAATGGGAACGGTCGTTCCCAAGAGTTCCCCAAAACGTGCCAGCGTTTTTCCCCTTAAAAACGCGTCTAGCCGGGAACGGCCCTTCCGGCTCCAAGGCCAAAATGGGAACGGCCGTTCCCGTAGTCGGCCGCGCGGTTTCAGTTTAAAAGAAGGGAACGCCCGTTCCCACTATGCCTTGAGGCTGGGAACGGCCGTTCCCTGTTTCTGCAACTTACAGAAACAGAGCAGAAAACAGGGGAAGGCTACGGGAATGGCACAACAAGCAACAAAAATCCATTTTTGATCCCCAAAAGCTATAATTTCTGGAAATATGATGCATACAACTTCAATAAATGATAATATAGCACTTAAACACATAAAACATGCAATAACCACAAGATTTCCAAGGTTTCAAGCTTATGATCAACCTTGATCATCCATGCCCAATATTCACATATTCAAGCTAGAAATCATGCAATAATTCATGATATGATCCTAGAATCATGCTTTGCACAACACATAATTCATATAACATGAAATTCCTAAACCCTAGCATGTCAAACACAATCAAAAATCATCCCTTCCATGCTACCAACCTTGAAGGTGAAAGAAATGAAGAAGTATGATGATGATGATGATGATGACTCCCAAATTCCTTGAAATATTTCTTGAAATCTTGATGATTGATTGAAAATCCACTCTTCCTTTTCTCTTCTTGAAATACCGAGAGAGAGATGAATATGTTTTGGCAAATTTTGGATGAAATGAGCTCAAGGAAGCTCATGGAAGACATTATTACGTGATTCATCCCTTGATTTTTGTGAAATGGTAGAAATTGCAATTTAATCCTTGGTCTTACGAAGTCATGCGATTAGGTATGCAACAATTTAAAATATGCTCAATCAAATCCCTAAAAGATTATGCAATTAAGTCCCTAGAATTATAGAAAATATTTAACTAGGGACAATTGGTAATTTTTATCACTCTCGGTATAAATTTCATGCAAGAAATATTTTCCGTGTCATGAAATAATATTTTCAATGATATGAATTCAAATAATTAACATAAATAATGTTTCGTGAAATTTATAAAAATATGAATGCCACGTAAGAATATATTATAAATTAAAGAAATAAAAACGCACACGTGGCGTGCTTACCTGTTCATCCGGAAACCGTGGCGTTACAACTCTCCCCCCCTTAGAAGAATCTGATCCCCAGATTCTCTAGTCTTGCTCGAACAACTCCGGGTGGAACCGTTTCATTTTATCCTCTGTTTCCCACGTCACTTCCTCGGTTTTATCGCTTCTCCACAAAACCTTAACCATGGGAATTCTCCGGTTTCTCAACTCTTGGAATTTTCGATCCATAATCTTAACCGGCCTCTGAACAAACGTCAAATTCGGTTCCAGCTCAACTTCTTCCACGGGGAGAATCGTAGTCTCATCGGGGTAGTATTTCCTTAGTTGTGAAACATGAAACACGTTGTGAATCCCCGTAAGACTCGGTGGTAGGTCCAGTCAATAGGCTACCTCGCCTATTCTTTCCAGAATCTCAAACGGACCTAAATAGCGAGGATTAAGTTTTCCTCCTTTCCCAATCCGAGTGAAACCCTTCCTTGGTGACACCTTCAAGAATACCCGGTCACCAACTTCAAATTCTAGATCTCTTCGGTGCTTATCGGCGTAGCTCTTCTGCCTATCTTGCGCGGCTTTCATTCGTTGCTGAATCATCTGAACCTTTTCAATCATAGCCTGAACAACTTTGGAAGGCCTTTTGAATCTTTCACCTCTCTTTACCCCTTCCTGTTTCGACCATTTCCATTCTTCCAAGTCGAAGAACAACGAAGATCGGCACTTTCTTCCGTAAAGTAACTCGTAAGGAGCCATCCCTATCGAAGCCTGAAAGCTGTTATTGTAAGCAAACTCTATCAAGGGAAGCTGTTTTGACCACGAGTTCTGAAAATCCATCGCGCAAGCACGAAGAAGATCTTCCAAATACCTGATTAACCTTTCAGTTTGGCCATCTGTTTGCGGGTGAAATGCTGTGCTGAACTTAAGTTTCGTTCCCAAGACAGCCTGTAATTCCTGCCACAACTTAGAAGTAAACCTCGGGTCTCGATCTGAAACTATGCTCACCGGAATACCATGAAGTCGAATAATCTCTCTGTTATAGATTTCAGCCAACTTCGGGATCTTATAGGACATCCGGACCGGTAGAAAGTGAGCAGACTTCGTAAATCTATCCACGATTACCCAAATTCCATCAAACCCGCCTTTAACCTTCGGTAACCCAGAAAAAAAGTCCATCGTTACTTGTTCTCACTTCCACTCGGGAATAGGGAACGGTTGTAGAAGTCCCGCGGGTTTTTGGTGCTCAGCTTTCACTTTCTGACAAGCCAGACAACGCTTCACGTACTCTGCCACGTTTCTCTTCATCCCGTTCCACCAATAATACTGTTTCAAATCCTTATACATTTTATTTCCTCCTGGGTGGATCGAGTAGGCTGACTTGTGAGCTTCTTCGAGTAGGACCCGTCTCAATTCCTCAGGTACTACTACTCTATTCTTAAACCGAAGCAACCCGGTCTCATCAAACCCAAACGAACTCTCCGGGTCATCCTTAGCTTTACCTACAAGCCTCTGCACTTCCGGATCCTTATTCTGAGCCTCAAATAACTGATACCTTAATTCCGGCTGAACTGTGATATTAGAAACCCGAGCCTTTAATATAATCAGGGCAACGTCCTCACTTTCCTTTATTTCCAAACTCGATACACTCGCCTTCCTGCTAAGTGCATCGGCGACCACATTGGCCTTCCCGGGATGGTACTTAATTGTACAATCATAATCTTCCAACTTTTCCATCCAACGCCGTTGCCTCATATTCAAATCCTTCTATGTGAATAAATACTGGAGGCTCTTATGGTCGGTAAAAATCTCAAAGGAAGTCCCGTAAAGATAATGTCTCCATTTCCCGAGAGCAAAGATCACGGCTGCAAGCTCTAGGTCGTGTGTTGGATAATTCCTTTCATATTCCTTTAGCTTTCGGGAAGCATAGGCGATCACTTTTCCTTTCTGAGTCAAAACACAACCTAAGCCTTCCTTAGAAGCATCTGTGTACACTGCATACTCTTCTGAACCCTCGGGAAGCGTTAACACCGGAGCTGAGACTAACTTTTCTTTCAGAAAATTAAAGCTTTGATCACACTTCTCATCCCAGACAAACTTAACATCCTTCTTTGTCAACCGGGTTAACGGTGCCGCAATCTTGGAGAAGTCCTGAACAAACCTTCTATAGTAACCGGCCAATCCCAAGAAGCTTCTAATTTCCGAGGCATTCTTTGGTTTCTCCCACTTAAGCACGGCCTCGATTTTCGAGGGATCGACTTCCAACCCTTTTCCTGAAATCACATGCCCCAAGAATGAAACCCGATCGATCCAAAATTCACACTTGCTGAACTTAGCAAACAACTGATGCTCTTTTAGTGTCTGAAGAACGAGCCTGAGATGTCTCGCGTGCTCCTCGGCTGATTTCGAGAAAACCAGAATATCATCAATGAAAATCACCACGAACTTGTCGAGGAAAGGCCTGAATATCCGGTGCATCATATCCATAAAAGCTGCAGGGGCATTAGTCAATCCAAACGGCATAACCACGAACTCATAGTGCCCGTACCGAGTATTGAATCCTGTCTTTGGAATATCCTCTGCTCGGATTCGCAGCTGGTAGTATCCCTGTCTTAAATCCAATTTTGAATACACCTTGGAACCCTGGAGTATATCGAACAACTCCTCAATATGTGGGAGGGGATACTTGTTCTTAATAGTCATCCTGTTCAACTCCCTGTAATCAATGCACATTCTTAGAGTCCCGTCCTTTTTCTTTACAAACAACACCGGTGCTCCCCACGGTGAAGAACTCGGCCGAATGTACCCAACTTCCAACAATGCTTCCAGCTGGACTTTTAATTCCTTTAATTCGGCTGGAGCCATCCGGTAAGGAGTCTTTGAATACGGCTCGGCATTCGGGAATAGATCGATGACAAATTCAATTTCTCGTTCAGGAGGCAAAGAATCCAACTTCTCTGGGAATACCTCGGGAAATTCCTTTACCACTTCTGTGTCCTCTAATTTCACCTGATCTTTGGGCTTGTTCAGAATGTAAGCAATAAACCCTGTAGCCCCGTCCCTGACTAACTTTTGAGCCTCTGAAAACGAAAGTAGGGGTACGGTCTTTGAAGTACAACCCGTAACAACCTCTGAACCCAACTGAACCTTCTTAGCCCGGCAATCTACAGTAGCACAATGCCTGTATAACCATTCCATCCCCAATATAGCTCCGTATCTCTCTATTGGCATAACAATAAAATCTGTCAAAAACTCCCGGCCTTCAATTACAACTGGAACATCCCTGTAAACCTGATCCGTCTCTCGCCTACTACCGAAAGGAGTACTAACTATATAGCGCACAGAAGTACACATAGCAGGCAAAGACAAGGTAATAGCAATAGAATGCGCAAGAAAGGAGTGTGTAGCTCCTGGATCAAATAATGTATGGATGTTCGTGCCATGAATGCAAATAATACCTTCAACTACTGCTGCGGGGTCAATATCAGCCTCCTGCTCTTCTCCCGCGAGTGCATAAGCCCGAGCTCTCACCAGTGGCCTCGGTCCTGCAGGTGGCGGATCCTGACGATCCGGGCAACCATCAACCAGGTGCTCGTTACTCCCGCAAATCAAACATAGACCCAACCGGCATCTGCAGTTATCATAGGTATGCGTAGGATGTCCACACCATCTACATCCCGGTTTCTGAGGTGGCTGAGGTGGTGCTGGAGCTCTTGGACCTCTCGGAAATGGCCCGATGTACTTAGGTTTCTTCCCGGTATCCCTCTGAGCTGGAGGTGTAGAATAAGTCATCGGCCTTTTTCCCGCGCTCGATCCCTGGCCTGATCTCGAGCCTGAAGCCTGTCCTGCTCACTGAGTAGCTTTCCTCGCCATATCAGAATCCTCAACCTTCAGGGCCTTTGCAGTAGCTTTCGCCCAGGTACTGGTATTAGCCGCTTTCAAAGCATCTTGAATCTCTGGTCTCAACCCCTGAACGAACTGCATCGCCTTGTGAAAGTCATCGTTCGCTATGTTGGGTGCATAGCGAGAAAGTCTCTCGAACTCGGCGATGTACTGACCCACAGATCTGCCTCCCTGCTTTAGCTCAGTGAACTCTCTCAACCTGCGAGTACGGGAAGCTGGAGGAATATACTTGTTTCTGAACTCCCGTACGAATACCTCCCAAGTAATCTCGGTCCCGGCTGCCTCCAGAACAATCTGTGTGCTTTCCCACCACGAATAGGCCTCGCCCTGAATAAGAGTAAGTGTACAGCGGGCCTTCTCCTGACTGTCGCAAGGAATAAGCTGCCAAATCCTTTCAATCTCTTTTAGCCACATCTCTGCCTGTATATCGTCTCCCTTATAGAACTTCGGGGGACGCTGATTCTGAAACTCTCGTAAAATAGCAGAAATGGGGTTCTCCGGAGGTGCTACCTGCGCTGGTGGTGGTGGTGGAGGTACCCGTTCCTGTAACCTCTGATCAATTAGCCCCACTACTGCATTCATGAAGTCCTGGGTCTGTGCCTGAGCAGGCGGAGGAGGGGGTGATCTCTCGCGGCGGTGATGTCGGCGGTGATGATGCCTGTGCCTCGAGGATCGATCACTAAAATGTCTGTCGTGCTCCATCCTGAAATTAGATCACTAAACATGCGTGGCTTGATCAATAAATGCAAATGTGTGCACACAATTTCCATAGTATCAAATAGCACACGTTCAAGGAAGATCAAGTAGCTCAAGTAATGCAAAGAAATAAATAATTCAGGTAAGTCAACCCAATGCAGACTCCCAAATACCACATAATCCTAGGCCGTGCGACCTAGACTGACTTGACACGACTCGAGAACCTCGGTTTTGCAACCGGGCTCTGATACCACCTGTAGATGTAGCACCCTAAACCCCAAGGCGCCACATCCCCCGCACTATAGCCTCGATCCACGTATGAAATGGACAGTTCATACATAAACCTAGACCACAGCGAACGGGTGACAATAAAAATGACGAGCTAGGCGGGACACTCTCCCCAACATAATTACTCAAAACAAACATGAATAGAAAAGCGGAAGCAATAAAGTCATTCTTATATATATAGGTACCATATTTATTACATAGATACATATAGGTACCCATTAACTATCAATACATTATCATATCTGGATAATATACATCAGTAAGTATTCAAAATGTGACAATAACGAGCATAACATGAAATGTCTCAAAGTATTATACATGAAAGGTGCTAAACTCGTGAAGATGCAAAAGACTCGAACAACGCCCGCCTAGCACGACCACGCTCAAAAGGTACCTGAAAAGTGAAGTATCAGTCTACCGAAGACTGAGTGAGGGGCAATAAATATATATATATCACACGTCACATGCAAGTTGTAGCCTCGGGTGAAGACTTTAGCATAAAATAGATATGTAATTCAAGAAGTTAATCTTTGCCCGAGATTACAACCAATCATTTTAACACGTTTATTTAATCATGCTTGTCAATGTCATGAACATGTGGCCCCGGCGACCAAGGGCAATCTCCAACCGAACTCCCAATCGTGAACAATACGTGATCATGCTTGCTTGCTTGATAAATACGTGATCATGCAATTTATTTAGTGCTCACATAAACAATTTCATGCTTGAAATCATGCAATAACCCGAGGATAACCCGACATGCCGGATTAATCCCCAGTCTCCTTCTTCCTCCGGGTGATAGCGAGTTTGCAAGGCTCGACTATCCACGACATGGTGTGTGTAGAGGACATGACCCTCTAGACACGGAACTCCTTCCACCACTAATCTCCTAGTGGCTTCGGGGGTGATCCCAACAATGTAAGGATAATTCAGGAGTTACCCGTCAGCCCTTGCTTTCCCGGTTGGCTCAAGAATTACCCTCGGGCCCACGTGCAATCATGTACTCGCCAAACATGCTTGAAATCATGATAATCAATACTTTCTTGCTTGGAAACGTTCATGGTTTGAAAATCATTTATAAGTATAATACGTTTTTGGCCGAAAACTAGCACATAAGGCTTATAGGGTTCGTTTTACCAAAACAAAACCTCACCTTTCTTGCAAAATATAATAAATAAGCGTTCTAAGGAGCTTGCTCCCCGTCCACGCCCTCGTGACCTGTGCAAATACGACGTACGTACGTGAGACATGAACTACAATGACCAAAATGTGACGAACGGCGGAAATGTGTCGAGACGATCATGAAAATGCAATGTGGTATGATAACATTTTGTTTCACATCATATTAGCACATATTATCGCAATTCGGGGTCAAAGAAGTCGTTGGATCGAGGGGCTATTTTCGTAAATTTATGCAGAAACTTTTGTTCTGCATTACAGGTGGGAACGGCCGTTCCGGGTCCCTTTGTAAAATGGGAACGGTCGTTCCCAAGAGTTCCCCAAAACGTGCCAGCGTTTTTCCCCTTAAAAACGCGCCTAGCCGGGAACGGCCCTTCCGGCTCTAAGGCCAAAATGGGAACGGCCGTTCCCGTAGTCGGCCGCGCGGTTTCAGTTTAAAAGAAGGGAACGCCCGTTCCCACTATGCCTTGAGGCTGGGAACGGCCGTTCCCTGTTTCTGCAACTTACAGAAACAGAGCAGAAAACAGGGGAAGGCTACGGGAATGGCACAACAAGCAACAAAAATCCATTTTTGATCCCCAAAAGCTATAATTTCTGGAAATATGATGCATACAACTTCAATAAATGATAATATAGCACTTAAACACATAAAACATGCAATAACCACAAGATTTCCAAGGTTTCAAGCTTATGATCAACCTTGATCATCAGTGCCCAATATTCACATATTCAAGCTAGAAATCATGCAATAATTCATGATATGATCCTAGAATCATGCTTTGCACAACACATAATTCATATAACATGAAATTCCTAAACCCTAACATGTCAAACACAATCAAAAATCATCCCTTCCATGCTACCAACCTTGAAGGTGAAAGAAATGAAGAAGTATGATGATGATGATGATGATGACTCCCAAATTCCTTGAAATATTTCTTGAAATCTTGATGATTGATTGAAAATCCACTCTTCCTTTTCTCTTCTTGAAATACCGAGAGAGAGATGAATATGTTTTGGCAAATTTTGGATGAAATGAGCTCAAGGAAGCTCATGGAAGACATTATTATGTGATTCATCCCTTGATTTTTGTGAAATGGTAGAAATTGCAATTTAATCCTTGGTCTTACGAAGTCATGCGATTAGGTATGCAACAATTTAAAATATGCTCAATCAAATCCCTAAAAGATTATGCAATTAAGTCCCTAGAATTATAGAAAATATTTAACTAGGGACAATTGGTAATTTTTATCACTCTCGGTATAAATTTCATGCAAGAAATATTTTCCGTGTCATGAAATAATATTTTCAATGATATGAATTCAAATAATTAACATAAATAATGTTTCGTGAAATTTATAAAAATATGAATGCCACGTAAGAATATATTATAAATTAAAGAAATAAAATAAACCTACGCTCAAAACGCACACGTGGCGTGTTTACCTGTTCATCCGAAAACCGGGGCGTTACAGATAAGCTAAAGGAACTTTAACCGGAGAGGACATCGAGATGAAGATTCGGACGACCTTTGGAGGTCGATGCTTGGAAGTACGTTGAGGTGTAAACCCCATGGACAAATAAGACCTTGGGTTCAAAAATAGCACGTTCGGGACATGGGATATACAAATGGATGGAATAAGATTGGGGAGATTCGAAAACCATGGAAAGCTAAGGAGTTATCAATGTCTCCAAAGAAAGTTACAATTATGGGAATGAGGAACACGTCATCAAACTAAAAGCTTACCACCTCGGTGACAGGTTCTGCATATTCATGGCATGAGCATCATACATCGATTTAAACTAATTGCTTTCTTTATTTATATGTACGTTTATGTTTAATTAATATGATTACTCCAACGTGTTGCATCTTTAACTGTTTACTATGTGCATTGGCATGTTAATCCAACATGCATGGCTTAGTGTTTAATTGATAGGGAATGGCTCCACCTTGTTCATCAATCGATTCTTTGATCAAGGCTTGCTCGAATCCAGACGAGAAGAATAGTTGGGTTATATCTTGGGAGTTCCGGGCATGTAGCTTAGCTAGCGCAATCTACACCGAAGAAACTAAGTTGAAGAGTTTTGGAAAAACCTTAATCTCAGAGGCGAAGTAACGAATTCAACTAAAATTTCCAAATAAGGGAGCATTGATTAGGAAATAATGTAAGTCCTTTTTGATCCTTGAAAGGATTACCTTTAGTTGAAGAATGGAAATACAAGAGGGGATTAAATTGGTCTAGATTTCAAGAAGAGTAAGAAAGAGAAAAGTTCGTGATTGGAAGGAAGTAATTATTGAAGGGTTTGAATTGAACCTTAGGAGTGAATTAAAGAAACGGAAGTGGCTCATCAAAAATTTCAATGAAAGAAGGATTCATGGAGTTAGACATGTAAGAGCGAAAAATTTTAAGGGGGAGAGCACGACCGAGAGGTGAATTGGAGGAAGGGAGTGGTGCTCGAATGAATATGTTAGGAGTAATGACGAGGATGCAAATTAAGGAGAATCTGGGAGTCCTGAGGGTGGTGATTAGGAATGAATAAGACGGCGGTTATGGTTAAGCTGTTAAGAGAGAAGCTACGTATGGAATTCTGATCTGGAGGTGATGGAATCGTAAGAGAGTTCTATGAACTTCTAAGTTAGAATTAACAAGGGAAAACCGAATCAAGCTATCATATAAGGGGATGGTGTCGATCAAGATTTATTCAATGAAGTATGAAGGGGTCCAAGACAATATTATCGAGTTATTAGTTATATCAACAGTAATCCAGAAAGAAGCTTAAGTAGAGACCAAATAGAAAAGGACGATAATTGGAGGATTGGCCTCAAATTTCAAGAATCATCAAGAATCTAAAACGACTTCTGGAACCCAAGGTACGCTAAAACGAGTTAGGTCCTCGAGTCCCTTATCAAATAAAACGGCTTAAGAACCATATCAAACAAACTCTAAAACAAGAAACGAGCACATAGGTTTATTCGTAAATCATATAATTCATGTATGGCAAGTTGACACAAAAATTGAAATCATGTACGATCATATACGGGTCAAGTTTCAAATATAACGAGCATAAACGTATTAAAAGTCAAATTCAAAGTATAACAATTAATTCAAATAATTCAATTAATCACATAAACAAGTATAATAAGCGTAGAGTAGTGTAAATGAATAAAATGAATAAATTAAAATGCGCACTTAGCACTCTCGATGTGGCGTACCTGTACGGCCAAAGAATCGGGGTGTTACAATACTTCAGGGTCCAAAGGTCTATTCTAAGCTTAACCTACGTCATGGATACTATCAGCTGCGAATCTAAGAAGAAGACATCCCGAAGACAGGGTTCAACACTCGGTACATACATTATGAGTTCGTGGTAATGCCACTTGGTTTAACTAATGCCCCAGCAGCTTTTATGAACATGATGCACAGGATATTCCGGCCCTTCCTCGACATGTTTGCGGTGATTTTCATAGATGATATCAGCTACGAATCCGCCGAAGAGCATGCGAAACATCTCAAGCTCGTGTTGCAAACTCTCAAGCAACATCAATTGTTCGTAAAGTTTAGCAAGTGTGATATCTAGATCAATAGGGTCTCCTTCCTGGGTCATATTATTTCTGAGAACGGTGTTGAAATTGATCCTATGAAGATTGAGACCGTGATTAAGTGGGAAAAACTGAAGAATGCCTAGGAAGTTTGAAGTTTCTTGGGTCTAGAGGGATATTATGGAAGGTTTGTGAAGGACTTCTCAAAGATTGTTGCTCCTTTAACCCGATTAACTAAGAAAGAGGTAAAGTTCGAATGGAACAAAACTTGTGATGGGAGTTTCAATATCTTGAAGGAGAAGTTGACTACCTCACCAGTCTTGACACTTCCCGAAGGCTCCGAGAATTATGTCATTTTTACGGATGCATCAAATGAGGGATTGGGTTGTGTGTTGATGCAAAAAGGGGAAAGTGGTTGGTTATGCTTCTAGGAAATTAAAGGAGCATGAGACGAATTATCCCACGCACGATTTGGAGCTTGCAGTCGTGATCTTTGCAATTGTAAAATAGAGACACAACTTGTACGGCGTGCCTTTTGAGATCTTTACCGACCACAAAAGCCCCCAGTATTTATTCACACAGAAGGAATTAAATATGAGGCAAAGGTGTTGGATGGAGTTTCTTAAGGATTCTGAGTGTATAATCAAGTACCATCCCGGCAAAGCCAATGTGGTCGCCGATGCACTTAGTAGGAAGGCTAGTGTGTCGAGTATGGAAGTAGGTGAAAGAAGTAGAGCTGAGCCAATTGTTTTAAAGGCTCGTGTTTCCAACATAACAGTGCAACTGGAGTTGAAACAACGGTTGTTTAAGGCTCAAAGTAATGATCTGAGAGTTCAGAAATTAGTTGTTAAGGTAAGGGATGACCCGGAATGTCCGTTTGGTTTTGATGAAACTATTCTTTTTCGGTTCAAGAGCAGAGTCGTAGTACCCGAAGTGTAGCACCCCGAAGCAAAGGGCACTACATCCCCCGCACCATAGCCTGATACGTGTAACGAAATGGGAACTCCACACACGCATCAAACTACGACGAACGGGAGACAAAAAAAAACTTTCATATGCTAGGCGGTCTAGCCCATAAATCAGAGTACGCAATCAAAACAAATGTCACCTGCGGAAGCTCCAGGATTCAAACAATCAAACATTCATGCTCGGAATAAGAATTAAGTATACCAAATAGAGCGAGTCAAGTTATACAATTATTTTCAAATTCGAATTCATAATCATATACATTCTTCAAAAGTTCAAAAGTAGAACATAAACTGAATAAAATGCATGAGACTCGCTAGACGACCCAAAACTCGAAAGAAGACCGCCGCCTAGCACAAACGCTCCAAACGGGTAACTGCAACTCAAGAGATAAAAGGGGAAAATGAAAATAACGAGGAGCAGTCATTCCTAAAGATAGGTGAGGTGGAAATTCTTCCCTGAGCCAGGTGTTCCCTATACCCGGCTCTAACATCATTTTTTTTTTTTACATGCTATTAGAGCCGGGTGTAGGAACACCCGGCTCAGGGAAGAATTTTCCCTGGTGAGGGGGCTAACACACGCACACGTACATATACGTAAGAGCATAGCATATTCAAATTAAAGAGTTCATGAACCGGGGCGTGGGTTTTGCATTCCAAAATCATTTTAGCCCGTGATACTATTTATAAGGAAAAAGGGGTTTAAAGCCGAAGGCCAAAATCAACCAATTTTATAAATTAGAAGTCTACTCCCGTTTCACGAACCATATTCATAATCAAAATCAAAATAACTCAGTGAGAACGAGTTTCAAATCAACCCAACTCCTTTCATAAAAAAATTCGAAGTCGAAATACAAACAAAGTTCTAAATCAAACCTCCTTCTCCGGGTGAGGATGAGGATGCGCATCCTCAACCTCGGTTCTCTCGTCATAAGTTTGGAGTTAGGGAATCCTACCCGATCCACCGACGGGGTTACCGCTGGCCTAAAAGAAACCTGCCTTCCCCTCGACCTCCCGAGGTTGGGGCTAAGCCTCCCGAAGTGGAGTTGTGTTGATGAGAGAGCTCGACGACCCCACGGCCGACCCGAGATCACATACCACTTCTTCGAGGCCCAAATCATCAGTTCATAAGTTAAAAGATCTAAATTTTAAAAATTTCTGAATTTTACGGACTCATATTTCAAAGTCGAAAGCTCGCTAGTTCAAAAATCACACACACCAATCCTTTTCCAAAATAAACAAACGAAAATATGTCTTACGTATATATATATAAAACGTTTTTCAAATGATTTCATAACAAACGGGCCAATTCCCACCAAAATACGTATCAAACACGTATTTACATGAGTATATATATACATAGTTCTCATGCGGGCTCAAAATTCACTTAGGGTTTTAGGTCATACTAACTAAAAGAAGAAAACCTCACCTTGTCGACCACACCGGACGCGACGAACCAAAAGACTTCTAAAACAGCTCCTCGTCACCCACGGAACGAACCTAAGGACAAAACAAACAACAAAAGATAACCTTAGACTTAAAATGCACCAATTACACGCTCGAAAAATGCATATGGATGCTAATAATGCATAAAGATTGCAATGCGATATCATTTAGGTCGTAGGATGTCATATTAAATCATACCGGATCAAAATTCATGTATTTCACGTTAAACAAATTCATAAACTTCACATAATGAACATATTACGTCATAGAACATGTTAAAAAATCATTCATATCATGAAAGAATCGAAGAGGTATCACACGAGGCAAAGAAACAAGGTATTCATATTAGAGAGCATAAAAACATATAGCGTCATATATTTCACAGAAAAGCATCGAATTTACATTAAATATATTCATAGATTTATCATAATGATCATAACACATCATAATATAAAAAATTATAAGTATTCATGGATTTAAATTACGTAAGAGAGGCAAAGGATGCAAGAAGTTTCACACTTAACATTTAAACGTTCCTGCATACACTCAAGTTTACACTTATTAAACAAGGCCATAAATTAGAATAATTAACAAAACGCATCATATACTAACATATTAACATGTTGGACTCATAATTGGGGTGGGAGAAAATAATTAAAATCATTAACGAAGCAAGAAACGAACGACGAAACAAAACCGGGCACAAAACAAACAACCCCATGCACACCACCAAAAAGAGCGGGTAACGGGGGTTACCAATCCTTAGTTCAAAAGGGGTAACGTCGTTAAGGGAGGCAGGAGCCTAAAGCTCCAAGAAACCATTGGGGTAACACCCGTTACCCCCCACAAGGCTTCCACGGGGTAATGCCCATTAATGGGTGCAGCCATCTTGTTCCTCGCACAACAGCAGCTCTATTTCTTCCTCACTACTCCATGGCAGCGGAAGCAGCAGCAACAGATCCCCAACAACAACAAAGGTAACAAAAGAGAAAGTAAATGATAGCAAAAACAACATACAACCACACCAAATCACGCAGCAATAAAGAAACAACAAGATTGAAGACAAGAGATGCATATATCATCTCAAGCTCAAATTTCATGAAAGTACAACATTGATGGGTCAAATTTCAAGAAGTTACCATGAAAATCATGCTTAGAAATGAAATATATAAGTCATCTAGATCACATAACACTCATCAATTCAAGAAATGTTCCAAAGAAATGCAAGAACTCATCAAAAGAGACATCTAACCTAACTATTCATGTATATACATATAGCAAGCTCAAACCTTCATGAAAATGAGCAAAATCAGATGAAAAATAAATAAAAGGAGATTTATATCACAAAAATATACTCACCTTTCAAATTTAATGAAGAACAGAGGTCGAACGAGCTCAAAACTCCAAGTTGTGAATAGTGACTGCTCTTCCTTTCCTTTCTCCCTTTCACTCTCGGTTTCCAGCCCTTTTCTCCCTTTCTTGGCTGATGATTTTGAAATTATGGAAGGAGAGAGTGATATAGGGTTAAGTTAGGGTCAAATAGGTTCAAATATGGGGCGATTCGGATAAGAAACGGGTCGGTTATGAGCAAAACGGGCGAGAGTGGTAAAGCTGTCACACGGGTCGCGTTTCGGGCAAAATACGGGGTACCAAACGAGCTTAGAAAAATATGAGCCAATTTCTCTAGCTTCCATTCTTCGTTATGAGTCCGAATATTCTTCCGTAGTTTCAATCCAAATTACCGATCTCGAGTTACGCCTTCCGGAACCCAAGGCGCGCTAAAACAAGTTAGGCCCTTAAGTCCTTAACAAATCAAACGGTTCTAGAACCGTAACAAACGAACTTAAAAACATAAAACGAGCATTTAAACAAGTTTATAACATATATAAATCATGCATTCACTTAATCACAAAAGTTAGAATCGAAAACGAGGCAAATAGGGCATAAACGTTCAAATTGGACGTATAAAATTCAAATAAAATTCAAATATAATTTCATATAATTCAAGAATATCACATAAATAATAAAATAAACACATAATTTATGTAATTAAAATAATTTAAATGTGCACTTAGCACTCTCGAACCGCGTACCTATACGGTCGGACGAGCGGGATTTTACAAACTCCCCTCCTTTAAAAGGACATGTCCTCATGTCCTAAAGCGGAGTCTTGATCGCCTCTGGGACAAACTCAACTCCAACTTCCCCTACGCTACTCTGATCCAAGTGAGCTGTAGACTCCCTGGGAAATAAAGAAGACTTCTCATATCCCGAATCCTAGTGAATCTCCTTAGTCTTAGCAAACCGGACACTAAGTCCAAAGCCATTTGCTCCCACTTCCAAATAGAATTCGGAAGTAGTTGGAGAATCCTCCCTGTTCTTGATGCTCGGTCTTCAACCGATGGCACATTAGACATTGCTACACAAAGTTTACATCATCCTTTCTCTCGCCACTACACCAAACCGGTTCTTCAAGTCCTCGAACCAAGTGTGGGATATTACTTGTGACCTTGCACTCTCGAGGCATATAGGCCACATCTCTCGCTAGCAACCCACAACGAAAGCCTTCCTTTGTGCCTCGATCGTAAACAATGTAGCCTTGAGTACCCTCGGTTAAGTAAAAGCCGATGCCGAAGGCAACTCAATTCAACCACCTCATCCCACTCAAAACTGTGCCTCTTCTTTGTCTTTCATGTCACAAGATGGCCACCTAGAGAAAGACGAATCTCCTGTTGAATCCCAATAACACTAGAAACTTATTCTCTGAGGTAATTCTCGGTTCTTCTACCTTAACATGTAGTCGACAATACCCTTGTTGGAACCACAACTGGAGCCATCCACGAAACTCTGAAGAAGAACGAACCACCACCTCCTCGAAGCGAGCAAAGGGTATTTATCTTCCACAATTAACCTGTGCAGCTCACGGTAGTTTATACTCATCTTAATGTCCCGTCTTCTCCTCAGATAGGACTAAGCACTCCATGGAGAAGCACTCAAATGGATGAAACTACCTTCTAAGAGCTCATCACTACTTCTTAAACTCCAACACCCATGCTAGAGTCATCCGATAGGTAATCTTCAAACAAGGTCTAATTCCGGGATAAAGACCACGACAATGTCCCTATCGGGCGGTACAAATTTCAACCTTCAAGGAAACATCAAGAGAGTCTTATTTCGATCTTTGTCTCTCCAAGCTTGGCTCGACCCTTTGGTTACCCTAAAGGCAAGCCACAAAGCTTGTCGTACCGTCCCGGAATAACTAACCACTCTACGAAGGATACCAATGGGCTAGCCTTCAATCTAATACCCGAGAATATCATTGAGCCCCAAAAAGGACCTCCAAAAGCAGCCACTAACGCCTACGGTAACACTATACCTTAGCTAGGCATCTTCAAAGAAACCACTGGACAAGCTCGGCCCTCACAACTCACCAAACACTCTCGGACACTCACCTTACCGAACTCTCTCTCTGAGAAGAGAGCCCACACAAAAGAAAAGAAGCAAGAACGCAAGAAACAAATAACCACCAAAAACAATGAAGAAGAGAAGAGTAGTAAATAAATGGGTTTCCCTGAGGCTAAAATATGCATGTATGGAATGCCATGAATGCTCTAGTGTACCTTTCACCATGGCGGTAATGTCGAGCTTGATGTCGATATTTGTCTTCCAAAGTATTTTCTTGAGCTTGAACCAGGTTCTTGAAGTCACAGTTCTTGATGGTCTCAAACTCTCATAGCTCAGCAACCACTCACTAAAATCCCAATTTCCACACTTGAAGCGTCCTTCCAATTCTTTCATATAATTCGGACCTCGGTAAAAGAGCATCAATTCGACTCCCGTGGGGGAGGCATAGATCCTATTTTGGGTAGCAAAATCTTCTTATTCTTGATATTGTTAACATCTTGAAGTTCTTGAAGATTTTCTTGAAACTCGGGTCCCTCTCTAGTATTCGAACTCAATCTTGGTTCTTATCCCACATAAGAAATACTAGATTTGAACCGTTGTTTATTTATTTCCACTTGAACCGTATCCCTTATTTCCTCGAACCATGCATGCACCATTGAACTTGAAAAGTTTCTTGAATCCCATCTCTATTTTCTTGTAAATAATTTCGGATTTTAGAGCAATCTTTGTCGTTTCCCAGGTCTTGTTCGTGAGCTAAGAATTCTTAAAATCTTCATACCATTGTACTTGATGAAATATACTTGTGTCAAATTTCTCGAACGAATTTCTTCCATGGAAACTCTTTTCCGGACCCTTCAATTTCATCTTCATTCTCTTGAACCATCTCAAAACTCGGCCTTGAAATAGACAAGAAATACTTCTCATTTCTCTCGTGAATTTTCGAACAACTCCCAAACTCATACTATCTCGAATAACCATTCTTCAATTTGGACATGTTCAACACTGAACCACTTCGAAGTATCAAAATCTACAAACTTCTTTATATACTGTAGCCCCTTGTTTCCTTTGTCCTTTCCCAGTGATACTTGTTGATGTCGAGAGAACATCCTGAAATAAGAAAATAATTCCAAAATATCCATGCGTGTGGGTTTTTAATGCATGTTCTTGTGAGCAATTAACGCAAATAATGCAAATAATTCAAATAATTCACATAATTGATGATAGCGAATGCAAACAAGCACATAAACCTAAGCCGAACGACCTAGATAGATCTGACACGATGCTAGAGCTCCGGTTTTGCAACTAAGAGCTCTGTTACCACTTTAGGATGTATCACCCCAGAGCGAAGGGCACTATATCCCCCGCACCATAGCCCGACACGTGTAACGAAATGGGAACTCCGCACACGTATCAAACTACGGTGAGCGGGAGACAAACAAAATCTCTCCTATGCTAGGCGGTCTAGACCCTAAATCAAAGTGCGCAATCAAAACAAATGTCACCTGCGAAAGCTCCAGGATTCAAACAATCAAACATTCATGCTCGTAATAAGAAATAATTATACCAAATAGAGCGAGTCAAGTTATACAATTATTTTCAAATTCAAATTCATAATCATATACATGCTTCAAAAGTTCAAAAGTATAATATAAATTGAATAAAATGCATGAGAATTGCTAAACGACCTAAAACTCGAAAGAAGACAGCCGCCTAGCACAAACTCTCCAAACGGGTACCTGCAACTCAAGAGACAAAAGGGGAAAAAGAAAACAACGAGGAAGGGTCAGTCCTAAAGACTGGTGAGGGGGCTAACACACGCACACGTACATATACGTAAGAGCATTGATGGTTGCCGAATCCACCAAATAAACCTTCACCTCCCAATATACTACAAATAGAGTATAGCAGCAAGGGGTCGAACCCAAAGGACTAGCAGTTCTTATATTTCACACACAGCCAAGCAAATTATCTACAAGAACGGTTCACAATAAGGGGGGAGGGGGTTTGAGTAATTACCAAACTACAAATTGAAGATGCTAAAATAAAAGATATCAAGTAAATAAAGCTGATATTTAGTGACTAAATTTAACTGATTTAGAGATAGGTTATCCTAGCCAAGTTGTTCTTATAATTCATGCCATTGATTCGATCATTTATGCAATACTCAACTTTAATTCATTGATAGATCGGCTATAGTGGTAAAAAGCTCTACACACCTGATCCTTTCTTAATTTTACAATGATTATGAAATGCTCACTAATCATCTTCTTTTCACAAAAGCAGTCTTAAAGATACGATCCTAAGATTTAACCTCATGATAGCATTAATCATGAAAAGCATACCAATCCTAACCAAAAAACTCAAGAAGCTTGGAATGTTTAAGTCATTATACATGCATCTCATCACTATCAAGCAAACATGGAGGTAAGCCTTCAATGATGTGTAACTCTTAGGCACATTTACATGACAATTATGGATCAAGTATTTGTGCAGTCAAATAGAACAATTATCAAGATAATAGTTGATCAGAAAATCATCTCAAAAACATATTCAAACCATACGTTCAAGATATATGCATCATGTTCAAACCATACTTTCAAGATATATGCATATACTAAGATATTAAAGCTGCATAAACTCATTTAGATCTCACAAATCCAAAGCATGAATCAAAGAAACAATTTTACTAGGATAAAGTAAACTTAGCTGTTGTACATACTTGCAAAAAGATCAAATATCAAACTGTTTTAGAACTGAATTTAAGTAGGCTAATGTAACGCCCCGGCGTTCAGACGTGTAACTTATGTGTTAATTATATTCGCATTCAATTTATTCTAATTACGTAATTATATGTCTTGCTTTTATATTAATTTCTATTCTTGAATATGTGAATTATTTGAATTTGAATTTATATGAATCCCTGAATGATATGCGCATGTGTGATTGTTTGCGTCCCGTTTCTATTCGATCTGAATACCGAATTTCGTGAAAATTTGATATGTTGTCTCTATATATGTTATGAATGTGTATATGTGCTCGTTTTATGATTTTGGATTCTTTGGCTTGAGTTTTGTATTTAATTTGAGTTTTGGAACCAAAACGGGGGCTAACAAGCAATTAGCGCACCTTTGGTTCCGGGTGTGATATCTTGAGCTCGGGAACTCGGAATCGAGTTTCGTCACCTCCATTGGACTCGTATCAATGATTCAGATCTGATGGAACAAACCTCATATTTTTTTAAGATCATTTGGATCCCCAAATTTCAACCAAAACGAGCACCTCGCGCCTAAAATGACAAACTATTGACTTTTCCAAGCTACGGGCCTATATGAACATCCCTAGACCCTAAACCCATGACCTACCCCACTTGATACATTCTCTCACTCCCCACTCAGCCCCCCCAACCGAACTAAACCCCCCTCACAACCCCAAAATATCAGCCAAGAAAGAAAGAGAAGGAGAAAAGAGAAGAAGAAGAAGAAGAAGAAGGAATAGTGCAAACCCGAGGAGATTTGAGCTCATATCCTTGCCATTTCCCATCCTTTCTTAAAGGTAAGCTCATATTTGTGTAGCATGTTATCTTGTGATCATTTTATGCTAGATTTTACATGTTTTCTTCAAGTATTGAATTAGGATTGGAGAAGATGATGAATAGTAGCACTCTTGCACTTTTTATGAATCAACTTGAATTCCATGGATTTTCTTTGAGATGCATGAGTGTTAAGTGATTCTTAATCATGTATTTATGTTGGTATGGACTTATTTTGCATGGTTGTTGAGGATTTATGAACTTCCCTTTAATGAAGCTTGGAGATTTGATTTTGATGATGAATTCTTGATGCTTTCGTTGAAGTTCTTGTTGGTGAATGTGTTATAGCTTGTATATATGAATTCATGACCTGAATTAGCGTGCTTTTGGGTTGTGTTTTGAGTTGGTTATGTGTTTTGTGGTTTGCATTTCGTACCTGCCCTGTTTGTGTGTGTGTGTGTGTTTTTAGCTACTGACTCAAATCCATAGGGGTGGATGTGAGCCAGTGGAGTTTCTGACCAGCATCCATGGGGGTGGATTTTTCCCTTTGGAAAAATCCATGGGGGTGGATTCTGTCCAGCCGATTTTCGTTACTCCAGTTCCGTTTTTTCTTATTTTTCTTTGCTTGTTTGATCTTCCTCCACCTCTTTTATGACTTTTATGCTATGCTAACATGTATTATTATGTGTTATGATTAATGTATGAAGTTTATGGATTCAATTGATGTGAAACGTGCAAGATATGATCTTGTATGGCCTACATGCTACCTCTTTTGTGTTCTACGTTATTTCGTGGAGTATTATATGATCTCTCATACCTTGTTTATGAATCATGTACTTCATTAACTTGATTCATTGCATGTTATGCTCCTCATTATGGATTTATGATATGATTTTGGTGTTATGATATGAATGACCATGATTGGACATAATTCGTTCGTGTGATGAAGGATTGAATGATTTACGTGCCTAAGTGACACTAATTGTATACATGAACCTTTCTTGGCACGTTATTACTTCATATGCATGCCATACCATGTTAATGTATTTCCGTGCATCTTATATGGTTCATTTAGAGTCTCAAGTCTCACGACCACACTATGTTGTCCTTTGTACAGTCTTCTCCAGGGCGGAGACGTGCCGAGTTCATAGGTTACTTTCAAGCCTTCTTTTCTTCTTGGTATTGGTCGGTAAGGTGTAATAGGTGGGTTTCTCTTCTATTAGCTATGATGACCCCGATATATCCTTTATGTGGAAGTTTTAAGCTAAAATTTATATTATATGTATATCAACTCCTTTCAAATGAGTAAATGATTTCAAGCGTAAGCCTTTCTTTCATGAACCCTTACCCAATGTTTTGGCGAGATCAGTGAACACAATGTTTATAAGGGCCCGGGACTATGTGCACGTGGCTATCCAAGGAAGCTCGCGCTGAAGGTGATCCCCGTGCACTAGTCCCAACAAACAATGACGACTCAACCGACCTCGTTAGGATTTTTAGCGAGGAAGGGGAATCGGCCTTTTGAGGGTTCATGAACCTCACTAGCTACTATGAATGAGGTGGCCGGGTCTTGCTAACCCGTCCACCCCCCGGAGGAAAAAGGTGTAAGTGTTTATGATTATGAATGTTAATGATTATGAATGATTGTTAATGAATGAACGAATGAATGATTGTGGTGTGATCACTAATGAATGAATGAAAGAATGAATAAATGCACACACGAGGTGAAGGTTGGAGAATTCGCCCTCTCGCGGGGCCCACG
Source organism: Lantana camara (assembly GCA_037501455.1). NCBI lineage: Eukaryota > Viridiplantae > Streptophyta > Magnoliopsida > Lamiales > Verbenaceae > Lantana > Lantana camara. The sequence continues at coordinate 71,263,680 of CM074860.1, forward strand.
TAATGACCGCATGATTGGATAAATGAATGAAATTGATCATTGTAATCCCGAGCGTTGTTTTTCTTTGTTTTCACCCACTTGGGAAATATCTCAAAACCTCGCACGGGATTATAGCTTGCATTTGTGGGTGTTTAAATTTTGCAATATTACTAAAATATACCCTGTTTTATACCCACCAGTCTCCTATAGACTGAACCCGACTTTGTTTTCAGTTCTTTGCAGGTTCTGGAGTGCTAGGCGGGATTTTGTGTCGGTCAATTCCTTTGGTCAAGTCAGTGTCCTTCCACAAGCGCATTGTTATTTAATGGAGTCATATTGAAACATGTATAAATGCTAAGATTACGATTATAATTTCGGGACTAGGTATTTATGCTAGATGAACCCGTCACTTGCTACCTGTATTTATGACTGATAACATGATATGCTTCCGCACATACATTTTGTCCTATTGAATTGCTTATTTGGTTTTGAGGTTCTAGCTCCCGCCTAGCATAGCGAGTGAGTGAGTCCCCGTTCGCCGTGACTTGGCACGTGTATGGACTTTCCATTTCATATGCGGGTCGAGTCTCAGTGCGGGGGATGTGACACCTTCTATTTGGGGTGTTACAGTTAAGCTTATTTACACAAGTGCATTCATAAACTAGTACAAATTTTAACTAAAAAGAGAAGGAAAAGGGAAAGAAAGGCTTGCTGATTATAACAGGGAAGAGGACCCCTGTTTTCTGCTGCTTCTCCAGCTGCTACATGCTTGCTTCTTCAAGGGAAAGGCTGAATGTCATTTGCTCTCTCATAAACCTTGCTTATATGGTTAATAAGCTCACCTTTAGCACACACTTCAAGGCAAATATTCTTTAGAATTCCTAAGTATGATGATTACACTTCTTGAGATGCAAAATGCTATGCAAAGTTGTTGCAAGTAGCTGAAGTTGCCAAAAATAGAAAGTCAGCCGCAACATTTGACTTTGGTGAGGTGTCTGCTACGCCACCCTTGGCTTAAGGGATGATCATAGCTTGAAGGTCATAGCTCAGGCCTTTTTCTGCACTTGTAACTTCTTTTGATCCAGATTTTGCAATGTACTTCATTCCAGCATAATTAGACCTGTAATGCCATATTTAAGCATAATTAAGTAGATTTCCACTCAAATATGGGGGGAAAATTAAGGCAAATTAAGCACTAATTACACACTAACAAGCATAGCATATTCAAATTAAAGAGTTTATAAACCGGGCCGAGGGTTTTGCAATCCAAAATCATTTTAACCGTGATACTATATATAAGGAAAAAGGGGTTTAAGGCCAAAGGCCAAAATCAACCAATTTTATAAATTAGAAGTCCACTCCCGTTTCACGAACCATATTCATAATGAAAATCGAAATAACTCGGCGAGAACGAATTTCAAACCAACCTAACTCCTTTCATAAAAAATTTCGAAGTCGAAATACAAATAAAGTTCTAAATCAAACCTCCTTCTCCGGGTGGGGATGAGGATGCGTATTCTCAACCCAGGTTCTCCCTTTATAAGTTTGGAGTCCGGGAATCCTACCCGATCTACCGACAGGGTTACCGCTGGCCTAAAAGAAACCTGTCTTCCCCTCCACCTCCCGAGGTTGGGGTTAAGCCTCCCGAAGTGGATTTATGTTGATAAGAGAGCTCGGCGACCCCAAGGCCGACCTGAGATCACATACCACTTCACCGGGGCCCAAATCATAAGTTCATAAGTCAAAAGATCTAAATTTTTAAAATTTCTGAATTGTACGGACTCATATTTTAAAGTCCAAATCTCGCTAGTTCAAAAATCACACACACCAACCCTTTTCCAAAATAAACAAACGAAAATATATCTTACGTATATATATAAAATGTTTTTCAAATGATTTCATAACAAACGGGCCAATTCCCACAAAATACGTATCAAACACACATAAGTATATATATACTTAGGTTGCATGCAGGCTCAAAATTCACTTAGGGTTGTAGGTCATACTAACTAAAAGAAGAAAATCTCACATTGTCGACCACACCGAACGCGATGAACCAAAAGACTTCTAAAACGCCTCCTCGTCACCCATGGAACGAACCTAAGGACAAAACAAACAACAAAAGACAACCTTAGACATAAAATGCACCAATTAGATGCTCGGCAAATGCATATGGATGCTAATGATCATAGAGAATGCAATGTGATATCATTTAGGTCATAGGATGTCATATTAAATCGTACCGGATCAAAATTCACGTATTTCACGTTAAACAAATTCATAAACTTCACATAATGAACATATTACGTCATACAACATGTTAACAAATCATTCATATCATGAAACATTCAAAGAGGTATCACACGAGGCAAAGAAATAAGGTATTCATATTAGAGAGCATAAAAACATATAGCGTCATATATTGCACATAAGACCATCGAGTTTACATCAAATAAATTCATAGATTTATCATAATGATCATAACACATCATAATATAACATATTATAAGTATTCATGGATTTAAATTACATAACAGAGGCAAAGGATGCATGAAGTTTCACACGTAACATTTAAACGTTCATGTAATCACTCAAGTTTACATTTATTAAAAAAGGCCATAAATTAGAATAATTAATGAGATGTATCATATACCAACATATTAACATGTTGGGATCATAATTGGGGTGAGATAAAATAATTAAAATCATAAACGAAGCAAGAAATGAACGACAAAACAAAACCGGGCACAAAACAAACAACCCCACGCACACCACCAAAAAAAGAGGGTAACAGGGGTTACCAATCCTTAGTCCAAAAGGGTAACCCCCATTAAGGGAGGCAGGATCCTAAAGCTCCAAGAACCCATGGGGGTAATGCCCGTTATCCCCTACAAGGCTTCCACGGGGTAACGCCCGTTAACGGGTGCAGTCATCTTCTTCCTCGCGCAGCAGCAACCCTGTTTCTTCCTCACTCCATGGCAGCAGCAGCAGCAGCTCTCCAACAACAACAAAGGTAATAAAAGAGAAAAGAAATGATAGCAAAAACAACATACAACCACACCAAATCACGCAGCAACAAATAAACAACAAGATTTAAGACAACAGATGCATATATCATCCTCAAGCTCAAATTTCATGAAAGTAAAACAATGGTGGATCAAATTTCAAGCAATGACCATGAAAATCATACTTAGAAATGAAACATATAAGTCATCTAGATTTCATAACACTCATCAATTCTAGAAATGATCCAAAGAAATGCAAGAACTCATCAAAAGAGACATCTAACCTAACTATTCATGTATATACACATAGCATGCTCAAACCTTCACGAAAATGAGCAAAATCAGATGAAAAATAAAGACAATGAGATGGAGATCACATAAATGTACTCACCTTTTGAATTTGATGAAGATCGGAGGTCGAACGGGCTCAAAACTCCAAGTTGTGAATAGTGGCTGCTATTCCTTTCCTTTCTCCCTTTCTCTATCGGCTTCCTGCCCTTTTCTCCCTTTCTTGGCTGCTAATTTCGAAATGAGGGAAGGAGAGAGTGATAGAGGGGTTAAGTTAGGGTCAAACGGGTTCAAATATGGGGCGATTCAGATAAGAAACAGGTCGGTTATGAGCAAAACGGGCGAGAGTGGCAAAGCTGTCGCACGGGTTGTGTTTTAGGCAAAATACGGGGTATCAAATGAGCTTAGAAAAATATGAGGCTAAGTACTCTAGCTTCCATTCTTCATAACAAGTATAACGCTTCTTCCGGAATTCGAATCCGAATTCCCAATCTCGAGTTACGCCTTCCGGAACCCAAGGCGCTATAAAACAAGTTAAGCCCTTAAGTCCCTAACAAATAAAACGGTTCGAAAACCGTAACAAACGAACTTAAAAACATAAAACGATCACGTAAACAAGTTTATAACATATATACATCATGCATATCACTTAATCACAATTTTTAGAATCGAAAACGAGTTCAAACAGATTAAAAACGGGGCAAATAGGGCATAAACTTTCAAATTGCACGTAGAAAATTCAAATAAAATTCAAATATAAATTCATATAATTCCAGAGTATCACATAAATAATAAAATAAACATATAATTTACGTAATTAAAATAATTTAAATGCGTACTTAGCACTCTCGAACCGCGTACCTGTACGGCCGGACGAGTGGGATGTTACACAAAGAGTTGAAGCTGGTGTTGCTCAACGAGGCTCACAAATTATCTTATTCTGTCCACCCCGGAGGTAATAAGATGTACAAAGACTTTAAACAATTTTATTAGTGGAATGGGATGATGAAGGATGTGGCCAAGTATGTGAGACATTACAAGACTTGTCAGTGATTTAAGGTTGAGCATCAGAAAACCGGAGGTCTTCTACAGTCGTTACCTATTGCAGAATGGAAGTGGGAGCAGGTGACGATGGATTTTATGTCTGGCTTGCCTAAAGTAAAGGGTAGTTACGATGGTATTTGGGTGATCGTGGACCGTCTGACTAAGTCGGCATATTTTCTAACCTTTCAGATGTCCGATAAAGTCAACAAGCTAGCCGAACGGTATTGCAGAGAGATTGTTTGACTTCATGGGATTCCGGTTAGCATTATGTTGGATCGAGATCCGAGGTTCACTTCGAGGTTGTGGCAAGAGTTACAGGGTCTTTTGGGTACGAAGCTCAAATTTAGCACCGTGTCACACCCTCAGACGGATGGCCAATCCAACAGATTGATCAAATATCTAGAGGACTTGCTTTGGATTTTCAGACTTCTTTGGACAAGCATTTACACTTGATCGAGTTCGCCTACAACAATAGTTATAAAGCCTCAATTGGTATGGCTCCGTATGAAGTTCTCTATGGCCGAAAGTGAAGATCTCTGTTGTTCTTTGATCTCGAGGAGTGGAAATGGACTAAACAAGAAGGCGTAAAGAAGGGTGAGAAGAAGGAGAAACATTCTAAAGCTGTGAGAGATGCAATTGAGAAATTCCAATTGATACAACAACGGATGAAAGCGGCTTAAGATCGATAAAAGTGCTATGCTGACCGTCGAAGAAGGGATCTCGAATTTGAGGTTGGGAACCGTGTGTTCTTGAAAGCCTCCCCCTACAAAGGATTTGCTGATTGGGAAATGAAGAAAGCTTAACCATCAATACATAGGTCCATTTGAGATACTTGAGTATATGCTATGCTGACCGTCGAAGAAGGGATCTCGAATTTGAGGTTGGGGATCGTGTGTTCTTGAAAGTCTCCCCCAATAAAGGATTTGCTCATATTGGGAAAATAAGGAAGCTTAACCCTCGATATATGGGTCCTTTTATTAGTAGAATGGGATGACGAAGGATGTGGCCGAGTATGTGAGACATTGCAAGACTTGTCAGTTAGTTAAGGCTGAGCATCAGAAACTAGGAGGTCTTCTACAGCCGTTACCTATTGCAGAATGGAAGTGGGAGCAGGTGACAATGGATTTTGTGTTTGGCTTGCCGAAAGTAATGGGTGGTTACGATGGTTTTTGGGTGATCGTGGACCATCTAACTTAGTCGGCATATTGTCTAACCTTTCAGATGTCCGATAAAGTCAACAAGCTAGCCGAACAGTATTGCAGAGAGATTGTTTGACTTCATGGGATTCCAGTTAGCATTATATCGGATCGAGATCGGAGGTTCACTTCGAGGTTGTCGTAAGAGTTACAGGGTCTTTTAGGTACAGAGCTCAAATTTCGCACCGTGCCACACCCTCAGACGGATGGCCAATCCGATAGATTGATCAAATATCTAGAGGACTTGCTCCAAACTTGTGCTTTGGATTTTCAGACTTCTTGGGACAAGCATTTGCACTTGATCGAGTTCGCATACAACAATAGTTATCAAGCCTCGATTGGTATGGCTTCGTATGAAGTTCTCTATGGTCGAAAGTGTAGATCTCCGTTGTTCTTTGATCACGAAGGAGTGGAAACGTACTAAACAAGAAGGCGTAAAGAAGGGTGAGAAGAAGGATAAACCTTTTAAAGCTGTGAGAGATGCAATTGAGAAATTCCAATTGATACAACAACGGATGAAAGCGGCTTAAGATCGGCAAAAGTGTTATGCTAACCATCAAAGAAGGGATCTCGAATTTGAGGTTGGGGACCATGTGTTCTTGAAAGCCTGCCCCCATAAAGTATTCGCTCGAATTGGGAAAGGAGGGAAGCTTAACCCTCGATACATGGGTCCATTTGAGATACTTGAGAGTATTGGTGAAGTGGCGTATCGTTTAGACCTACCACCAAGCTTGACTGGGATTCGCAACGTCTTCCACGTGTCTCAACTAAGGAAGTATTATTACAACGAATCGGAGATCCTTCCCGTTGAAGAAGCCGAGTTGCAACCGGATCTAACTTTTATCCAAAAGCCAGTGAAGATTTCGGATCGTAAGTTTGAAGAGTTGAGGAACCCGCGAATCCCTTTGGTAAAGGTTTTATGGAGAAGTGATAAAATTGAGGAAGCCACTTGGAAAACCGAGGACAAGATGACAAATTTCTATCCAAAGTTGTTTCGACCCGAACAGTGAATCTGGGGACCAGATTCTTTTAAGGTGGGGAAGGTCGTGACGCCCCGTTTTCTCGACTTTCAGGTACGCGCGCCATACGAGTGGTTTTCCGAGAGTTAGGATTATTTATTTATTTTATTTATGCTTTCTATGCATATTTTTAAACTAAATGTTCATTTAATTAGGTGATTTATATGATTTATATGTTTAATTAAATTCTACTTGGACTTAATTGTCTTAAGATGCACTTTGTAATTGGACTAAGATGCATACGTTCTTGGACTAAGATGCATACACTCTTGGACTAAGATGCACTTTGTAATTGGACTAAGATGAATACATTCTTGGACTAAGATGCACTTTGTAATTGGACCTAATTGAAACAATTGAAACTTAAGAACTTGATTGCATATAATTATAACTTAAAGGACCTAAATGGAACTAAACTCTTATATCTTATATTATACACAAGACATGTACTATTCATGCATCTCTTCTCATTTCTTACATAAACACAAGAACTCACATACTCAATCACACATACCCCTTTGGTTCGTTTGGGAGGAGAAGAAGGAGGAGCCACCACAACGCCACCGGAAGCTCGCCGGAGTCACCACCATTTTCCCCTACATCTTCTCCCTCTTTAATTTCTTGCTTTAGGTTGGTATTTTGTATATGTATGTGTGTATATATTTGTGAGAATTGATGAATGAGTTGGGATTTTTGTGATAGGAGCTCAATAACTTGCATCTAAGTGTATTTATCCTTGATTTTGTGAGAATCTTTGAACTTATTGCATGTTTGAGTTGGTGGTTGAAGAATAAATGTGTTACTATTAAATGAGGGTTTGTAGTTGATTTTCTTGAGGATCCAAGCATGATACAATTTGCCATTTGTTGCTAATTAAAGTATTATGTGTATGGGTACGTTATATGTTGTTTTAAGTTAGTTTTGCGCAGCTTGTTTGGTTTGTTTGGGGTTTTTGGGTGCAAACCCGAGACCCCTATGCATGCCTTGTTTTTCTAGTAGAGGATCCCAGCTAGGATCCCTTTCAATTTGAAAGCAGTCCTGGCTGGGAATGCCTCTCATATTCCTAGCTAGACATGGATCTCGGTCGGGATGATTTTCGTCCAGGCCGGGATTGATGCTCAGCTGCTCTCAGTAATGCAGTCCTGGCCGGGATTCATTTCAATGCAAAACCTATCCCGGCCAGGATTGCATGTCAGTGGGGTTTTGGGATGACTATCCTGGCCGGGATGATTTTTGTCTTGGCCGGGACGGTTGTGCAGATTTGCTACTGGACCCCTATCCCGGTCGGGATCCCTTTTACACTAAAATTTATCTCGGATGGGAAGGACCACTGCTAGTATGCATTTTGTAATTTAATTGTTCTATGCCTTTTATTGTGTTCTATGCCGAGCTATGCTTTTATGTGATTTACTTGCAACATGTTTATAATATTTTCATTAATCATAGCATATCATGACATGTATAAGCACATCGTTATTTAATTAATTGATTCACTGTGTCGAATCTTACACATTTTGTCCTTTTTCGTGCACAGAGGTCGATCCAGGACTTGGGGATCAAGCTCCTTATTTATATCCTTTCTTTATCTACAAGGTGAGGTTTTCTTATCATATTTAAAGCCCATACACCCCGATGTGACTATTAGGCCAAAAATGTATATTATGTCTATAGTTTTTGAAAATGTAAATGTTTTCAAATGGAACCTTTTCAAAATGAAATGTTTTAACTATCGAACCATTTTTGGGAGAATTGCAGTGCACTGGTTGGGGCCTAAGGGAAACGTGGGATTGGTGACCGGAATGGCATTTGGCCATCGGAAATAACCTATACACTTAGTACCTTTTTGGGAATATCTTCGCATGACCTAGAAGACAGGGAGGTGGGATATTCTTGAGCCGGTGGTATATCCATCGAAGGAGCGGGTAGGAGTTATGAGCCCCGTCTCACCTTGTATTGAGGTTGCTCGGGCCTTGCAAACTCGACCACCGAACCATGGAGGAATGATGGACATTGATTGATTGATTATTGAACTAGCATGATCGCCTTACACTTAAATTAATTATTGTACATACACGGAGTTTGGTTGGAATTCCCACTCCCTTGTCGGGTCACTTATTGCCTAATGTATTAATGAAATTAAATTGATACTTGTAATTCCGAATATTACCCCTTTTCCCAAAACTATCCACTTGGATCATTGCTACAACTATACTCAGGATTACGAGTTTCCTGTTATGTGATTATATATATAAACCCCTCACTCGGTCTTCACGAACTGACTCCTCCTCACTTTCACCTTTTGTAGGTTCTTGCTAGTGCGGGGAAATAGAGTCGTTCGAGTCTTTATTTCATAGTCTAGCTAGAGCATATCTTATGTATTGCCGCATATTATACTTCTGAATTGTATATTCTATTTTAGAGACTTGGTTGAATGTAGGCCGTGGTGGCCATACTTGGATTATATTTTGCTTACTACTTGGGTTGAAATCGTTGCTTCTACTTATTACTCGTTGTGTTGTCCTTTAATTGATGGTTGGTTCAAAGGTTACCCCCACTTAGCTAGGGTTCTTTTATTGTCACCTATTCGCCACGTGTTTGGTTCATGTATGGTTTTCTATTTCATACACTACTACAAAAACAGCATGTTGTGACGCCCTAATGTGACACACTTTAAAAGGCGTCATAATATATCACTTGTTGAAAGGCTTTTTGTCAATCCGTCTTATTAGATTTAATTTACCTTTCCTATCAAATAATTTTTTAACTAAATTAATAATAATATGAAACTTTTACGTAAGGCGTCACAATATAATAAGTTTATTGTGACACCTTTAATAAAGGGTCTTAATATAGCATATGTATAATGACATTTTTAAACAAATGTCACAACATATTTCTATTTGTATAAAATCTCCTTTCCATTTTGGCGGTTTCAACGAAAAAAATTGGAGGGATGGGGCTCTGCTCCCAACAAAAAATGAGGAAAGTGAAAAATGTTGTCTGAACATTAATTGTCTCCTGAACTCAACAAGAAATGTTGTCTGCTCCGATCCCCCCTTCCTATTTTCCTAATAATAATCAAGTGAGCAACATTAATTAGCTTGGAATCTTCCTATTTTCAGCCAAAGAATCGGACTCCAGTAGAAAGGAAGACGACGGACTCCAGCTGAATCAGACACCACGGGAATCGGACTGAAGAAGGTCTTGCGAAAGGAGTGGAAAAAGACGGACAGCGCTCTGAAGGTCTTGCGCCGAGGATAAAGATACGGTGGGTTTCAGGGTTTATAAGTTTTGTCTAAGATTTTGTGTATGTGAGTTTAGTATTTTTCAACTCAAATTTTCAGTGTTTCGATTCTAGGGTTTCGATTTACGTGCTTAGAATTGTAAACCTATTTTGTGAAATCTGTATGTGTAAGCTTAAAATTGTTGTTCTTCTTGAATGTATAGAATCTAATTTGGAATGTCTGGTTTAATTTGAGCGTTGTGCTTATAATCGACTTTGATCTTGGATTAGTAACATACGAGATTAAAGAAACTAACATTGGCAATGCTTTGTTTGTCAGAAATTTAGCTGTTACAAGAGGTCTTGATCGTACGGGTGGTCAGTTGCTGCTGCCGCTGTTACCTCCGATGTTGTAACTCCTATCTCCTTTTATCTCAGCTCTACTTTGGTTTTTATCATGCTTGCTTAGATGTTATGATAATGTGGGTTTGTGCTTTCTGCTTTCTACTTACGTTTGTACTTTAGCTATTTATTTGTACATGGTTAAGTTGAGGAGCCACTCATTATGGCTTTAGCTTGGAAATGGAGATGTTGAAGTACACTGCTGATTGAAATTTCTTTGAGAGTGCCTATATGAGTAAATATATTCCCTTGATCATGTTTGCTGCCTTCTCTTTCCAGATGGTGATGATTATATGTACTTTCCCCTATTTACGTATGTTTAATAGTGAAGATGAGTTCGAAGATTTATGAAAAAATCTTGCTTGATTCATGATATCTTTAGCTAATTGACCCCAAAGAGACTGCTTAACTAAGCATATAGTGTTTGCGTGCATAAATTGGTATATTATAATGGTAAATACATTGCTTGGTATTGATTGAATGTGTAGAAGGTCCATCTCATTCTCCGGGATTCCTGAGTTGTATGCCTATGTGTGCTTAATTAAACCTGCTTAACTAAACATATAACACTGACATGATTTGGTATTTCAATATTGGACTTGGTGAGAATGTGATCTTTTGTATTTTTATCTTGCAGAATTTGGTAATCTCATTTCATTAGAATCCAGTGAAGTCTGTAACAAGGAAGTCTAAAGAATAACTGCAACAGAACATACGCTGAAGGCCTTAGAGGTTTGTTATCCCAACACACTGATATTTTTTGTTTCTTCTTTGTTGGAGTGCATTCTTTTTTATGTAGTTTGTCTTCTCTCTGAACTGATTTAATTTTTGTTGGAGTTTTGATGCTATCTATAAGTCAGTCATAATTACTTCAAACCATAAACTGAAAATGATCAGTTATAATCTGAAAATGTTGTAACTTGTTTTGTATGTTGATCAAGCATTGTTAGTTGTATGTTAAATGAATTAATATGTTTTCAAGGAGATGGTAAATTTGAATGTGTTGAATCCCTAACATATATATAAGTTTTGAAACACTATTATTAGACTAAACAAACTTTCATTTGTTCATGAAAAATAATATAAAAGCTAGAAATTGGTTCTTATTGGCTTGTTATTGAAGTACCTTTGTTAGGATTTTATGAAACATGCTGAAGTATTGGAGTACCCTTTTTTTTTTTTTTTTTCAGAACCATTATTTTGAAATCCTTTTTTTTTAACAAAGTAATTGTTGTTTTATTAGGCATCCAAAGTTTATACGGAAGCTGAAGTTTCATCCCACAACAAGAGAACTGACTGTTGCAACATCATAAAAGAAAAGGTTTTATTTCTGTCACAAGAATCTCTTTTAATTGTCTTGTTTTAATTCTGACTTTATGCCTGACATGATTCTACTTTGTAACTGTTAGGAATTATTAACCTTTTAGCATCATGATGGTGAATATTGCCTTATTAATCTGATTAAATCTAAAAGAGGCTGTCGAACTTAGTTATTGGGGATCTTCTTGAACTAATATCTCTAGGTTGAGTCTAATCAAACAAACATTTCCTGAAATTAAAGATACTGTGAAGAAAATACATAATGTGAAGGGCAGCAGGATAAGATTTCAGTAATTACTTATGTTTTGGGGGAAATTTGTGTAATCTGTTTTTGTGTGGATAGGATAATTACTTGTGTAATAGTCCAAACCTTAGGGGGACATTTCTGTAATTAGACGAAGGCATATTAATGACTTTGTAAGAGACTTTTGATGACTTTTGAGGCTTACTTATTTACATCATTTTATGAAATTCTCTTGCATGGATCCGGATATATGTAAAGTCTTTGGCATGGAATTGTTTTTGTGTTTTCTGTAATATCAGGAGAAGTTAGTGTAAATTTGGATCAAATCTGATAGTATCATAGCATATTTATCCCTATACATTTACCTCATTAAAAACAGACCAATTATTGTTATAGATAAACGCTGGATGGATTCCCCGAGGACAAGTAGTGAATATCAGAAGGGATTGAAATATTTTTTGAATTTCGCCTGTTCAAATTAAAATGGAGAGATGATTTTATGTCCGTGTAAAAAGTGTATGAATACGTTATGTAAAAAGAGGAACGTAGTTGAAGAACATCTGCTGTGGAATGGTTTTTTGACTGGGTACACTAAGTGGATATTACATGGAGAGTTATCATGTAATGGAGAACAAATGACTTATGATTATGGTAGTGGAAATACTTCAAATAATATGCCGCAGATGTTAACTGATTTGTTTGGGATGCAAAATCAAATAAACGATGTAGAGGGAATTCCCAGAGTTGAGCAGGCAGAAAAACCGTGCGAGGAAGCTGAAAAATTTTATAAGCTTATGGAGGATGCAGAACAGGAACTTTACCCGGGTTGCCACAAGTTTTCTAAACTTTATTTCATTGTTCGATTGCTCCAAATCAAGTGTCTCGGTAACTGGAGTGATAATTCTTTTACTTTGATACTTGATTTGTTACGTGAATCATTTCCAAAAGGTGTTCAGTTGCCAAAGAATTACTATGAGTATAAAAAGATTTTTAAGGACTTAGGCTTGAATTACAATAAGATAGATGCTTGCCGCAATGATTATATGTTATATTGGGACGACAATGAAAGTAAAAATAGTTATGACACCTGTGGTGAACCCCGATGGATAATGCCTGAGCCTGAATCAAATTCAGCTGAACCAAAGAATCATAAAGGTGCCAAAAGAGTTCCTGGGAAGCTTTTTTGGCATTTTCCATTAATTCCAAGGTTACAAAGACTCTTTATGAATAAGGAAACGGCATCCCTTATGAGGTGGCATGATGAAGGGCGCACTAAGGATGGGGTAATGAGACATCCAGCAGATTTTCTAGCTTGGATTACATTCGATTTTAAGCATCCTGAGTTTGCTAAAGACGCACGTAATGTAAGGTTGGGTTTGGCCACAGATGGTTTCAATCCTTTCAGAACCATGAATGTTGCGCATAGTACATGGCCAGTCATTTTCATTCTGTATAATCTGCCCCCTGGCCATTGTATGAAGAAATCGTACTTTATGTTGTCATTGCTCATACCAAGCCCTACTGGACCAGGAAATAATCTCGACGTTTTTTTACAACCAGCCATTGCTGAGGTGAAAAGCTATGAGAAACTGGTGTACGTACGTATGATGCTTCTTCTAGAGAGAATTTTCAAATGCGAGCAGCACTTTTATGGACTATCAGTGACTTTCCGGGTCTTGCTGCCATATCGGGGTGGAGTACTAAAGGACAATTAGCATGCCCAGTGTGTTACACGGACACTAACTCTATTTGGCTAGATCACTCTCGCAAATTTTGCTACATATGGCACCGTATCTTCTTGCCCGAGGATCATCCTTATCGAAATGATAAAGGATCATTTGATGGAACAGTGGAGCATCGAAAAGCGGGTCAATATTTGAGAGGATCTACAGCATATAACGATGTAAAGGACATTGAAAATATGTTTGGGAAAACGGTTGGTGATCGAAAACTACCTTCTAACTGGAAGAAGAAAAGTATTCTGTTTGATTTGCCGTATTGGGAAACTAACTTAGTGAGACATAACCTGGATGTTATGCATATTGAAAAGAATGTATGTGATAAGATCTTGCGTACATTACTTGATTCTGATAAGTCAAAGGACAACTACAACGCTCGTTTGGACATGAAGAAGATGGGAATAAGAACGTGACTCCATCCTTTCGTAGATGAGTCTGGGCGAAAATGGTTTCCAGCAGCATCATTTGCACTGGACAAAAAAGAGAAGTACAGTTTCTGCAAGGTGTTGAAAAATGTTAAAGTTCCTGATGGCTATGCATCAAATATTTCTAGGTGTGTACATTTAAAACCACCTAAGATTTTCGGTCTCAAGAGTCATGACAGTCATGTGTTAATGCAACAATTAATACCTTTATCGTTGCGTAAACTCTTGCCAAAGGCCAGTACGTTCTTCACTTATACAGCTGAGCTGTTACTTTAGAGACCTGTGTTCTAAAACACTCCATCACAGGGATTTGGCTCGATTAGAAAAGGGTATTGTTGTCATACTGTGTAAGCTGGAAAAAATATTTCCACCGTCATTTTTTGATATCATGGTTCACTTAACTGTGCATTTGGTAATGGAGGCAAAATTAGCTGGTCCAGTTCACTACCGGTGGATGTACCCTATTGAAAGGTATGTTTAGACATAAATATCTAAAATTTAATTTATTATTCTGTTTTATTACTTTACATTATATTGATGATCAAATTTTATCACCTTATAGGTATTTAAGTACTTTGAAATCATATGTGCGGAATAGAGGACCACCAGAAGGTTCAATTGCCGAAGGGTACTTGGCAGAAGAATGTTTATCCTTTTGTGCGCTATATTTTGATGAGAAGGTAGAAACGAGGCTTAACCGATCAAGCAGAAATGACGATTTCAGTTGCGTATCAGCTACGGAAGGTGCGGATATTTTCCTAATGTCCGGGAATCCCCTATGGAATGGGAAGGCAATTGTTTTGGACAATGACCAATTAACAAGGGCTCACCGTTATGTGGTATTCAATTGCAATGAAACTCAACAGTACAGAGAGTAAGAGACATCTACTAATTTCTTTTCTACACACGACTTCACGAATACTTATAATTTTTTTATCTTTGTATGCAGCGAACATGAAACTCAAATTAGGCGTAAAAAACGCCGGTGTACGGAGCATGAGATCAAAACAATACTTGTTGAATCCTTTGCTAGTTGGTTTAAGGATCGTGTAAGTTAACAGAAGCATTTAAACCATTTACAGTTAACTGCACTTGTCTCTGTACTTTAGTTTCTTGTTGATATTTATTTATATTTTTTATGCAGATTGATGTATTAAATGGAAGTGAAGACGATGCAATGTTAAATGATATGAAAAGACTTGCAGGAGGACCTGTTCCCGTTGGTAGGAGATATAAAGGTTTTAAAGTAAATGGATTCCGTTTTCATACCAAAGAAGTGGAGAGGAAAAGGAAAACACAAAACTGTGGAGTGATGGTTAGTGCAACTACGACGAGTTTTGCAAGCAAAAAGGACAAGAGACCTATCTTATAGGACATGGTGTATTATGGAGTGTTAAGGGATATAATAGAATTAGATTACACAGGCGGTAAAAAAGTTGTATTGTTTGATTGTGACTAGGTATCGAAGGGCAGCAGGCTTAAAGAGGATGAAGATGGGTTTACACTGACCAACTTTGTAAACATTAAGCGTCAGAATTATCCTTACGTTCTTGCATCACAAGTTGAACAAGTGTTTTATGTTGAAGATGCCACAGAAAAGGATTGGCACGTTGTGATTAAAACTAAGGCTAGAGACAAGTTTGATGATGATTTTGACACCCTTTTACAAAGTGAAACTTGCAGTGAGGTTCAATGCAATGATAATGAAGAGGTTATGTGGATTCGTGATGGGGCCCCAATAATTCCTGTTGATAGCTTAGAAAGTTAAAGGACTAATGATTTGGAAGATGAGAGAAATGTTTAAGTAATTAGGATAATGACCTGTACAAATTTCAACTTTAGTAGTAGTTTTATTTTTTTTTTTTTTCTGGGTCAGAAGTAGTTTTATATAATGTTTATACTTGATTTTTGCTATTTCATTTAACTGGAAATTGTGTTATAGTTATGGCAAGGACTAGGCTTAACAGAATACACAAGCCTGTTAGTCAAACATGTGGGGCAAGTTCAACCGGGGTGGGCCATGGACAACATGAAAACACCGGTATGTTTACTTTAATCATCAGAATTCTATTTAAATTTAGTAATGACACTGAATAATGTTTGCTTGTTGTCGCAGATACTGATCATAGACAAGCTAAACGTACAAGAAATGATATCAACGCAGGCAATCTTGATACTCCAGGTATTGGTTTTTTTGCTATATATATATATATATATATATATATATATATATATATATATAAGATCAAAGAATGTTTTTTAATCATTACAGTTCTATTTAATTTCAGTTAGTTATATAAGCTGAATGATGTTTGGTCATAGTTCCAGAGACTGATCGTAGAGAGTCTAATCATACCAAAAATGTCAACGGCGGGTCTACATATGGAATGCATTTAAATGATATCAACGATGACAATCTTGATACTGTTGGAAAACACGAATCAGAAAGCAGCGGAATTTAAAAAATTTTCCCAACAAAAGGACCTTAAACTCGCAATCGTGTAACCAAATTCGTAAAGATAGAAAACTTACTTTTCTTTTATTCTTTCTTGAAGCGTTTCAAGCCACCCAAGAACGCTCTTCTCGCGGCTTGATCCCCTCTCCTTGGTAAAGCTCGAATCTTCAAACTTCTAACTTGAAGTCTCTAGAGAAAGTCCACCAACTTGATCACAATCTAACTAGTAAGGATGCTAGTTCTCTAGTTAGTGTTTAGGCTTAACCTAGGGTTTAATTTAATCTTGGAGAAAGGAAGGTGTTCAACACATGAACCAAGAATTGTCTATTAGCTCCATAAGGAGCTCGAGCTCCCCTATTTATAGAGAGGGGGTGCCGATCCAAATCCTAGTTGGGAAAGGATTTGGTTCCTCTCTCTCCTATTACTTGATCATCAAGTATTTTCCAACTTTGACTTTGAATTCTAATTCAAGTCAACTTTTAAGAGAGCTAAAAATATCCAAACTATTTTTGGATAATTTTATACTTTATTTATTATAAAATAAATAACTTATTTTTATCCAATTAATTAATTCGTAATTAATTAACTAGATTATTTTCTCCAAAATTAGACTTTCTTTTTAATTCAAAATTAAACCAAAGTCTATTAAATAATTAACACATTAATTATTTAACATCACATAATCACGTGTGGCACACGTGTCTTAATGACACGTGTCCAATCACGTGAGCCACACGTGTGATTTCACACGTGTGGAACCCCTTAGGCTCGATTAACTCGTTTAATCATTTTTAAGCCTCAACTCATGTAACCAAGTTGTTGTGTGTGACCCTCTAGGTTCTCAATTCAATTAGCAGTGACCCTAATTAATTAATTCACTAATTAATTAATCAGTCCACAGATTAAACGACCGTAGTCTAGCAACAGGTGTTTAACCCCTAGCTGAATTGGAATGTTCGGATTCGACAGAACCTTTAAGTCATTGATTCATGTGAGATACAATCCTCCTACTTACTATCTCTCAACCAAGATCTAGGGCAAGGGAATAATCAGAACCCTAATAATCCGGTCTTAAAGCTAAGTGCATTTCATATCCATTTGATCTCAATCCAAGAAACCCTTTTCTTGATGTCTTGATCTACTGCCTTGGCCAAGGACTCCATATGGCATATGAATGACTTACACAATAAGAGATCACCTTGCAAATGCAAGTGTAGGTCCTTTCTTGATTCTCATTCACTTTCACGAGTCACTTGTGCAGCCCCAGCATAAGCCTTGAATCAGTTGTCTAAGGCGACACCCTTTAAAGCTTATACCTAAGACTGCAGAGTTAACTCATAAAGTGACAAGGAACCTTAAGTCTAAGGATCAATTAATCACATCAATGACTCGTGAGATATTTCCTAATCTGGAAGTTTCCATTTCCTGAAATAGAAACTTCCTTTCCCATTTAGGAATGTTCTCACACGGGGCGCCTCAGTGAACTCACTTATTAAAGTAAGCACCCTCATGTATCACGCACGTATCAACTATACACTTTCCACCTCCATGAAACAAGGTGGTCCTTCTTAAGGGCGTGATCCCACAAGCAAGCCTTAGAGGAGTCAGGTTGACACTCCCACTGTCTGTAGGACTCATCGGCTTGGAGTATTTTACTAATCATGACTTATGTGATATAGGGCTCGTTTCATGAACCATTTCACCTAAATTGCAGAGTCCTAAAGTCATCAGGATTAGGGGAGTTCTCATACATGCACAGATAAAGTAAACGCATACCAAACAAGAGCATATAAAGAAGTGTTACCTCAATTCGTTATTTCATTCAAAGATTGTCTGTGATTACAATAAGGAAAAGCACAAAGCGGATATACAATCGGCTTTCTAGGGCACTATTCCTAACAATCTCCCACTTGCCCGTCAAAGCCATTCTAAAGCTACTCTAAGTCCCATCTTCTGAAGATGACCTTGGAAAGCTTCTCGACTAAGGGGTTTAGTAAGTGGATCTGCCACGTTCTCTGCTGATGTGACCCTCTCAATTAGCACATCTCCTCTTTTGATAATATCACGGATTAGGTGATACTTCCTCATAATGTGCTTGGTCCGTTGGTGAGATCTTGGTTCTCTTGCTTGAGCAACCGCCCCAGTGTTGTCACAAAACACAGTAATGGGGTCTTTCATGCTAGGAACAACATTCAACTCTTGAATGAAGTTTCTAATCCAAACACCTTCCTTAGCTGCATCATTTGCAGCTAAGTATTCGGCCTCAGTGGTCGAATCTGCAGTGGTTGTTTGCTTGGAACTCTTCCAACTCACTGCTCCGCCGTTTAGGCAGAAAATGTATCCTGACATTGACTTAAAATCATCTAAGTCAGACGCAAAGCTTGCATCGCAGTATCCTTCGACAGTAAGATCTTTCTGACCTCCGTAAACTAAGAATAAATTTTTAGTACTTTTCAAGTACTTAAGAATATTCTTCACGGCAGCCCAGTGACCATCTCCAGGGTCAGATTGGAAACGACTTGTTACACTAAGTGCATAAGCCACATCCGGTCGAGTACATAACATTGCATACATTATGCTACCTATTGCTGACGCATAAGGTGTATGAGTCATTCTCTCCTTCTCAAGGTTAGTCTTAGGACACATCTTCTTTGAAAGACATGTTCCTACACTCATAGGAAGGTTCTTAACCTTTGTTGACTCCATATTGAATCTCTTCAATACTTTGTCAATGTACATCAACTGTGATAGTCCTACTAACCTTCTAGATCTATCTCTATAGATTTTGATTCCAAGGATATAGGACGCATCACCAAGATCTTTCATCTCGAATTGGTTCGATAACCATAACTTAGTCACTTTCATGTCATCCTTCGAATTCCCAATAAGAAGGATGTCATCAACATAAAGTACTAAGAATTGCACTGAGGTCTCCAATTCCTTTCTATACACACATGATTCATTCGAAATTTGGATGAAGCCAAACGCTTTGACCGATTCATCAAATCGAATGTTCCAATTCCTAGAAGCCTGTTTCAATCCATAGATTGATCTTTGGAGTTTGCAAACCTTTTGCTCACTCCCACTGAATGTGAAACCTGTGGGTTGCTCCATATAAATGTCTTTGTCAATGTCACCATTGAGAAAGGCAGTTTTCACATCCATTTGCCATATCTCATAGTCATAATATGCAGCAATGGCAAGCATGATCCGAATAGACTTTTGCATTGCAACTGGTGAAAAGGTTTCGTCAAAGTCCATGCCGGGTCTCTGAGTGAATCCTTTTGCAACCAGTCTTGCTTTGTAGGCTGCAATGCTTCCATCAACTCCAAGCTTTCTCTTAAAGATCCATTTGCAACCTATGGGTTTGACCCCATTAGGCAAATCTACCAAGGTCCAAACTTGGTTGGAGTTCATGGAATCCATTTCGGATTTCATGGCTTCTATCCACTGTTCAGACTCAGAATCTGAAAGTGCCTCCTCATATGTTGAAGGATCATTATCCTTTTGAGAGATTTCATGGAAGAATCCATACCATCTCTCCGGCTGTCTAGGATTGCGTTCAGAACGCCTTAGAGGAGGATTTTCATGTGTATCGAAATTCGTGATTGGTTGTGGTTGATCAGAGTGGGACGTTTCTTCAGTGGGTGGTATGGGGTCACTTTGTACTTCTTCTAATTCTATGATCTTGCCTTGCTTTTCTTTAAGGAACGGTTCCTCCAGAAAAGTAGCATTTCTGGAAACAAACACCTTTTGCTCAGATTGATCATAGAAATAGTATCCTATGGATTCCTTAGGATAACCTACAAAGTAGCATAAGTTAGAACGAGATTCTAACTTATCTCCCACTGTCCTCTTCACGTAAGCAGGACAACCCCAAATTCTTAAATAAGAATAACTAGGGATTTTACCATGCCACATTTCATAGGGCGTTTTAGGGACTGACTTAGAGGGAACTAGATTCAAAATCTTTGCTGCACTTTCTAGGGCATAACCCCAGAAAGAAGGTGGTAAGTCAGTGAAACTCATCATGGAACGAACCATATCAAGTAGGGTTCGATTCCTTCTCTCAGAAACTCCATTAAGCTGAGGAGTTCCCGGAGGAGTCCACTGAGAGATAATCCCATTATCTTTGAGATGATTAAGGAATTCTTCACTAAGATATTCGCCTCCTCGATCAGATCGAAGTGCTTTGATCTTGTGACCAGTTTGGTTCTCAACCTCCTTTTGAAATTCTAAGAATTTCTCAAAAGCTTCAGATTTATACTTCATTAAGTATACATAACCATACCGACTAAAGTCATCAGTAAAGGTTATGAAGTACTGATGATTGTTTCTAGTGCTTACACTAAGCGGTCCACAAACATCAGTATGGATCAAATCCAAAACCTCAGTGGCACGTTCCACAGTTCCTTTAAAAGGGACTTTGGACATTTTTCCTTTGAGACAGGATTCGCAAGAAGTTAACTCTTTGAGATCATTGTCAGAGAATGATCCTAAAGTGTTTATCTTGCTAATTCTGTTCTTGGAAATGTGTCCTACTCTAGCGTGCCATAAGGGAACTGAAACTTTGTCATCTCTCTTACGCTTTGTTTCTCGTTGTATACTCATAATATTGATATTTTGAGTTAGGTAAAGTCCATTACTTAGAGTACCGATATGAACGGAAGAGTTGTTCCGTTTGATAAAGTATTTACCATTCTTAATATAAGTTTCATAACCTTCACAATCTAATATTGGAACTGAAATTATATTACGAATAATGCTCGGTACATAAAGGACTTTATTTAATACTAACTCAAAACTAACTAAATCTAATCTAATTGTGCCTAAAGCTCGAGCTTCAACGTTTGAGCCATCGCCGATCTTCAAGACACATTCTCCTTCTTTTAGTTGTTGAACATCACTTAGCATCTGTACATCATTACAGATATGAGTTCCACAACCGGTATCAAGTACCCAAGAACTAGAATTAATAGAAAGATTTACTTCAACGAGAAAGATACCTTTCTTTAGAGTAGCCTTGTACTTTCGGCAGTTTCTCCTCCAATGTCCCGCTTTGCCACAATGGAAGCAAACATCCTCTTTCTGATCACGCTTCTTCTTTTGGGCCTTCCCCTTCGAAATGCCACCAGTGGGCCTAAGGGGTCTCTTCTTCTTCTTTTGGGCTTTCTTGCCCTTACCTTTAGAAGGCCCAGAAGAGGAAGATGGAGCATTCACCATCAAAACCTTATTGTCCTTCTTGATCGTGCTTTCAGCAGTCACAAGCTGACTAATCAGCTCAGCTACGGTAGCACCAGCATGATTCATGTTGAAGTTAAGGACAAATGGGTTGAATGATGGTGGGAGCGAAGCTAGCAACAAATCCACTGAAAGCTCATCTTTCAGTGGCATGTCCATGGAAGCAAGTTTCTCAGTAAGGGCAAGAAACTTGAGTCCATATTCATGGAAACTTGAACCTTCCCTCATTCTCAAGTGGAACAATTCCTTTGAATTGTTATACCTTGTAACACGTTCATGAGGGCGGTAAAGTTGCTCTAAGTGGTCGTAAATCTCCCAAGCAAATTCCATGGCCTCATGTTGCCTTTGCAAGTCAGGAGACATGTTAGCCAACATAAGGCAACGGGCTTGGAGATTATCATCCTTCCACTTCTGAATCGCGTCCCGCTCGGCCCGAGTGGGAGCCTCCCCTTCGGGACTAGGCTCCCCTTCGAAGAGAACATAAGTTCTCTTCTCAGAATCTAAAATGATTTTTAGATTCCTCAGCCAATCAGAATAGTTGGGACCAGTCAACTTGTTTGACTCGAGGATCGATACAAGAGGTTTTTTGGTTGCCATTTCAAAACACGTAGAGAATCACAGAATCTACGACCTAAATGGTAAAGCAGAGAACTAGTGAGCATGCTGAATTATAACGATATACAAAAGATAAGGTCTTTAATCTAATGTAGCTCCCACTGTTTTTCAAAGATCTAGAATTCCCAAAGATCTAAGAGGAACACGTTTCCCAATGGGTACTAAGATCCTAGGCATTTTACCTCGAACCCACGACTCGCGGACATTCTAAGTAAGAACCCTAGGTAGGTACAGCTTACCAATTCTAACACCTTTAGAACTCTTAGTAATTGTTTTTGCATCACCTATCTTTCAATATGGACCCACGACTCGTGCGACATCCATATTTACTTAGGCGTTAAGCTAGACCCATCAATCATAAGATCATGACCAAAACTTAGTTCGAACGACCCACGACTCGCGGACATCGCCCTTGCTAAAATTGACCACGAAATATTGACCATTTAAAATGATTAATTAGGTAACTAAGAACTAATAAGCTCCACTAGCTATCCCACGACTCGCGGATAATAACTAGCTTTACTTACTAAACTTAAAACCTATTGATGGAATGCTAGGAATTTAATTCAAAATTTGCATCTCGAATTAAACACCTATTTGTTCGAAATTAGCTTAATATTTAATGGGAATTTTCGAATCAACCGGAGAGTTGTCCAGTTCGACCTCACCAACATATATGTTATCCAATTTTATTAGTCTTGATTAATGCAAGTACACTTAAATGCATTTCAAACAAGCACATAACCAGATAACATGTCCTAGCATGATACTAACATGTAATGATCATAGGTTCTACCTATCTTATGCGTGATATGTGGGAGCCACTCCACAATCACAAGTTCTAACATACATGCCACATAAACAGTTCAAATCACATCAGGGAAAGCGGTAACAAAATACGAGCCCTATCTCTATTACATTTAACAATTGAGATTCCCCTCCCTAACATTTTGAGGGGTCTTCACTTATGGCCTCCTTGTTACTTGAATGTGGTCCATCTTACTCCATGGGTGCATTGTCTCCAAAATGAAAATAAAACCTCACCACCTATCTCTACTCTCAAATTACAATAAAAAGAAAAAGACATAAAGTAATAAGGCTCAATCTTCATATTGGCCTTAGACAATTACACGGGGCATACCCCGGCCTCAAAAACAGTAATATGGAAAGCCACATAATAAATCACATAACAGTACGCACATAAGTGAGGCTCCAACCTCAATTGAAAAAACGCAACTATAGGGCTCCAACCCCAATTTAAACCATCCATGTGCATAAATTAAAACCATACATAGATCTAAACCCATGATCACCTAACATGCTTTTGCGAGAATTTAAATTTAACCAATAAATTAAAATTCTCGCTTTAAGCTCTAATAGCTTAAAACACGACTTGATGCGAGTCTTGTTTATAAAAGTTTTCAATAAATCCCAAATTACCAAAACAAATAAAATTCCAATTAATTTCTGAAAATTAATAATTTTATCAAGATGTATTTTCCCAAAATATAAACCGTTTCAATTTCTCAAAAATCCCAATTTTAAGTTTTGTTCAAAATTAAAATAAATCTTCAAAAATAAAAATTTAAAATTAAAATAAAATTGGGACTGGATTGCACGAAACATGAAAAGGGCCGGATCGCGAAAACGGGACCCGTACGCGGAGAAGACCGCACGCACGCTGCGCGCGCGCACAGCGCGCGGCCAAGGCCGCGCGAGCTGCTGCGCGCGGCTTTCCCGCAAGCATGCGGGCGGGGTGGGCGGCCGGCCGGAAGGCTCCCGCACAGGCGTGCGGGAGGAGCTGGGCGGCTGGCCGGTCTGTCCCGGCCAAGCCTGGGCGGTTGCCCTTGCGCACGCCTAGCACAGGCGGGCGGCGGCGAGCGAAGCCCGCGCGAGCGACTCCTTCGCGCACGGGGTTTCGCGTGTTCGTCGTAATCCGGGTTTTCGTTTCGTGTTTTCGTTCAAAAACAAAACCAATCCAAGAAATCCAAAAACAGTTTATACAGTTTCAAATCTAAAATTGTTTTTCAAAATTAAATTTTATAAAAACCAATTTTCAGAAACTTTCAGGAAAAACTACAGTTTCGTAATTCAGGCTTTCTAAAACAATTACAAATACTCAATCGCATCAAGCCTAAGAATTTCTACCAAATTCAGTATAATTGAGACGAATCAGAAACACGATTAACGAGGTGGCTCTGATACCACTTGTTGGAAAACACGAATCAGAAAGCAGCGGAATTTAAAAAATTTTCCCAACAAAAGGACCTTAAACTCGCAATCGTGTAACCAAATTCGTAAAGATAGAAAACTTACTTTTCTTTTATTCTTTCTTGAAGCGTTTCAAGCCACCCAAGAACGCTCTTCTCGCGGCTTGATCCCCTCTCCTTGGTAAAGCTCGAATCTTCAAACTTCTAACTTGAAGTCTCTAGAGAAAGTCCACCAACTTGATCACAATCTAACTAGTAAGGATGCTAGTTCTCTAGTTAGTGTTTAGGCTTAACCTAGGGTTTAATTTAATCTTGGAGAAAGGAAGGTGTTCAACACATGAACCAAGAATTGTCTATTAGCTCCATAAGGAGCTCGAGCTCCCCTATTTATAGAGAGAAGGTGCCGATCCAAATCCTAGTTGGGAAAGGATTTGGTTCCTCTCTCTCCTATTACTTGATCATCAAGTATTTTCCAACTTTGACTTTGAATTCTAATTCAAGTCAACTTTTAAGAGAGCTAAAAATATCCAAACTATTTTTGGATAATTTTATACTTTATTTATTATAAAATAAATAACTTATTTTTATCCAATTAATTAATTCGTAATTAATTAACTAGATTATTTTCTCCAAAATTAGACTTTCTTTTTAATTCAAAATTAAACCAAAGTCTATTAAATAATTAACACATTAATTATTTAACATCACATAATCACGTGTGGCACACGTGTCTTAATGACACGTGTCCAATCACGTGAGCCACACGTGTGATTTCACACGTGTGGAACCCCTTAGGCTCGATTAACTCGTTTAATCATTTTTAAGCCTCAACTCATGTAACCAAGTTGTTGTGTGTGACCCTCTAGGTTCTCAATTCAATTAGCAGTGACCCTAATTAATTAATTCACTAATTAATTAATCAGTCCACAGATTAAACGACCATAGTCTAGCAACAGGTGTTTAACCCCTAGCTGAATTGGAATGTTCGGATTCGACAGAACCTTTAAGTCATTGATTCATGTGAGATACAATCCTCCTACTTACTATCTCTCAACCAAGATCTAGGGCAAGGGAATAATCAGAACCCTAATAATCCGGTCTTAAAGCTAAGTGCATTTCATATCCATTTGATCTCAATCCAAGAAACCCTTTTCTTGATGTCTTGATCTACTGCCTTGGCCAAGGACTCCATATGGCATATGAATGACTTACACAATAAGAGATCACCTTGCAAATGCAAGTGTAGGTCCTTTCTTGATTCTCATTCACTTTCACGAGTCACTTGTGCAGCCCCAGCATAAGCCTTGAATCAGTTGTCTAAGGCGACACCCTTTAAAGCTTATACCTAAGACTGCAGAGTTAACTCATAAAGTGACAAGGAACCTCAAGTCTAAGGATCAATTAATCACATCAATGACTCGTGAGATATTTCCTAATCTGGAAGTTTCCATTTCCTGAAATAGAAACTTCCTTTCCCATTTAGGAATGTTCTCACACGGGGCGCCTCAGTGAACTCACTTATTAAAGTAAGCACCCTCATGTATCACGCACGTATCAACTATACACTTTCCACCTCCATGAAACAAGGTGGTCCTTCTTAAGGGCGTGATCCCACAAGCAAGCCTTAGAGGAGTCAGGTTGACACTCCCACTGTCTGTAGGACTCATCGGCTTGGAGTATTTTACTAATCATGACTTATGTGATATAGGGCTCGTTTCATGAACCATTTCACCTAAATGGCAGAGTCCTAAAGTCATCAGGATTAGGGGAGTTCTCATACATGCACAGATAAAGTAAACGCATACCAAACAAGAGCATATAAAGAAGTGTTGCCTCAATTCGTTATTTCATTCAAAGATTGTCTGTGATTACAATAAGGAAAAGCACAAAGCGGATATACAATCGGCTTTCTAGGGCACTATTCCTAACAGATACTCCAGGTATTGGTTAGTTTTATGTATGTGTATTTATGTTGTATAAGATCAACGAATGTTTTTTAATCATTACAGTTCTATTTAATTTCAGTTAGTTATATAAGCTGAATGATGTTTGGTCATAGTTCCAGAGACTGATCGTAGAGGGTCTAATCGTACCAGAAATGTCAACGGCGGGTCTACATATGGAATGCATTTAAATGATATCAACGATGATAATCTTGATACTCCAGGTATTGGTTAGTTTTATGTATGTGTATTTATGTTGTATAAGATCAAAGAATATTTTTTAATCATTACAGTTCTATTTTAATTTCAGTTAACTATGTGAATGATGTTTTTTTGTATCTCCAGAGCCAGATCGTAGACAGGCTGATCGTACTACAAATGTCAATGGAGATTCTTCATCTGGAATGCATTTAAATGATATTAATGAGGGTAATGTTGACAACTCAGGTACTGATTAATTTGATATATATATATATATATATATATATATATATATATATATATATATATATGTTTATTTTTTATAATATCAAAGAAGGTTTTCTGAATAAAATATATGTCTCTTCTAAATAGGGAGTAATGTTGAGAGAGTAACACGAGGAGCTACCAATATGCCACGTGTTTGGGCTAGAAGAGCACCAGTTCTAGTGGAGTTTGATGAGTTTGGGAAGCCTGTTGGTCAAGGAAAAGTGAATACGTCGAGTTCATTGGTACTTTGGTCAAAAGTGGAAAATTGCTTCCTCTTGACTACGAAGATTGGCATAAAGTCCCAACGTCTATCAAGAACAAGTTACTGGAATTGATCAAGGTTACATCTAACTTCTCTTATTTTGCTTTTTACTGCTGAAACATACACTTATTACTGCTTATATAAATGCAAAAATAATTAATTTCTTGTGATGTAGGAGAAGTTTACAGGAACACTTGACTTCGAGGATGTTTCTTGGATAACTTTATCGAAGAGCTGGAGAACTTGGAAAAACCAGGGTGAAGAGTAAGTATTTTGACCCTAACTCATCATTGGAAGAAAATTTACGCAGGTGGCCTGATGCAGAGGATGGAAGAGTTCTTCCGGATCAATGTAAGAATTTAGTTATTTATTGGAGTAGTGACAAAATACGGGTATCGAATTCAGTTAATTTATTCTTTTGTTATTTACATAATAAGGCACCTTGACATATCTTAAGTAGCATTTTTTTCCCCCTGTTAGAAACTAAGTGCTCAAAATAAAGAAAATAGACCAAAGAAGCAAATGATGCATGTTACAGGCAAAAGGAGTTTCTCTCAGATCAGAAATGAGATGAAGGTTTTCTTTTATTACTGATTCTTTTTTGCTACTGTTTTACCATGCCCTATGGTCAACTAATCAGCATAATGTGTGTATAGAATGGCTCAAATACATCAAAGGATGCTCAATCTGCTAATGGTGACGAAACTGGAAATGAGAATACAATGAATGTTGATTCAGTGGAGTGTGACCTACTAGGATGGATCTATTTGGGAGATGTTATACTAAAAGTGGAGAAACTTCTAATCCATTTGTTGCAGATTCATGGGTAACTTAAATTCCTATATGTTAGTGTAGTTGTTCTGTGTATTTGAATTTTAAATTTGATTTTCTTTATTTGGTACAGCAAAAGATGCAGAAAAAAAGGTCTGAACTTGATCTTAGCTTAAAAGATACAGGCCCAAATAACATATTTTCCCAAGTGGCAGGAGAGGACAAAGGTGGAAGAGTTCGAATGTATGGATACAGAATTAATAGACATGATGTGTAAGGTGAGGTGCCCCAGCGAGGCAAGGCTTCTCGGATGTAGCTGAATTATAAGAAGGATATTACTGAATTGAAACAACTTGTTCTAGAGCAAAAACAACAAATAGAAGAACTGATGAAACAGAACAAGCATGGAGCTTTCTGTTGGGAATAGTGCCCTGAAAGCAACTTTTGGCTTTACTATTTCCTTGTGAAATCACAAACAATCTTTGAATAATAAACGAGATGATTTTGTTCATAGGCAATCACTTCTTTATGTGCTTATTTATGTCTATTTGGGTAGACTTTGTTTTGCATGTATTGAACTCCCCTAATCCGATGAGGCCATTAAGAACTTTGTCGTTATGGGAACGACACATGAAGCAAGTTCTTAACTCCATAGGCGAGGATTAGAAACTTCTCCAAGTCGAGAGTCTGACAGACAATGTGAGTGTCGACCTTGACTCTGCTGAGACTTGCTTATGTGATTATGTCCTTTTGAAGGATCACTCAGTTTCATGGAGTGATAAGTGCATACGAGTTCATAATACATAAGGGTGATTGTTACAAGAACTTCATCACTGAGATGTACCGCGTGAGAACATTCCTAAATGGGAAAGGAAGTTTCCTGAAACTTCTAATTAGGAAATATCTCACAGGTCAATGACGTGATTCATTAATACTTAGACTTGAGATTCTGTAATGTCTCATATGAGCTAACTCTGTAATCTTTGATATAGTCTCAAAAGGGTTTCGACATACTGAAACCTGAACCACGGCATATGTTGGGATTACATAAGTGGCATATGGAGAATTAGTAGAATCAACAAAGGACCTACACTTGTTAGGAACAAGGATGATCTCTTACTGATTGAGTTGTTCGTAGTTCATTAGACATTAAACCCTTGGCCAAGGTGGATAAAGATCAAGACATCCAGAAAATGGGGTTTTCTAGGATGGAGATCGAAATGGATATGAAACGAACTTAACTTTAAAGATCAAGAATATTTGGGCTCTGAGAATATTCCCATGCCTTAGTTCTTGATTGAGAGATGGAGTTGTAGGAGGATCGTATTTCACAGATTGTCATTGACTGAAAGGTTCTTCGATTCATTTCGTTATTCGGCTAGGGGTCACACAACCATTGCTAGATTACGGTAGTGTGATCTGTGAAGTGATTAATTAATTACTGTCACTGCTAATCGAATAATGAACCTAAAGGGTCACACACAAATGCCAGGACACGAGGGTTATGGTAGGATGTTAATATGATTAACGAAGGATCAAATTGTTGATCGAAACGGAGCAAGGATGGCGTGAGTAGCTGCCACGTGTCGAGCACACGTGGCTGCCAATAATTAATTAATTAATTAAATTATAATTAATTAATTTAGTCTTTTAATTAAATTATTGAATTAATTGTTAAGACTATTCTCAAATAAACTTAACCCAATAAATAATTAATTGGGAATTAATTGATTTATTGAATGTTGACTTTTAGCTTTAGGAAAGTTGAAAAGTCCAACTTCCTATTGTAGGAGAGAGAAGGTTATTATTCTTGCAAGACTCGGAGAACAAGTTGGGAACTTATTTTCTCAAATTAAATTAAATAATTAATTATTTAATTAGTGAGCAAGAAAAGAAGCCCACTGGGGTTAGGAGAACCCTAGGGGAGTTCGAACCCCCTTGTATAAATACAAGGGTGGATGCTTCTCTTATGCTTTAGACTAACACTCACGAAGTGTTAAGTTTTTGAGAAAAATTAAAAGAAAAGTTTTCAAAGCAAAACCCTAGCCATTAACACAAGTTATAGAACTAGCATTCTCACTTGCTTGATCGTGTTCTAGGACTGGTGTGGATACGCTTTGGAGGCCTTCTACTTTGGAGTCTAAATCGAAGGACCGTTCGAAGGACTTTCCGCTTGAAGGGTGTTCGTTAGGCGGTAACGACATCACAAGAAAGCTTCAATTAAAGTGAGTTTCTTGTTATTCCCAACGTTACAGTACGAAAATTGCAAGACAACGATTAAACTTTTGGAAAATTTTAAACTTCCGCTGCTCAACTCTTTTGTATTTTCCAACAAGTGGTATCGGAGCCACCTTGCAGAGTTCGTATTGTTTCTTTACTGCTTTATGAATTTTGATGAAAATTCTTGAATTTAAGTATATGTTGTGTATTCATAGTTTTTGTTTGAAATACGAAGTTGCTGGATCAAATCTGTTTCTTGAAAATTTTGCGAAAATTATTTCCCAAATAAATCAGGTTTTAAGTTGTTTGAATCTGATTTATTTTGAGTTGTTTTAATTCGAAATTGGAAGTTCTGAATTTACTGAAATTACAAAATTGAAAAGGGATCGGAACGGGTTCGCCCGCTCGCGTCACGTGCGGGATTACGCGCACCTAGTACGCACATGGGGCTGCGACCCCGCCGCGCGGCAGACGCCCGAGCGCGCAACTGCCCGGCATTGCCCGCGAGTGGCGCGCTGGCCTGCTCGGGCGAGCGCGCAACATTGCTACGCGGCGCCTGCCGTCGCCTCGCCTAGGCGGTCCTCGTGCGGGCCGTCCCGGGACTTCGTTTTCGTTTCGTGTTTTTCAAGTTTCGAAAAATCCCGTTATGTAAAATTTGGTTTTATTTTAAAATTAGATTTTAATTTTATAAAATTATTTATTTGAAATAATTATAAAATTTGGGATTTTTATGAAATAAAGTCAGTTCTATTTTTTGGGAAAATAATAAATATCACTTTGAATGATATTTTAGACAAAAAAATTTAATTTTGAATTAATTGTGGTTTTGTCATGATCCGGTGATTCGATTTTGAATAAATTCTTGAATAATGAACTATATTCAAATTACTTAAGTTAACTGTAACTTGAACTCAAGGGAATTTTAAATTTAAATGGTAAATTTAAATTCAAGCAGAAGCATGCTAGTTTAGGTGATCATGGGTTAGTCTTATGTATGGTTTTAAATTTTGCACATGGATGATTTCAATTGGGGTCGGAGCCCCATAGTTGTACATTTTCAATTGGGGTTGGAGCCCTACTTATGTGTGTACTGTTGTGTGTTTATTATGTGGCTTTCCTTATTATTGTTTTTGGGCCGGGGTATGCCCCGTGTACATGTCTATGGTCAATATGAAAATTGAACCATATTACTTTATGTAAAGAGAGTAGAACTTAGGAAGTGAGGTTTTTATTTTCATTTTGGAGACAAGCACCCATCGAATAAGAAGGATCCACAAGAAGCACTTGAAGAACGGTGGCCATAAGAAGACCCCTCAAAATGCTTAGGAGGGTTTTCTATTAAATGTAATAGATAGGGCTTTTTCCATTAAATTCTGCACCCCTATGCGATATGAATTGTCTTATGTGGCATGAATGTTAGAACTAGTAATTATGGAGTGGCTCCCATAATTGCATATAAGATAGGATACCCATGATCATCACATAATTAGTATCATGCTAGGACATGTTATCTGCTAATTGCTTTTGTGATGCACTTTATGTGAAACTGCATTAACAAGACAATTAAAATTTGAATAACATTATATGTTGGTGAGGTCATTCGAAAATCTCATTTAAATATTGAGCAAAATTTGAATAAATAGGTGTTTTATCAAGGTAATAAAATTCCTAGCGTTTCATCAATAGGATTTAGGACTTAATAAGTGAAATTAATTGTTGTCTCATGAGTCGTGGGATAATTAGTGTAGCTTATTAACTCTTAGTTTCCTGATTAATTATTTTAAATAATTAATATTTCTTGACCATTTTAGAATGGACGATGTCTCACAAGTCGTGGGTCGTTCCGGACAAAGTTTGGTTGAGATCTTATAATTGATGGGTCCTGCTCAACACTAAAGTAGATATGGATGTCTCACGAGTCGTGGGTCCATGATTGAAAGATTAGTGATGCAAAAATATTACTAGGAATTCAATGAGAGATCGAATTGGTAACTAGTACCTACCTAAGATTCTTAGACCTTAGGATGTCTCACGAGTCATGGGTCGAAAACTAAGATTGCTTGGGATCCTAGTACCCACTGAGAAAATAAGTTTCTTCTAAAGTCGTTGGGATTTCTAGACTTTCTAAAAACAGTGGGAGAACATATTTCTAAAGACCTTGATAATATGTATAATCGTTATTATTCGGCATGCTCATGATTTCTCTGTTTTTCCATTTAGGTTGTAGTTCTGTGATTCTCTACAATTGAAATGGCAATCAAAAACCCTTTGGTATCAATCCTCGAATCAAACAAGGTTACGGGGCCCAATTACTCTGATTGGCTTCGAAATCTAAATATAGTTTTAGATTCTGAAAAGAGAAGATATGTTCTCTTCGAGGGAGAGCCTGTCGCTGAAGGCGAGGCTCCAACTCGGGCCGAAAGGGACGCGATTGCGAAATGGTCTGAAGATAATCTTCAAGCCCGTTGCCTCATGTTGGCCACCATGTCCCCAGACATGCAGAGGTAACACGAGTCAATAGACAACGGTTGGGAGATTTACGACCATCTCGAGCAATTGTACCGCCCCAAAGAGCGTGTTCTAAGGTACAACACCTCTAAGGTGCTCTTTCATCTCAGAATGAAAGAAGGTACAAGTGTCCATGAGCACGGTCTCAAGTTTCTTGCTTTGAACGAGAAACTGACCTCCATAGAAATGTCACTGAGTGAAGAACTCACTGTGGATTTGTTGCTCGCATCGCTTCCACCATCATTCAATCCTTTCATACTAAACTTCAACATGAATCATCCTCATACTACTATAGCTGAGTTGATTAGTCAACTTGTGACTGCTGAAGACACGATCAAGAAGGATCGCAAAGTAATGATGGTCACCTCCTCTTCTGGGCCTTCCAAAGGCAAAGGGAAGAAAGTTCCCAAGAAGAAGGGATCTCTTAAACCCGAAGGAGGGGTTAGAAAGAGAAAGGCCAGGAAGAGAAAGGATCAGAAAGAGGACGTTTGCCATCATCGTGGCAAGAAAGGGCATTGGAAGAGGAACTGCCAAGAGTACAAGGATACTCTAAAGAAAGGTGTGTTTATTGTTGAAGTAAATCTATCTATTGATTCTAATTCTTAGGTACTTGATACCGGATGTGGAGCTCATATTTGTAATGATGTATAGATGCTAAATGAGGTCCGGCAGCTTGAAGAAGGAGAATGCGTCTTGAAGGTTGGGAATGGATCAAGCGTTCAAGCCCAAGCCATTGGGACGTGTAGATTAGATTTAGGTGTCTTTACTTTAGTTTTGAACAAAGTCCTTTATGTACCTTCTATTATTCGTAATATCATTTCCATTCCAATACTTGATTGTGAAGGTTATGAGACTTTTTCTAAAAATGGAAACTTTTATCTTAAGAAGAATAAAACTTCCGTTTTGCTTGGTACATTATCTAATGGACTTTATACAACTAAAGACACCAATATTCTGAATATACAACAATTAAACAAACGTAAAAGATATGACAAGATCTCGGCTTCTTTATGGCACGCACGTTTAGGACATATTTCTAAAGATAGTATTGCTAAGTTAACTAATTTGGGGTCATTCTATGATAATGAACTTAAAGAGTTAACTCATCATTGTGAATCATGTCTTAAAGGAAAGATGGCCAAAACTTCCTTTAATGGTAAAGTGGAACGTGCCACTAAACTGTTGGATTTAATCCATACTGATGTTTGTGGACCACTTAGTGTAAGTACGAGAAACAATCATCAGTATTTCATAACCTTCATCGACGACTTTAGTCGTTTTGGTTATGTGTACTTAATGAAGTATCAATCCGAAACCTTTGAGAAATTCTTGGAATTTCAGAAGGAGGTTAAGAACCAAACTGGTCACAAGATTAAGACACTTCGATCTGATCGAGGTGGCGAGTATCTAAGTGACGAATTCCTTAGTCATCTCAGAGATAATGGAATTATCTCTCAGTGGACTCCTCCGGGAACTCCTCAATTGAATGGAGTTTCGGAGATAAGGAATAGAACCTTACTTGATATGGTTCGTTCCATGATGAGCTTCATTGAATTGCCACCATCATTCTGGGGTTATGCCTTAGAATCAGCAGTTAAGATTCTGAATCTTGTTCCCTCCAAATATGTACCCAAAACCCCATATGAGATGTGGTTTGGCAAAATCCCTAACTATTCTTACTTAAGAATTTGGGGTTGTCTTGCTTACGTGAAGAGGAAAGTGGGAGACAAGCTTGAAGCTAGATCAAGCTTATGTAACTTCGTAGGATATCCTAAAGAGTCAATAGGATATTATTTCTACGATCCTCTTGAACAAAAGGTCTTTGTGTCAAGAAACGCCACTTTTCTTAAGGACTCATTCTTTAAAGAAGAGAAAGGCAAGATCGCAGAACTCGAAGAGGTTCGAGACCAAGGTCACACGCCAAGTTTGGAGACTAACGTCCCTCAGCCAATCGGAGAGAGTGATACACGCGAAAATCTTCCTCAAATAAGACGTTCTGAACGCATTCCTAGACAACCATAGAGATGGTATGGTTTTCTCCACCAAACATCTCAAATGGATAATGATCCATTAACCTATGAGGAGGCATTGTTAGATTCGGACTCTGAACAGTGGAAAGAAGCAATGAAATCCGAAATGGATTCTATTTACTCTAATCAAGTTTGGACCTTGGTTGATCCACCTGATGGGATCAGGCCCATAGGGTGCAAATGGATATATAAGCGCAAGCTTGGAGTAGATGGAAGCGTGGAAGCCTTTAAAGCTAGATTAGTTGCTAAGGGTTTCACTCAAAGACCAGGTGTAGACTTTGATGAAACCTTCTCCCCGGTTGCAATGCAAAAGTCCATTCGGATCTTGCTTGCCATAGCAGCATATTATGACTATGAGATATGGCAAATGGATGTGAAAACTGCCTTTCTCAATGGAGACATTGACAAGGACATTTACATGGAGCAACCCATGGGTTTCACATTCAGTGGGAGCGAACAAAAGGTTTGTAAGCTCCAAAGATCAAACTGCAGGTTGAAACAAGCTTCTAGGAATTGGAACATTCTATTTGATGAAGCAGTCAAATTGTTTGGCTTTATTCAAAATCTGAATGAGTCCAGTGTGTACAAGAAAGAATTGGAAGCCTCGGTTCAATTTCTGATACTTTATGTAGATGACATCCTTCTCATTGGGAATGCAAAGGATGACATGAAAGTAACAACGTCTTGGTTATCGAACCAATTTGAGATGAAGGATCTTGGTGATGTATCCTACATTCTTGGGATAAAGATCTATCGGGATAGATCTAGGAGATTGTTAGGATTATCGGGATAGATCCAGGAGATTGTTAGGATTATCGGGATAGATCTTGTATGTTCCTCTTATCAGGTTTAACTCATTATGTTCCTCTATCAGTTTTAACTAATTACTGTATGTTGTTGAGTATAGGTTGGTGCAAAGGTCTTGTTGAAGAGTGTGTTTGATTTGAGGAAAACTGTAGCAATTGGTCATCTTCAAAGCATTGATCCATCGAAACGCATTGGACAATTACACTTGGAAAACAATTGGTATGAAGTCGTTGTAAGTGTCGCTGTAGAATCTGACGAGGATTTGATTCAACCTATGTCCAATATGAAAACTATTGGTGATTCCATCGGCTAGATCGTTGCATGGCCCAAAAACTTGGTAATTTTCACTTTAAAATCTTCACAAGAGTAACCTTATTTATTTCTATGCGCTAAGTAACTATATTTTTTTTTCCTATAGGTTGTTAGGGATGGAGATCCATAAAGAAGTTTCACCGCAATGATCGGACTTATCATTAGTACTTAAATTTCAGTTTAACCATTATGACTTATCTATTAAGGTTAGTAAATATTTTGGCTACAATTCAACACCATGACATTGGTGTTCTTATTTTTGAATAACAGTGAAAAGACCTTGGATATATTGTCATTTTAATTTGTGTGACTTGTTGTGGAATGCATGAATTTTGTTGATGGCATTGAAAAAGAATGTTTCCTTTCTTGTGTTTCAGTTTTTAATTTCACAGACGTTTGAACGATTACTTTCATATCATAATTATCATTACAAAAGAGAAAATTAATTATAATCGCCACTAAAACATATTAAACGAATGTGTTATTGTAAAGTGATGAATTTATGTGTCACGAAACGACTCTTTTCAGACGCACATGAGCGTCACCATATCCCGACTTAACATGAGGCTTAGAAGCGTAATAATAGTCAGCTTTCGAGACGCTTTACCATGTATTCCATGTTCAAAATGAGACACACAAAAGCGTCGCAATATCCAGCCTTTATTATGAGGTTCGTATGCGTCATAATAGCTTAGTTTGGAGATGTTTTATCGCGTCATATTAGTAGTTTGTTTTGGCTATTAAGATTTGAAATGCGACACTCAAAAGCGTCACAATATCCCAACTAAATATGGGGCCCGTCAGCGTCACAGCAAAGTTATTTTGAGACGCTCGAACGCGTCCCAAAATCAGTTAGTTTCGGTAGTTAAGTTCACTAATAAGACACAAAAAAGCGTCACAACATTAAGATTTCGTAACGCCTTCCACCATCTTAACAGATGACTTGTTGCGATGCTAAAACTCGTCATTACAATCTATTGCCACGCCAGAATGGATAGCGCTTAAGGTCGGCGTCACAACAGCCAAAGCGTTACAATAGCGACTTCTTGTGACAAATTTCAGCGTCACAAAATCCTGTTTTCCTTGTAATGATATATGAATTGGATACTTGGTGTAGGGGATGTGGTGCCTATCGATGCGGGTGCTACCCAGCGACTGAAGTTGTTGCCATCGAAGCGGTCTAGTTTCTGCTGATTCATGATGTGGAAGGATTTTGATTCCATCTGAAATGAATTAACACTTTAAAATTATTGAGATTCAGAATGACACGGGTGATCCCTGTTCTTAAAGTGTTAATTGCCCCTAACTTCCGTAAGTTTTGCTAAAGGTTGCAAACGATTTACTTTTAGGATATATGTCAAACTGGAAAAGGTGATTTCAAACAATAGCAATTTGTTAGAAATCAGGTGAGTTTTGCTATGTTTTTTCAGGTTAGGGGCAGACTATTTATAGCTTCAGATGTTGGTCAAAATTAAAGTGAAAATTTGAATGGATTAATTTTATGTGTAATGGCTTGAAAATTGACCTATTAATTATCCACTACTTAGTTGTTACACTACCAACGGATCTGTGATTGTTGTTACAGATTCGGATGTATTTGGATATTTCTAACTTGTCATATTTGGATTGAATTGGGTCAACTTAATTAAGCCCCAAAAAAAAAAAAGGCTCTGGGCTCGGAGGCGAGGTTCCAAGCTCCTAGCAACGATGTGCTCGTGCGAAATGCGCCATCAAACGCCACAATCACACAAGCCTGGCCAATGGCCCCATGCACTAGCATATGAGCCCATAGTCAACCCTCACATTTCATAATTTAATAACACTGTTAGTATCTTAACTTATATAGCTGACCATAATATGTTGTTTAATCAATGTGGGACAAGTTTTTCAAACAACCTTTTCATATGTCTTTTGCTCTTTAATATTCCCAATAATTCTCCTTTTGCTCTTTAATATTCCCAAAATTCTCCAACAATTATTGTCGTTATAAGGATTATATTATATTTTGTTTAAAAATAACAATTGAAAAACTTTATTAAAAATATTACACCTAACCCCCATATTAGTATAATTAATTACAATTAACCCCAAGGGTAATATTGAAACAAAAAAATTGACCAAAATCAACAGAGGGTATTTTTAGATTTTCAATTAAATTTTTGCTGAATTCAACAATTTTCAAGTGAAAATGAAGTTAAGTGTAATTATTTATTTCTTGAAGGATGGTGTATATAATTTAATTTAAAAATGGTGATGAAATATAAATACCCCATATAACATGGAACCTAGGTCTAATTATTCGTTAAATAAATTAAATCAAACCAAAAATCCAAAATAAAAAAATAAAGAAAGTTCCTCAACCAGCTAGTACTCAGACCCATGAATTATAAACCATTTCGTTTGATAACCTGTTAAAGTGGGATTTGAAAAAATCTCTAGTATACAGAATTCACATAATTACACCTAGGGATGCAAACGAACCGAGCCGAGCCAAACCTTAGCCCTTTTTTAAAGTTTGAGTTCGGTTCGTGAGACAATTTAACGAACTCGAACTCGAACCCGAGCCAGACGAACCCAAGGAAATCAGGTTCGAGTTCGGTTCGTGACAGGGTTCGGTTCGGGTTCGGTTCATGTTCGGCTCGTGGATTCGTTAAACTGATTCGATTGATTCGGTTCGTGAGTTCGAGTTCGGGTTCGGGTTCGTTTTACCAACTATGTCAGTTTACAAATTTACAATGTACCAAACATTAAGATATAAGCATTCAAATAGAATTAAAACCCAAGATAAATAAATCTGCCAATTACAATCCAGCATTAAATACTTAAACAGAATTACAATCCAACATTAAATACTTAAACAGAATTACAATCCACAAATTTAACATGATCTCTCCTTCCTTCATGAATTTTGAAACCAGGTAACCAAGTCTGCCTCCAACCTTTCAAGTTTCAATTGCACCTTGCTAATCAAAAGATTTCTTCAGCATTTGCTCAAAACAATTGGAAACAACAGAATATACATACAAAATATTCCAGAAGACAACTTTACTCTTCATGATTTTTAAAACCAAGTCTCCCATGAATTTTAAAACCAAGTCTAGAAATTAGACGATTCAAACCTCACAGGCTTGATATCCCAACTATGAGTATGATCAAAATTGCAAAGGCACCGCCCAAGTCTTTTGGAGAATCTTCCAAAGGTGAATCCTAAATGATAAAGTATACATATCAGTTGCGAAAGGGAACTTCACCAGGCCATCAACTTCAAACCATCATTCAAGACATTTTCCACCATTCATAAATAGAAAAATCAAAATAAATTCAAAGCAAGTATTCAAGGAGAAAAACATTAAAGAAACAGAGCATCATTAGGTCATTTTCCTAATTCCTCAAATCAACATTTCAAGCAATTTTACAACAGAGCATACATCACCATCTCAAAAAACATAAATCATTCAGTTCATTTTCCTCATTCACATACCCAGAAGAAAAAAATAAAGCAAAATGTTCCTACGGCACAAACCCAAAAAGCAGTAGTCGTCTCTCAAGTCAAGAAAAATTAAATTAAACCTATAAAAAAAGATGATACAATATTTACTTGGACCTGGAAGCTTAAGATGCACTGGTGGTGGTGGTAGAGGCGCGGGTGGTTGCGACTCGCGATGGCTGAGAGATAGCTGGATTTGGGGGCTGAGTGGTGGGCGACGCAAGTTGAGACGAGGGATGGCTGGTACGGTAGAGGCGCAACGGCTGATGGAGGGGACGGCGGCAGCGCAGCGCTACGACGGACGATTGGGATGGCAGCGGCTGAGGGAAAAGTGGAGTTGCGGCTAGGGTTTTCTTCGTCATATTTGAAATGGAAGAGGGAGAGATAATTTCTTTTGAAATGAGAGAGATCAGAGATGTATACAAGTTAATGTTTTTCTTTTTTTAATATAATATAATATATTAGATATATATAATATATTATATGTAAATTATAAATAAAAGTATATATAGTATATTACATTTAATTATATTATATATAATAAATATTATTTTTTTAATTAAAATATTAGGGTTCGCGAGCCGGCTCACGAACCTAAATTTCAGACAGAATGGGTTCGAGTTCGATTCGTGAAGATAACAAACCGAGCCAGGGTTCGATTCGGGTTCGTCTACTCCGAACTCAAGCCCGAACCTTCACTGATTCGGCTTGTCAAGCTCACGAACGGATTCGTTTCGTTTACATCTCTAGTTACACCATTACAAATTTGGAGACCAAAATATCCCCAAAAGATTAGGAAAAGAAAATCTTTCATATAAATGCCTTCCTCCTTATTCTCTTGGAAGAAGCTCTTGAAACCAAGTACCCTACCCCGATACACATAACCCAAATCCCCACATCCAGAGCCCACTTCACTCTCTCAATCTCCACCTCCATCTCCCAATCTTCACCGTCAATTCCCTCCTCCCCATCACAATCCCAGCACCCACACGCCGCCGATCCTCCCTCTCCTCCGGAATCTCCTCCAGCTCCGAACACCTCCTCCTCCTCCTCCGCCGTCGCTCCGCCACCATCTCCACCTTTTGACTCATCAATACAGCCTGCCCATTCGCCGCCACAAACACCTCGGCGTCCTTCAACCCCTCGACGACGTCGTCCAACTTGCACTCCATCTTCCAATTCTCACCCTCGTCTCTCCTGAAAATTCCCTTGAGCACCTTCACATCTCCCACGTATATCGCGAATCTTACGCCTTCACAAACTGCCACCCTCTCTCTGCTCGCGTAAATTGCCGTTCTGATGCTCTCCTTCGACACAACACGATGCAGCGTCACGAAAGCGGGTGAATCGGGGCGGATATTGGACCCGTTTATCTCCATGAGGCTTCCATTTATACGCGGAAGGTAATGGAGGGTTAAGAAATCGGGTAAATCGGCCTTGTTCTTCGAGCACGAAGCTGATAACTGGGTGGAAAATGCTTGGATTTTCAAGCGGGCGCTCTCGGTAGGTTGAAACCCTCGGCACATCACGCTCTGTTCTTTTTTCGTTTGTTTCGTATTTTGGATTTGATATGGAATTCGAAGATTGAGATGGGTTATAACTTATATGTAGAGATGAGGGAGACAATAGTTTTGAATAAATCCAGGGGTGTTGACTGAGGAGCACACGGTATTGGACGAATATTTATCCCGCTATTAGTTACTTAAAAAACAATTTTTTAAATAATAATG
Source organism: Lantana camara (assembly GCA_037501455.1). NCBI lineage: Eukaryota > Viridiplantae > Streptophyta > Magnoliopsida > Lamiales > Verbenaceae > Lantana > Lantana camara. The sequence continues at coordinate 71,304,623 of CM074860.1, forward strand.
ATTTTTTCTTTTAACATATATTTTAATCACGTTTGAAGTTTTTTTGTTTAACCTCTTCTATATGGGGTTTTCAAATTCTTTTATTCTTTATTTATTATTTTATTACTTGGTTATTTTTAATTTTTTTTCCTCACTTTATTTTAATATTTTTATTATTTTTATTTTTTAATATTTTTTAATTTTTATTTGAATTATTATTTTATGCTAATTTGATAATATCTTATTTTATCTATTTATTTATTTATTATAAAATTATAATTATATTAAAAATAATTATAAATTAAATAATAATATAAAATTTTTAATTTTAATATATATTTTTTTCATACAATCGAATTTGCAGGGTCAACGAGATGTTTATTAAGTTTTCAAAGTTATTAGTATACATTCGGGTCGAAGTTTGGTTTTTCAAGGAAAGGTGGGCGACAGAAGGAAAACGTGGACAACTAGAGAGCGTGTGGTTTGTGGATGGCCAATGGTTTCCTTCATGAGGTGAGTGGAACTGTGGAAGGCATCTTTTGTCTTGTAATAATAATGCTCTGTGTTATCTCATCTGCAACTGCAATTCGGTTTGCTGATCGGATGAAAATTGAATGTGATTATTTTTTTAATTAATGTTATATTACATCTTGTAATAATAATGCTCTATGGATCTGTAACTGTAATTTGTTTGCTGGTCGATCAAAATTTAATGTAATTTGTGATATTTGCCAAAAAAAAAAAAAAAAAAGACTAAATACCAACACGATTTATATTTGGGAAATTGAGATTGAATCAAGCTGTAAAATAAAAATAATCAGAAAAGTGATATTAAATACGGATAATGAAACGGAGTAATAAACAATTGCAATAAGGAGATAATAATAAAATATGCAGTGGTGACAATCTTCTGATTTTCTGGATTCTGCCTTCAATCATACAAGTGACAATTCCATAATAATTCTAGAAAATAATCTAAAATAACTGCGAAAAGTGATGATCTAATGAGAATATGGGAAAAAATAATAGAAAATGCTAGAGAGAAGTTGCAGTTGCCTAAGGCTCTTCTCCAGAGATAATCTTTGAGAGTATGAAGTCTGTAGGGTTTTCTATGAGTTATGTTGAATGAATCTGACTTCTTCTCTCTCTCCTCCCCTTTTTATCTCTCCCAAAAGTTAGTTGTAGCTTCTCCTTAAAATCTTGGCACGTGGGGGCTCTTTAAATTTCAAATCTGCTAACACGTTCTACTTTGCCTTTCTCTTTCCCCATTCTTCTCAACTTCTTTCTCTTTCTATCACAACGATAATAATAGTCTCCAATACTCCTTAATTAATTAAAACAGATAATGTGACAAATATGACTCACATGATCACTCCCCCCTATTTTACAGTCGAACAGTGTGAACGGCTGTGAGAGTAGTGAAATCTCGGAGAACAACTCGGGATGTTAGATGTATTAAACCGGTTGGTCCCCCTTCTTGGGTACGGTGATTGCCTCATTAAAAACCTCACTCGGGAAACCACGTGGGACAAAACCCTCATGAGTAAAAAGAGTACAACCGTTGCGTCCGGTACCCAAGGCTCATTTGAGGTTCTGCTTCTTGTGGCTGGCTCATCATTCTGATTCTTTAAGATCTTCCTAACATTCAGCTTGGTGTTTTTGTCCTTTCAGCTAGTAGTTCCTTCCAGCTTTTCCTTTCTGCTCTTTGTGTTCCCTCCTGCCTTTTTTTCTCATCGGGATTAGGAGAGTTATTATGGAGTTCTTTTCACCTCTCCCTTCGCGTTTCTCCAAGCAGCAACTCGCATGTGAGTCTTTTCCAGAATTTTAGCGAGAACCAAACTTCTATTGCAACATATTTCTCAAAACCCAATCATATCTTAAATTATAAAGATAAAGTTTTATCCTATCACGATAAATCCTTCAAATTGATAAGATAACTTTCATGATCAACGTATTTTGTCCCCTCACCCACACCATTGTAATATCTTTTGACATGATTTTTTGAAATATCTACAAGTATTTCTTTTTCTCAAATGTTTAGCGGAAACACAACTTCTGCAAAATGTTATCGAAAATTCCAACATATCTAAAATTATCAAACAATTTTTGAAACTCCCCAAGACAATTCCTAGAATTACTAAGATAACTTCTCACGATAAAATTTCCCAAACTAACAAAATTATTCCCCTTAGTCATAAGATAATTCCCCACTTACGAGATTAACTTCTTTTATCACAAGATCATAATTCATGATACCATAAAAACACAAGAATCTCAAGAAAAAGGAACGATGTCACCCGGCTATTGAAGATTTCCGCATCAGCTTTGTTGGTGAATTCAAAAGCAATTTTTGTTTTCTCTTGCATGTTCACTAATGCAGGCATTCCTTTTCTATTGGTGTTAGATGAGAAAATTTTCCCTTTTCTTCTTTGTACTAAGACAACTGCTTCTCTCTCTTGGGCAAGAAAACCCAAAAATTTTCCTTTTCTCTCGTGGCTTTCCGGTGTCTGCCGCCACCTCACGAATTAGCACCGCCGCTGCCTCCCTGGCACCCCATCACCGAGATCGCAGGCCGGCCAATTCTATGCCGCCGGCACCTAGTTCCCCCCTCTCTTTCTCTCTTTTTTATTTTCTTTTCAGTAGAGAGGGAAAAAGGGCTTATCGCCTTCTTCTTGCAGATCTGAGTCGCGTCTCGCTAGTTCGCCGTCATCTGCCGTTGCACAGGTGAAGCCCTCGCTCTCATTTCCTTCCCTCATTGCTGATGTTATTCCTCTTCTTTGTGATTTCATGAATTCGGGATTAGGGTTTTCACAAATCTGAGTGTTTTCTTAGTTCCATTGTAGTGCCATTGCCATTATTCCGCCGTGAAGCCACCGCTCCGCCGTCGTTCGCCGCTTACGTAGGTAAGGGTGTTGAGCCACCCTCCTTCCTTTCTCGTTTCTCTGGAGGATTGGGTCGTAAGAGTTGTAGATCTGAGCTCCCTCTCGTGATTTCGCAGTGTTCACATAGCAGCGCCGCCACCTACGCGACCCAATGCCGCTCACCTCCGCCTCGCCGGTAAGCCTTCCTCTTTCTTTCTCCTCTTTTTATTATTTTTCTCTTTACCCAGGAGATCAGAGCTTAAATCCCCAGATCTGCGTATTCTCTTGTGGCTTTGCGCAGCGCCGCCATCCTCCGTCGTAGCGCTGTCGTGCCGCCGTCGCTCCGTTGAGAAGGTAATGTCTCGCTTTCTCCCTCGCTTTTTTCTTCCTTCTTTCGTCTTTGCCCTGCCGGATCTGGTGCGAAGCTCTCGTGGCGGTCCTGCTCCAGGCTGGCTGCTGCGTCGAGGATTCTCAGCCGCCTGTCGCCACCGTGCCTAAGCAGTGGCATTGCTGCGTGCGTGGTGGCTCCTCTCCGTCGGCCACTATATCTCCATTCTCTATTTTTTTGTTTTATTTTTTTTTTGGCATATCGTTCTCCATATTCAAGAACTGATAATTGATTTTGTTGCAGGTCGAGCTTGGCAGCTCGTTGGTAGGCAATCGTTCCGATCACCATCGATCCTATTGAAGAGATCTCTGTTTTCGGTGAGCCATATTTCTTGATTCCTTCGATTTTGGCCTTAGATGAACTGTATCGGTGCTGGATTGTTATCTCCTGTTTATTCTTGTTGAAAAGAATCTGAAATTCGGCTATGTTGGTGCCGTTGCTCGTGGCTGAATTAATGGAGTTGATGGGATTTGCATGCGTGTGATACATTTCCAGCTTGTTGAAGATGAAGATTGCACTTTTCTTTTGTATCCTGAGTATGTAAATGCTAAATTTGTTTGATTGCTGCTTTGTTGTAATAAAGACAACGGGTTGTCTTCTTGTAACGAATGTTGAAATTGGTTCCTTACAATGAAAGTGTATTGAAACAACTTTTTATGCTACATATCCTGTTGGGCTGTCCCTTCGAATTCTCGTTTCTTTGTTTTGCTTCTTTGCTTGCGATTTTCTCTTTTTTCTTCTACTTTTCTTGATGTCTGCAATCTCTTCTTCTGCATGTGTGGATTAATCACTTTCAGCAGCTAATGGTGATATCGCACCAGGTGGGTGGTGAAACGGTATCAACTGCTATTGTGATATCAAATTTGGAGAAGACCCTCCTTCCTGCTGCGAATGTTCTTCCTGGTGCAAACCTTCCAGCTGCAATGCCATCCACCAGCATCCTTCCAGCTGATATCTCGTGAAGTCTTTCAATTGAGCTTTTGGTGAGTCTCCAATAGCTTCATTTTGTGAGATCTTCATTTCTCTTCCTGTTTTCTGATTAGCCTTGCTTCCCTCCAGGCGGAGGCTTCCACGTTTAGCAGCAAATGGGGGGGGGGGGGCAAGCATCGGGAGCTTCCTCCTGCTGAGCTTCATATGAAACTTCCAGGTTTAGTAGCAGGGAATGGAGCATGATTGAACAGCTGCAGGAACGAAGCTGAACAACTGTGAGCAGGGGGTTCGGTGTCCTACTTGCTGATGCTTTTCGTCTGGTACTCATTTTGTTGGGATTTTGTTTGCCGGAGCAGCTCATTTCCAGCAAATTCAGCAATGTAAGGGAGATTTAAGCTCCTTTGAATTTCCTGAACCTGCAAAGACTTCAAAAATTTTCTCTAGTGTTTATTCTTTATTTTAGTTTACTAGGCTGAGCTCGGTTCCTTTGAGCTGCGCGTTGAATTTTTGTTTTCGCTCATTTCCATCGAGCGTTCATTTAGACATCTTCTTTTGAATTGCCCAAGTAGATTTTGGGGCTTTTGGATGAAATGGATGGTTGGACACTTGGTTTTTCTCTTTTGGCACATGCTTGTTATGTTGTATGGGCATCTGGCTTGTGTTAGTCTTCTTTCTCTTTCACTTTCCTTTTCCTTTGCTGGCCGGAGGTGGGCAGCTCGAGGAGGCATTTCTGGTAGAGACCCTCTCCTTGATCTGCCTACTGCTCTCCCGTTCAGCTGGGAGTTCGCCCTTCCTGCCAGCTGTTTTATGATGGAAGATTGCCAGATCCGTGCGTGCTGAGGGCGTTTTCTTCGGCCCTAGCAATAGCTGCTTCCTTCCAGCTAGGCGGCCAACCCGACTGGTAGTAGCAGGTGGAGAATCACTCCCAAGAGCCTTTCTTCCAGCTCTTCCCAAGGCATATGCGTAATCAAAGCACCTTCCCAAGAGGGACTTATTTGTGTGCCCCCTTTATCCCGGGTAATCAATCATTGAAAATTTTCAAATTTTCAGTAGTATAGCCGCGGAGGCTTAACATGTACCTGTCTCAAGTGTCGACTCAATAATAATATGATGCATTCAGAGCGTAACACAAGATGGTTCTTTTCTCATCATAATGCATTCTCACAAATCTCATGGAGTTAGTCATTCTAATAGAGCATCAATACTTTGTAATCACATAGGACATAATTCACTTCCTTCTCATTAATTAAAACATCGGAAAGTTAATGTAAACAATTATCAAGTATGCAAACAAAAGCGTTGGAACCTGGAAGTTCTTATGATGCGTTTCTCCTTCTACCTTCCTTCCAGGTGTGCAGGCTGCCCGCCTGCTCAGCAGAAGAACCTTTTCAGGTTCTGAACGTTCCAGGGTTGGGATAACTTCCTTCCAACAGCATCCTCCAACTCATAAGCTTCTCGACCCACAATTTTCACTATTTTTTAGGGTCCTTCCCAGCTGGGGCCCAGCTTACCAACAGGTTTCAAGGTATCTGCCCTCCTAAGCACCAAGTCTCCCACCTGGAAGTTGTGCGGTTTCACCTTCCTATTGTAAGCTGCTACCATCTGATTCTTGTACTTCGCCATTCGTATAAGGGCCTGATCTCTAGCCTCTTCTATAGTATCCAAGTTCTCTCTCATAAGTGATTCATTTTTCTCCTTATTGTAGGCTTCCACTTGTGGCGAAGGCATTCCTACTTCAGTAGGAATGACCGCTTCAGCACCGTACACCAAGCTGAAGGGCGTCTCTCCCGTGGTCACACTAGGAGTAGTTCGGTGAGCCCATCAGACCGCGGGCAACTCGATGGCCCGTTTTCCTCTAGCTCCTTCCACTCTAGGTTTTAGGCCGTGAAAGATGAGTCGGTTTATTACTTCCACCTGCCCGTTGGCCTGCGGTTGATAGACCGTCGAGAAGCATTGTCGAATTCCTAGCTACTGGCACCATCCCTTCAGCTGAGCTCCTCTAAACTGCCTCCCGTTGTCTGAGACCAGCTCTCTCGGGACTCCGAATCGGCATACAATATTCCGTTGTAAGAACTTTATCATTTCTTTCGCCGTGATCTTTACTAAAGCTTCTGCTTCCACCCATTTGCTGAAGTAATCCACGGCTACTATCATGAACCGCGTTTGCCCTTTCCCGGAGGAAGCGGGCCAACTATATCGATGCCCCACTTGGCAAAGGGGCACGGTGAATACATTGCCGTCAGAGGTTCAACTGGCTGATGCAGGAGGGCAGCGTATTTTTGGCATTGTTCGCACCTTGCTATGAACTCCTTAGCATCTGCTTTGATAGTTGGCCAAAAATATCCTGCTCTCAGTACCTTTCCAGCCAGGGCGGTCCAGCCGGAATGATTTCCACAGCTCCATTCGTGTATTTCTCGCAACACGTAATGGCTTTCTTTTGAAGACAAGAATTTGAGCAGGGGCATTGTCACCGATCTTCTATACAGAAAACCCCGCATCACCACAAATCGGGCAGCTTTTCGCTGTACCCTCAGCGCTTCCTTTCTGTCAGCTGGAAGGATATCATGCAGCAGGTAGTCCAGGATCTCCTCCCTCCAGTCCTGGTCTTCTTGCCCCATCAGCACTTCCTGGTCAGCATTTCCGTCCTGCTCCAGTGCTTCAGCAGGAAGGGTTAGAACGGTAATCTTTCTGGTATGAACACCTTCCAGCGAGCTAGCTATTTTGGCTAGTCGATCAGCTTTTTTGTTCTCCTCCCGTGGTATCTGCTCCAGCTGGAAGGTAACAAATCTCGTCTTCATTTCATTTACTTTCGCTAAGTAAGCTATCATCCTTTCTTCATGTGCGTCATCCTTTCCCTCCACTTGACAGGATACCAGCTGGGAGTCTGAATACGCGACCAGGTGCTGCGCTCCAACTTCTTTGGCTAACTTCAGGCCCATGATTAACGCCTCATATTCGGCTTCGTTATTGGATGCTTTGAAATCAAATCTGATAGCAAATTTGAATTCATCCCCCTCGAGGCTGGTTACCACCGCTCCAGCTCCGCTCCCCGAGCTGGTGGATGAACTATCAACGTGCAGCAACCACCTGCGCCCTTCCTGCTCAGGCGCTATGGTCATCTCTGATATGAAGTTTGGCAAGGCTTGTGCTTTAATTGCTGTCCTTGGGGAATATGATATATCGAATTCCCCCAGCTCCATAGCCCATTTGTTCAACCTTCCCGATGTTTCCGGCTTTCCGAGCACCTGCCTCATAGGATAATTCGTGCAGACCACTATCGCATGCTATAGGAAGTATGGTCACAACCTTCGAGCTGTAACCATGAGTGCCAACGCCAGCTTTTCCATATCCGGGTACCGTTGTTCTGCTCCTTTAAGCACTTTGCTAACATAATACACCGGTTTCTGAGTTCCACTTTCTTCTCGGAGCAGGACAGAGCTGACAGCTTGGCCCGATACTGCCAGGTATACGTCCAAGGGCTCTCCTGGTACAGGTTTGACCAGGAGGGGTATTCCCTCCAGATACGTCTGCAGGTCTTCGAAAGCTTTCTGGCATTCTGGGCTCCACCCAAATTTGCACGCCTTTCTCAATACTCCAAAGAAAGGGAGGCTTTTTTCCACCAGCCGCGAGATGAAATGGCTCAGGGCTGCCATCCTTCCCATTAGGCATTGCACCTCATTCAGTGTTGCCGGGGCCTTCACGTCTTGTATTGCTTGAATTTTTACGGGATTGGCTTGAATCCCCCTCTCCGTGACGATGTAGCCGAGGAATTTTCCTCCTCTCACTCCAAAAGAGCACTTCAATGGGTTCAGCTTCATGTTATATTTGCGCAGGACCTGGAAGGCTTCCTCCAGATCCGCCAGGTGAGTGTCAGAATTCCTGCTTTTCACCAGCATGTCATCCACGTAGACTTCCATATTTCTTCCTATCTGATCTTTAAACATTCTGTCTACCAGGTCCTGGTAGGTGGCTCCTGCGTTCTTCAGCCCAAAAAGCATAACCATGTAGCAAAACGTTCCTCCAGCTGTGATGAAGCTCACTCTCTTCTGATCTACCAGATCTAAGGGGATCTAATGATAGCCTTGCGAGACGTCCATCATACTAAAAAGTTCACACCCGGAGGTGGAATCCACCAGCTGATCTATATTAGGCAGTGGGTAGAAATCTTTGGGACAGGCATTATTCAGATTTCTGAAATCAACACACATGTGCCATTTGTTTTTCTTTTTGGGGACCAGGTCTACGTTGGACAACCATTCGGGGGACTGAATCTCTTTGATGTGACCAGTAGCCAGCAGCGTGTCCACCTGGTCCTGTATGATTTTGTCCCTTTCAGGTCCGTGCGTCCTCTTCTTCTGCTTTGCTGGGTGAACTCTGGGATCCACATTCAGCCTATGAACTGCCACGGAGGGGTCAATTCCCTCCAGCTGGTCATCCGTCCAGGCGAAAATGTCCACATTCCTTCTAAGGAAATCTATCAGCTCTTCCCTCAAACTGTGGTCCAGCTGTGATCCTATCCTGGTTGTCTTTTCGGGGTCCCCGGGGATGAGCTCGATATTCAAGAGCTCTTCGGTAGGCTCTATTTTTGGATGAGGTCCGTCCTGCTTATCTTACTCCTCAGTTTCTTTCAGCTTTCTCTTTTTGTCATTTCGATCTCTCTTCTCTCCCTCCAGCTTAGCCTCCTTCTTGTCTGCCTGTTGGACAGCTTTAACAAAACAATTCCTGGAGGAATGCTAGTCCGCCGCTCCCTCTCCCGCTCCCTCCCGCGTAGGAAACTTGATCTTCATGTGATATGTGGAGATAACTGCCTGGAAGGCATTCATGGCTGGTCTCCCAAGTATGGCATTGTAAGCTGAAGGTCTGTCCACCACCAAGAACCTCACCATCCGGGTACTTATCCTGGGCTTGGTTCCTAACACAACCGGCAGGGAAACCATCCCCATGGGTCGCACAACCTCTCCGCCAAAACCGAACAAGGCAGTCTTTACAGGTTCGAGTTCAACTTTTCCCAAATCTATCTGCTCATATGCCTTACGGAAGAGGATATCTGCTGAGCTCCCGCTGTCTATGAAGATCCTTCCCATGCCATAGCTGGCGATGCTGGCTGTTATGACCAGGGCATCGTTATGGGGGGCCTAAATCCCCTCCAGGTCTTCTGGACCAAACTGCAGCGTGGGCTGCGGCCCTGCCTGGTCAACCTCCATAATAAATGAAGTTGTCTGCGCCTGGAAGGCCGCATCCTGCGTGTGTGCTGTCCTAGCTCGATGGGAATCCCCATCCGTTGGTCCTCCCATTATCATGTGGATGAATCCTTTCTGCTGGTGCGCTTCCTCCTGTTCTCGCCTTCCTGCTCTTTCTGCTCCTGCTGGGGGGCCTCAATCAAAGGCTTATGAGGTGAGAGGTGCCTTCTCTGATCACCCCTCCTCGTTGGTGATCTCTTCTGCTGTAGTTCTTCCTGGGAGATTCCCTCCTGACGGCCTCCTTCCTGGTGCATTCCTTCCAGGCACATTTCTTGCAAGTAGGTTCCCTCCTGCTATATTTCTCCTTGGGAACATTTCCCAGCCTTTCGCTCGATCTCGGCATATCAGCTCCTGCAGGTAGCCTTCCTGAATTAATCTCTCGATTTTATCGAGCAGGTGGCGACATTCGTCGGTGTCATGTCCATAGTCATTGTGGAACCGGAAAAACCTCTCTGAAGGGGGCTTGTGAGGGCCGTTTTCTGAATTCCGGGGCCAATTCAAGAGCCCCGTTCCTTGAATCTGCATGAGAGTTTGGGCCGGTGTAGTACGCAGCGCGGTATACCGGTGGTATCGAGGCCCAAGGCTCAAGAGCTGCTCCCTCATTTCAGGTATTCTGATCCTTTTAGCTGGAGTTGGTAGGGGTCCATCCTCCTTTCTTTCCCTCCTCCTGTTAGCTGTTGATTCGTCCTTCACTGCTTCTGCTTCCTCCGAATTAAAGTACTTTTCTGCTCTGGTTAGGAAGTCATCCTAGTTGGTAGGCGGCTTCTTGGAAAGCGAAGTGAAGAATGCTCCTTTCCTCAAGCCTTCCTGGAAGGCGCTGGCACGCACTTCCATAGTAGCAGAAGGGACTTCCAGCACAGCCTTAGTAAATCTGTTGATGTAGCTCCTCAAAGGCTCCCCTTCTCTCTACCTTACTGCGAAAAGGGCGTTTGGAGACTTCTGGTAGCCTCTGCTACTAGCAAACTGGTGTAAAAATAATAAAGAGAACTGGTCGAAGGAATGTATGGATCCAGGCTCAAGCTGTCGGGCCCACTCTTGTGCGTTGTCCGTGAACATGGCCAGGAGCACCCTACATTTCACTCCTTCAGTGTACTGGTATAATAGGGCTAAGTTCTTGAACCGATCCAGGTGCTTTTGGGGGTCCGTTGTGCCATTGTACTCCAGCAGCCCGGATGTCTTGCAACCTGGAAGGAGTTCATCAGCTAGGATCCTCTAGCTGAAAGGTCCACCCCTCCTGGTTACTCTGGCAGGTCTTGCTCTCATTTGCCTCTCCATCTCTTCCAGCCTCTACTGTAACCTGGAAGCCCAGTCGGGCTGCTTAGGGAAGCCTGGTTCTCTTCTTTCTGCCTGGTAATCCATGGGTGGCGGTGGCGCCATTGGTTGCCATGCAGCTCTGCCTGCTGCCCAATTTCCGATCCCGCCAGCTCCTTGCAGCACCAGTGGGTCCCTAATTGGAGGTAAGCCTTCTCCTGCTGGAGGGGGTATCATTCTTCTCATTATCGGTTCTGTTACATTTGGTGGCGGGGCTGTTTCGCGCCCCTGAACCGGCGGCTGGTCTCGCTGCACCGTGGCAGCTGCTACAGCTGCGTTAATCCATTCTTGGAGCTCCCCCGCTGTAAGGTGAATGGAGGCATCTGGCCGTAAAACCCCCCTCCCCCCCCCCCAAATCCTCCGGGTCCGTCAGCTGCTCTCTTAGCCTGGAACTGTATGGCAGCGGTGCTGCTCCCTAACGACACCCCTCCAGGTATATCAGTCACCCTGGTAGTCTGCTGGGGGTTGAAGGTATGGTTCAGCAATGCTTCTAGCTCTTCAGCAGACGGCTGGTAGCTCGCCTGCCCCAGCGGGCAGGTTCAGTGTAGCACCGGGGACGATAGGCACCACATCCCCCGCACTACAAGTCTAGTCCACACATGAAATGGATGATCCAAGCATGAACCAGACTCATAGCGAACGAGAGACAAAAATAAAATCAACCTGGCTAGGCGGAAACTAACCCTGTACCAATTAAATCAAAAATAACCAAGAGTGCAATGCGGAAGCAATAACATGTAATACATAAATTTCAACAATGGCTACAAGCCCAACCGCAACAATACCATACATAAATTTCGATAATAGTCCAAACATATAACATGATCATAAGGTAATTAAAATTCAACATGCATCCTAACAACGGGTTCAACTAAACATGCAACCTGTCCCGAATCAATATCCAACAATAAATCTTGATTGACACACCGGCCCAAATACATAAAGGAATTACAATTAAGTCATAACAATGTAGAATGTGACTCAAGTGTACAAGTGTGACTCAACCAAGAATGCTATGACTCGACTTCCGCCTAGCAAAACCTGCAAGAATCTGGAAAAGCGGGAAAGAGGGGTCAGTCTCTAGAAGACTGAGTGAGCAAGAGCGAGTACATATAGATAGAAATAGGCACATGCAAGTCATAAATCCCGAGCAAAGTTTTATTTAAAGCTAGTTCCCGAGAAGGGCAAGAAAAGGACAAGCAATGCTCGGTCTTTACGACTAATTCATATTAATTCCATTAAGTTCATAATTTATGAATAAACATTAAGGCTCGGCGAGTGAGCGTGCATAATCTCCAACCAATTTTCGACCGTGTACGATACATATAATTAATATTTTGAATACGCGATCATGCAATACATCATAATACATGCAAGCCATAATCGTTTGGGCAATCCGTGTCCAGGCCTTCCCGCACGGTGCCTAACAATAATAACATAATCATTAACATGAAAATAAGTTCCAACCTTCTTCCTCCGGGTGGTGGACGGGTTTGCAAGACCCGGCCACCTCATACATGTGGCTAGTGAGGTTCATGAACCCTCAAAAGCCCGGTTAACGTTTCCTCGTCAAAACTCCTGACGAGGTCCATTTCGCCGTAATCAATGTGGGACTAATGCATGGGATCACCGTCGGCCCGATGCCTCCCCGGATAGCCACATACACTAAGTCCCTGGGCCCGTGTTCAATACATGCTCTCGCCAAAACATTCAATTCATGAGAAACATAATACATTTATGCCATAATTAATGCATTTCATAATCCTTGAGAAAAGATTTACTCGATGACTCCATTTGAAAACAATATATAGATATACATTAGGTTTTTGGCCAAAACTTGTCACATAAGGTTGTAAGGTTCAATACGTAACTAGAAAGAAAACACCCTCACCTGGAATACCACGAGACAAGAGACATGAGTAGTACGGGTGTCTATTCTATTCGGAAGTCTCCTCCTTGGAAACGAACTATACAAGAGAAGGAATAATGTGTACCCGTGAGAATTGACTCGATTTGAAACCACATAGATGCACGACATGTTATGTACATGATATGTGATGCATAAAAGCATTCATGTTATGAGGTCATATAATCAAGTAATTCACTCAATTTCAATCAATACATGAAGGTTTGAAGTTCATATGTTCCATATCTTTTATGAACCGTATCAAATCGAGCCATAATCTTCAAATCATAATCATAATATACTTATTACAACATATCACAACATATCATAAGCATTCATTAGTTTAAAATACATAAGAGAGGCAAAGGACACAAGAAAGCTTCAAACATGTCATTTAAACATTCATGCATTCAAGTCACGTTAACATATTGTCTTCACGACATAAAATCCATAATCATATCAAAATATATCACATATTATCAATTAATCAAGCATAAAATTCATTCAAGTCACATATGGAGTCCGAGAGAGTGGAAGGAAAGTAAGAAAATGGATTTAGCAAGCTTTTGGTGAGAGCTGACAGTTTTCAGGAATGTATAAGCTGTAAAGAATTGAACATATCTTGCGTTCTAGAATTTGGAATGGAGTTTTGTTTATTGGGAATGAAACTAGACACATAGAACTTTCAAATGATATATGTCCCAAGTCGTGGTTCAAAATGATTTGGAAATGGCGAGGGTCCGAAGTTGGGTGAGTGCAGTGTTCCGGTGAAGTGGTGACACAATTTTCAAACGATCATAACTCACAAATAACAAAAGATATTGGGATGATTCTAATTGTAGGTTGTTCTAGACTGCAAAAGGTTTCCGTGGGTTCAAAAATCAGGTCAATCGGAGTTCGGATGAAGGGGTACCCGGCCGGATAAAACTCAAGGGAAAAGTTCCCCGGCCGGGGAAAACTGTCCCGAAGTCTTCTGGACAAGAGTACCCATCTGGGTAGCCTTCCAGGGCTGGAAAAAGGGGCAAAACAGGGGCAAGAAAAGGGATCAAAACCCAAAGCAAACTCAACCAAAATGCTCCAAAACAATCATATATCATGCATAAGTCTCAAATATATCATTTAGGAACATCAAATGCAAGTTTAGAGCAAATTAAAACACATCCCACACATATATATACATCTATATATACACACATATACATATACACCTTCTTGCATCAATAATTCAAGACTCAAACATAGATCGACATGTATTCATGCATATACACCCAAGAATTCAAGTTATCAAGCTTAGAATTAAAACCCCTAACATATTCATAACATTCACTCACATACACATTCATATATATATATACTTACCTTAAAGAAAATGAAGAATGATGGATGGGATGATGATGAGATGATGAAGATGATGATAATGGATGCTTGGTTCTCCCTTCTCTTCTTCTTCTTGCTTGGAGATCAAAGGTGTGTGAGTGATGGAGATGAGAGAATGTGATGAGTGTGTGTGTAGTAGAGATTTACTATGTGTTCTTGTGTGAGTGTGTGTATATATGATACATTGTATAATGTATGTAATGTATGTAGAGATATATAACATATATGTATAAAGTAAAAGTAAAGATATTATGTATATTATATTATATAAATGCATATGCTTTAGTGTATGAGTGTGTAATATATATATATATATATATATATATATATATATATAGTGCATGTTTCTTGAAGATATACATGAATGCATATATATATATTAATGCCACTTCCTCAAGAAATTAGTTTAAGTATATAGGTATATATATGTATATAGGAAGATATGTTATAAGATGAAATATATAAATCATGCATGTATTAATAAATGGAATTGCAATTAAAATGATCACATAAGCAATTAGGCAATTATTCACATAATCCACTTAGTCTCAAATTCAATTAAGCATGTTTAACAATCTAACTCTTAAACTCACGCATGTGGCATGCGTACCTGAATAATTTGAAAATACGGGGCGTTACATTCAGTCTTTTAGGAAGGAACGTCCTTCCAGGTGAGGAGCCCCCTGCATCTGCAGGGGTCAGCAGGCCCGCACCTCCAATTTCGAGGTTCTCGCTTCGCGGATTCTTCAAACCTCTCGTCGAGCTGGATTCCGGGAAATCCGCGTTGTCGTCGGTTAGTGGTGTGACTCCCCGTAACCGTAATGCAGGTTGCATCGGTTATTATGGGTATACTTCCAATGAGGAGGGGATTTGAGGCACTACCAACCAGTTTTTCAGCACCCGTCGTGGCCGGAGCAGACGGGTTAATTGAAGTTGATACACCGCTATATCCGGGCTTGGATGCCATGGAAAATCGCAAGAACTCATGCCTTTTGCTCGATTTAATCGCTTTCCCACAGACGGCGCCAGATGATATTTGCCAAAAAATGACTAAATACCAACACGATTTATATTTGGGAAATTGAGAATGAATCAAGCTGTAAAATAAAAATAATCAGAAAAGTGATATTAAATATAGATAATGAAACGGAGTAATAAACAATTGCAATAACGAGATAATAATAAAATATGTAGTGGTGACAGTCTTCTGATTTTCTGGATTCTGCCTTCAATCATACAAGTGACAATTCCATAATAATTCTGGAAAATAATCTAAAATAACTGCGAGAAGTGATGATCTAATGAGAATATGGGAAAAAATAATAGAAAATGCTGGAGAGAAGTTGCAGCTGCTTGAGGCTCTTCTGGAGAGATAATCTTTGAGAGTATGAAGTCTGTAGGGTTTTCTATAAGTTATGTTGAATGAATCTGACTTCTTCTCTCTCTTCTCCCCTTTTTATCTCTCCCAAAAGTTAGTTGTAGCTTCTCCCTAAAATCTTGGCACGTGGGGGCTCTTTGAATTTCAAATCTGCTAACACGTTCTACTTTGACTTTCTCTTTCCCCATTCTTCTCAACTTCTTTCTCTTTCTATCTCGACGATAATAATAGTCTCCAATACTCCTTAATTAATTAAATCAGATAATGTGGCCAATATAGCCCACATCAATTTGTTTTATTAATTATTGTTATGTTGCATTGAAATGATATGTTAGGTAAAAGTGATTAATATACTTCATAAATATGTTCCTTTCAAGCGAACTAGCAATTTCCCACACAGAATAATTTAAATACTTTATTTGACAAATTACTATATGATAATCAATATATATTATTAATATTCATAAATAGTATTTTATTTATATTTTTAAAAATAAATTGTGTTTTAAAGGTTTTTTAAAAGTACTTTTTTTTTCATTAATATATAATTAATTTAACTCTCATCTAAAAAAGTACATGAGCTACAATTTTTACTTCTATCATTACTTTAAAGAAGGATAAATTTTTAAAACAATATAAAATATAATAGAATTTCAAGTATTTTAGATTTTTAAATTATAAAATTTATTTTAATAGCTATCATTTTATAATTACATGCAAAGGATTAAAATAAATTAGTCTTACATTATGTAGTAGTTTTTTCTCGGCACAGACAAAATGATCAATATCTTTTGTTGGATAAAATTAGCTAGTTATACATAGTTCAAAAAGTTTAATAATAATTACAATAAATTTTTTATTTCTAGTAAATTTGATTATCAAAGGGGTCAATTAGTTTTAAATAACCAGTAATGACATGGTATAATATTATTGGACCACGTGGCATGCCATTCGAGGAGTCATATGGATCCCGCGTCATCCTGACCGATCTGAGATAAGCCACATGCTCTGCACATGTCTTCGACCTCGACCCCTGCGTCTGACAAAGAGGGCCACGCTCACCTAAGGTGACTCGGATCAACTTCTCGACCCCAAATCTAACCCCCTCTGCACAAGTGCCCAAATCGAAGGGCTTTGGGCCAGATCGGTCCAGGTCTAATCCTTGTCTTGTCTAAGGAGCAACGCCCCAGAGTTTGATCATAATTTTACCACCAAATATGGCCGTGTCATAATTGTACTGAAAATAGACACGGTCGTGTTGATCTCTCGACTTGTGAAGAAATATTTTTCAAAAATCGGACACGGCCGTGCGTGTCAAGTTTTCGTGTTCAAATTGAAGAACAGAGCAAAGCTCTGTTTCTTGCGAGGGAAAAGCTTCAAAACAGGGGCATCAACAAGTTGGCTCTTAGGCAACCACTCCAAGCATAAAATGATCACAAAAGCAAGGCAAATCCAACATATGATCATCTCCAAACCAAGCAGCAAGAAAAAGGAAGCAAAGGTTGATCAAATATCACTACAAAAAAATGGCCGAATTCCTACGGGGAAATTCCGACGGGATTTTCAGAAATTTCGTCGGTTTTTCGTTGGAAAAGCTGATTTTCGACGGAAAACCGACGGGATGGCGCCCATTGGAAAATACATCGTCGGAATTGGGTCCTGATGGGTCCGTTCCAATATTTCCAACGGAATTCCAACGGGTAAATTATTTTTTCCAACAAATAATTTCCAACCTAAAACCAACGGACAATTTCCGTTGGTTTTCCGTCGGAATTTTTTTCCAACGGATTTCCAACGGAACAAAAATGATTTAATTTTTAAGCTAACCGATGGATTTCCAACGGAATATTCCATTGGTATTTCGTCAGAAAAAAGAATAAAAATTGAAAAAATAAAAATTTCATTTATCAGACCTGAAACACTCCTGAAACGAGCCACACCAACACCTCGGAGGAGCCAAAGGCCGAGCTTGAGCTCAACAATGCGAGAATAAATTCTCACAATAATTGCGCACGGAGGGATTAGAACTCGGGTCTCCAAGGAAGAATAGTGACTCCCTTACCAACTTGGACAACTTACTTCTTATTAATATTATGTCTTTAAATATATTTATACACTTATTTTAATTAATTATTTAAATACTTTTTGTTATTAATTTAAAATATAAAATTTTAAATATATGATTATTTGAATTAAATATAATCAGATTTATTGAGATATTATATAAAAATTGCTAGCTTATATACTTTTGTGTTTTATAATATGCATTTTGTTATATGTATTTTAATATATATATGCTTATTATATATTATATATTATGTGCACTTGTATTAATAATATATATTTTGTTATATATTATATATAATATATAATATATACAATAAAATATGTGTAATACATATATACAATATATATGTTTACGTGTATTATATATATATATATATATATATATATATATATATATATATTATATAATTAATGCATATATACGTGTTTATATTATAAAATATAGTATACATGTATAATATACCTGTATATATAATATATACATAGTTACATGTATTTTAATATATACGCATATTATAAGTTATATATTATATAACTTATTGAGATATTATATAAAAATTTCTAACTTATATACTTTTGTGTTTTATAATATGCATTTTGTTATATATATTTTAATATATATGCTTATTATATATTATATATTATGTACACTTGTATTAATAATATATATTTTGTTATTTATTATATATAATATATAATATATATAATAAAATATGTGTAATACATATATATAATAAATATATTTACGTGTATTATATATATATATATACATATATATATATATATATATATATATATTATATAATGCATATATACGTGCTTATATTATAAAATATAGTATACGTGTATAATATACTTGTATATATCTTATATACATAGTTACATGTATTTTAATATATACGCATATTATAAGTTATATATTATACACATGTATTAACAATACATCTTGTTACATATTATATATATACACGTATACTATATTTTATAATATAAACACATATATATGCATTATATAAATATTCATGTGATATTATCTCTTTAAAAGATGTTCTTGGCGGAATTCTTCAAAATCCAGTGTTTGATTCGTAAATAAGTTGAAGGACCTACAAATTAACGTTATTAAAAGCTAACTTTGAAGTTGAAGAAGATCAAACCATCAAATCCATCAAGGAGCGTTTGAAGATTTCTACAACTTTAAAACTTTAATTATTTGTATTAACTATAATCATATTTTTTGAATTAAATTTGATTGAAAAATTCCAACAGAAAACCGATGGAAAACCAACGGAAAATATTCCAACGGAAAATCGACGAAAAACCAATGGAAAATTTTTATTTCATTGAAATTCCAACGAAAAAATTTCGTTGGTTTTTTTTATGAAGAATAAAAAAACCGATGAGATTTTCCCGTTGGTTTTCCGTTGGAATGTTTATTTCATTGAAATTCCAATGGAAAACCGATGGGAAAAAACAAATGGGAAAATCCCATCGGTTTTTTATTAAATGAAGAATAAAAAAAACCGACGGGATCTTCCCGTCGGTTTTTCGTTGGAATTTTTATTTCATTAAAATTCCAACGGAAAACCGATGGGAAAATCCCATTGGTTTTTTTGGCGCAATTTTTTTAGAATTGCGCCAAAATTTCCGACGGAATTCCAATGGAAAACCAACTGAATTCCGTCGGAATTTTTGGCGCAATTTTTTTTAAAAATTTCGCCAAATTTTCCGACGGAATTCCGATGAATTTTCCATTGGAATGCAAATTTTTTTAGCCGTGGTGATTTCGTTGGAATTCCGTCAGTTTTCCATCGGAAATTCCGACTGAAAACCGATGGAATTTCCCGTCGGAATTCGGCTTCTTTTTTGTAGTGTATGCATATTCTCCAATAAGAAATTATAACCTTATTCATGGTATAGCATTCAATACTCAACAACCTCCAAAACTAAGTTCATAAATGCAATAAGGATGCCAAATTGATCAATATACATGCTTCAAACTAATTCAGAACTCCAAGAAATGAGAGAGATCAAGAATTCATATAAAATCCAACTATTCACTCATATCTCCATAACATGATCAAAACTCCACGAAAATGAGCAAACCATAGCTTCAAATGACCACAAGGAAGTAGTGATTACAAATACATGCTTACCTCTTGGATTGGTTGAGGTTTGAACAGGTTATGAGCTCAAATTCTTAGTATGGTGAATAGTGACAGGAAATGGGAGGGTTTCTTTACTTTTGCTAAATTTCCTCTTCCTTATGGTGTGAGGGACGAAATGGTTGATGCTTTGGGTGATAGTGGGTGTAACTAGGGTCATTTTGGCTCAAGCCATGGTTAATTTGGTTAAGTATGGAGAGAGATATGGCTAATTTGGTTAAGGGTGGCAAATCTAAGGACGGGGCTCATTTCGGTTGAATTTCAGAGATCCAAACGGGTTTAGAAAAATATAAGGCTTGATGAATTGAACCTGAATCTTCGATACGAGTCCAAAGTAAGTGACGGAATTCGAATTTGAATTCCCGAGCTCATGTTACAACACTCGGAACCAAAGGTGCGCTAAATACCCTTTTAGTCCCGATTTGGTTCCAAAATTCAAAATAAATACAAAACCAACTCAAACAAGTCCGAAAATAATTAACGAGCATTAAAACACGATCATAACACACATATCTTAAGTATACCAAAGTTTCACAAAAATTGAAATTCAAATCGAATGCAAATGGCACGCATTCACGCTCATATAAGTTCAAACGTTCAAAATTCAAATAATTCATAACAATTATTCATATAATTCAAATAAATATCAAATAATATATAAAGTAAACATATAACAACATAATTACATATTTAAAA
The DNA here is from genome assembly GCA_037501455.1 of Lantana camara. Lineage (NCBI taxonomy): Eukaryota > Viridiplantae > Streptophyta > Magnoliopsida > Lamiales > Verbenaceae > Lantana > Lantana camara. The sequence continues at coordinate 71,324,918 of CM074860.1, forward strand.
CGCGTAAATACGTAAACACATAAGTTATACATGTACGGCCGAAAACTCGGGGCGTTACAACATCCTTAAGTGGTATCAGAGCCTTAGGTTGCAAAACCGGGCTCTCGTGTCGTGTTGAGTCTGTTTAAGTCGTATGGCTTTAGGAACAACTTGTCAATGTGTTGTATATACATTTCTTAAGTGCTTATGTGCCTTAATTCTCATTATTTAATTGAATTGCTTGCACTCTCATGCATGAACTAAACATAGCACGTATTTCAGTGTTTTATTTACAGGATGCCTCTGAGAAGACATCGTTCCCCTGAACGGAGTCGTCGCCGTGATCATTCTCCTTCTCCTCAACAACAATAACCACAACAACCACCACCGGCTGAGGCTTTTGTCAACTCAGTTGTTAATATTATTGATCAGAGGCCTCGGGACTATGTTCCACCAGCACCACCACCTGCACCGGTACCCGTAGGAGTCCAAGAAGGAGGTATAACTGTAGTATATCGGGAGTTCAGTAATCAGAATCCCCCTAATTTTTATTCAAGGAATGATATACAAGCCGAGTAATGGCTTAAAGAGATTAAAAGGACTTGAGAACTTATTCCTTGCGGTTCTCAAGAGAAGGCGAGGTGTACCATTTCTCTATTACAAGGACAAGCTTTTTCATGGTGGGAAGCTACCAAGATCCGTTTAGATGCCGCTGAGGAGGAAGTGAATTGGGATGTTCTAGTTTGGGAATTTAAAGGAAAATTCATTCCACCTTCTTCCAGAACTCGAAGATTGAAAGAATTTATAGAATTGAAACAAGGGAACAAGATTGTTTCGGAATACATTTTAGAGTTTGATCGATTGGTTCAGTATGCCCCTAATATTACTAGTGATGATGCTTACAAGGCTATGCATTTCGTTCAAGGACTCCGGCCCGATATTCAAACAGTAATTGAGGCCGTGAACATGAGCACGTTGTTCAAGGCTACTTCTAAGGCCTTGAAAGTGAGGATGGAGTTATGAGTCGGAGGACTACCTATCCCTCTGGCCAAGGATCAGGATCGGGAGCGGTGTACAATCCGGGCAAGAGGCCTATGAATCAATCAGTTCAACAAAATAAAGGCCCAAACAAGAAACCCCGTACTTCAGGACCAGCTCCACGGGCACAACCAGCTTTACCATCAGCTCCATTAGGGTCCCGTCAGGATAGACCGCCATGCACTTATTGTGGAAAACTTACTCACAACTACCATACTTGTCGAAAAAGGCTAGGTCTTTACCTTATATGTGGAAAGGGGACTCATATGGCAAATACTTGCCCCGATAAGAATCCAGCTTTTCAACCTGGAGTTCCTAGGCCTATGATTCCAGCACGTGCATATGCCCTTGAGGGCGAGGAGAAAAATGTGGAGGCCGACCCCAATGCAGTTGTGGAAGGTGCCATTTGCATGTATAATATGAACATACATGCACTTTTTGATCCGGGTGCCACACATTCCTTTATTTTTTCTGGATTTGTTGCTACTCTGTGCTTGCCTGTTACTTGTTTGCATTCTTGTTATGTGGTTAGTTCCCCTTTCGGGGGAAGTCTTGAGACTGATCAGGTTGTCAGAGATTGTTTGGTGAAGTTGGACTGTAAAGAGTACTCTGCTGATTTTATTGTGATGCCGATGAATAAGTATGGAGTTATTCTAGGGATGGACTGGTTATTCAAGCATCGGGCTACGGTTGACTATTTTGCTAAGAAGGTGAAGTTGGGACAACAGGTGAGTGTCAGTATTGGATCGAAGACCGTACCACTTTTATCTTTCACAGAGGCTCATAAGTTGATGAGCGATGGAGCCACCGGATTTATCGCTTATCTCCTCAATAAGCCGAAGGATCAAGCTAAGTTTGAGGACACTTCAGTTGTGAAAGAATATCCCTACGTTTTCCTAGAGAATTTGGGTTCTTTACCACCCGATCGGGAGATTGAATTTGTGATAAACTTATATCCGGGATCTGAACCGTATTCTAAGACTCCCTATCGTATGACTCCAACCGAGTTGAAAGAGTTAAAGACTCAGCTCGAAGAGTTGCTTAAGACCGGGTATGTTAGACCCAGTTCTTCACCGTGGGGTGCACCGGTTCTCTTTGTTAAGAAGAAATATGGGACTCTAAGAATGTGTGTAGATTACCGAGAGCTGAATCGGATGACCATGAAGAAAAAGTACCCTTTACCCCACATTGAGGATTTATTTGATATGTTAGAAGGTTCGGGGGCGTATTCGAAATTGGACTTGAGATAAGGGTATTATCAGCTAAAAATCCGGGAAGAAGATATACCAAAGACAGGATTTAACACCTGGTATGGGCATTATGAGTTTGTAGTGATGCCGTTTGGATTAACGAATGCCCCTGCAGCTTTCATAGACATGATGCATCGGATTTTTCGTCCCTACCTCGACAAGTATGTTGTAATCTTCATTGATGATATATTAGTTTATTCGAGAACTATGGAAGATCATGCTCGACATCTCCGAGTGGTGTTAGATATGTTGGGATTAATGCCCTGAAAATCCAATTATATTGTAAATATTTTGGATTAATAAAACTGAAATTAAAGCAAGTTATGAGTATTTTACAAATTTAATAATTAATGACGTGTGATGATATTTTTATATGAAATGTATTTCATAGGAAAAGACATTAAATACCAGAAATCACGTGTCATTAAAGTTCTAGTCAGTATGATAAGAAAATGTTCTTATCAAGACTATAATGTGTTATATAAGATGATTAGTCTTTCGTTATAGGGAAATGGAGTTTCCAATTATAACATATTGATGATTTTCAATGAGATTGGAAACATCGAACTGGACCACTGAGATTGTTCATTTTATACTGCTATCTAAAATGAACAAAATCTCGGAAGCATTAGACTCTTAATCCTAGCAGTGTTTCTACTTTAGGCATGTAGTGTTAATCACTGTGATGTACTCAGAAGAGAGGTCTCGGTAACGGGTGGCCAAAATACTTTGTACGTTCGGTGATTTCATGAAATGTGCTAAAGAGAAATATTGATCGAGGAATCTGTAGCCTTGCTGGAAGGTTAAAAGATATCCCTGAAATAGATTTGCAAAAAGTTCAAATAAAACTTTGGCCAACGTACTTCGTGTGTGCGTCACCAAAGTTGTATGTTGAATGTGTTTCACATACAGGGAATTTGAACTTAAGGCAAATCAAGAAATTTCAAGTTGGAAGTGAAAAATAAATGATATTAGTATTGATTTATTTTTCATGGATATCTGTACATAGGAGTAAAATGCAAAATTATTCTAGATCGAGAAATTCGTGAATAATTTAATTAATTTTAGAGTTCAACAATATTTATTTAGTGGAATTAAATATTGTTAAACGGTAATCAATTATTGTCATGGGATGATAATAGATTGACCCATTTGGAGCTAAAATTAATTAGTCCTGCAGGTCCCCCCGCAAGCCCCAACGAAGATCAAAGAGAAAATATTAAAACGACAGAGAGAAATAATTTTTCAGAGAGTTTGAAAATAACCAAGGAATTTATTTTGAGAAAATAAATTAAATTCCAAAGAGTTGGAAATGCCCGAAATTTTATTTTGGAGAAAATAAAATTTTCCAAAAAAAAAAAATTGATCACGTGGGAAGCGGCGAAGTGGCACTGACAGGGCTCCAGGTGGCAGCTACGTGGACGGCAAGGATTGCGCCGCGTCAGCGCGTGCCAGCGGTCTAGATTTGATTTGGGATGAACCGGGTCAACGGGCAGGTCGGTTAGGGTTCGGATAGGGTCGGTCAAGTGGCAGAACGAGGGAGTGCCACGTAGCACTGGTTAGACAGTCCGAACCGACCGATTCATGGACGAACCGATCTGAACAGCTGAACCGCCAGTCGGACCAGACCGGACCGCCACGTGGCAGCTGCCTGTTGTGCCGTGCGTGCCACACGCGCCAAGCACACAGCCGCCACATGGGCGGCGCGTGCGGGCACGTCTGGACCCCGTTTGGCGCGTGCCTGGCACCGCCGTGCTCGTCTTGGAGAGCACTCCACTCCGGAAGTCTCTAATTGGCCATCAGGTCTTGGGAGCTACGGAATAAATGCAAAAATGCCACGGGTGTCCTCACATTCTTGGATATAAATAGGCCTTCAACTTCATTTTTGAAAATCAACTATGAGAAATCAAATTTGCACATTTCAGATTGTAACGCCCCGATTTTTCTAATTAACTTTTTACGCTTCATCATAATTTTATAAAATTCTTGAAGCATTATTTATGTGAGTTACTTGAGTTAAAATCATTAAAAATATTATTTCATGACACGAAAAATATTTATTGCATGAAATCAATTACCGAGAGTGATAAAATTACCAAATTGTCCCTAGTTAAATACTTTCTAAAATGCTAGGGACTTAATTGCATGATTTCTAAGGACCTAATTGATTATATTTCAAAAGCTTATGCACTCAATTACATACTCTCATGAGTTGGAGGATTTATTGGCAATTAGCTTAATTCACAAAAACCAAGAATGGAATGAAACGGTATAAGCTTCCTCTAGCTTCCATGAGCTCATTTTCATCCAAAAGTTTGCCAAACATATTCATCTCTCTCTCCCGGTTTCAAAGAAGAGAAAAGGAAGAGTGGAATTTTCCATCAATCATCAAGATTTCAAGAAATCTTTCAAGGAAATTAGGGAGATCATCATCATCATCTCCTTCTTCACCCATTTCTTAGTTTCAAGGTTGGTTTGCATGGAAGGGATGATTATTGATTGTGCTTGACATGCTAGGGTTTAGGAATTACATGTTATACGAATTATGTGTTGAGCAAAGCATGATTCTATGATCCTATCATGAACTATAGCATGGTTTATTCATGAAATAAGTGGATACTTGGCTTGAATGATCAAGTTGATCATAAACTTGAAACCTTGGAAATCTTGTGGTTATTGCATGTTTTATGTGTTTAAGTGTTATATTATCATGTATTGAAGTTGTATGCATTATACTCCTAGAAATTATAGTATTTGGGGATCAAAAATGGGATTTTGGGGCTTTGTTGTTCCATTGCCGAGAGCTTCCCCTGTTCTGCTCTGTTTTTCTTCAGTTGCAGAACTGGGAACGACCGTTCCCAGCCTCAAGGCATTGTGGGAACGGGCGTTCCCACCTTTTCAAATAAAAGGGGCGGCCGAGACTGGGAACGGCCGTTCCCATTTTGGCCTGTGTGCCGGAAGGGCCGTTCCCAGCTCCAGCGGGTTTTAAATGGGAAAACGTTGGCGCGCTTTTGGGGAGAAACGGGAACGACCGTTCCCATTTTGCAAAGGGACCCGGAACGGCCGTTCCCACCTGTGATGCAGAACAAAATATTCTGCATAAAATTACGATTTCAGCCCCTCGATCCAACGACTTCTTTGACCCCGAATTGCTATAATATGTGCTAATATGATGTGAAACAACATATTATGATACCACATTGCATTTTCATGACCGTCTCGACACATTTCCGCCGTTCGTCATATTTGGTCCATTTTAGGTCATGTCTCATGTATACACGTCGTGTTTACACAGGTCACGAGGTCGTGAACGAGGGACCAGCTCCCTAGAACGTATCCTTGTCGCGTTTCACAAGAAGGTGAGGTTTAGTAAATAATTGTATAACCTTTATGTGAACTTTCAAGCTAAAAAGGTAGTTACTTATTTTCTTAAATTACTTCTAAACGTTTAAACAATTTCAAGTAAATCGGACTCATGCAAAGCAATGCACGTGGTTCGATTAGTAGCATGATCATGCAAAGCAATGCATGTAGTGTGATTATATAGCGATTGTTTAGTGGCGAGTAGCATGATAGCACACTGGGCCCGAGGGTATGTGTACGGGTCAACCGGGAAAGCATCGGGCTGACGGGTAGCCTATACACACCCCTCAACACTGGGATGACCCCTGAATCCACTAGGAGATTGGTGGAGGAAGGAATCCCGCACGTGGGAGTCATGTTCCTGACGTGCGTAGCATGGATGGATAGGGCTTTGCAAACCCGCCATCAACCGGAGTGAAGGAGTTCATGAAATGAATACGTGTACACCATAATTGAATTGCTTGATCACATGATACTCCAACTAGCTGGTAATGATTCACTATTGGTGTAAGGTTGGAAAAGCCCTCACTCGCCAGGGCCACGTATCAATAATATGAATTTTAGCTAATAAACTTGATAGTTGTAATCTCGGGCGATAGCTATAATATTTTAAACTTATGTTACTTTTATAGAAAACATTACCCGAGGTCACAACGTGCATGTTATTTGTGTTATACATATATTTACTGCCTCACTCAGTCTTCCATGGACTGACACCCCACCTTTCAGGTACTTGATAGCTGTCGTGTGCTAGGCGGGAGTCGAGTCAGGTTGCATTCCGCTGAGTCTAGCATTTCATTTTGTGTATAGAACTTTTGGTATCATGTTCGGAACATTACTAGCATATGACGGATATGTATATTATGCAAGAGATGGTAATGTATTGATAGTTAAAAGCAGTACATATACAGAGGAATTATTCGATGCTTCCGTTTTATTTTATGGCATGTATGGTTAGTTCCCGCCTAGCTTGTTGGTATTGCATTGTCACCCGTTCGCTATAGTTTTGATTTATGTATGGACTTTCCATTTCATACGTGGATCGAGGCTATAGTGCGGGGGTGTGGCACCTCCACGTGTAAGGGGTGTTACACAGATGGCCCTCATGGCTCTCTCTCTCGCTTAGCATTAATTAATCCTAATTAAGGATTAATTAATATTTAATTAGGTGGTTATATAATTAATATATAATCCACTTAATTATTAGAAAATAGGGATTTTCGAAAATTAGAAAAAAGGGTTTTTCTAGAAAAATATTTTCTCAAAGTATTTAGCGAAATACTGTCAGAGCCCACACTCCAATTTCTTAATTGGGGATATTGCGGGGAAGCTCTGCCGGTTTCAAGAGAAAATATTGAGGCGCTGGAAAAGTGCCGTTGATAGCCAATTTTGCAGTATGGTAATACCGTTATGCTGCCGAAATTAATATTTGCATATTGTGATTATATGCTATGTGATTTAAAATTATGTTATCGATGCCTGTATATATTAGAGTTATGCTGCCCGATTTGTTCCGCTGCTTATTAAAATATTTTGGAAATATTTTGATAACAAGGTTATGGCGAATTTTTTTTTAATATTACGCTATACCGTCAACCTGTCTCGGGCCCGCCACACCAACAATTGGTATCAGAGGGGGGCTCTGATTATATACTTGCATTGATAAAGCATAAGATGCATAATTTTAAAATCTGATACTGTGCACGTAAATTCTGTCAAAGGAGGCTGGTTTTTAAGTGGGACCGTTGTGACCCCTCTAGTTTTTCTTGGGAATTTACGTGGAATGGTAATTTTCTGGGAATCGATTTCAATAATCTTCCTGGTTAATTGCCGAATCAGTAAATATGATTTAAATTATGTGATAATTTATAACATATTTACTTAAAGGGCCATTAAAATTTTAAGCGTGATAATTATGTGATAATTATTTGCAAGCATGCTTTAATTTTAAATATGGCATGATAATATGAGATATTATATTGTTTCAATCATGCATGATTTATTTAATATGATTAGATAAATAATGTTTAATAGAGATTAAATACGATGCATAATTGGATTAAAATTTTTTGGATTAAATTAATAAAGAGTTATTAAAGCCTTAAAATATTATAAGGATTATTTAATAATACTAGTGGGAGCATATTAATTAGATTAATTACTTTCAAAATCAATAAGACGCCAAAAGTGATTATTTAATAATCAAAGATAATCCACAAATTCTATAAAATTCAAGTGGGAGCGAGATGAAAAGAGTTGGATTCTCTCGGCCTCCATTACCCATCTATAGTATAGTGGATATATACTACTCCATTCGGCGGGTATGTATTCGCAGTATACAAGATTAGACTTCTTCGGATAGAATGAAGTATGGGGAAAGTCTATAGCACCCACCACGATAGGCGCCACAACCCCCGCACTACAAGTCTAGTCCACACAAGAAATGGATAGTTCAAGCATGGACCGGACTCATAGCGAACGGGTGACAAAACAAAAATATCCTGGCTAGGCGGAATCTAACCCTGAACTAATTAATTCAAAATACCAAAGCATATTGCGGAAGCATCAGAGCCAAATATGAATTTCAATAATGGCTACAAGCCCAATACATATCATGAACATAAATTAAATCCGACATGCAACCTAACAACGGGTTCAACTAAGCACGCAACCTGTCCCGAATCAAATCCAATAATCAAAATTGGCACCGAGGCCTAAATTCATAAAGAGATACAATTGAATTCATAATAATGTGAAATGTGACTCAAGTGAACAAGTGACTCGAACAAACATGATAAGACTCGACTCCCGCCTAGCTAAACCTGCAAGAAACTGAGAGAGTGAAAAGAGGGATCAGTCTCTAGAAGACTGAGTGAGCTGGAGCGATACATATGATATTGAAACATGCGCATGCAAGCCATAAATCCCGAGCAAAGTTTTATTTGAAGTTAGTTCCCTCGAAGGGCTAGAAATTAAGTAAGCAATGCTCGAACTTTACAACTAATTCATATTAAATTCATTAAGTTCATAATTCATACATAAGCATAAAGGTTGGGCGAGTGAGAGTGCATTATCTCCAACCAAACTCCGACTGTGTACGACAAATATCATCAATACATTAAATAGGTGATCATGCAATATATCACAATACACAAAAATCATATATCATATCCTAAATCATATTCGTTTGGGCAATCCGTGTCCCGGCCTTCCCGCACGGTGTTTATCAATCATAACATATTCATAATCATAATCATAATCATAATCATAAAATGAGCTCCAACCTTCTTCCTCCGGGTGGTGGACAGGTTAGCTAGACCTGATCACCGGTTCATACATGGGCACAATGAGGGAACATGACTCCCTCAAAGGCACTCGGATCCCATTTCCCGCCAAATCTCCTAGCGAGGTCCGGAGTCGCCGTTAGTTTGGTGGAACTAGTACACGGGATCACCGTCGGCCCTCGCCTCCCCGGATCACCACATGCACTAAGTCCCGGGGCCTGTGTGGTTCATAATCATGCTCTCGCCAAAACATTCAATTCATAAGAAACATAATACATTTCGATTCATGAGACAATAATTTACTCTATTAAAAACATTTACTCGATGACTCCATTTTGAAAGGATACATATATATATATAACCATAGGGTTTTGGGCTAAAACTTATCACATAAAGGTTGTAGGGTTTGATATGTAACTAGAACGAAAACACCCTCACCTGGAATACCACGAAACAAGAAACATGAGCAATACGGGTGCCTATTCAATTTGGAAGTCTCCGCCCTGGAAACAAACTGTACAAGAGAAGGAACAATGTGTACTCGTGAGAATTGACTCAATAAGAAACCACATAGACGCACGACAATGCTAAACACATGATATGAGATGTATAAGAAATAAAATGATGTTATGGAGTTAGATAATCAAGTAATTCGTTCAAGTACATTCCATACATGAGCGTTTCAAGCCCAATCATTTCATATCTTTCATAATTCATAGCAAATCAAGTCATGAACTTCATATAACATTTGTAATTCAAGTATATCAAGTTTACAATTGTAAAATAGACAAATAGAGACATTCAAATCATTTAAATCTCACGAAATCACATACCAATTCTAACTATATCAATTTTATATAATTCACACATGGCATACTCAATTCATATATCACTAAACGGATTCAATTAACTAGGTTACCTAATTAAATCAAACATTATTCATATTGTTTACAAAATTACACATACACCCCTTCAAGTTAGACAAATAGCTCAAAGAAATGATATTACAAATTAGGACACATTCATGCGCACAATTAATGTAAACAAGAGAAATAGAAAGACAAAGCAAATTCGAATTATTTCATATTAATTCATATAGCACATAGTAATTCCATATTCGTACAATTAAACTATTCTTACATGCAAAAGTTCCTAATTTAATCATATAAGTCTTAATCAATTCAGATATTGCATACTTGGTTCATATAATGCGCATTTACAAAGAAATCAAATCAATTCACAAGTCATGTAATGGATTCAATTAGCAAGATTGTTTAATTAAATCAAACAAATTCATATATCACATTTCATACAAATTCACAATATATATGGCCAATTAATTCATATAACATGTTACGAGTTCCATATAGATTCACAAAGTCATTTATCAATTTCCAACTACATCAACAACAACATGAATTCATACATTCATAATTTATTACATGTTTTCAAATGCCATACAATGCATATTCATTAATTATCAAGCATACAAGAACAAATTACATTTTAAAACAATTAACAATTAATACAATTTCGGCATAACGGGGTTCAATTTACAATTCAAAGCATCAATCCATATCACATTCATTTAATACATGATTTCATATACATTGGAATACATTTCGATCGACAATTCAAGCAATTAACAATTTATTGCAATTAAGACAATTAATTTCAAATAAACATAAATACACAAAATAAATCACAACAAATCAACCGGGCATCCGATTGACGAACGGAAAGTGGCGTTGGACTCACCACAACGAAAGGAACCTTATGTCCGAAAGTCACCGGAATGTCGCTACCGTAGCCGGCCGAACAGCCACCGGAATACCGTCTCCGGTGGTCAGAAAAATCCCCGGAAGGACAGAAACGTGCGCCTCGGCCTGTCCGACAAAAGCCCTCAAACAATTTCAGAAAATACCAAACACACCGGACTTCGTTGACGAAAAACCGAACTAAATTCCAACTACGAAAACTGAAATTAAATACAAACCGCTAAACGAAAATAAAATCCGGACATATCGTTGGAAAGCTTGTAACGAGCCTTACAAAAGCCCCAAGTCAAATCATCGAAAAAATCGCCGGAAAAAGTTCGCCGGTTCACAGCCGGTCCGCCATCGGTTCACCACCGGTCTGCCGCCGCCGACCGGTTCTCGAGTCGGGGCCAACGCCATCCGCTAGTTTACATCGTTCTAAGCAACTTTTTTAAAGGCTCCACCACCAAAATCGGCCGGGAAAAGGGCCCAAATCGCTACCGAAGTCCCGCCGCTGCGCCATCGCCGATTCAGCCATCTCCGGTCACCGGTTGCTTGATTTGAGGTCGAAAATGGAACGGGAAGGGTCGAAAATGGAACGGTAGGGTAGAGATTAGCTGGCGAAAGTCGCCGGATTGCCGGCGGTGAAGTGGTGGCGCCACCCGCCACCTTCAGGCCGCCGATGTGCCGCCGTCGGTCTTCGGTTGGCCGCGATCTTGGTACGGTTGTGACGGGCTCGTCGAGCTGATAAATTTCCACTAATGGTTCGTCGAATTCCATCGAGAAACGAGGGAGAACGGGCATGTGTGTTAAATCACACCTTCACTGTATGTGAATAGTGTCGGTCGCGGGAGGAAGACGATACAGGAAGGCTGATCTGATTTTGGCACGCAAAACGAGGAAATCCTAGTATATATCTCGGGTCCTCGTACGCAAAAATGGTCGGAAGAAAGGGCTAACGAAGTCAGAATTGGGCAAACTTAGAGTCTACGGACTCGTTTCGCTGCCCCGGACGCGTTAAAGGGATCAAAGAAGTCAAAATCTCTACCGAACGAGAAGTGATCGGAAAAACCCCCTAAGAGAAGAAAATTACAAAAAGGGCCCTAACTCTAAAAGAGTTCAAAAGAGGGCCACACAACGCACCAATCACATAATTAAACACATAAAAAGGTTGGAAGGTGACGTACCTTATTTATCGGATGAGCGGGGCGTTACAATCTTCCCTCCTTCAAAAGGACCTGTCCTCAGGTCCTACTGTTGGACCGAAAAGTTTCAAACTGAAATGTATCGATCTATTTCCCGTAATTACGTAGCATCTTAGCCCTGGTTGTGAAGTTTACTCCCCTTATTTGTATCAACCCCTTCAGAGTCTGGTAGTCACAAAGATCTGCTCGAACACTTGGCAGTTAATCACTTGAAAACTCGTTCGACCGCTACTAGTCCATTGCCCCGTCACTTGTTAACCGTTGTCTGTCCAGGCGTAATGTAAACACGACAAACAAGAGAGAATCCCATCTCTCAACACAAAAGTGAGGAAACCCCGTCCCTCAGCACACACAAAAGAGAGAACCCCGTCTCTCGGGCACAAAATTGAGAGAACCCCGTCCCTCAAACACAGAATTGAGAGAACCCCGTCTCCCAGCCTAAGTCTGTCAGATTCCACATCCTTCCAGACATTCTAGTTTGAGAAAATCCAGCATTTCTCAAACTCCTAAATCCAAGAGAATCCAATATCCCTCGAATACCTAAGTACAAGAGAATCCAGCATCTCTCGTGCACAGAAAACAGAAAGAATCCACCTTCTTTCTATCACATAAACAGGGAGAATCCACATCTTCCTGGCATGTAGTCAGAGATAATCAAATCTCCCTTTCACTCAAGCACACAAGCAGAAGCAAGGTTCACAATAATTAACACACATCCGATTGGGCCAGGGTATCACAAAATAACAAAAATTTAATTAAGTAAACGATGCATGTATGCTCGTGCCATGGATGCTTAGTGTACCGTTCACCGTAGTAATGCAATTGATGTTGTGACTTTACTCCACGATTTGGATAGTCTGATCTCTAGCTGGCTTGATTCCCAACTTGTCTTTCATATCTTTAGTATGTGTTTGACTGAGAAAGTCGGACCCTTGGTTGATCCTATTCTTGATTCCATTCGGATCCTTACTCACAGTTATCTTCTGTAAGTAACCGAGCACTAGTTTATTCCGCCTACGATCAGAACATTTATCTTTGTACCAGGTTCATTATATTATCTTTGGCCGTACAAGAATCTTAAATTTTAACTCCCACTTCATGCATTGTCACCAACTGGTTTAATTCTTTGTTGAAGATTTGGTCATCTGGAACTAGTTGACATCCTTCTTAAAGGTGATAAATTTTGACCAATTTTCCTTTCTTGAAACTAATTTAGGAATCCATCAGAAGTTCCCTGATAATATCATCATCCTCGCTGTCTGAATCACGTACTTATAAATTTCCAAACGAACCACTCTCTTCGATGCCTTATGAAGATCTTCATCCCGGGTATATTAACTTAACTCCCACTTTGAAGGTTTAAACTGATAAAGCCGCCTTATTCTTTTCCTGTCACTATCATTAGGTCATTCATGTCCGTCATGGCTTGCATTTTTCTCTGCTACGAGAAGTAACTTTCTCGAGCACAACTGTGAATTTAAGTTCTATGTCTAGTCGTGGTCTCCCCCATAAGAAATTTTATCTCAACTCCTTAGACTTTTTCTACCACTTCTCGGATCAAAACACCTCAATTTCTTCAACTTAGCTTCCTCGGTATAAGTGGTTTAATCACGCCACTTGTCTAGTGATAGTTCTCACATTTCCTTTGAAGCAATTAGTAGGAATGACAACCTGCTTCTTTCGTTCCCACTTTCGATTCTATTTTCCCAAACCTTGAAATTTTCATTTCCTTTTTAACCAACCAATGCAACCCAAAATTTCTTCTTCTCTTAATTCCAGCAAGAATCAGTCGGAGTATCACTTGATAGATAAGATGTGGGGAATTCCTATCAAGTAAACACTAAAATGCATGTCGGGTTGGGGTGCCAATGCAGTATCACACTTGTAAACAATTAAAGATGCAACACATTGTCACAATTATACAAATTAGAGATGCGCATATAAATAGAGAAATTTAAACAATTAAAGCGATGTATGATGCACGTGCTTATGAATGCATAGAACCTGTCACCGTAGTTGTAAACTTTAACTTGGCATATTTCTTTGTTTCTCAAATTGCAGGTTTGTCTTGAATTAATTGTTCACCTCTTCTTTACCCACGGTCTTCCAAATCTTCAAAGTTCCCGTGTATCAACTTATGGATCTCCTAAGTCCGAGATTGAAATCTCTTGAACCCAAATTCTTCAACACCCATGAAGTTGGTATCTTGACTTCTCTCGAAGAATCAATCTCCAATTGTTGTCCTAATCCTTACCATAGTTATTCCTTTGATCAAAACTTCTCTGGGTTTATTCTTTATGAGTTCGAATAGTTGTATGAGCCCATCCCCCAATTGTTTACATTTGAGTACATAATTTGCCTCCAATAGCTCTTTGTTCTTTCTCGTTTCCATTTGTTGCTCCAAATCTCCTAATTCGATCTCACAACTTGACACTTCATCTTGGATTTGAAAGATGAACTCAAATCCGGCCGAAAATAAAATCCTTAGCATTGTCACTATCCATGAACTTATACTTACCACGTCGGCTAATTTTCTTTAATTATTCTCGATTAAACTTTCATCTCATCTCAATTCTGAAGTATGTGAGTTCCTTCCTCGTAGTCTCTTCATCCTTTTTCATCGATCTAAATCCCAAGCTATATTATTCTTCATATTTTCTTTCGCCTCTTTCTCAAGTTAGATGATCTTTACTGCTTCTCAACCACGAACCTACTTTACTTTAATTCTCTTAAAGGTCATCGCCTCCATGTTGATAGAAACCTCGTGTCTAAAACATCTTCGAGATTTCTCTTCTTTGGAATCTGGTTGACAAATCTTCGTAGTGTAAATAAACATGTTGATCTTGTGAAACCAAATCATTACACACCGAAAATCCCATCTCATTATGGATTCACCATCAGTAATAGAGCTTGCAAACTTCTCCTTCGAACTGACCTCTTATTCTGGACTCTGTCACTCGAGCCCTAACCTCATTTTAGAAAAGGTTTGACTCTTAAATTTCTGTAGAAATCCCCAAGGCATTCCTTACAGCTTTCGAGCTAGAGAGAAGAGCTTGTGGTAGCCTGTGGTTGTCGTAAAGATTGGTCGTGGTTTGATATTGTCTTCATATCCTATGAATCACAACTCATTTTGAAAATAAATGCATGCGATTAATATATGCTCATGCCACATAATTAACACCAAAAGAATGGATTCAATGCAAAATGCAACAAATAATCTAATAAAGTTTGAAAAAAAATCACAATTCAGTGTTCAAGAATGATGCAATGCACACATTGACAATTAGTTCCTATGTCGTGCGACCTATACTCGAGACAACACGACCCAGAGCACCGGTTCTAAACTTGGTAGCTCTAATACCACTTAAGGATGTAGCACCCACCACGATAGGCGCCACAACCCCCACACTACAAGTCTAGTCCACACAAGAAATGGATAGTTCAAGCATGGACCGAACTCATAGCGAACGGGTGACAAAACAAAAATATCCTGGCTAGGCGGAATCTAACCCTGAACCAATTAATTCAAAATACCAAAGCATATTGCGGAAGCATCAGAGCCAAATATGAATTTCAATAATAGCTACAAGCCCAATACATATCATGAACATAAATTAAATCCGACATGCAACCTAACAACGGGTTCAACTAAGCACACAACCTGTCCCGAATCAAATCCAATAATCAAAATTGGCACCGAGGCCTAAATTCATAAAGAGATACAATTGAATTCATAATAATGTGAAATGTGACTCAAGTGAACAAGTGACTCGAACAAACATGATAAGACTCGACTCCCGCCTAGCTAAACCTGCAAGAAACTGAGAGAGTGAAAAGAGGGATCAGTCTCTAGAAGACTGAGTGAGCTGGAGCGATACATATGATATTGAAACATGCGCATGCAAGCCATAAATCCCGAGCAAAGTTTTATTTGAAGTTAGTTCCCTCGAATGGCTAGAAATTAAGTAAGCAATGATCGAACTTTACGACTAATTCATATTAAATTCATTAAGTTCATAATTCATACATAAGCATAAAGGCTGGGCGAGTGAGCGTGCATTATCTCCAACCAAACTCCGACCGTGTACGACTAATATCATCAATACATTAAATAGGTGATCATGCAATATATCATAATACACAAAAATCATATATCATATCCTAAATCATATTCGTTTGGGCAATCCGTGTCCCGGCCTTCCCGCACGGTGCCTATCAATCATAACATATTCATAATCATAATCATAAAATGAGTTCCAACCTTCTTCCTCCGGGTGGTGGGCAGGTTAGCTAGACCTGATCACCGGTTCATACATGGGCACAATGAGGGAACATGACTCCCTCAAAGGCACTCGGCTCCCATTTCCCGCCAAATCTCCTAGCGAGGTCCGGAGTCGCCGTTAGTTTGGTGGAACTAGTACACGGGATCACCGTCGGCCCTCGCCTCTCCGGATCACCATATGCACTAAGTCCCGGGGCCCGTGTGGTTCATAATCATGCTCTCGCCAAAACATTCAATTCATAAGAAACATAATACATATCGATTCATGAGACAATAATTTACTCTATTAAAAACTTTTACTCGATGACTCCATTTTGAAAGGATACATATATATATATATATATATATATATATATATATATATATATATATATATATATATAACCACAGGGTTTTGGGCTAAAACTTATCACATAAAGGTTGTAGGGTTAGATATGTAACTAGAACAAAAACACCCTCACCTGGAATACCACGAGACAAGAAACATGAGCAATACAGGTGCCTATTCAATTTGGAAGTCTCCGCCCTGGAAACAAACTGTACAAGAGAAGGAATAATGTGTACTTGTGAGAATTGACTCAATAGGAAACCACATAGACGCACGGCAATGCTAAACACATGATATGAGATGTATACGAAGTAAAATGATGTTATGGAGTTACATAATCAAGTAATTCGTTCAAGTACATTCCATACATGAGGGTTTCAAGCCCAATCATTTCATATCTTTCATAATTCATAGCAAATCAAGTCATGAACTTCATATAACATTTATAATTCAAGTATATCAAGTTTACAATTGTAAAATAGACAAATAGAGACATTCAAATCATTTAAATCTCACGAAATCACATACCAATTCTAACTATATCAATTTTATATAATTCACACATGGCATACTCAATTAATATATCACTAAACGGATTCAATTAACAAGGTTACCTAATTAAATCAAACATTATTCATATTGTTTACAAAATTACACATACACCCCTTCAAGTTAGACAAATAGCTCAAAGAAATGATATTACAAATTAGGACACATTCATGCGCACAATTAATGTAAACAAGAGAAATAGAAAGACAAAGCAAATTCGAATTATTTCATATTAATTCATATAGCACATAGTAATTCCATATTCGTACAATTAAACTATTCTTACATGCAAAAGTTCCTAATTTAATCATATAAGTCTTAATCAATTCAGATATTGTATACTTGGTTCATATAATGCGCATTTACAAAGAAATCAAATCAATTCACAAGTCATGTAATGGATTCAATTAGCAAGATTGTTTAATTAAATCAAACAAATTCATATATCACATTTCATACAAATTCACAATATATATGGCCAATTAATTCATATAACATATTACGAGTTCCATATAGATTCACAAAGTCATTTATCAATTTCCAACTACATCAACAACAACATGAATTCATACATTCATAATTTATTACATGTTTTCAAATGCCATACAATGCATATTCATTAATTATCAAGCATACGAGAACAAATTACATTTTAAAACAATTAACAATTAATACAATTTCGGCATAATGGGTTTCAATTTACAATTCAAAGCATCAATCCATATCACATTCATTTAATACATGATTTCATATACATTGGAATACATTTCGATCGACAATTCAAGCAATTAACAATTTATTGCAATTAAGACAATTAATTTCAAATAAACAGAAATACACAAAATAAATCACAACAAATCAACCGGGCATTCGATTGACGAACGGAAAGTGGCGTTGGACTCACCACAACGAAAGGAACCTTATGTCTGAAAGTCACCGTAATGTCGCTATCGTAGCCGGCCGAACAACCACCGGCCGCCACCGGAATACCGTCTCCGGTGGTCAGAAAAATCCCCGGAAGGACAGAAACGTGCGCCTCGGCCTGTCCGACAAAAGCCCTCAAACAATTTCAGAAAATACCAAACACACCGGACTTCATTGACGAAAAACCGAACTAAATTCCAACTACGAAAACTGAAATTAAATACAAACCGCTAAACGAAAAGAAAATCCGGACATACCGTTGGAAAGCTTGTAACGAGCCCTACGAAACCCCCAAGTCAAATCATCGAAAAAATCGCCGAAAAAAGTCCACCGGTTCACAGCCGGTCCGCCATCGGTTCACCACCGGTCCGCCGCCGCCGGCCGGTTCTCGAGTCGGGGCCAACGCCATCCGCTAGTTTACATCGTTCTAAGCAACTTTTTTAAAGGCTCCACCACCAAAACCGGCCGGGAAAAGGGCCCAAATCGCTGCCGAAGTCCCGCCGCTGCGCCATCGCCGATTCAGCCATCTCCGGTCACCGGTTGCTTGATTTGAGGTCGAAAATGGAACGGGAAGGGTCGAAAATGGAACGGTAGGGTAGAGATTAGCTGGCGAAAGTCGCCGGATTGCCGACGGTGAAGTGGTGGCGCCACCCGCCACCTTCAGGCCGCCGATGTGCCGCCGTCGGCCTTCGGTTGGCCACGATCTTGGTACGGTTGTGACGGGCTTGTCGAGCTGATAAATTTCCACTAATGGTTCGTCGAATTCCGTCGAGAAACGAGGGAGAACGGGCATGTGTGTTAAATCACACCTTCACTATATGTGAATAGTGTCGGTCACGGGAGGAAGACGATGCAGGAAGGCTGATCTGATTTTGGCACGCAAAACGAGGAAATCCGAGTATATATCTCGGGTCCTCGTACGCAAAAATGGTCGGAAGAAAGGGCTAACGAAGTCAAAATTGGGCAAACTTAGAGTCTACGGACTCGTTTCGCTGCCCCGGACGCGTTAAAGGGATCAAAGAAGTCAAAATCTCTACCGAACGAGAAGTGACCGGAAAAAACCCCTAAAAGAAGAAAATTACAAAAAGGGCCCTAACTCTAAAAGAGTTCAAAAGAGGGCCACACATCGCACCAATCACATAATTAAACACATAAAAAGGTTGGAAACCGTGCCTCCGTGGAGTGTTTGATCTACTCGTACGAATTTCTAGGTAATGGTGTACGCTTGACTAAGTGATGTATTAACCTCCCTTCGGAGCTATGTTACATTCACTTAGAGGCCAAAGGTTAACGTGGTGGATTAACATAGTTTGGTAAGAGTTACCTAGATGGCATGTTAATTAAGACTAATTCTTGCTTTTCTAAGCGGTTTTCGACCTCGCTTCCGGGGAGTCAACTGCGGTTAGATAAGTCACCATTGCGTAAACAAAAAATGCTTACGTGGATTTCATTTATTGGTTAGACGCAAAAAGAAGTAAAATACAAGATCATAACTTGCACTATTTTAAAATATTTCAGTTTTAAACGATGTCGACCGCTAGCCCGCTTCAATCGATCCTAAAGGAAAATAGGCTTGAAGGGTCTAACTATGCTGACTGGAAAATGAATCTTGACATCGTGTTTGTTCACGAGAATCTGAAAAGTGTGCTCGCTGAACCTTGTCCGGGGGTACCGGAAACTACAACCAATCAAGATATGAGAAATGCTTATGCCAATTGGATCAAGTCCAATGATTTGGCTAGGTCATATATCCTGGCTTCTATCTCCAATGTTCTTAAGCATCAAATGAACGAGATGCCAACTTCTACGAACATGATGGATCATCTCCATAAAATGTTTGAAGGACAGAATCGAGCCAAGAGGCTCGAATTGATGCGAAGGCTGTTAGTCACCTGTTCAGGATCATGTTATGAACATGATGGCTTGCCTGAACGAGATCGAAAGCCTTGGTGCTAAATTTGATGATCTCAGTAAACAGGATATGATCCTATGCTCTCTGCCAAAATCGTTCGACATATTCAGGCAAAATTATTCTATGAACAAATTGGATTTTTCATTACCTAAATTGATGAACGAACTCAGAGTTGCAAAGGGAGTAATGAAAGCTAAGGGAACTGTTCTCCTAGCATAGACATCGACTTCCACGGCTTCAAAAGCCAGCAAGTGGAAAAAGGGAAAGGGAAAGATTCCCAATCCCAAGAAAAAGGTTCAGAAGAAGAAAGGTAAACCTAGCAAAGGAAAATGTTTCCACTGCGGAGAAAATAGGCACTGGAAGAGGAATTGTCCCAAATACTTAGCAAGTCTTCCTGCTAAGCCATCTGGACAAGGTATATCGATATCTTGTTTGATAGAATTATGTTTAGTTGGAAGTCCACCAGATTCCTGGTGTGTGGACTCGGGTTCAACTAATCATATCTGCAATTCGTTGCAGGGGTTTAAGCTAACCAGAAAGCTTGAGGATGGTAAGATGCAACTACTGCTTGGGGATAATACAAGTATATCTGTATTAGCAGTAGGGACTGTAAATTTGTATTTTGGTGATAGGGTTTTGATGTTGAAAGACACTCTGTACATACCGTGTGTTCGCAGAAATCTAATTTCTGTGAGTTGTTTAATAAATAATGGTTTCAGTGTTTGTTTTGAAAAAAACTTTACCATTAAGCAAAATAAAAAGTTTATTTTCTCTGGCACGGTAAAAGACGGTCTTTTCTTATGATACCCCGATAAAAACCCTAATTCCGAACTTAACACTACTACGCTTGACTTACAATACAAGAGAAAAACTCCTATGCCTAATGAGGCTTACATGTGGCATTTACGTCTTGGTCATATTAATCCAAATAGGATTCAAAGGCTAATTTCAGATGAATTGTTGAGTCCCTTGGACTTAACAGAACTACCAGTCTGTGAATCCTGCTTGGAAGGTAAAATGACCAAGAGATCTTTTAAATCTAAAGGTAATCGGGCCACGAAATTGCTTGAGTTAATTCATACGGATGTGTGTGGTCCTATGAGTATTCAAGCAAGAGGAGGTTTCGAGTATTTCATCACTTTTACGGATGATTACTCCAGATACGGATACGTTTATTTGATGAGATATAAGTCTGAATCTTTTGAAAAGTTCAAAGAATTCAAGGCTGAAGTTGAAAATCAAACTGGAAAACGTATCAAAGCACTTCGATCAGATCGTGGTGGTGAGTATCTGTCTATAGAGTTTCTAGAATTTCTCACTGCAAATGGGATTAGATCTCAACTATCTGCACCGGGTACACCCCAACAGAACGGTGTTGCAGAAAGGAGAAATAGAAATCTGATGGAAACGGTAAGATCTATGATGAGTCATGCTACCCTACCAAGTTCATTTTGGGGCTTTGCACTCGAAACGGTGGCATACATAATAAACCTTGTTCCATCCAAGTCGGTTCCTAAAACACCAATGGAACTGTAGCGAGGGCGAAAGCCCAGTGTCTCCTATCTTCGGATATGGGGAACCCCAGCTCATGTGTTAAGGAAAGATCCTGACAAGTTGGGATCAAGAAATGAGGTTTGCTTGTTCATAGGTTATCCTAAAGGAACAAGAGGTGGTACTAATGCTAAATATCTCGAAGATGATTTCATAAATGACCACAAGGGTAGAAGCAAAACTGTATTAAATGAAATGACAACATCAGATTCTAAATTCCAAGAACCTCGTAGTAACTGAAAATGTGTTAGATACATATGATGTATTAGCTACAACATATGATGTAGGGACGAGTACACAACAACCTCGTTGTAGAGGGAGGATTGTCAGGGCACCTGACAGATTTCTAGGATTAACCCAGGTGGTTGAATCTGATGTATCTGATCCTGTCACATACGATGAAGCTATAAAGGATATAGACACTGACCGTTGGGTCAGAGCCATGGAATCTGAATTAGCTTCAATGTATTCCAATAAAGTCTGGGAACTTGTAGAGGCGCCTGAGGGCATTAAACCTATTGGATGCAAATGGGTCTACAAGAGAAAAAGAGGAGTGGACGAAAAGGTTGAGACCTTTAAAGCAAGGCTTGTGGCAAAGGGTTATACCCAGAAAGAAGGTATCGATTATAACGAAACCTTCTCGCCTATAGCAATGCTTAAGTCCATAAGAATTCTCCTTTCCATTGCCACTCATTTTGATTATGAGATTTGGCAAATGGATGTAAAGACTGTCTTCTTGAACGGGCACCTACAAGAAGAGATATACATTGCTCAACGTGAAGGCTTTATTGCCAGAAATCAGGAGCATATGGTATGCAAGCTTAATAGATCAATTTATAGTCTTAAGCAAGCGTCTAGGTCATGGAACATCAGATTTAATAAGGCAATTAAATCCTTTGGATTTATGCAATTACCTGATGAACCATGCGTGTACAAGAGACATCATGATAGTGTTGTAACATTTTTAATTCTATACGTGGACGATATTCTGCTCATTGGGAATGATACAGGAATATTGTCACCAGTCAAGATTTGGTTATCAAATCAGTTTGACATGAAAGACCTAGGTGAAGCCAGTTATATTCTATAGATCAGACTTTGTCGTGATCGTAAGAATAAAATGATTATAACGAAGGTATCGATTATAACGATTATAACGAAACCTTCTCGCCTGTAGCAATGCTTAAGTCCATAAGAATTCTCCTTTCCATTGCGACTCATTTTGATTATGAGATTTGGCAAATGGATGTAAAGACTGCCTTCTTGAACGAGCACCTACAAGAAGAGATATATATGGCTCAACCTGAAGGCTTTATTGCCAGAAATCAGGAGCATATGGTATGCAAGCTTAATAGATCAATTTATAGTCTTAAGCAATTAAATCTTTTGGATTTATGCAATTGCCTGATGAACCATGCGTGTACAAGAGACATCATGATAGTGTTGTAACATTTTTAATTCTATACGTGGATGATATTCTGCTCATTGGGAATGATACAGGAATATTGTCAGCAGTCAAGATTTGGTTATCAAATCAGTTTGACATGAAAGACCTAGGTGAAGCCAGTTATATTATATGGATCAGACTTTGTCGTGATCGTAAGAATAAAATGATTGGTTTATCACAAACAGCATATGTAGATAAGATACTTGCAAGATATAATATGGCGAATTCGAAGAAAGGGTTCATTACGTTTCAAACATGGAGTTCATCTGTCTTGGGATCAGTGTCCTAAGGACCTAGAAGAGACAGAAGAAATGAAAGATGCTCCACACGCTTCGGCAGTCAGAAGCCTCATGTATGCCATGTTATGTACAAGGCCAGATATCTGTTATGCTGTAGGTCTAGTCAGCAGATATGAGTCAAACCCTGGACCTGAACACTGGATAGCTGTAAAGCACATATTTAAGTACTTGAGAAGGACTCGGGATTATATGCTTGTCTATCGCAGTGATGAGCTCATTCCTATTGGGTACACAGATTCGGATTTTCAATCTGATTTGGATTCCAGGTGTTCGACGTCTAGATATGTGTTTGCTCTGGGAGGAGCAGCCGTAAGTTGGAGGAGTATTAAGCAAACTTGCATTGCTGACTCCACCATGGAAGCCGAATACGTGGCAGCTTCGGAAGAAGCCAAAGAAGCGTATTGGTTCCGGAACTACCTAATGGATCTAGAAGTCGTCAAGGATGGACTTACACCGATCACATTGTACTGTGACAATACCGGAGCGGTGACCAACTCCAAGGAACCTCGAAGTTATAAACGTGCAAAGCACATCGAGAGGAAGTTTCACATTATACATGATTATGTGGAACGTGGAGAAGTGGCAATAGTGAAAATTGGCTCAGTAAATAATCTGGCTGATCCCTTCGCTAAGACTTTGGCGCAAAAGAGTTTTGACACTCATATAGAAGGGATGGGCCTTAGATATGTAGCCAATTGGATTTAGGGCAAGTGGGAGATTGTTGGGATTAATGGCCTGAAAATCCAATTATATTGTAAATATTTTGGATTAATAAAACAGAAATTAAAGCAAGTTATGAGTATTTTACAAATTTAATAATTAATGATGTGTGATGGTATTTTTATATGAAATGTGTTTCATAGGAAAAGACATTAAATACCAGAAATCACGTGTCATTAAAGTTCTTGTCAGTATGATAAGAAAATGTTCTTATCAAGACTATAATGTGTTATATAAGATGATTAGTCTTTCATCATAGGGAAATGGAGTTTCCAATTATAACACATTGATGATTTTCAATGAGATTGGAAACATCAAACTGGACCACTGAGATTGTTCATTTTATACTGCTATCTAAAATGAACAAAATCTCGAAACCGTTAGACTCTTAATCCTGACAGTGTTTTTACTTTAGGCATGTAGTGTTCATCACTGTGATGTACTCAGAAGTGAGGTCTCGGTAACGGGTGGCCAAAATACTTTGTACGTTCGGTGATTGTATGAAATGTACTAAAGAGAAATATTGATTGAGGAATCTGTAGCCTTGTTGGAAGGTTAAAAGATATCCCTGAAATAGATTTGCAAAAAGTTCAAATAAAACTTTGGCCAAAGTACTTTGTGTGTGCGTCACCGAAGTTGTATGTTGAATGTGTTTCATATACAGGGAATTTGAACTTAAGGCAAATCAAGAAATTTCAGACCGGACCGGACCGCCACGTGGCAGCTGCCTGTTGTGCCGTGCGTGCCACATGTGCCAAGCACACAGCTGCCACATGGGCGGCGCGTGCGGGCGCATGTGGACCCCGTTTGGCCCGTGCCTGGCACCGCCATGCTCGTCTTGGAGTGCACTCCACTCCGGCGGTCTCTGATTGGCCATCAGGCCTTGGGAGCTACGGAATAAATGCAAAAATGCCGCGGGTGTCCTCACATTCTTGGCTATAAATAAGCCTTCAACTTCATTTTTGAAAATCAACTTTGAGAAATCAAATTTGCACATTTCAGATGGCGCTCACGGCTCTCTCTCTCTCGCTTAGTATTAATTGATCCTAATTAAGGATTAATTAATATTTAATTAGGTAGTTATATAATTAATATATAATCCACTTAATTATTAGAAAACAGGGATTTTCGGAAATTAGAAAAAAGGGTTTTTCTAGAAAAATATTTTCTCAAAGTTTTAGTGAAATACTGTCGGAGCCCACACTCCAATTTCTTAATCGGGGATATTGTGGGGAAGCTCTACCGGTTTCACGAGAAAATATTGAGGTGCTGGAAAAGTGCCGTTGATAGCCAATTTTGTAGTATGGTAATACCGTTATGCTGCCGAAATTAATATTTACATATTGTGAGTATATGCTATATGATTTAAAATTATGTTATCGATGCCTGTATATATTAGAGTTATGCTGCCCGATTTGTTCCGTTGCTTATTAAAATATTTTGGAAATATTTTGATAACAAGGTTATGGAGAATTTTTTTTTGTATATTACGCTATACCGTCACTCTGTCTCGGGCCCGCCACACTAACAAGAAACTTTGAGAGAGCATCGATTATATGCAAAGTTCAGTAAGTGTGAGTTCTGGATCGACATGGTGACTTTTCTAGGCTACATTATCTCGAGTAAGGGTCTTAAAGTGGATCATTCGAAGATTAAAACGGTTTTATAGTGGCAAAGTCCGAAGAATGCCTCAGAGGTAAGAAGTTTCTTGGGTCTGGCCGGCTATTACCGAAGATTCGTGCAGATTGCTGCCCCTTTGACCTGATATACTAAGAAAGAGGCTAAGTTTGAGTGGGACGAGGCGTGTGAGGCGACCTTTCAACTCTTGAAGGAAAGGTTGACAACTGCACATGTGTTAGCACTTCCCGAGGGTACTGAAGGATATATGGTGTATACAGACGCCTCGAAGGAGGGTTTGGAATGTGTTTTAATGTAGAATGGTAAGGTGATTGCCTAAACCTCAAGGAAGTTGAAGGATCACGAACATAACTATCCTACTCACGATCTCGAGTTAGAAGCGGCAGTCTTTGCTTTGGGAAAGTGGAGACATTACCTCTACGGAGTTTCCTTTGAGATCTTTTATGACCACAAGAGTTTCCAGTACTTGTTCTCGCAGAATGATCTGAACAAGAGACAACGGCGTTGGATGGAACTTCTTGAGGATTATGACTGCACAATTAGATACCATCCTGGCAAAGCCAACATGGTCGCGGATGCGCTTAGTAGGAAGGCTAGCATGTCTAATATGGAAGTAGAACCAATCAAGCTCAAAGCCAGTGTCTCTAATATTTCGATACTACTAGATCTTCAGCAACAAATATTTGAGGCACAGAGAAGTCATCCCGAGGTTCAGATGTTGGCTAATAAAGTTAGGGCGGATTTGGAATATCTGTTTGGGTTTGATGATTTGGGAATTCTAAGATTCAAGATCAGAGTTGTCGTACCCAAGGAGTTGAGACGGGTTATTCTTGAAGAGGCTCATCGATCAGCTTAATCGATACATCCCGAAGGGAACAAAATATATAAGGATCTTAAGCGTTATTATTGGTGGAACGGACTAAAAAGGGATGTGATCAACTTCGTGAAGCATTGCATGACCTGCGTGGTGAAGGCAGAACATCAGAAACCGTCAGGGTTACTTCAGTCGTTGCTTATTCCGGAGTGGAAATAATATTGTGATGAAATTGTCCGACGTCATGGGGTACCGGATAACATTGGGTCGGATAGAGATTCGCGGTTTACTTCAAGGTTTTGGCAAGGGCTTCAAAGAAATTTGGGGACAAGGCTTTAATTTAGCACAACTTTTCATCCTTAAACAGATGGACAGTTCGAGAGGTTAATTAGGTACTTGGAGGATATGTTAAGAGCATGTGCTTTGGATTTTTAGAGCTCGTGGAATGAGCAATTGCCATTAATCGAGTTTGCTTACAACAATTGCTACCAATCCTAGATAGAGATGGCACCTTATGAAGCTCTGTATGGCAGAAAGTGTAAATCTCCATTGTTCTTCGACTGGGAGGAGGCATGAAAAGAGGGAAGAAGAAGGAAAAACCCTCTAAAGTCATTCAAGATGCTATTGATAAGGTCCAATTGATAAGACAACGGATCAAAGCAGCTCAGGATAGACAGAAGAGCTATGCTGACCTTCCGAGGAAAAATCTCGAGTTTGAGGTTGGAGATAGAGTCTTTTTAAAGGCTTCTCCAAGGAAAGGGTTTGCAAGGATTGGTCGAGGAGGAAAGTTGAATCCTCGGTATTGGGGTCCATTTGAGATTCTAGAGAAGATCGGGGATACAACCTACCGTTTGGATTTACCTCCGAGTTTGACAGGAATTCACAATGTATTTCATGTTTCTCAACTTCGAAAATATTACCCGGGTGAATCAGAGATCTTTCCTGTTGAAGAAGTGGAACTTGAACCTAATCTCACTTTCGTTCAGAAATCGGTTAAGATATTGGATCGGAAATTTCAGGAACTCAGAAACTGGCATATTCCACTAGTCAAGGTTCTTTGGAGAAGTGATAAAATTGAGGACGCTACGTGGAAAACGGAAGAGAAGAAAAGTTTCACCCCGAATTGTTTCCGGGCGATCAGTGAATCCAAGGACGGATTCTTTTAAGGGGGAGAGGTTGTAACGCCCCGACTTTTCGGCCGTACAAGTATAACTTATGTGTTTATGTATTTACGTATTTTAAATATCTAGTTATGTTGTTATATGTTTACTTTATATATTATTTGATATTTATTTGAATTATATGAATAATTGTTATGAATTATTTGAATTTTGAACGTTTGAACTTATATGAGCGTGAATGCATGTCGTTTGCATTCGATTTGAATTCCAATTTTTGTGAAACTTTGGTATACTTGAGATATGTATGTTATGATCATGTTTTAATGCTTGTTAATTGTTTTCGGACTTGTTTGAGTTGGTTTTGGATTTATTTTGAATTTTGGAACCAAATCGGGGCTAAAAGGGCATTTAGCGCACCTTTGGTTCCGAGTGTTGTAACATGAGCTCGGGAACTCGAATTCAAATTCCATCACCTACGTTGGACTCGTATCAAAGATTCGGGTTCAATGGATCAAGCCTTATATTTTTCTAAGTCCGTTTGAATATCTGAAATTCAACCGAAATGAGCTCCGTCCGCAGATTTGCCACCCTTAGCCAAATTAGCCATATCTCTCTCCATACTTAACCAAATTAACAATGGTTTGAGCCAAAATGACCCTAGTTACACCCACTATCACCCTAAGCATCACTCATTTCATCCCTCGCACCATAAGGAAGAGGAAATTCAGCCAAAGTAAAGAAACCCTCCCATTTCCCATCACTATTCACCATACCAAGAATTTGAGCTCATAACTTGTTCAAACCTCAACCAATCCAAGAGGTAAGCATGTATTTGTAATCAATACTTCCTTGTAGTCATTTGAAGCTATGATTTGCTCATTTTCATGGAGTTTTGATCATGTTATGGAGATATGAGTGAATAGTTAAATTTTATATGAATTCTTGATCTCTCTCATTTCTTGGAGTTTTGAATTGGTTTGAAGCATGTATATTGATCAATTTGGTATCCTTATTGCATTTATGAACTTAGTTTTGGAGGTTTTTGGGTATTGAATGCTAGACCATGAATGAGGTTTGAATTTCTTCTTGGAGAAGATGCATATTTGATCAACCTTTGCTTCCTTATTCTTGCTTGTTGGTTTGGAGATGATCATATGTTGGATTTGCCTTGCTTTCATGATCATTTTATGCTTAGAGTGGTTGCCTAAGAGCCAACTTGTTGCTGACCCTATTTTGAAGCTTTTCCCGCGTACGAAACAGAGCTTTGCTCTGTTCTTCAATTTGAACACGAGGACTTGACACGGCCGTGTTGATCTCTCGACTTGTGAAGAAATATTTTTCAAAAATCAGACACGGCCGTGTCCAAATCCTTTGAAAACCTAACATGGTCGTGTTAATCGTTTGATTTGGGATTTTTATTTTTTAAAAATCGGACACAGCCGTGTCCAAACCCTTTGAAAATACAACACGGTCGCGTCCTTCTTGATGGCAGCTTTGGGGATTTCTTTCGTGGCTTCTCGCCTTGTTTTCCCACTTTATTCATGATTTATATGTAACGTGAACTAGATGATTTATGCATTATGATTGTTATATACAGATTATGCATTGAATTGAATTGGATTGGTATGATCATGAATGTAAGGAACATTAATGAATGACTTTGAATGTTTATATGACTTTAATGTGTTAATTGTGCATAAGAACACTTTCATGACATGATTACATTTCTTATGCATTTCATATCATGATTAGTGCATCGTTG
The DNA here is from genome assembly GCA_037501455.1 of Lantana camara. Lineage (NCBI taxonomy): Eukaryota > Viridiplantae > Streptophyta > Magnoliopsida > Lamiales > Verbenaceae > Lantana > Lantana camara. Next base: position 71,354,141 of record CM074860.1, read on the forward strand.
TGCATCGAATTTGGTCATTTTGAGTCTCACTTCACATTCTTTTGCACAGATTTTGGTCCGAACGGAGACGAGGCTGATCAGTGAGGCACTTGCATCGTTTCTTTTGCTTTCAAGGTGGGTCTCTCTTCTATTTAGTTAAATAACCCAATATAATCCCAATGTGTAAAGCTTTAAGCCAAACTAATATATGTATATATCGAGTCTTTGGAGAATTAATGATTTTAAATGTTAAGCCCTTTTCTTTATTGAATACCCTACCTATTGTTTTGGTGAGACATGATTGATTGCACTGAATGGGGGCCCTGGGATTTAGTGCACGTGGCTAACCGGGGAAGCATGGGCTGACGGGGATCCCGTGTACTAGTTCCACCAAACTACAGCAATACCGGCCCTCGCTAAGAGGTTTAGCAAGGGATGGGAACCGGGCTTTTGGGGATTCATGTACCCCACTAGCCATAATGATTGAGGTGGTCGGGTCTCGCAAGCCCCTCCACCGGCCGGAGGAAAAAGGGATTTACTTGAATGATTATGAATGCTCGAATAATTATGATTGATTGATTAATTATGCACGAAAGATTGTATGTATGAAAACCTAATGAACACTTTAATGATTACACAAGGTGGAGGTTGGAGACTTAGCCCTCTCGCCGGGCTCACGAATAACCTATTGAATAAATATGATTGTTATAATCCCGTTTGATGATTTTCTTGTCTTACCCGCTTGGGAAATATTCTAAAACCTCTTATGGGATTATAACTTACATGAACATGCTTAAATACCGCGTTACTTATATATGATGCCCTGTTTTGATACCTACCAGTCCCTTTTGGACTGAACCCGTTTGTTTTCAGTTGTTTCGTGCAGGTTAGGAGAAGTGCTAGGTGGGAATTCAAGTCTTTAGGTGTCTTGCATTCGAGTCTAGCACCTCTTTTGTTCAGTCACACTCATATTTCATATTTCTGTATTATGATTATGACAATGCCTTAGATACTTGGAGCGTATATGTTGGTTGTGCCTTGATGGCCTTTTGAATATTTGGATACTTGTAATTAATTTTGGAGCTTGAAGCTCATGGTGTATATATATATATATATATATATATATATATATATATGATAACCTTGTTTAGCTTCCGCTTATTGCATTGCTCTGTTGTATTGCATTCTGTTATTGATGGTTAAGGGTTATCTCCGACCTAGCATAACGAGTGTGTTGTGTCCCCGTTCGCCGTGATTTGGCATGTGTATGGACTTTTCATTTCATATACGGTTCGGGTCTCGATGCTGGGGATGTCGTGCGTCGGGTGCTACACATGATGAATCGGACCATGCTAGCCGTGTTAATCGCGGGAAACACATGCTCGATGATGACCATAAAGAGTTCAAAGATTTACAATAATGGATATCGGCTCCATCTGCGTATGAAGAGGCCATACGTATTGCGGCCGGGAGACAAGAAAACGAGCAGAGCCACAATGTCGACCTGCCGAGAAGACGGGTGCAAGATCGCCTGGGAGATCGAGGCACAGTCGTCTCCCAGAGGTAGGCCGATCTACGGGAGGGCCTGAATCGTTGCCCTTTGTGCTTCCGGAGTGATAGGGAGGAAGCTTCCCCCTTCTCTGAGGACATCCTCCGTACGACCTGTGACGGAGAAAGAATCCCCATTAGGCCACCACTTTACAACAGGACAACCGATCCCGAGAAACACGTGACAGCTTTTGAGAACAGGATGATGTTGCACCCTCATCCGCAGCAAATTTGGGTCAAGCTTTTCGTCACAACTTTGACAGGCCCAGCACATGATTGGTTCATCCGCCTGCCACCTCGATGCATCACCACTTACAACCGGTTCGTGGATCGATTTCTTACGCACTTCGTCTCTACGACCGGGGGAAGGTTGTCGCCGTCTTACCTCAATAACCTCCGCCAAGAGAAAGGCGAGTCCCTTTAGGATTTTTTCGTAAGATTCTCGAGGGAAGTGGTCCGCGTCGAGGAACCGACCATTGACTACCTTCTGTCGGTGGTCCATTGAGCCTTACAGAATCAATCATAGGCCTATGAGATTATGAGGGCTGGACCTCGAAACTTGACCGAGATCCAGGACATAGCCCACGGTTTTATCGGCGTCGAGGAGATGGCCCTCGCCAATGGGACCATGCCTTGATCCGAGGGGCAGCATTTTGGGTCTGGCTCGAACCCTGTTGGGAGGGGAACGAACCCAAAGAGAACAAGGGGAAAGTCGATTAGCCGACCCAGATCGACCGAAGAAATTACATCTCCTTGAACGCATCCGTCGAGCAAATTTTCACTGTGATGGACAAAAAGCTCCTGAGCAAGACGAAGACCATTCACGAGAGTCCAAAGGCTCAAAAGTCAGGAAAATTCTGTGGCTATCACCAACAGTAGGGCCACACCACCAAGGAGTGTAATTCCCTCTGCGATGAGATCGAGAGACTCATCCGAAGGATTTCGTTCACAAGATCGACCACTACTCCGATAAGGCGGGCCGCTTCAAAGACCGGTCAAGATCCAGGTCGAGGTCACCGTAGTGGAGGTCGGGAAAATAGCCCCTCGAGAGGACCGGCAGTGACAACGCTCTAACGAACGACACCATCTATGTAACACCCCAAGCGGTGGGGCATCACAGCCCCGCACTATGACCCGACATGTGTACGAAATGGAAGGTCCGCACACGCACCAAGTCACAGCGAACGGGTGACAAACAAAAACACACGCACTAGCTAGGCGGTGTCTAACCCTGTACAAAAGAAAATATACAAAACATGCAGCGGAAGTAGCACGAAATGCCAACTTACAAAAACTTTTCATACAAAAAGTATGACAACAACCAGCACACATCAAAATCAACTACACGGGTTCAGCTAAATGATAGAACCTGTCCTATCCTGTCCCAAAAAATCATACGCGAAACGGGTTCAACTAATCCAAGCACCTGTCCTAACCTGTCCCGAATTCCAAACATTCAAATCATAGATTCCAACCTGCACAGAACATATCTTATACAGAATTTACGAATCATAAATCAGAATAAAATGCTTAACAAACTTAAACGAACAGACACGGACTCGACAGACACTACACACCGCCGCCTAGCACGAACTCCAATGACCTGAACCTGCAACTAAAAACATAAACAGGGAGGGGTCAGTCCAAAGACTGAGCGAGGGGCTACCCACACACACCTACATATATATAGAGCACAGCACGTAGAAGAAGCAACGTTCGTGAACCCGGGGTTAGTTTTTGCACGCCAAAACATTTTCCCGTGATAATACACATATAGGGAGACTTATCAAACAGACCAAACAAATCTTAAATCAAAGGTTTCTTAAGGCACAACTCAGATTCATGCAGACTTAGCACACATATCAGAGCATATCTTATTAGCTTAAAAGTATAACAATTTTTATCTTAATTTAAGAATCTACCCCCGTTTCACGAACTTATGACAGACGGACAGACAGAACACTCGGCGGGTACGAATTTAATCCAACCAAACTCCTCAGATCACACACAGACATAAACCAACGGAATCAAATCAAACGTACCTTCCTTCACACTATTTGGGGAAGAGAGGTGCCCCTCTCAACCCCCACACAGAAATGTAATGAGACGGGGGATCCACCCGTTCCTTCGACGGGTCACGTAGCACGCCGCCGGCTCAAGAAGACCCGCTTTCTCCTCGACCTCGCGAGGATGAGCTAAGTCTCCATTTTGTGGAGAAGTGCACAGGGGTCGTAACCGGCGACCCCATGGTCGTCCCGGGTCTCCCTTACCCACAACTCCGGGGCCCATCACACAGATAACACACATATATCGGAAACTTAACCCGCCACACACAGACAGACAGACTTATCTCATGTATATCGTGCTTATCATATCACATGTACATATCACACACACTGACCTCGAAATCATAACAAAACTGAGACAAAGCATACATAGGCTCATACATAGCGTTTCGTATTTTCAAATCAAATCATATGACAAAACCAGCAAAATACGTACTTCGCACATATCTACATATACATAAGGATTATAAACCGCATGCATTCGAAAACGAGCACGTTGCCATAGGGTATAACTATATCCTAACCTTACCTGGCACCAAACACAGCCGAAGACACAGCAGATGGTTCACCTCGGAACCTGCACGACTCACTTGTCACCACCCCGGGTGCACCTGTACCAACTGGACACACAAAACACAACACACGACTCAGACCCAGACTTAAACAACCCCAAAGAGACGCACGGCAAATGCAATCACACAAACAGGGATCAAATGCCTAGCAATTATTTGCAGAAGAAACATTACATAATTTAATCAAATCATATTATTCATTTATCACACAAACAATTCATGGATTGTATAACAAATTTAATTAACAAAGTTTACTTAATTCCTTTCATGCAAATTCACATAGCACCTTTCATACAATTGACACATATTAATAAATCAAATAATTCATAATAGCATGCTTCCTAGATCATACAAATTTCACGAGGTTACAAATCAAATTCTAACCTTACTCAATTCATACAATTCATACTTTACATATTCAATTCATGTATTACATATTAGATTTAATTACTAAGGTTTACCAATTCAAATTAAACAATTCATACTTTTCTAGAAATTACACAAACACCCCCTTTTAAATTAAAAAATTAACAAATTTAACAAACCAGAATCAAATTGCAAATCAAGACGTTTAAATATATCAAATTATATTTCATACAATCATTTCATATACATTGAAGTACAATTCGATCGGCAAGTCAAGTATATCGCATTAAAATCACAATTAGAAACAATAATTAAATCATCACAATTATACAAATAAATTCACAGAAAATAAACCGAGTGTCCGATTAACGAATGGAAAGTGGCAACGGACTCACCATAACGAAATGGACATTCTGTCCGAAGCCCGCCGGATCGCCGCCACCGGAGCCACCGGAACAGTGGCGGGCCGCCGCTCGGCTGCCGTCGGAGCGTGCCGGAAAAATCCCAAAAATTCCCTCGTGCAAGAATTCCTCGTGCTCAATCCAATTCCTCGATCAATTTCTGCAAATTCCAAGCCAAAAGTCTCCAATTTCAAATCCAAGAATACGAACCCTAAAATCATCAAACTTCAATTACTTTCAAACCGGTGAACCAAAATGAGATCCGAAAGAGGCATCGGCTGACCCGTGACGAGCTTTACGAAAGCCCTAAGGTAGCTCGCCGGAAAAATCCCCAGAGGTGGCGCCGTCGTTGAACCGCCGCTCAGCCGCTGCGATCCACCACCAAACAGAAAAATCAGGAGTCGCGTGATCAGAGTCCACTAGTTTTCATCGTTCCGAACAACTTTCGTGAAGGGTCCGACGCCAAAAGATGGCCGAAAAAGGCCCCCGTTGGCCGTTGAAGTTTCTGCCGCCGTACACCTCCCCGGAACCACCACCTACGGCCAGAATTGGGTGAAAAGGATGCCGGAAATGGACTCGGGAGGTCGGAAAACCTTGGAAAACACTAACCTTCGCCGGAAAAAGCAGCCGAAACCGCCGTTGCTACAGTAGCACCGCCGCCTGCCGCCCACTTCAGGTGGCGCGTGCGCCTTCCTCCCCGCCCCAATGGCGGCGCCGCCTACACAGAAGGAAACGCCGGGAAGTCCCATCACCGGGAGTGGGGCGCGTGTCGCCGGAAGCCGCCGCGAACGGGCGGCGAATCAGCAGCTCCGCCACCCCCGCCTGCTCATCTGAAAAATGGCGAGATCTCCGCCGTCGCTCATCGGTTGGCCGAGTTCTTAGAACGGTTGTGACCGCGTCGTCGAGCTCATCGAAATGGACTATTGGTTCTTTGAAATCCGTCGAGAAACGAGCGAGTTTGAGTAGTGTGTGAAAACACACCGTGAGTGTGTATGAATAGTGACCGAATCGTGGGAGAAGAGAGAGAGCTGAGTCTGCTGCGTTTTTGGCACGAAAAGCGAGAATCCGGGTATATATCTCGGGTCCTCGCACGCGAAAACGATCGGGAGGAAGGGCTAACGACGTCAGAATAGGGCAAACTCAGAGTCTACGTACTCGTCTCGATGGCCCAACGCGTTGAAGGGGTTAAAAGGTCGAAAACTCGATCGAACGAGAAATGATCGAAAAACCCCTAAAAAGAGAAAATTACAAAGGGGCCCCTAAACTCTAAAAGAGTTCAAAATAGGGCCACAAAAAATATAAAATCACATAATTAAACACATTAAAAGGTTGAAACGTGGCGTACCTTATAAATCGGACGAGCGGGATGTTACAAACTCCCCTCCTTCAAAAGGACCTGTCCTCAGGTCCTAAGGTCGGATCTTGAACGACGCTGAAACGAATTCCACTTCAAACTTCCGCTGTGCAACTCTGATCTAGGCGAACTGCAATCTCTGCAGGATACTTCTCCCTTAGTCGGCATCAGCTCCTTTCATATTGACTCGTTGTCATAGAGGTCCCACTGAGCACTTGACCAATGGTCACTTCAAGCTCATTTGATCACCACTAGGTCACTGTACCCAAAGCTTGATACCGTCACATCCTCGTTACTTGCAAACTATCGTCTGGCCAGAAGTAACACAACCGCAACAAACAAGAGAGAGAATCCCATCTCTCGAGACGCAAGCAAAGGAACCCCGTCCCTCGGCCCACAAAAGAGGAAACCCCGTTTCTCCACACATAAAAGAGAGAGCCCCGTCTCTCAGGCACACAATTGAGAGAACCTCATCTCTCAAGCACAGCATCGAGAGAACCCCGTCTCTCAACCTAAGTCTGAGCGATTCCACATCTCTCAGACAATCTAGTTTGAGAAAATCCAGAATTTCTCAAACCCTAAATCCAAGGGAATCCAGCATCCCTCGAATACCTAAGTACAAGAGAATCCAGCATCTCTCGTGCACAGAACTCAGAAAGACTCCAGCATCTTTCTGTCACGTAATATAGAGAGAATCCAGCATCTCTCTAGCACGTCAATAGAGAGAACTAAATCTCCCCTCACTCAAGCACAAAAGCAAACTCAAAATCACAACAATCAACACGTATCACACTTGGCAGATATATCACATAATACAAGAATTAATCAAATATAGGGTGCATGTATGTTCGTGCCATGAATGTTTAGTGTACCGTTCACCGTGGTATTTGAAATCTTGACCATAATATTGCAGTGGTGTCATGGAAGCTGGTTAAATTGTTGGTATTACAACCCTATAATTAAAACACTAGAGTTGGTGCATGAGGGTTAAGAATGCAAATGTAATGTTGCATTTAAGTCATCTAAGTGCAACAATGAAAAGCAATTAAGAGCATATTGATAAAATGTTGCACACTTATAGTCATAACGCGCACATAGTCACATAACTCCATGCGATTCACATTGAAGAAGCCAAATTTCATGCCAAACGGATGTAATGTGCACATATTCCTATGCCGTACGACCTAGACTGACACGACACGACTCCAGAGCACCGGTTCTGAACCTGGTAGCTCTGATACCACTCAAGATGTAACACCCCAAGCGGTGGGGCATCACACCCCCACACTATGACCCGACACGTGTACAAAATGGAAGGTCCGTACATGCACCAAGTCACAGCGAATGGGTGACAAACAAAAACACACGCACTAGGGGTGAGGCGTTCGAACCCCAAAGCTATATATACAAGGCGTTTGAACCCTTGATGGATGATCGCAAAATTCTCGTTCTCCATATTATATCACACAAACCCTAAGGCCTAAACACTAAACATAGAACTAGCATCCTCCCTGTTTAGATCGTGATCGAGGTTGGTGTTGATTGTTACTCTAGAGGGCTGCTTTCGTAGAGTCTTGAAAGATTTAAAGGAGGTTGGGGACTTGCCGCTTGAAGAGCATTTGTGGGCGGCTCAAACGTGATAAGAAAGCATCGATCTAAGTGAGTTCTTGAAACCCTATGAACTGGGAATAGAAATTGAAAGTCTAGATTCTACCTTTTGGGAGATGAGCGTTCGGTGGATTTGTTGCTAGCCTCGCTCCCACCATCTTTTAACCCATTTGTCCTTAACTTCAATATAAATCATGCAAATACTACTGTAGCTGAGCTGATTAGTCAGCTTGTGACTGCTGAAAGCACGTTCAAGAAGGATAACAAGGTTATGATGGTCACGGCTCCATCTTCTTCTAAGCCTTCTAAAGGCAAGGGAAAGAAAGCCTAAAAGAAGAAGAAATCCTCTAGGCCCATTAGTGGCATCAAGAAGGGAAAAGCGGAAAAGAAGAAACGTGATTAGAAAGAGGGGGTTTGCTTCCATTGTGGCAAATCGGGGCATTGGAGGAGAAACTGCCAGGAGTACAAGGCTACTCTAAAGAAAGGTATGTTTCTAGTTGAAATAAATCTTTCTATTAATTCTAACTCTTGGGTATTTGATACCGGTTGTGGATCTCATATCTGTAATGATGTACAGATGCTAAGTGAGGTTCAACAACTCAATGGAGGAGAATGCTTCTTCAAGATTGGAGACGGCTCAAGCATTGAGGCTCAAGCTTTAGGCACAATTAGATTAGATTTAGGTCGTTTTGTTTTAGTTTTAAATAAAGTCCTTTATATACCAAACATTATTCGTAATATAATTTCAGTTCCAATACTTGATTACGAAGGTTATGAAACTCAGATTAAGAATGGTAACTTTTTCCTTAAAAAGAATGATTTTTCAATACATCTTGGTAAATTGAACAATGGACTTTATCTAACTCAAAACATCAATATTTTGAATATACAACAAGAAACAAAACGTAAGAGGGATGATGAAGTTTCAGCATCTTTGTGGCACGCTAGATTAGGACATACTTCGAAGAACAGGATTAGCAAGTTGACTACCTTAGGGATATTCTCTCAAAATGACCTTAAACAGTTAACTTCTTGTGAATCCTGTCTCAAAGGAAAGATGTCCAAAACTCCTTACAAAGGGAGTGTGGAACGAGCTACTAAGACCTTGGATTCAATCCATACTGATGTTTTTGGACCACTTAGTGTAAGCACTCGAAACAATGATCAGTACTTCATAACCTTTACTGATGACTTTACTTAATGAAGACAAATCTGAGGCTTTTGAGAAATTCTTAGAATTTCAAAAGGAGGTTGAGAACCAAACCGGTTACAAGATCAAGACACTTCGATCTGATCGAGGTGGCGAGTATAATAATGAAGAATTCTTTAGTCATCTCAGAGATAATGCAATTCTCTCACAGTGGACTCCTCCGAGAAATCCTCAGCTTAATGGAGTTTCTGAGAGAAGGAATCGAACCCTACTTAATATGGTTCGTTCCATGATGAGTTTTACTGACTTACCACCTTCTTTCTCAGGTTATGCTCTAGAAAGTGAAGCTAAGATTTGGAATATTGTTCCTTCCAAATTAGTCCCCAAAACGCCTTGTGAAACGTGGCATAGTAAAATTCCTAGTTATTCTTACTTAAGAATTTGGGGTTGCCCTACTTATGTGAAGAGGACAGTGGGAGATAAGTTAGAAGTATGTTCTAACTTATGCTACTTTGTTGGCTATCCTAAGGAATCCATAGGATACTACTTCTATGATCAAACTGAAGAAAACGTGTTTGTTTCAAGAAATGCGACTTTTCTTGAGGAACCATTGTTAGGAATAGTACCCTGAAAGCCGATGTAATAGTCTTCTTAGTACTTTTCCTTTTGTAAATCACATACAATCTTTGAATAATAAATGAACCAAGGCTTCACTTCTTTATATGCTCTTGTCTGATTGTATGTTTACTTTAGCTGTGCATGTATAAGAACTCCCCTAATCAATATGACTTATAGGACATAACCATTTAGGTGAAATGGTTCATGAGATGAGCCCTAAACCATTTAAGTCATGATTAGAAATCACTCCAAGCCGATGAGTCCAAAAGATAGTGGGAGTGTCGATATGACTCGTTTGAGGTTTCCTCGTATGATCGCGCCCTTAAGAAGGACCACCTTGTTTCATGGGGTGCAAAGTGTATTTATTGATACGTGTGTGATACATGAGGGTGCTTACTTATTCAAAGTAGGTACACTGAGATGTCCCCTGTGAGAAGATTCCTAAATGAGAAAGGAAGTTTCTATTTCTGGAAATAGAAACTTCCAGATTAGGAAATATCTCACGAGTCATTGATGTGATTAAGTAATCCTTAGACTTGAGATTCCATCAATGCTTTGTGGGTTAACTCTGCAGTCTTACGTGTAGGCTTTAAAGGGTATCTCCCAAGACAACTGATTCAAAGCTTATGCTGGGGTTGCCAAGTGGTACACAAAGGATATGAGAATCGATAAAGGACCTACACTTGTTTAAGCAAGTTGATCTCTTATTATGTAAGTCATTCATACGCCATAATGGAGTCCTTGGCCAAGGCAGTAGATCGAGATCAAGAAATAGGTTTCTTGGATCGAGATCAAATGGATATGAAATGCACTTAAATTTAAGATCGAGATTATTAGGGCTCTAGTTACTCCCTTGCCCTAGATCTTGATTGAGAGATGGGATGTAGGAGGATTTTATCTCACATATGTCAATGACTTAAAAGTTCTTTCGAACTGAGAAATTCTTATTCAGTTAGGGGTCACACACCTATTGCTAGATTATGGTAGTGTGATATGTGGATTGATTAATTAATTAGGGCCACTGCTAATTGAATTAAGAACCTAGAGGGTCACATACAAATGCCCGGTCACGAGGGTTAAGGCTTGAATCGATTAAACGAGTTGATAGGCCCAATAAGAGATTAGTGGGGGATCACAGGTGTCATTCACACATTTCGGACACGTGTCCTGCATGACATGTGTCACGTGAATGTGATAATTAAATAATTAATTTGATTAATTATTTAATAGACACTAATTTAATTATGACTTATTATTAAAGTTTTAATTTGGAGATATTAAGTTTAATAAATAATTAATTGTTAACATCAAGTTAATTATTATGACTAAATAATTAATAAAATAAAATATCTAATTAAGTTAGATATTTTGTCTTGCTAGACAAGTTGGTCAAAAGAAGACTTTTGGTCAAAGTAGAGAGTCTTTCTCTCCAAGCAAGAAATCCCTTAACCAAAAGGTTTAGGAAACCTTGTCCAACAAGACAAGGGGTTCGAACTTTATGATATAAATAAGAGGGGTTCGAACCCCATAAGGCTTGATACGCAATCTCCTTCTCCAAATTACTTCACATAAACCCTAGAGCCTAAACATTAAACATAGAACTAGCATCCTCCCTGTTTAGATCGTGATCGAGGTTGGTGTGGACTATTTCTCTAGAGGGCTGCTTTTGTGGAGTCTTGAAAGATTCGAAGGAGATTGGGGACTAACCGCTTGAAGAGCATTTGTGGGCGGCTCAAACGTGTTAAGAAAGCGTCGATCTAAGTGAGTTTCTTAGAACACTGCAAATTGGGAATAATAATTACAAGATTTGATCTTCTTTTGGGAAATTTTTTTAAATTCTGATGCGTTACTATTTCGTGTTTTCCCAACAAGTGGTATCAGAGCCACCTTGCAAGGCTTATTTCTGATTTGTCCCCTTAATTCGAATTTGGTAGAAATTCTTAGATTTAGATGCGATCGATTATTCATTAGTTTTTTAGAAATCTAAGAAAAATTGAATATGTGTTTTTCCTGAAATTTCTGAAAAACGTTTTCTAAAAACCTTTGATTAAAACTGTTTTGAATGAAATTGAATTAAATCGTGTTTTAATTTTATGGATTGATTTGGTTTTGAACAAAAATTACGAAACACAAAACCGCGTTGTGAATCGAAAACGAGAGCCTTGGCGTGCTAAGGCGTCGCACACCCAGTCCCGCGCCACCGCCGCGTAGTAGTCCCGCAACCGCGTGGGACTGTTTGCCCAACAACTCCCGCAACCGCACGGGAGCCATTACCGCCAGCGCCTAGACGCACCCGACAACCCCTCCTACAACCGCGCGGGAGCCTACCGCCCAGCGCCTGCCTAGCAGCGACGCGCAACGAGCACGAGGATGCCCGCCGTTCGCGCTCTGGCAGCTCACGTTACCGACAGTGCACAGAGTTAGCGCGCGCCTCCATGCCCGCGATGTTGTGCGGTCGCTGGGCATGGCTTGGGGTAGGCGTGCGGGCAATCCGGTGCTATCGCGGTCCTTTCGTGTTTTGTCCCATCCAATCCTGATTTACTTTTTCTGTAAAAAAAATTTGTTTTATTAAAATTAAATTCTTTTTTTTAAAATAATTATTTAAATTGGGATTTTATATAATTAAACGGATTTAATTTTTGGTAAATGGCAAAGATTACACTTGTTATTTTTTGAAATAAAGAAGAGATAAAATTATTAATTTTTAGAAATTAATTGGAATTTTATTGGTTTAATATTTCTTTGATTGATTGAAAAGGCTCATGAACCAGAATTCATCTAAGTCGTGTTTTAAGTCATTAGGACTTAAAGCGGGATTTTTAATTTATGGGAAAATTTAAATTCTTGCAATTTTATGTATGTTAGGTGATCATGGGTTTTAGTCTTGTGATGTTTTAATTTATGCACATGGATGGTTTAAATTGGGTTGTAGCCCATAGTTGCGTTTTTTCAGTTGGGATGGGTGCCCCACTTATGTCCATACTGTTATGTATTTATTATGTAACTTTCCATATTACTGTTTTAAAGCTGAGGTATGCCCCGTGTATTTGTCTATGGCCAATATAAAGATTGAGCCATATTATTTTATGCAAAGAGAGTAGATTATAGGAAAGTGAGATTTTTCTATTTTACTTTGAACATTTACACCCATGGCGTAAGATGGATCCACACAACAAGTAACATGGAGGCCATATGTGAAGACCCCTCAAATTGTTAGGGAGGGTTTCTATTATTGTAATAGATAGGGCATCTTTTTATTTCCAATTCCCTTATGTGATTTAAACTGTTTTATGTGGCATGTATGTTAGAACCACTGATTGTGGAGTGGCTCCCACATATCACGCGTAAGATAGGTAGAACCCATGATCATCTCATGTTAGTATCATGCTAGGACATGTTATCTACTAAGTGCTTGTGTGAAATGCATTTAAGTTGTATTTGCATTAATCAAGACTAATTAAAATGGATAACATATATGTTGGTGAGGTCAAAATAGTAAGATAATTTCGAAAATAGGTGTTTTGTAGCACCCCGAGCGGTGGGCACCACATCCTCAGCACCATAGCTCGACACGTATAACGAAACAAGGACTCCGCACACATATCAAAACATAGCGAACGGGAGACAAACAAAAACTCAAACCCTAGGCTAGGCGGTCTAGACCCTAATACAGAGTGCGCAACCAAATTAAATCACAAGTACGGAAGCAATAGGATCCATATAATAGATATACATGTACGCAATACATTAATATTATTTAAAACAATTATACATATCATGCCACTTGGACAAATTAAATCGTATCACAGCTTTCCATAACGAAACATAATCATATACATAGGCCTAAAGCTCGAAAATATAAAATAATCCAAAAGTAATACATGAGACTCGAACGACATGACCACAAGGACTTGAAAGACAGACCGCCGCCTAGCACGAACCACTCCTGCACCTGCAACTCAAGAAACAAGGGGAAAAGAAAGAAGCAACGAGGGTCAGTCCTAAAGACTGGTGAGGGGGCTAACACACAGACCCGTATACATATAGACAAAGCAAGTATCAAGAGCATAATAATCCAAGAACCGGGGATGGTTTTTGCACACCAAAACATATCCCGTGATAATAGATATATATCTTTAAAAGAAGTTAGGGCCGAAGGCCAAAATAACCAATTTTAAGTAATTAGAAATCCATTCTCGTTTCATAGATCCAAGGCAAGATAAGACAAGATATACACTCGGCGAGTACGAGTTTCTCCATGTCAAGACAAGTACATATCGATCAAATTCAAATCCAATCAGTCTCAGCTCAACTCTGGTGATGGAAGGGCCGACCGACCCTAAACCATCCAAGCAAGCAAGCAGCACGTGAGTTTCGCTACACTCAAGCCTGTCGGACTCCATCCCCCACTAACCTCCTAGTGAGTTTCGGTACATCCTACAAGTGGAGATCATGAACGAGAGGTGTCTCCGGCGACCCCTTGGCCACCCCGGGTGCTTTGTCCCACAATCTTCGGGGCCTATCAAGTCAAGTACAAGTTCAAGGGACCTATCTTTCAAGGTCATTTCTCGTGACAAGTTCAAAACGTAACAAATTCAAAACCATTTCAAAATAAAGCAAAAGTATCATATATACATATAAAAACGTTTTCAAGGTCTTTTACAAGTGGGACAAGCCCTCAAAATACATATCATACACATACCTATCACATATATATATAAAATTAATTCACATGCCGATTTTAAAACACATAGGATTTTAGGTCGATATAACTAAAAGAAACAAAACCTCACCTTCAAGAAGCAACAGAGATAAAAGGAGGCAACAGATGCCTACGAGATGACCTCGTCACCCTCGGGACCAACCTCTGAACAAAACAAGTACAAGAGATGACTTAGACTCAATATGAACCAAGTAGTCATTCAGCAAATGCATATGAATGTGAATGATGCATGTGAAATGCAACAAGGTAGCATTTAAGTCACATTGAGCTATATAAAGTCATATCAAGTCATAATGAGCACATTTCACGTTAAACGAATCCATAATCATGCAATGAGCATAACACACCATATAATATGTTAACAATGCATAATTAGCATAAAACAAGCAAACAGATATCATACGAAGTGAATAAGCGAAGCACTAATTCATGCATGCACGTAGGAAGGCATTTAGAGCATTTCTTGTCACATATCACGTATAAATGCATCGAAATCACATAATAAATTCATAATTTAAGGTATATAAGATTAATTACATACATATATACATATTATAGCAAGTTATAAATTGAAGAGATACAAGAAAAATGGAAGAAAAACATGAAGAGTGACTCCAGGCAAAAATGGGCTAAAAGCTGGAAATTTTCAAAACATATAAGCTGTGGTAAAATGGAAATATCTTGAGTTTGAGAAGTTGGAATTGAGTTTGGTTTGATTAATATGAAACTAGACAAATAGACCTTTCCAATGGTATATGGCTCGAATTTTGGTTCAAAGCGGTCCGAATGTAACGCCCCAGTTTTTTAGTCATAACATGACGTATGTGTTTATCAATTTGCGCGAATTAATTGTTTATAAGTGTTTTATATATTTTAATTTTATATATTTAATTTTATGTTTAAATGTTAAAGTGTTAATTAATCATATCTTAAGTTAATTGATATTAAATATATGTGAATTAGTTGATTTTTATATCTTAATGTTATTAATACTAAATATACATATTTAATTCGTGCTATTTGACTTTAAAATATATGTAATTAGTGCACTTTGATTTAAATTATATGTAATACGTACACGTTGGTTTAATGTATATTTGATTCATGCATTTTGGTTATATTTAAATATAAATTTAAATCTTGTTATATATATTGTGAATTTATTCATGCATTGCTCATGAGTGTTATAAACGCGTTTCGTTCTTATATGATTGGAAAACTGGAATGCAGGGGAATTTTGGCTGAAATTCTTTAAGTGAGAGGGCTTGGTTCGGTTAAGGAAGGTAATATCAGGTTAGGTGGTTGAGTTAGGGTCCCAAAGCCTTAAACCACAGTTAATTTGGTCAAGATTTGTAAGAGTTATGGCTCATTTAGTAAAATGTGTCAGTTTTGGTTTCCGTTGCGTGTTTCGGTTGAAATTCGGAGGTTCAAATAGCTTTGGAAAAATATAAGGCTAAGTTCATCAAACTCGAATTTTTTATACGAGTTCAACGAAGTTGACGACACTTGAATCCGAGTTTCCCAGCTCAAGTTATCAAATAAGGAACCAATGGTACGTTAATTGCTCGTTAGCCCCCGTTTTGGATTCCACAATCAATATAAATTCCAAAACTCAATCAAACGAATCCGAAAACATGAAACGAGCATAAAAACATATTCATAACACATATAAGTCCAACATATTAAATTTGCACGAAGTTTCAAATTCATTTCACGTAGAAACGGCAAGCAAACAATTCATTCAAGCTCAAATAGTTCAAAATTCATATAAATTCAAATTCAATTATTTTCAAATAATTAAATATTTCACTAATTTAATATAATATGAAATAAAGCGATTAATAAAATAATTAAAATAAATTAAATGCACACGTAATTATCACATAATTCATACCTGAACGATTTGAAATGTCGGGGCGTTACAACCTCTCGCCCCTTAAAAAGAATCCGTCCTCGGATTCACTGATTGCTCGAAAACAGCTCAGGATGGAACCTTCTCATCTTCTCCTCCGCTTCCCACATGGCCTCTTCTGTATTATCACTTCTCTATAATACCTTAACGAGTAGGATTCACCAATTTCTTAATTCTTGAAATTTTCGATCCAAAATCTTAACCGGTTTCTGAACGAAGGTAAGATTAGGCTCAATTTCTACCTCTTCCTCTGGTAGGATCTCGGATTCATCCGGATAATACTTGCGAAGTTGGGAGACCTGAAACACGTTTTGGATTCCAGTCAAACTCGGAGGTAGGTTCAAGCGATACACAGTATCTCCAATTTTCTCAAGAATCTCATAAGGACCTAGATAACGAGGATTTAACTTACCTCCTTTCCCAATCCTTGAAAACCCTTTTCGTGGCGAAGCTTTCAAGAATACCCTATCACCAACTTCAAACTTAAGATCCTTTCTTCGCCGATCCGCATAACTCTTCTGTCTATCTTGAGCTGCTTTCATCCTTTGCTGAATTGTTTGAACCTTATCGATCGCGGCCTGCACGGCCTTAAAAGGCTTATCTTTTTGTTCTCCTCGTTTCACTCCCTCTTGTTTAGTCCATTCCATTCCTCAAGATCGAATATAAGGGAGATCTACACTTGCATCCGTAGAGAGCTTCATAAGGCGCCATTCCTATAGAAGCTTGAAAACTGTTATTATAAGAAAATTCATTCAAGGGCAACTGCTCATTCCACGAACTTGAGAAATCCAATGCACATGCTCTCAACATATCCTCTAAATATTTAATTAACCTCTCCGACTGCCCATCTGTCTGAGGATGGAAAGCTGTGCGGAATTGAAGCCTTGTTCCCAGATTTCTTTGTAATTCTTGCCAAAACCTCGAAGTAAACCTCGGATCTCGATCTGATACAATGCTGACCGACAGACCATGAAGTCGGACTATTTCATCAACATACTTCTTAGCTAACTTATTCACCTTATCCAACATCCGAATAGCCAGAAAATGTGCCAATTTCGTCAATCGATCCACAATCACCCAGATTCCATCAAAACTTCCCTTTACTCTAGGAAGACCCGAAACAAAATCCATCGCCACCTGTTGCCATTTCCATTCTGGGATAGGTAGCGGTAGAAGTAGCCCCGATGGCTTCTGATGCTCTGCTTTCACGATTTGGCAAGTCAAACAATGCTTCACGAAATTAATTACATCCCTCTTTAGACCGTTACACTAATAGAACTGCTTTAAATCTTTGTACATCTTATTACCTCCGAGATGTATCGAATACCCTGATCTGTGAGCTTCTTCCAAAATAATCCTCTTCAACTCATCCGGAACCACAATCCTATTTTTAAACCTTAAGAGTCTCGTATCATCAAATCCAAACGGGCATTCGGGATCCACTCTAGCTTTCTTAACTAATTTCTGAACCTCGGGATCCTTTCTCTGAGCCTCAAATAATCTCTGTTGAAGATCTGGCTGTACCGTAATATTTCGAACACTTGCTCTTAACTTGAAAGATTCAGATTCATCTTCAACTTCCACTTTCACACTAGACACGCTAGCCTTCCTACTAAGCGCATTCGTAACCACATCAGCTTTCCCGGGATGGTATCGGATTGTACACTCATAATCCGCTAAAGTCTCCATCCATCGCCTTTGTCTTTTGTTCAACTCCTTCTGAGAAAATAAGTACTGAAGACTCTTGTGGTCAGAAAAGATCTCAAAAGGAATTCCATATAAGTAATGTCTCCACTTTCCCAAAGCAAAGATCACTGCAGCTAGCTCGAGATCGTGAGTGGGGTAATTCTGTTCATGATCCTTCAGTTTCCTCGAGGCATAAGCTATCACCTTACCCTTCTGCATCAACACACATCCCAATCCTTCTTTCGAGGCGTCCGTATAAACCATGTATCCTTCAGTACCTTCAGGGAGTGCTAATACCGGTGCAGTGGTCAACTTCTCCTTCAAGAGTTGGAAACTCGACTCACATGCCTCATCCTATTCAAACTTGACTTCTTTCTTTGTGAACCGAGTTAAAGGAGCTGTGATCTTTGAGAAATCCTTAACAAACCTTTGGTAATACCCAGCCAAACCCAAGAAACTTCTAACCTCGGAAGCATTCTTCGGACTCTGCCACTGAATAATCGTCTCGATCTTCGAAGGATCTACTTCCAAACCCTTACTCGAGATAATATGACCTAGAAAAGCAACCCGGTCGATCCAGAATTCACACTTACTAAACTTCGCATACAACCGGTGCTCTCTCAATGTTTCCAATACCAATCTGAGATGTCTGGCATAATCTTCCGGAGTCCTCGAATAGAACAGAATATCATCAATGAAGATTACCACGAATTTGTCCAAATAAGGCCGAAAAGTCCGATGTATCATATCCATAAATGTTGCAGGGGCATTAGTCAAACCGAAAGTCATCACGATGAATTCATAATGTCCGCACCGGGTATTAAATCCTGTCTTAGGTATATCCTCTTCCCGGATTTTCAACTTGTAGTAACCTTGCCTTAAATCCAATTTTGAATAAACCCCCGAACCTTGCAACATATGAAACAAATCCTCGATGTGGGGTAACGGATATTTATTCTTGATAGTCCTCCGATTAAGCTCCCGGTAATCTATACACATCCTCAACGTTCCATCTTTCTTTTTAACAAAGAGAACCGGAGCACCCCACGGAGATGAACTCGGCCAAATGTATCCAATCTCAAGTAATTCCTCGAGTTGAATCTTCAATTCCATCAACTCCGTCGGAGCCATTCTGTAAGGAATCTTAGAGTACGGTTCTGATCCCGGATATAAATCAATAACGAATTCAATTTCCCGATCCGGTGGCAAAGAACCTAAATTCTCCGGAAACACATTAGGAAATTCCTTAACAACTGCGGTCTCCTCAAACTTAATTTGATCCTTAGGCTTATTGAGAAGATACGCAATGAATCCCAGAGCCCCTTCTCTTACTAGCTTATGAGCTTTCATAAATGATAAAAACGGTACATTCTTCGATCCCACTTCTCCAATCAACTCTTCCCCCAACTTAATTTTCTTCTTAAAACAATCCACTTCGGCCCGGTGCCGATATAACCAATCCATCCCGAAGATTACCCCATATCTCTTCATAGGCATCACTATGAAATCGACCGGATAATCTTTCCCTTCTATTAAAACCGAACAACCCCGAATAACCTGATCTGTCTGCAAATTTCCTCAAAGAGGAGAACTCAAAAAATAACAAGAATTCGCACAAGTAACAGGTAGACACAGAGAAGCACATAGATCACGAGATATAAAAGAATGAGTAGCACCCGGATTAAATAATGCATGAATGTTCGTGGTGTGAATGCATATGGTACCTTCCACCACGGCTGTCGGATCCACCTCTGCATCCTGCTCCTCGCCCTCAAGGGCATAAGCAAATGCCTGGATCATAGGTCTCGGAGCACCTCCTCGAAACCCTGGAGCTTTATCAGGACAAGCATCCGCCATATGATCACTTTTCCCACAGATGAGACATAATCCTAACCTCCTTCGGTAATTGTTATAAGTATGAGTTGGTCCTCCGCAATGAGTACATGGAGGTACATCTCGGTAATTTCCCGTAGGAGCTGGCAAAGCCTAAGGTGCTCGTGTAACCTGAGGAACATTCTGACCTCTAGTTCGAGGCTTCTTGAAATTTTCTTTCTGAGGAGGAGCTGCTGATATCATAGGCCTCTTGCCCGGATTGAATCTCATGCTCGATCCCAATGCTGAGCCTCTACCCTGTCCCATTGGTGCTTTGAAGATTGAATCCTTCTTCCAATACTCCTCTTCTTGCTCCAAAGCCCTTTGCACCGTGTCCGTGAAAGATATAAAATTATGCCCCGCCTGACCATATCTCAAATCCTGTCTCAACCCGGCAATAAACTTCTTCGCCTTCCTCTTCTCATCCCGAGTAATATGTGGAGCATACTTTCCCAACCTATGAAAAATAGCCAGATATTGGGCCACCGAGCGCGTGCCCTATTTTAACTCCATAAATTCTTGCTCTTTTCTTTCCCGAACCACTTATGGCACAAAACATTCCCGAAACTCTCTCTTGAAAACTTCCCAGGTGACTTCTTCCCCATCAACCTCTAACTTCTCCCTCGTTCTTTCCCTCCAATCATATGCCTCGCCATCAAGCTGAAATATGGCGAATTGAGCCCTCTCTTGTGTGGTGAACTGCCGAACTCCATAAATTCTTTCCAAACGAGTCAACCACCCATCTGAAACTGCATCGTCAATAGAGCTTGAGAACTGAGGGGGATAATAGCTCAGAAATACCCCATGTGAAGCCCGGTGGTTTGGTAAAGGAGCCGGTTGCTCTACTGGTTGTGGTGGTGGTGCAGCTTGAGCCCGTCGATGTTCCACATAATTAAAAACCGCTTCCATAAAGTTTCCCATATTCATTGGAGGCGGTTGTGGTTGTTGTTCTTGTGGTGTAAGAGAACGATCACGATGTCGGTATGGTCCGGTGATCTCTAACGATTTCTACGTGGAGGCATCCTGATCAAGAAACAATGAAGTGCATGCTATTTTTAGTTAATGCATGAAAATGCAACTAGTTCAATCAAGATCAAAATATAAAGCACATAAGCACGTAAAGAATGCATATGCAATCACATTGTCAATTAGTTCCAAAGCCGAACGACCTAGACTGACTCACGACATGAGAGCCTGGGTTTTGCAACCCGAAGCTCTGATACCACTTAAGGATGTAACACCCGAGCGTAAGGTGCCACATCCCCCACACCGAGACCCGCCCCGCATATGAAATGGATAATCCACACACGAGCAAGATCACGGCAAACAGGGACACACACACACACTCTCTAGGCTAGGCGGGACTAACCCTTAAACCATAGATCAGAGTAAAGTCAATAAAGCGGAAGCAATAACCGATCACATATATACCATGAGCATTCAAGCTCCAAACTAGAATTCATATACAATATCTACACTGTAACAGCCCGGATTTTTTGAGATCAGGATAGCACGGGTAAGTAAAGGGTTAAGAGGAAAGCGTTTATAACCTTAGTCCATTACACATTCCATTTTATGTGAATTATGTGCATTTATGTTATGATTTATGATTTGTGCCTTTTTGAGAGAATCATATCACTATTCATTCACCGAACCTTAAACCTTTACCTAAACCTTGAAAAACCTTAGAAAGCTGATTTCTATATTTTCCAAACTCAAATCATAGCTTTTATTGTTCCAGAATATATTTTTAAAATTGTTTGTTGAAAATTCCATTTAGGTCCCTAATTACTATTCATCTTTAATTGTAGGAATTTCCGAAACACTTTTACCTATTCAATATTGGGCTCGATAGAATCCTTGCAAAATTTTATGAATTTTGGTATGATTTCCAAACCCTAATTCTTAACGTAGCTTCCGTAGAAATCAAAACCGGCCCAAAAACCCTAGTTTTGCCCTAAATTAGGAATTTCCGAATTTCAACGTTTTTCCTATACAATATTATAACCATTACGATCCTTGGATTATTTTATGAATTTTAGGATCTTTTCCAAACTCTAGTTCAAACCCTAACTCGTTTTATAAATTTTTCTTTATTTTCCCAAAGTACTATTTCTACCGTAAAAACTAATTTTTAAACCGTCCAACATTTGGTATACAATATTACAGTCAAAATGATCCTTGAATTATTTCAAGAATCATGGACATTTTCTCGGGAATCAATTCACATCCTAGCTTCGTTTATGAATTTTATTGTATTTTTCAAAATTCCCGAACGACTACTACTTTAAATGTAAACATTCAAACGTTAAGTATTTATAACCATTAGAAAGCTCTTTCGATTCTATTTCTTTTGCAATTTCTCTCATTTCAAACTAAACCCTAGACGTTCTTCTACGAATTTATTACCATCTTCATCCTATTTTAGAATTATTTTTATTTTGTCATGATTATTAGATTAATTAATTATATCTTAGTTATACACATAAGTAGACAACTAAACCCCCTTAATAAATGAACCTAGCTTACTCACCCCATGATTCATCTAATTAACTCTTCATAATTGCAACATAAGCCCTTAAATACCAACTATAAATACCCTAGAGCTTATAACATAAAATTCACACAAAACCATCACATTTGCTCCCAAAACTCACGGCCAACTCTCCCTCTCTCACTAAGGTGCAATTTTCTTTTATTATTTCATGCTTTATGTTATGTTTTTAATATTATAATATTAGTAGCATGCTTAGGAATAATAAAATTATGCTTTAGGAATTTATTTTATAATATATATGCATAATTGTTAGTTTTATGTGTAATGTGCCTACATTATGAAATTTTATTTACTTAATTGCATGAATTATAATATGTTGTAGCATGAGTATGTATTTAAATAATTATGTTCTTATTTGATTAAATTTATGCTTAGAGTAATTTAATTGAATTTAATTTATTATTAAAGTGTTACATTTGAATTTAATTATATGATATGAATTCAAAAACTTGTTGAATATGATCATGAACTAGTATGAACATCTTCATGAGCTCAAGAACACATTCATAATGTTCTTGAACCAAATTCATGTGCTCGTGTGATAGTGTGTGTATGTATGTGTTTAATTTTGTGTTATAAAGTGTTTAATTCATAAGAAATTGAATAGTAAATGTTTTTAATAGTAATTTTGACTTTTTGGTCAACATTTACTTAATAATTTCGAAATTTATTTAATTTTAATTATAAAATATGATTTTGGAATTTTAAATAATTATTTTTCCAAATTAATTCAAAAATTAATAAAATTATAAAATAATTTCAAAATCAACTTACATTGTTGAATAAATTCCAAATTTAATTACTAATACTCTATTTAAGGTTATGACATGATGAATAAATATTTAAGTGGTTAAAGGATTTATGAAACCTAATAAATTAATTATTTTCCTTAAATAGTTAAAATTAAATTTTACCGGGGAAATAATTTCTAAATAATTTGGGAATTCTCTAATATGTTATATTTCTTAAACCTTATATGATTATGTGATTAGAATAATAAGAACCTAGTTCTAAGTTGGTAGTAATTATTTTCAGGCGACAATTACACTGAACAGTGGGATCCGTTCCACACTATCTGAATTTCCATACTAGGTGAGGGTTAAAATGTTTTCAACTGGAATCATGTTATATCTATATCTAATTATAAAAGGATTTCCAAACCTATCTATTATTTGATTTCCTATCTATATATATCTATATATATATATATCCATATTATATATATTCCTCTTTATGAGAAAAATACTAATAAGTCGGAATCAGGATCTTATCCGGACATTATATATTTCAGTCCTATTAATACTAAGAACTGATTCCCGACTAAGCAAGTCAATCATTATTATCTATCAAAATGGGCCCGGCGTGCAGCTGTGTCGAGCAATACTCGGAAGGTAACGGGCCGAGAGTATTGTTGGTGCCACAGACCGCCACCAACTCTTGGTAGTGGTTTAGCTGGAGGTTAGTTACTCCACGCCAAGAGACTTACAAGGGAGACAACCTCCCTGGGAGAGATAGCTTCCTCCCACATATATACATATCGTCGGTAGGGTTTGCTCCCCTACTGACACTACGGTGTTGCGGAGTTATTATCATATTTGGTTTTATTAAAGTACTGGTGCCTTGATCAGCCCGGTACTGTTTTACAAATATTTTAAGGAGATCGGAGGGAGACGCCTTACTTGCAGGCGGTACAAATCTTTTATTAAACGGTTCATCACTTATACATAAACTCCAAATACCCCTATCCCGGTTTCTCACTTATGAACCGTATCATATTTGCTATATCCTATTGCTATGATTTTATATATACATATATATCTATATATATATATAACCATATATATGACTAAATCTAATACTTCCCCCTTCACTTAGTCACTTTGACTAATTCCTCGCCTGTTTTTAAATACATGATTTCAGGAAGCGAGGATAACGACACCTAGAGGTATCTTGAAGCTATAGGTGTCATATTTATTAGATCAGGCTTAGATTAAGAGCATTTAATCCTGATCATGTATATATTACCGATAAATTGCTCTTATACATTAACTCCGTACACTACGCTATTATATTACCCCCTTACAATATCATGCACTTTTCTGTGTGTTATCACATTGCTTGTGCAAATTTTAAATCCTTTCATTTTCCGCTGCATTTTACCCTATACTCTGTTTAAGTACTATCTATACCGTTCGCCGTAGTATTTCTCGGGTGCTAGGTCTCACATCCACTCGAGGGTAGTACGGTGCGGGAGTTGTAGTGTTAGGGGGCGCTACAGCTTAAGGTGGTATCAGAGCATTAGGTTTGGTTAAGAAGAGACTTAACCTATAAATGCTGGGAGAATGCTCGTTTTGTACTTGAACTTTAGAATTCACTCTAAGTGTTTCTTTATATAGCAATGGAGAATCAGGAACCCGGGAACGCATATCATACCTGGCTTGAGGAGTACGAGGTCCCACACACTATAGCAGTGTCTTGTCGTGAGAGTCCTATACATTATTACACTTGGCAGAGGGCGAGACATGTAGTTCGGGGAGGTAGAGCAGGTAGAGTTGGGCATGCTTATCCGAACCGTTTAGTGCACATACTTGAGTCAGAGCGAGATGCATATTATATGGAGGCACAGATGGCACGTGAGTATCAGCTGGAGTCTGCTAGGCACCTTGATTTGGCCTTACAGAATGCTGTGAGTAGAAATTTTTCTCAGCAGCAGACAGCCACGTTAGAGCAGGAGAACGCGGATCTTGTCGCGCAAGTGGCGACTCTACAGCAGGATCTAGCTACTATGACTCTTTCCAGGAATGCCGCCCGGACCCTATATCAGCGCTATCGCTCTTGTATTCGGAGCCGCCTAGCTGGTGCCTATCACATGTCTGGTGTACAGGCTGTTGAGGAGATGATGGATCAGGGTGAGGGTGCAGCAGCTGAGCCTGAGGAGGAGGAGCCCGGAGGTGATGCAGAGGCTGAGCAGGATCCTGAGGAGGATGAGCAGGATTCAGAGGAGGAGCAGCAGGGTGACGGTTGGAGCCCTATTCGAGGTGAGGTTGTGGACAGTGATCAGCATGATTAGACTGAGATTATTCTGGAGCTTGGTATATATATAGGAGTAGTATCAGTGGGAGGTTGTACAGATCAGCCAGTAGAGGACCTTCCCCTTTTGACGTAGCAGCTGACGCAGCTAGCCTGACGGAGATGAGTGAGTTGAGAGCTTTGTAGGGTGTAACTTGACATAGATCAGGTCCACCCCATTTTGCCTTTTTGTAGTTATAGCTACAGCTCTCAAACTTGATGCATATATATAACCCACTTTTGCAGTTACACTCTTGTCTCACATTTACTGCTTTCATACTTATTGCATTATGAGTTAGAATTGCTTCAAGATACCAGCAGGACCGTGAGTGAGTATTTTATTTTCCTGCATCTTTACTTGTTATTATGTTTGTGCTTTACTGTACCCCTTTTAATGTTGTTCTGTTTAATTTTGTGCATTACTTCACTAAATTTGTCTGATATGATATCTACTGCTTGATATTATCTGAAACATGTCTTTATGTGATTATATGCAACACATTCTTAACCATCATGCATTATATTCTTCATAAAGCAACTGTAAATCAACATGTCTCCTCGAAGAGTTGCCCAAGACAACATTCCCCCTCAAGAAGGTGCATCCTCGGCAGGAGGAAACTCTGAATTAGTAGATGCTTTGAAAGAGATAGTGCAAACTTGTGCTAATGGAACAAAGGGGAATAATGAAAAGACTCTGGAGAAATTTCTACGAATGAACCCGCCAAAGTTCTTTGGAGAACCCAGTGATGTAAAAGCTGAAAGTTGGATAGCTAGTATCGAAAAGATCTTTGAGGCTATGGGTATTTCTCCAGAAGAACCAGAAAGAATCCAGTTTGCAGTTTTTATGTTAGAAGGAGCAGCATTAAGTTGGTGGAATTATATCAAGCGTGTTTGGGCAGAAGATCAAGTTAATTATAGGTGGGTAGACTTTGTCAGAGTATTTCAAAACAAATACATCCCTCAGATAGTTAGGGATGCTCGAGAGGCAGAATTCATGGAATTAGTACAAGGCAATATGTCGGTAGCGGAGTATGAAGCCAAGTTCATCCGATTGATCCAATATGCCCCACACATTCTCCATGATGAACGTCGGAAGACTCAGCGATTTATTAAGGGACTTAAGTCGGATCTTAGGTGGGCTTTAGCTCCATTTGAGTTGGAAATTTAAACTAAGGCGGTGGAAACGGCTATGAAAACAGAGGCTACACATAAAGAGGTTCGTATAGCTAATAGCCGTCCTGGATCTTTCTACAAGCCAACTCAAGGATCTAAGCGACCTGCTGGACCAGTAAAGCCAAATCCAGGAAAGAAACCGATGCAATCATGGTCCCGACCTCAACAGACATTCTCAAAACCTCAAGAAGAGATTGTCTGTGAATATTGTCAGAAACGCGGACATACTGAGAAGGATTGTCGTAAGAAAGCTGGAGTCTGTACATGGTGTGGAAGCCCTGAACATCAGTACTCAGAATGCCCAAAGAGACCACAACAGTGGAATAAAGGAAAGGTTCCAGCTAAGACTCCTGGAAGACCAGTAGTTAAGGGACGTGCTTATGCTATAGAGGGCAGTGAGGATCCCGATCCTACCAAGGTTGTTGATGGTACGGTACACATTCTAAACACGCCAGTTATTGCTTTATATGACCCTGGCGCCACGCATTCATTTATTGCATCTCAATTATGTGCGCATTTCAATTTTCCACTTGAATCATTGCCTTATATGCTCGAAATAAGTTCTCCTTTGGGAGCTTGTTTTACTACGGATAGAGGATATAAACGCTGTCCTATAAGGATTGGTACCCAATACTACCCGATAGATCTTATAGAATTACCGATGTCAAAATATGGGATTATTCTGGGAATGGATTGGCTTAGTAAGTATCGTGCTAAGTTGGATTGCTTCAAAAAAGAGGTCACCTTTGGGAAAGGTGATAGCTCTGGGTTGAAAGGAAAATCTGAGTCGGTATCATTGGTTACAGCTGCCGAAGCTAAGAAGTTAGTGAGTAATGGAGCTACCGGATTCATTGCCTATTTGTTAAATAGGCCTAAAGATCAGCTGAAGATTGAGGAGGTAGAGGTAGTAAAAGAATTCACTGATGTCTTTCCCGAGCATCTGAATTCATTACCTCCTGACAGGGAGCTAGAATTTGTAATTGATTTAGTCCCTGGAGCTGAGCCATTCTCTAAAACACCTTATCGAATGGCTCCAGCCGAGCTCCAAGAATTGAGAAAACAACTTGACGAGTTGTTAGCTTCAGGATATATCCGTCCTAGCACATCCCCATGGGGAGCGCCTGTGTTATTTGTCAAAAAGAAAGACGGATCATTGCGGTTGTGTATCGATTATCGAGAACTCAATCGTATGACTATCAAGAACAAATACCCTCTTCCCCATATTGAAGAACTGTTCGACATTCTTCAAGGATCACGAGTGTACTCCAAATTGGATTTAAGGCAAGGGTATTATCAGCTGAGGATTAAAAAGGAGGATATTCCAAAGACTGCTTTTAATACCCGCTACGGCCATTTTGAATTCGTAGTAATGCCTTTTGGGTTAACCAATGCCCCAGCTGCATTCATGGATTTAATGCACCGAACGTTCCGACCATATTTAGATCAGTTCGTGGTCATCTTTATTGACGATATTCTGGTGTTCTCAAGAACCCCAGAAGAACATGCTGAACACCTTCGTAAAGTGTTAAGAGCTTTAAAGGATCATAAGTTATACGCGAAGTTCAGCAAGTGTGAATTTTGGTTAGAAAGAGTGTCCTTTCTTGGACATATAATATCCGGTTCTGGCATAGAAGTAGACCCTTCAAAGGTTGAAACAGTAATGAATTGGCAAACGCCAAAGAACCCATCAGAAGTGAGAAGTTTTCTAGGACTTGCCGGATATTACAGGAGATTTGTAAAAGATTTCTCCAAGGTAGCAGCACCTCTTACTCAGTTAACCAAGAAACAAGGAAAATTTGAATGGACAGAAAGGTGTGAACGGAGTTTTCAAGAACTGAAACAAAGATTAACATCTGCCCCAGTATTAACCTTACCTGAAGGAAAGGAGGGCTACGTGGTCTATACAGACGCCTCTAAAGAAGGATTAGGGTGTGTCCTAATGCAAAATGGTAAGGTTATAGCCTATGCTTCAAGAAAACTTAAACCTTATGAAGAGAATTACCCCACACATGATTTAGAATTAGCTGCGATTGTATTCGCTTTAGCTAAATGGAGGCATTATCTGTATGGGGTAACTTTTGAAGTCTTTACTGACCATAAGAGTTTAAAGTACTTGTTCACTCAAAAAGAGTTGAATATGAGGCAGAGAAGATGGATGGAATTTCTGGAAGACTACGACTGTAAAATACAGTACCATCCAGGAAAAGCTAACGTAGTGGCAGACGCTTTGAGTCGAAAATCCAGTCTATCAGCATTAGACGGAAGAAGCAAACCCATCACTGTCATTTCAAAGTCCCGACTGGCGAATATAGTAATATCTTCGCCATTAAAAGAAAGACTAAAGGAAGCCCAAGCGCAGGATGAGTGGATCAAGAAATGTCTCAATTCTAAGGAAAAGGATATCGAGGCAAAATTCACAACAGATGATCATGGGATCTTGAGGTATAAAGAACGAGTCTGTGTACCTCCTACAATTCGAAAAGAAATATTGGATGAAGCACATAAGACTCGATACACGATACATCCAGGAGGAACAAAGATGTATCAGGATCTCAAGAAACATTTCTGGTGGAATGGAATGAAACGAGATGTTGCTAGCTATGTCAAAAGATGCTTAACATGCCAGCAAGTCAAAGTGGACCACCAGAAACCTGGAGGAAAGTTACAGCCACTACCAATTCCTACTTGGAAATGGGAACAAATCACCATGGACTTCATCACGGGCTTACCAAAAGTTAAAGGAGGATATGATAGTATATGGGTTATTATTGATCGGTTGACTAAGTCTGCACATTTCTTACCGGTCAAAACTACTGACAAGGTCAGTTCTTTAGCAAAGTTGTACCAGAAAGAGATTATAAGGTTACATGGTGTACCCATTAGTATAGTCTCAGATAGAGATCCGAAATTCACTTCACAGTTATGGCAAAGTCTTCAAGAAACAATGGGGACTAAGCTGCATTTCAGTTCAGCCGCACATCCTCAGACCGATGGTCAATCAGAAAGGACAATCAAATATCTAGAGGACATGTTGCGAGCTTGTGCCTTGGATTTTCAAGAGGACTGGAAAGAATGTTTGCCTCTTGTGGAATTTGCATATAACAATAGTTATCAGGCATCGATCAAGGCAGCACCTTATGAAGCCTTATATGGAAGGAAATGTAGGTCTCCGTTATACTGGGACATAGAAGAAACTAAAGCAACCGAGAGAGGAGATACAAGGAAAACCATTAGAAAATGGATAGCAGAGTCTACAGAAAAGATTGAAGTTATCCGCCAAAGAATGAAAGCAGCTCAAGATAGGCAAAAGAGTTATGCCGATACCCGGAGAAAGGATATAGAATTTACGGTGGGCGATAAAGTGTTTTTAAAGGCATCACCAAGGAAAGGTTTCACACGAATTGGGAAAGGTGGAAAACTGAATCCCAAATACATAGGACCTTTTGAGATCATAGAACGTGTTGGACCAACAGCCTATCGCTTGGATTTACCAGCAAACCTCACTGGAATACATAACGTATTCCATGTGTCACAGCTCCGTAAATATTTTGCGGATGAATCCCACATCTTGCCAATAGAAAAAGTTCCTCTAAAGCCCGACTTGACTTATACAGTAAGACCAACCGAGATCTTGGATAGGAAATTCTAAGAACTAAGGAATCGGAAAATCCCCCTTATTAAAGTGTTATGGAAAGGACATGGAACAGAAGAACAAACCTGGGAAACTGAGGAAAAGATGCAGAAACATTACCCAGAGTTGTTCCGAAACAAGAATAGAATCTGAGGACAGATTCTCTTTAAGGGGGGAAGATTGTAACAGCCCGGATTTTTTGAGATCAGGATAGCACGGGTAAGTAAAGGGTTAAGAGGAAAGCGTTTATAACCTTAGTCCATTACACATTCCATTTTATGTGAATTATGTGCATTTATGTTATGATTTATGATTTGTGCCTTTTTGAGAGAATCATATCACTATTCATTCACCGAACCTTAAACCTTTACCTAAACCTTGAAAAACCTTAGAAAGCTGATTTCTATATTTTCCAAACTCAAATCATAGCTTTTATTGTTCCAGAATATATTTTTAAAATTGTTTGTTGAAAATTCCATTTAGGTCCCTAGTTACTATTCATCTTTAATTGTAGGAATTTCCGAAACACTTTTACCTATTCAATATTAGGCTCGATAGAATCCTTGCAAAATTTTATGAATTTTGGTATGATTTCCAAACCCTAATTCTTAACGTAGCTTCCGTAGAAATCAAAACCGGCCCAAAAACCCTAGTTTTGCCCTAAATTAGGAATTTCCGAATTTCAACGTTTTTCCTATACAATATTATAACCATTACGATCCTTGGAGTATTTTATGAATTTTAGGATCTTTTCCAAACTCTAGTTCAAACCCTAACTCGTTTTATAAATTTTTCTTTATTTTCCCAAAGTACTATTTCTACCGTAAAAACTAATTTTTAAACCGTCCAACATTTGGTATACAATATTACAGTCAAAATGATCCTTGAATTATTTCAAGAATCATGGACATTTTCTCGGGAATCAATTCACATCCTAGCTTCGTTTATGAATTTTATTATATTTTTCAAAATTCCCGAACGACTACTACTTTAAATGTAAACATTCAAACGTTAAGTATTTATAACCATTAGAAAGCTCTTTCGATTCTATTTCTTTTGCAATTTCTCTCATTTCAAACTAAACCCTAGACGTTCTTCTACGAATTTATTACCATCTTCATCCTATTTTAGAATTATTTTTATTTTGTCATGATTATTAGATTAATTAATTATATCTTAGTTATACACATAAGTAGACAACTAAACCCCCTTAATAAATGAACCTAGCTTACTCACCCCATGATTCATCTAATTAACTCTTCATAATTGCAACATAAGCCCTTAAATACCAACTATAAATACCCTAGAGCTTATAACATAAAATTCACACAAAACCATCACATTTGCTCCCAAAACTCACGGCCAACTCTCCCTCTCTCACTAAGGTGCAATTTTCTTTTATTATTTCATGCTTTATGTTATGTTTTTAATATTATAATATTAGTAGCATGCTTAGGAATAATAAAATTATGCTTTAGGAATTTATTTTATAATATATATGCATAATTGTTAGTTTTATGTGTAATGTGCCTACATTATGAAATTTTATTTACTTAATTGCATGAATTATAATATGTTGTAGCATGAGTATGTATTTAAATAATTATGTTCTTATTTGATTAAATTTATGCTTAGAGTAATTTAATTGAATTTAATTTATTATTAAAGTGTTACATTTGAATTTAATTATATGATATGAATTCAAAAACTTGTTGAATATGATCATGAACTAGTATGAACATCTTCATGAGCTCAAGAACACATTCATAATGTTCTTGAACCAAATTCATGTGCTCGTGTGATAGTGTGTGTATGTATGTGTTTAATTTTGTGTTATAAAGTGTTTAATTCATAAGAAATTGAATAGTAAATGTTTTTAATAGTAATTTTGACTTTTTGGTCAACATTTACTTAATAATTTCGAAATTTATTTAATTTTAATTATAAAATATGATTTTGGAATTTTAAATAATTATTTTTCCAAATTAATTCAAAAATTAATAAAATTATAAAATAATTTCAAAATCAACTTACATTGTTGAATAAATTCCAAATTTAATTACTAATACTCTATTTAAGGTTATGACATGATGAATAAATATTTAAGTGGTTAAAGGATTTATGAAACCTAATAAATTAATTATTTTCCTTAAATAGTTAAAATTAAATTTTACCGGGGAAATAATTTCTAAATAATTTGGGAATTCTCTAATATGTTATATTTCTTAAACCTTATGTGATTATGTGATTAGAATAATAAGAACCTAGTTCTAAGTTGGTAGTAATTATTTTCAGGCGACAATTACACTGAACAGTGGGATCCGTTCCACACTATCTGAATTTCCATACTAGGTGAGGGTTAAAATGTTTTCAACTGGAATCATGTTATATCTATATCTAATTATAAAAGGATTTCCAAACCTATCTATTATTTGATTTCCTATCTGTATATATCTATATATATATATATCCATATTATACATATTCCTCTTTATGAGGAAAATACTAATAAGTCGGAATCAGGATCTTATCCGGACATTATATATTTCAGTCCTATTAATACTAAGAACTGATTCCCGACTAAGCAAGTCAATCATTATTATCTATCAAAATGGGCCCGGCGTGCAGCTGTGTCGAGCAATACTCGGAAGGTAACGGGCCGAGAGTATTGTTGGTGCCACAGACCGCCACCAACTCTTGGTAGTGGTTTAGCTGGAGGTTAGTTACTCCACGCCAAGAGACTTACAAGGGAGACAACCTCCCTGGGAGAGATAGCTTCCTCCCACATATATACATATCGTCGGTAGGGTTTGCTCCCCTACTGACACTACGGTGTTGCGGAGTTATTATCATATTTGGTTTTATTAAAGTACTGGTGCCTTGATCAGCCCGGTACTGTTTTACAAATATTTTAAGGAGATCGGAGGGAGACGCCTTACTTGCAGGCGGTACAAATCTTTTATTAAACGGTTCATCACTTATACATAAACTCCAAATACCCCTATCCCGGTTTCTCACTTATGAACCGTATCATATTTGCTATATCCTATTGCTATGATTTTATATATACATATATATCTATATATATATATAACCATATATATGACTAAATCTAATACTTCCCCCTTCACTTAGTCACTTTGACTAATTCCTCGCCTGTTTTTAAATACATGATTTCAGGAAGCGAGGATAACGACACCTAGAGGTATCTTGAAGCTATAGGTGTCATATTTATTAGATCAGGCTTAGATTAAGAGCATTTAATCCTGATCATGTATATATTACCGATAAATTGCTCTTATACATTAACTCCGTACACTACGCTATTATATTACCCCCTTACAATATCATGCACTTTTCTGTGTGTTATCACATTGCTTGTGCAAATTTTAAATCCTTTCATTTTCCGCTGCATTTTACCCTATACTCTGTTTAAGTACTATCTATACCGTTCGCCGTAGTATTTCTCGGGTGCTAGGTCTCACATCCACTCGAGGGTAGTACGGTGCGGGAGTTGTAGTGTTAGGGGGCGCTACATACACGCTATCACGGCTCAAAACATTTGGGCTCCATAACCATATTCATTTACAAAATCATATATCCAAATAACTTCATGAGTGTAAGTGTAACTAAAATAAGAGTGTCAAACACTAATGCAAGACCTAGAAGACTTGTATTCCCGCCTAGCACTCCTTAACCTGCACAAAAACACTGAAAAACAAATCGGGTTCAGTCCGAAAGGGACAGGTGGGTATAAAACGGCATAGCATATAAATATCGCAGAATTTAAACTTATACATGCAAGCTATAAACCCGTATTAAGTTTTTAGAAGATTTCCCAAGTGGGTGAGACAAAGAAAGACATCCACGGGTTTACAACTATCATATTCATTCATAATTAATCATAGGGTTTCAAGGCCCGGCGAGTGGGCGTGCACAATCTCCAACCTTCTCCTTGTGTAATCATATCATAATTTGTTTATTATCATACATATCTTTGGTGCACATACATTCATGACCATAATCATACATATACACCTTCTCCCTCCAAGTGGTGGACGGGTTTGCAGGACCCAACCACCGATCCATACATAGGCCAAACGGGGTACATGAATCCCCCAAGGGCACTCAGCTCCCATTCCCCGCTAATCTCCTAGCGAGGTCCGGTATCACCGTAGTTGGTTGGGACTAATACATGGGTTCATCATCAGCCCTTGCCTCCCTGGATAGCCACATGCATTAAGTCTCAGGGCCCGTGCATAACAATCATATCTCGCCAAAACATAAGGTAGGATTCCTAAAAGAAAGGTTATACGTTTGCAATCATTTACTCGAGAAAAGACTCAATATATATATATATATATATATATATATATATATATATATATATATATATATATATATATTCATATTACTTTGGCTTAAAACTTTTCACATACGGAAATATACGGGGTCAATTTATCTATTTAGAAGAGAAACCCACCTTAACCCAACAAAAGAAGAAACAAAAGCCTCACGGACCGGCCTCGTCTCCAACGGGATCAAAATCTATGCAAGAAAGGTAAAGTGAGACTCAAAATGACCAATTAAGAAACTCGGCAATGAAAGACTATGATATGAATGCATAAAAGGGTATATCATGTGATGAACACGTTCATGTGCACTATTAATGTCTTAAAGACATATAAACGATCACTACATTCATTCCAAGAATTGTTTGAATCCAATCAAGTTCATATCTTACATATATCATACCAATTTAATTCAAGGAATTCAAATAATGACCGTAACACGTAGCATAACATGTGTATTTAGCATACAAGTTATAAAACAAGCAATGCATATCACTTAGGCTTCAAATATAAAAGAAGAATCCCATGCATGCACACATTATGAGCAAAGAAGGCATATGGAAGCATATCTCAGAAAATATTTAACGAAAATTCATAAGATTTCACAACACACAATATAACACATTATATGACATGTTAATGAAGTGAATGAACCAAAAACAAGCCAAAGAAGCCATGCAATTCACCTAAAAAAATTGAATTTTTATGCAGAATGGATGGGGGTCGCGGCCACAACCCATTTTCTTCATAAAATGGTAGCAGCCGCTACCCATGGAATTTTGGATTTTTGAGCAATTTTACTCCCACAAGTCGAAACATGGAAAAAATGGGGTGTTGGCGGTGACCTGAAATGTACAAGATTCAGGCCAGAGGCTCGACCTGAGAGACACAACCACAAAACTGTGAGAGAGGTCGCAGCCGCTACCATTTTCCTTCATGGTTCGATCGCGGCCACGACCGACCAGTTACAGCAGAAAAATGCAATGAAAAATAGAACAAGGCCATGCCAACACTTCACCAACAAGATCAGGTATGCTAAGATCACAAATATGCAAGGAAAGAACTCCAAAGCAACATACAAACATGCTCCCAAAGCGTTGAAACGTGAGATGAAGGATGTGATGATCATTTCATGATATATCTTCAAAGTTTCATTAATGGTAGCTCATGAATGCTTCAACTACCATGTAATACATCACCATAAATGCAAAGAAGAGATCAATACAATCATATTCATCCTTGGAATCAACCAAATACCTCAAGAATTGAAAGGGATCAACATATACATCTATAACTTAACTATTCTTCAAGTCAGCCATATACCCATGAAAACATGCTCAAAATAAGGGATGAATAGATCAAAATGACTCATATTGAATGCATAATACAACCCTAAGCTTACCTTGTGGATTGATGGAGGTTTGGAAGAGATCTAAGCTTGAATCTCCAAGGGTTGGCTTGAGCTACGGGAAAACTGGAATGCAAGGGAAGTTTGGCTGAAATTCTCTAAGTGAGAGGGCTTGGTTCGGTTAAGGAAGGTAATATTAGGTTAGGTAGTTGAGTTAGGGTTCCAAAGGCTTAAACCATAGTTAATATGGTCAAGATTTGAAAGAGTTATGGCTCATTTAGTAAAATGTGTCAGTTTTGGTTTCCGTTGCATGTTTCAGTTGAATTTCGAAGGTTCAAATAGCTTTGGAAAAATATAAGGATAAGTTCATAAAACTCTAATTTTCGCTACGAGTTCAACGAAGTTGACGAAACTCAAATCCGAGTTTCCTAGCTCAAGTTATCAAATAAGGAATCAATGGTACGCTAATTGCTCGTTAGCCCCCGTTTTGGATTACACAGTCAAAATAAATTCCAAAACTCAATCAAACGAATCCGAAAACATGAAAAGAGCGTAAAACCATATTCATAACACATATAAGTCCAACATATTAAATTTTCACAAATTTTTGAATTCATTTCACGTAGAAACGGCAAGCAAACAATTCATTCAAGCGCAAATACTTCAAATTTCATATAAATTCAAATTCAATTATTTTCAAATAATTAAATATTTCACTAATTTAATATAATATGATATAAAGCAATTAATAACGTAATTAAAATAAATTAAATACACACGTACTTATCACATAATTCATACCTGAACGATTTGAAATGTCGGGGTGTTACATCATTGGATGCCGTGCGTCATTTATGGTTCATTTGGGGTCTTGAGTCTCACGAACACGTTGCGTTGTCCTTTGTACAGTTTTCTCCAGGGCAGAGATGCCGGGTTCATAGGACACTTTCGAGTCTCCTTTTCTTCTTGGTATTGTTCGGTAAGAGGTGTACAGGTGGGTTTCTCTACTATTTAGATAAACAACCCTATATACCTCCAATGTGCAAAAATTTCGACCAAAAATTATTATATGTATATAGAGTCGTTTCAAGAGTAAATGTTTGCAACGTAAAACCTTTATTTTATGAACCCTACCAAATGTTTTGGCGAGAATGAATGAAAGAATGCACAGAATGGGGCCCAGTGACTTGATGTGAATGGCTATCCGGGGAGGCATGGGCCGACGGTGATCCCTCACACTAGTTCCAACCAATGCACGGCGTAACCGGACCTCGTTAGGAGTTAGTGAGGAATGGACGTTGAGTGCCATCTGGGGAGTTATGTAACCCCTTTTGGTTAGTGAAGGAGGTGGTCGGGTCTTGCTAACCCATCCACCAACCGGAGGAAGAAGGTGTAATTGATAATGAATGTGTACGAAAGAATGTAATGCATGAAAAGAAAGAAAGAGTGAATGTTTAATGAATTACACAAGGTGTTGGTTGGAGATACTGCACGCCCACTCGTCGGGCCACAAATGACCCAATGAAAATTGGTTGTTATAATCCCTTTTGATGATTTCTTTATTTCACCCAGTTGGGAAATGCTCTTAAATCCTCATTTGGGATTATAACTTGCATGTGAATGTTTAAATACTGTCTTTTATTTATGCCGTGTTTTATACCCACCAGTCTCTTATAGACTGAACCCGATTTGTTTTCAGTTTCTTTGCAGGTTTAGAGTGCTAGGCGGGGCGTCGAGTCTGTCAAGTCTATTGGTTATGTTTGGGTCACTTCATATCATTTTGTAATTTGATTGAATTTTCAAGAATGGATAAATGTTATGACTATGATTATGATCATACAATTATGTTCTGCACGAATTTTCGGGAATAGGTTATTGTGCTAGTGAAACTGTTATGTGGCTTGAATTAGTACTAAATTATATATTATGCTTCCGCCTTTGGCATTTATCTTTGTTCTTTGCGAAGGTTTAGTTCCTGCATAGCCTAATGAGTGAGTGAGTCCCCGTTCGCTGTGAGCTGGGTTCATGCATGGACTTTCCATTTCATGTGTAGATCAGGCTCATAGTGCGGGAGATGTGGCGCCTTTCCGGTTGGGGTGCTACATCCTTAAGTGGTATCAGAGCCCGATTGCAAAACCGATGTTCTCGTGTCGTGATTGAGTCAGTATAGACCGTACAGCTTAGGAACTACGTGATAATGTGTGCATTGCATCGATTCTGAACATGAAATTGTCTTTCCTTTTTGAATCTTGTCGAATTACCTATTGCATTTTATATTAGATCCGTGCCTTTCGTGTTGAATATGTGTCATGGGCATGCACTAATCGCATGGATATATCTTCGAAATGAGTTATGATTTATAGGTTATGAAGATAATATCAAACCACGGCCATGTTCTATGATAAAGACGATCGATTGCAAGCTCTTTCTGAGGCATGAAAGATAGGAAGGATGCATCGGGGAAGAATATAGAGAATTCGAGATGTGAGGCCTTCCTAGATGGAGCTAGAGTTTAAGGGTCAGGAGCCGGAATGGGAGGTTTGACTTTGGAAATGCAATGGTAGAGGGACACTTGATGAAATAAAGGTTGATCGTGGAATGTTTGTGACTAAGAAGATCGATTTATACGGATCTACTACATAGAATGCTTTAATTGGATTCTACGGGATCATTCAACCTAAGGAATGAAGTGAATAAACCTTGAAGGTATTTTGGTTCAAGGTTCGGATCATTGAAGAGGTATTGATACTTAAGAGGAGTTAAGGGTAGTACTTATGCACCAAGGGTCGACAAAGAAGGATTTCTAACTAAACCTAGTGATTAGGAATTTAGTTTGAA
Organism: Lantana camara; assembly: GCA_037501455.1. Lineage (NCBI taxonomy): Eukaryota > Viridiplantae > Streptophyta > Magnoliopsida > Lamiales > Verbenaceae > Lantana > Lantana camara. The sequence goes on from CM074860.1 coordinate 71,392,964, forward strand.
GAAGTTAAGATCGGGAAGAGTTTGAATTCGGGTGCTCTGGATTTCGACTAAGATAGAAATGAGTCGGGAAGGGATTAGAAGGAGCCAAGTAACGTGGTGAATACATGTTCATGGAAGGTAATAATGCTAAGGACAAGATTTGAGTTTATTTCCCAAACTCAAGCTGAATTGTCGTGTTGTGAGGTAGAATTGGAAAATATGGAGTAACAAAGGGAAACGGTAAAGAAAGGCAAAGACTCCTGGGAAGGAAATTACTTAAGTGTAAGTAACTAGAAAACTAGTTTAATTCACCAATCTAAACTCATGAAGGATAAGCATGGGAATCTTGATCAAGGTAATGACTAGAAGTAGGGGTCGATTTTTGAGGAGAAGTTTAGATGCTAACCCCGTGGACGTAGAAGAACTAGGGATCAAGAAATTGCAGTCCCAGACGGTGGAAGATACAAGTTAAAGCACAAGGATTCTTGGAAATCTTGAAGATCGTGGGAAAGGCAAGGAATAATCAGCAAGTCAAAGTAAGACGTGATTAGAGAAACGAGGACAAGCTACCTAGCTAATGGCTTGCTATCTTGGTGACAGGTTCAAGACATTCATAGCACGTGTCTCATACTTTGCATCAAATTATTTAAAATTTTCCTTACTTATCCTTGTGCGTGCATCTTTTTTTGATTTCATTGCTTTAATGTGTTGCATATTAAATCGTTGCAAGTGTGCCACGTGCATTGTCATCTTAACCGACATACATTTTAGTGTTTATTTGATAGGAAGCTCATTCACCTCACCTATCAAGCATCACTTTAACCGAGCCACTTTCGAATTCAATGAAGATGACTTCGGAGGAAATAAAGAATTTCAAGTAAGGGATAGGTTGATGGAAACGGGAATTCAGAAAGAGGAGCGAGACTAGAGTTGGCTATGGGGTCTTCGGATCGGACAAGAGTAGGAAAGGGGTATCGGACATCAAGAGAATTGGAAGGGAAGTTGAAAGGCAAAACCTTTGGGTTACCATTTTGATTAAAATCCTCCCTAATGGAAATTATTCATCAAGAATTTTTATGAAAGAAAGATTGATGGAGTTCGACATGTAAGGGAAGAAAATTTAAGGGGGAGAGCATGACTAAGAGATAAATTGGAAGATTGAAGTTGTGCCCGAAGAAATATTTTAGTAGGAACAATGGAATTGCAAATTAAGGAAGACCTGGAAGTTCCAATGGTGGTGATCGGAAATGAATAAAACGACTTTAATGGTCAAACTGTCAATATAAGAGTTAAGTTAATAAGTTGGGTTGAAGTTTATCGCGAGGTATAGAGGAGTTGATGGAATTATAAGGGAGCTTCTGCGAACTCCTAAGTCAGAATTGACAAAAGAAAGTCGAATCAAGTTAGCATATAATAGGATGGTGTCAATCAAGATTAATTCAGTGAAGTACAAAGGGGTCCAACAAGGACAATATTATTAAGTCATCGGTTATTTCAATGGTAATTTGGAAGGAAACTTAAGAAGAGACCAAACCGAAAAGGATGATCATTGAAGGATTTACATCAAAATTCAAGAATCATCAAGAACATTCTATCTTCGATTCAAGAAATGTGGGGCCAAATACTGATTATAACCTTAAAGGGGTCGAAGAGAATGAGTGGATATCATGAACGGAAGATGGGAAAGGATTCGTGTTGCGAGAAACCATTATGATAAATATCTCAAGGTCGGGATTGAATCGTCAAGGTTCTTAAGAGTAGTTATCCTCGAGGATATGTTAGACTTCGATATGGGTAAAGATAGAAGCTATGGACCTAACTTTGGAACGGATGGTTTAAGGGTATACGGGAAGATCAAAGCCCGGTTATTTAAAAAAGTTGGTCTGGCTGAATGAAGATTATGGGAAATGATGAAAGATCCAAGAGGATTAGAAGTAATAAAAGTTAGAAGGGAATTAAGAATAATATTCGAAGAGGATCTATCATGGCTTCATCGGGGCATACTGAAGAAATTAAAGACAAGTCAAGCTCTACACTCATTTTCAGGGCAGATCATGCATTTTACAACAAAACTCTCAACTCCAAGTTTCTTTACATCGGTGAACGTTACATGAAGCATCCATGACACATGCATACATGCAAATCTAATTTAAATAATTTTGATACCATGTGCTTTAATTGCTTATCGTGTTAAATTGCTTTGTGTAATTGATGATAGCCACGTGCGATACTTAATACCTGCCTTTGTGTGAATTATGTGACTTTAATTGTTGTAAATGATGTGTGATACTTCCTTTTTGTAATGTTTCTTTACTGTAACTATTTTATGTTGAGTTGCTCGGGAGTATTGGAGACTCCCTGGTATTGTTGTTTGAGAGACGGGGTTCTCTCATTGTTGTTGGAGAGACGGCTCATTATTGCTCGAGAGATGGGGCTCTCTCCTTGTTGCTTGTGAGAGACGGGGAATCTTTCATTGTTTGTTTGGGCGAGTAGTGAATCCGAGGACGGATTCTTTTAAGGGGGAGAGGTTGTAACGCCCCAGTTTTTCAGTCGTATAGCATGACGCATGTGTTTATCAATTTGCGTGAATTAATTGTTTATAAGTGTTTTATATTTTTTAATTTTATATATTTAATTTTATATTTAAAAGTTAAAGTGTTAATTAATCATATCTTAAGTTAATTGATATTAAATATATGTGAATTAGTTGATTTTAATATCTTAATGTTATTAATACTAAATATACATATTTAATTCGTGCTATTTGACTTTAAAATATATGTAATTAGTGCACTTTGATTTCAATTATATGTAATACGTACACTTTGATTTAATGTATATTTGATTCATGCATTTTGGTTATATTTAAATATAAATTTAAATCTTGTTATATATATTATGAATTTATTCATGCATTGCTCATGAGTGTTATAAACGCGTTTCGTTCTTATATGATTGGAAATCGGAATTTCGTGAAAATTTAATATGTTGGAGATATACGTGTCCTGAATATGAATATGTGCTCGTTTCATGTTTTCGGGTTCATTTATATAAGTTTCGATTTTATTTTGTTCTTGGAATCCAAATCGGGGGCTAATGAGCAATTAGCGCACCCTTGGTTCCGTATGTGATATCTTGAGCTAGGAAACTCAGATTCGAGTTTCGTCAACTTTGTTCAACTTGTAACGAAAATTCGAGTTTACTGAACTTAGCCTCATATTTTTCCAAAGTTATTTGGACCTCCGAAATTCAACCGAAAAGTGCTACGCTCGTCAAAACTGCCACAACTCAATAAAATGGCCATAACTTTCTCAAACCTTGACCAAATTAACCATGGTTTGATTCTTTGGAACCCTAACTCAACCCTCTAACTGGCCTTAATCATCCCAAACCGAGTTAACACTCCTCACTTGGAGAAATCAGCTAAACATCCCTTGCTCTCCAGAAAATCCCGTAACCCTTGTGCACCTTGGAGATTCAAGCTCAAATCTCTTCCATCTTCCATCCAATCCACAAGGTGAGTTTAAGGTTGTGATATAAATTCAATATGTGTCATTTTAATCTATGCATCCCCAATTTTGAGCATGCTTTCATGGGATTTTGGAGAAGATGATTGAATAGTACGTTGGGAGCCAAAAATTTGATCTCATGCATTCCTTGATGGATTTGGTTGATTCAAAGCATGAATATGGTTGTTTTAACTCCCTCTTTTCATTTATGATCATTGATTATGTGGTAGTTGAAGGATTGATGAGATGTCATTAATGGCACTTTGAGAAAATGGAAGAAATGATCACTTTTGCACTCTCCTCACATTATGAACTGAATTGCTGCATTTTGGGACTATTTCTTGTTGTCAATTGCTGCTTCTTTTTGCCTTGTGTGTTACTTGTTGGTTGGTCTTGTTGTGCATGAGCTTCTGCTCTGTTTCTTTTGCATTCTTTTTGCCCTGTTCTCGGCCTGAACTACTGCTATCAGCTGCTATGCTTTTCCTTGTCTTGTTGCTATCAATTTTCAGTGTTTTGTGGGAGCTTTTGGTGCCATTTTGCTGTGGAATGAATGCCTTAATTGCAGCTTGTTTCTGCTGTGTGTTCATACAATTAAAATCGGGGATTAAGCTTGGGTGAGCTGCTGCTGCTTTGCGTCTGTATTACCTCTCCCCGGCCGGGAAGATTTTTGGGAATGAAAAGGCCCGGCCGGGTAGCCTTTAGGCAGAAACTGCTGCATCTTTTCTTCTTTCTTTGTGCATGCATACTGGAGTTGTTGTTGTTGATTTGGGTAGGTGTGTGTTTGTTTATGTAATTATATATATGCATGCATGCAGGGTGTGTGTATAATACGTGTATATATGTATATCTATAAATATATATGGGTACATTGTATTATTAATGCATGAATTATGCATGTATATCTAGGTATATATATATATATATACGTATCATACCATGCGTGCATTAACATGCACAAAGTATTAAATTTCATGCATGCAAATACTACTGTAACTACATGCATGCAAATACTACTATATATTTATATGTTGATTATATATTAAGTATTATTTGATTTAATTGAATTATGAAACTTAAATTGTTACCTATTTCATGTTCCTTTCTAATTTCCAATCTTGAATTGAATGTAATTATTTATCTATGCTATAATTATAAACGTGTTATAGTACGTGATATGACCGTTATTTGAATTCTTGGATTGAATTATTGTGAAATGTGTAAGGATTGAACTTGAATGGATATGAACGCTTCCTTGAACGAATGAATGGCTCGTTTATATGATTTAAATACATTAATCGTGCACATGAACGTGTTCATTACATAATATCATTTTTTATGCATTCATATCATGTTCATTGCATGTCGTGCGTCATATATGGTTCATTTGGGGTCTTGAGTCTCATGAACACGTTATGTTGTCCTTTGTATAGTTTTCTCTAGGGCAGAGATGCCGTGTTCATAAGACACTTTCGAGTCTCATTTTCTTCTTGGTATTGTTCGGTAAGAGGTGTACAGGTGGGTTTCTCTACTATTTAGATAAACAACCCTATATACCTCCAATGTGCAAAGATTTTGACCAAAAATTATTTTATGTATTTAGAGTCATTTCAAGAGTAAATGTTTGCAACGTAAAGCCTTTATTTTATGAACCCTACCAAATGTTTTGGCGAGAATGAATGAAAGAATGCACAGAATGGGGCCCAGGGACTTGATGTGAGTGGCTATCCGGGGAGTAATGGGCCGACGGTGATCCCTCACACTAGTTCCAACCAATGAACGGCGTAATCGGACCTCGTTAGGAGTTAGTGAGGAATGGACGTTGAGTGCCATCTGGGGAGTCATGTAACCCGTTTTGGTCAATGAAGGAGGTGGCTGGGTCTTGCTAACCCATCCACCAACCGGAGGAAGAAGGTGTAAATGATAATGAATGTGCACGAAATAATATAATGCATGAAAAGAAAGAAAGAAAGAATGTTTAATGAATTACACAAGGTGTTCGTTGGAGATAATGCACGCCCACTCGCCGGGCCACAAATGACCTAATGAAAATTGGTTGTTATAATCCCTTTTGATGATTTCTTTATTTCACCCAGTTGGGAAATGCTCTAAAAACCTCATTTAGGATTATAACTTGCATGTGAATGTTTAAATACTGTGTTATATAATATTTATGCCCTGTTTTATACCCACCAGTCTCTTATAGACTGAACCCCGTTTGTTTTCAGTTTCTTTGCAGGTTTGGAGTGCTAGGTGGGAAGTCGAGTCTGTCAAGTCTATTGGTTAAGTTTGGGTCACTTCATATGCATTTTGTAATTTTATTGAATTTTCAAGAATAGATAGATGTTATGACTATGATTATGATCATACAATTATGTTATACACGAATTTTTGGGAATAGGTTATTGTGCTAGTGAAACCGTTATGTGGCTTTAATTAGTACTAAATTATATACTATGCTTCCACCTTTGGCATTTATCTTTGTTCTTTTTGATTTGGTTGCGAAGGTTTAGTTCTTGCCTAGCCTAATGAGTGAGTGAGTCCCCATTCGTTGTGAGCTGGGATCATGCATGGACTTTCCATTTCATGTATGGATCAGGCTCATAGTACGGCGGATGTGGCGCCTTTCCGATTGGGGTGCTACACCGAAAATGGCAAAGGTTTGAAGTTGGACAACTGTAGGATTCCGGTGAAGTGGCGACACAATTTTCAAATGGTTATATCTCACAAACCAGGATGAATTTTAAGGTGATTCCAAGAATGTTGCACACTCAAAAAGGTTTCTATAGTTCAAATTTCAGGCCAAACTGAGCATAAACAAAGTCTGCACGGCTATGCAAAAATTGGCCTTGGGAGGCGCACAGCCGCACGTAAATAAAATTCCCAAAACTCAACCAATTCCGTGCGGCCTTGCAAGTTTGGAGTAGAAAACACGCACGACCGCGAGGCTGCTTCGTCTAAGAAAGAAAAGAAACAGTAGCAGCAGCTTAAAATGCAGGCGAAGCAGGGTACGAAGCTGGGCAAGTAAGGCAACAAGGAAACAACAAAAATGCAGCAAAAAGGCAACTAAAATCACACTCAACAACAACTCAATCAGACGCAACAGAAAGGAATGCAAAATGGCTGAAGTGAAGACATTTTCTCAAAACTTTCATGAAGTGCAACCATGGTGATTCAATGTACACTTAATTAACATGAAAATCATGCATAAAAATGAAACATATACACCATATACATCACATATCCAGCCCTAATTCAGAAACGAAACAAGGATGGCCAAGAATTCAACAAAAATTCATATAAACCTTACTATCCATGCTCTTGATCAGAATATGTCATGAAGAAAATATGCAAATGATAGGTTAAAAGAACCATAATGAAGTAGGCAACAAGAATCCGTGCTTACCTCTTGAATCGAAGAAGAAAGAGGAAGATACAAGCTCAAAATCTCCTATGGGTGAATAGTGCCAAGATTTCCATTTTCTCTTCCTTTATCCTTCTCTCTCTCGGTATCTTGGGGTTTGGGGCCTGAAATGGGCAAGTGAGAGGGTATGGTTAGGTGTTAGGAAGAAATAGGTTCAAGAATTGGGTCAAACGGAGTTAAAACGAGTCAATTACGAGCAAAACGATGAAGGGTGGCGAATTCGCACGTGAGGCTCGTTTCGGGCAAAATTTGAAGGATCAAACGGGCTTAGAAAAATACAAGGATAGGTTCCTAAGCTCCAAAATTTCATTCCAAGTCCAGCGCCACTTCCGGAATTCAAATCTGAATTCCCGAGCTCAAGTTTTGGCTTCTGGAACCTAAGGCGTGCTAAAACAAGTTAGGCCCTTGAGTCCCTTAACAAATAAAACGGTTTAAGAACCGTATCAAACGAACTCAAAAATGTGAAACGAGCATATGCATACGTTCATAAATCACATTCATGCATGGAAAGATGGCACAAAACTCAAAATCAAATTCGGGCATATATGGGTCAAGGCACAAGCATAACGAACGTAAACGTATTAAAAGTTCATATTCAAAGTATAACAATTAATTCAAGTAGTTCAAATAATCACATAATCAATATAAAAAAACATATAATCACATAATTAAATAAATTAAAATGAGCACTTAGCACCCTCGAAACGGCATACCTGTACGGCCGAAGAATCAGGGTGTTACAAACTTCCCTCCCTCAAAAGGACCTGTCCTCAGGTCCTCAACGGGGTCTTGATCGAATCCGAAACAAAGCTCTCGAAACCTAGTCGAACAACAAAACCTTGAGAGAATGGATCAACTCGTTAAAACGAGTGATCACTTACTCTCGTTGAATCTCCTTAACTTAGTAAACCGGACACGAAGTCCATAGCCGTTCGCTCCCACTCCCAAGTAAAATTTGGAAGTAGTTAGAGAAAACAACCGGTTCTTGATGCTCGGTCTTCAACCGATAACGCTTTAGACATTGCTATACGGAGTTTGTAATATCTTTTCTTACACCCTTACACCTTACCGGTTCTAAGTCCTCGAACAACCTCAAACCAAGAGTGGTATAATATCGTGACCTTGCACTTCTCGAGGCGTAAGCCACTCTCTTCCACTGGCCACAACCAAAGCCTTCCTTTGTGCCTCGATTGTAAATGAGTAGCCTTGATTACCTTCTAATAGGCAAAAGTCGATACCAAAGGAAACTTTCTTCAACCGCCTCGTCCCACTCAAAACCGGGCCTCTTCCTCGTCATTCATGTCAATGGGTTGGCATTTCTAAAGAAGATTTGCCTAGTATACCCCGGCAACACAAGAGACTTCTTACTCTGAGGCAATCCTTGGTTCTTCATATCAAACACGTAGTCGACAATACCCTTATTGAAACCAAGCTCGGCATAGACCATGAAACTTTGAAGAAGAACGAACAACTCTTGAAGTAAGCGAAGGGTATTAAATCTTCCACAAGTAAATTGTGCAGCTCACAGTAGTTTATTCATCCTAAAGCCAGTTCTTTCTTTTAGATAGAACAAAGGCACTCCACGAAGAAGTACCCGAATGAACTAACCACCTTCTAAGAGCTCGTCGAACTATGCCTTCAACATCAACAACCGCTTCTACAAAGGATATAAACGGGTCTAGCCTTAATCTAATTCCCAAAAACATCGTTGAGCCCAAAAAAGACTTCCTAAAAGCACCCACCAATGCCTTAGGTAACCCCGTACCTTACTAGGCGCCTTCAAACAAGTCCACCGGGCAGCTCGGCCCTCATAACTCACCAGCCACTCGAGCACTCTCCTCACAAAACTGTCTTCAAGAAGAGAGTCCACACCAACGAAAAGAAAGCAACAACACAAGTAACAAACAATCACTAACAAGCAACGAAGAGAGAAGAATAACAAATAATTGGGTTTCCCCGAGAGTAAAATATGCATGTATGAGATGCCATGAATGCTTTCGTAGACCTTTCACCATGGTGGTAGTGTCGAGTTTGGTATCAACTTCTTTGCTTTCCAAAGTATCCTCTTGGGCTTGAATTGAGATCCCGGAACCAAGTCGTTTCAAAGGTCTCGGATTCTAGTTCTTCGGGCAAGTATTCACCTTATGTCCAATGTAGTACCCCGGAGCGCAGAGCACTACATCCCCTGCACCATAACCCAACATGTGTAACAAAATAGGGACTCCGCACACGCATCAAGTTACAGCGAACGGGTGACAAACAAAAATCACACCTAGTCTAGGCGGTCTAGACCCTAATTCAGAGTGCATAAATAAAACAAAAACGAATATGGAAGCACCAGGATCACGGTCATACAAACATACATGCTCAGTTTATACATATTATGCCCACCGCGGGCCAAACAAATCATAAAGTTCCAAAATTCGGAATTAATACTCATATACATAATTTCATAAATTCAAATTTTAAAATAAGCTAAACAGAATGCATGAGACTCGCTACTAAAATCAAAGACTTAAAAGACGACAGTCGCCTAGCTCAAATTAAACTCCCTAACGAACACTTGCGACTCAAAGAGAACAAAAGGAAAAAGAAAACAACGAGGAGGGATCAGTCCTAAAGAATGGTGAGGGGGGCTAAGACACTCACGCATACATATACAAAAACCAGAGCATATTCAAAATAGGAAAATTCATGAACCGGGGTGGTTTTTGCATTCCAAATCATTTAACCCGGGATACTATATATGAATAAAAAGTTTGAGGCCAAAGGCCAGAATCAACCAATTTTAATAATTAGAAGTCCACTCCCGTTTCACGAATTAAATTCATAATCAAAATCTCACAACTCGGCGAGTACGAGTTTCAGACCACCTAACTCATTTTCAAAAATCAAATCAAAATCATAAATCATAAGAAAACATAATTCAAACATACATACCTCTTCTCCGGGTGATGGAAGGCCCGCGGACCCTAACCATCGTTCATACAGTATGGGTCGTGAGTTTCATGACGCTCACGCCCGAGGACTCCTTCCCCCACCAACCTCCTTGTAAGTTCAGGGTTGATCCTTAAGTGTGGAGATGATACTAGGGACTACCCGACGGCCCACACCGTCCCGGGTCACCATCGCAAAAATCTCCGGGGCCCATTCTAATTAATCAAATTTTTCTGATTCAAAAGTTCTGAATTTTCAAAAATCATTCTTAATTTTCAAAACATAACTCGCTAATTCAAAACATGTACATCAACCCTTTTCAAAACAAACAAACTAAAATAATTTACGTATATATAAAAGCGTTTTTCAAACGTTTTATAGCAAACGGGCCAATTCCCACAAAATACATATTGAACACATATTTACATAAATATATATACGTAGGTCGTGCGGGCTTAAAACTCAGGTAGGGTTGTACGTCGTAATATCTAAAAGAAGGAAAACATCACCTTGACGACCACATCGGACGCAACGAAGCAAAACACCTCTAAAACACCTCCTCGTCAACCACGAAACGGACCTAAAGACAAAAAAAACAACCAAAGATAACCTTAGACTCAACATGAACCACTTAAACGCTCGGCATATGCATATGAAAGGAAATGATGAATAAGAGATGCAATGAGATGTTATTTAACACATACAAATTCATAACACGTATTAAATTCCATAAATTACGTTCAATGACTTCACGAATTTCATATAACACACATAACATGCCATATGATAAATTAACTATGCATGCAAGTCACGAAAGGATCAAGAAAATACCATGCAAAGCAATTAAACGTCACGTAGGTTCATGCATGTACGTTTAAGCACATATGAAGCACGTAGGCCGTTTATTTCGCGTTAAACGAATTCATATATTTCATACAAAGAGCTTAACACAATAAATAGCATGTATACAATTCATACATATCATAAACGAAGTACATAGATATCATACAAATCAAATAAATACAACATTCTTGCATGCATGCATATAGAAGGCATATAAAGCATGTTTGGCCATTTATTTCATGCAAGAGCATCGAATTCACGTAATAAATTCACAAGTAATCATATAACACATAATATACAAGTTATACATGCATACAAGACAAGAAAGAAGCAAGAAAAACAAGGAAAACACGAACAAAAACGAAACAAAAAGCACACAGCAGCAACAGTCTGAAACCAGGGGAAAAACAGGTTGCGGGGACGACCAAAATCAAGCCAAAACGGGTCGCGGTCATGACCATCCTCTTCAACAGCCTTCAGCACCGCAGCAGGTCGAAAGTGGGGCAAATTCTGGTCGCTGGCGCGACCAGAATCCGTCTCAACTCGGTCGCGGGCGGTACCTTCTGCGCCTGGTGCGAAAACAGAACTTCCAACCCTATTTTTCTCCTCCACAACCACGCAGCAACAGCAGCACTTCCAGGCAAGAAAGGGGCAAGAAAAGGGAGTAAATTAAAGCACAAAACAACAACTAACACTCCACCAACAGGGTAGAAACGAGATCAAAGCCAAGACATCCATAACCTTCTTCAAACTCAAGTTTCATAAAAAGTCATAAATGGTGAATTAATTTACAGCTATATATCACAAAATTTAGCTTCAAATAATCATATAAGGGAATCTAAGGATCATGGAACTAACTTAATATCAAGAATTGGTTCAAGAATGAGCAAGAAATCATCAAATATATTCCTAACCCTTACTATTCACCATGTTAGCCATATCATGCAAAATACTCCAAGAAATTCAGTAAAAATGGACTTAGAAGAAATAGAAGGAGATGGAGAAATCAATTTCGGACTTACCTTTCAAATTTGAGCCGAATCGGATGAGAAACAAGCTCGAAAATGAATATTGAATAGTGTTTCTCTCCCTCCCTTCTTGTTTCGGTTGAACTGCTGCCTTTTCCTTCTTTTTCTGCTAAGGGAAGAAATGAAAAGGGAAATGGTAAGAAAGGAAATTAAATGAGGAGAATGTGGGCCCAAAGATCAGTCAATTTGGTCAACAAATGAGAAAGTTATGGTCATTTTAGTGCAAGGGGGTTACAACGCACACGAGGCTCGTTACGGGCGAAATACGGGGGTCCAAACGGGCTTAGAAAAATACAAGGTTGGGTCCTCTAGATTCTATTCTTTGTTACATGTCCAGCGTCACTTCCGGAATTTGAATCCGAATTCCCGAGCTCAAGTTATGCCCTTCGGAACCCAAGGTGCGCTAAACGAGTTAGGCCCTCGAATCCCTTAACAAATAAAACGGTTTATGAACCGTATTAAACGAACTCAAAAACAACTAACGAGCACTTAAAAAAAATCTTAAAACGCGCAATTCATACATACCACTTTGTCACATAATTAGGAGTAAATACGGGGGCATACGGAGCAAGAGAGGGATCAAACGGGGGAAAAACGTTCAAATACGTAATATAACGTAACAAATAAAGAAATTAGGTATTCAAATAAGCACTTAAGCAAAGAATTAAACATTTAAAGGCGTAAGTAAATAATTAAATGCGCACGTAACACTCTCGATAAGTCGTACCTATACGGCCGGACGAGCGGAATGTTACAAACTCCCCTCCTTCAAAAGAACCTGTCCTCAGGTCCGCAGTAAGACCTTGAATGGCTCTTGAAACGAGGTCCAACTCCAAGGATCATCTCTTCCAAAACGTGAAGCTCACGAACCCCTCTCGAACAACTGCACCGAGAGAGTATAGGTTAACTCGTTTAAAACGAGCACCCCGGAGTGAAGGGCACCACATCCCCCGTACCATAGCCCGACACGTGTAACGAAATGGGAACTCCGCACACGCACTAAGCCATGGCGAACAGAAGACAAATAAAAACACACCCCTAGGCTAGGCAGTCTAGACCCTAAAATAGAGTGCGCCACGATAACAAAATCAAATGCGGAAGCAACAGGATCACAAATACATTCAATCAAGCAAGATCCCAAATATAAGCAGGCGACGGGTTCAACTAGCATAGATACCTAATCCCGTACATCAAACATAAAACATAGATACACAACGGGTTTATTCTATCCCTAGAAGCCTGTCCCGAATCATATGAAATCAATAAGATATAATAAATACACACTGTGCCACTCCAGGGCCAAATAAATCGTACGTAAATTTTTTAGATTCAAATTTAAAAGCATATTATATAAATATAATTGAATTAAAGATGCAGAATGCAAAAGTCTCCAAAGACCCGACTCAAAGACCCAAAAGAAGAAGACCGATGCCTAGCTCGAACCAACTCAACACCTGCAACTGAAGCAGGAAAAATGAGAGGGGTCAGTCTACAACTCGACTGAGTGAGGGGGCTAAACACACTCACACGATACATAATATAGAGCATAGCACGTATTAAACAAAAGACTATGAACCGGGAATAGGGTTTTGCACACCGAAATCCATTTTAAAACAAACGTATACATATTGTATCAAAAGCATAACGTATCTTTAACTTAAAAGTCCTATCACGTTTCATAATCAACATAACGTATAAAAGCTCGGCGAGTACAAGCACCAATCCCAGCCTGGGCTCCTCATACGAATCAAACATTACAAATCAAACAAAAGTAACATTAAGAGCAAACCTCCTTCTCCGGTTATGGAAGCTTTGCGCGGCCCTAACCATCCATTACATTATGTATGGGTCGTGAGTTTCATGATGCTCACGCCCAAGGATTCCATCCCCCACCAAACCTCCTAGTGGGTTCCGGGGTAATCCTATCAGAGTGGAGACTACGCCCAGGCTTAACCCGATGGCCCGCTTCCGTATCGGGCGTCCTGGCTCGCAGGCTCCGGGGCCCAACATTATCATTATATTGTATTACCATTACATTACATTCTCGCTCATTACGAATCATTAACATTACGAAACTTATGTACCTTATCGAAGCATACCTTACCTTGCAACTTAGCGTATGCTATAGACGTACCTCTCCGTGTCATCCTAATCCGTAGCTAGCATGAAGACACACGGTTTGGAGCATAGCCTCGTTGCAAAACATTTTCAAGCTTACATACGCTCGTATACATAGTTTAAAACATTTAATCATATGTCAAAGTCATAAACATATCATATATACACATATCTATTATATAAATATATTAATATAGTCGCATGCGGGCTTGAAAACGAACATATAGGGTTGTAGGTCGCATTAACTATAACAAACCTAAAACCTTACCTTGACGTACAAACCTAACAGACGGCTCAAAGCACCCGACGAGCAACTCCCTTCGAACAATCTAAACAAAAGAAACAAGACTAAGACTCCATATGAACCATAGAAATGCTCGGCAAATGCATATGAATGCAAATGATGCAATGCACTTCATATAAGTTCATACTTAGGCCTAATGGAGCAATTAACGAAATATCACACAAATAATTCAAGAATCAAACTCATAACACGTCAAATATATTCATAACATATCAAATAAGCTCATATCACGTCATTAAATAGCATACCATAGACGTTCATATAACAAGTTTCAATTAATTTAGATCATACTATATAAAAACTAATTCAAATAATATATTATATATATATATATGTATATAATACATATATATATATATATAAATATATATATATATCATGTACATGCATACAATACATATATTACATATTAACATATAATATATAACATATGATATATATATACATACATCACACGACAATGTATAATATATATATATATACACACACTCATGCAATTCACGTAGCAGCACACACAAGCACACATGCATGTGCACAAAATGAAAAAACCATGCAGCACTATAATCAATTCACATGCATGTAAAATAAATGAAATTACATACAAAAAGAAGGGAAAAAGATGCAGGAAGCTACTGCATATAGCCTCCCAGGCCGGGTACACAATCAAAGCAAAATCTCCCCGCCCGGTGAGATGATATCCGAGGCAAACGAACAGCAGCAGCAGGCCCCTGTTCTTCTTCCTTACACGCAGCAGCGGCAGGGTAACGTAGCAGCAACAACACAACAGCAAAAAGGCACTAAAAACACTCCCAAAGCACAGCAAAAGTACACCATAACAGCAGCAAATTCACACGCAGCGACAAATGACGCAAAAAGATGGAATTCAAACTCATATCTCCAAGCTTTTCGTGAAGTGCAGCTATGGTGGGTCATCATACACTCAAGACACATGAAAATCATGCATATAAATGAAACAAATACGCCATATTGATCATATATCCAGCTGCAAATCAGAAACGAAACAAGGATGCTCAAGAATTCAACAAAATTTCATATAGACATAACTATTCACATAAAAATTCATATCCCATCCAACACTCCATGAAATTCAGCAAATAAACATGCTAAAGAAAGAGGAGAAGATGGAGAATCAAATCACATACCTTTTGAATTTGAGGCGAATCGGAGAAGTATTGAGCTTGAAATTGCAAAATGAATAGTGCAGAAAATCCCTTTCTCTTCCTTTCTCGGTTCAGCTGTTCCTGCTCTCTCTCCAGGTCTGATTCAGAAATGAGGGTTAGGGATAGAGATATTGGGCTTAACTAGGGTTAAGTGAGCTCAAGAATCAACTCATTTGGTTAAGGAATGAGAGAGATATGGCCAAAATACTCCAAGGTGGCAAATCTGCGCGAGCTGCTCGGTTCGGACAAATTTCGGAGGCCTAAATGGGCTTAGAAAAATACAAGACTAGGTTCCTTAGCTCCCATTCTTTGTTACAAGTCCAATGTTACTTCCGGAATTCGAATCCTAATTCCCTAGCTCATGATATAAATTTGGGAACACAAGGCGCGCTAAAACTAGTTAGGCCCTCGAGTTCCCAACAAATAAAATATGGTGCGTTACGATATCAAACAAGTCCGGAAAATTAAAACGAGCACATAATCGAATTCATAACACGAATAATTCATGCATATTAAATCGGCACGAAATTTCGATCTCAAATCGAACACAAACGCAACACATTTTCAACAAATAAGCATATTATTCAAATAATAAAATCAAATTTTCAAAGAAATAATAAATAAAATTTTAAAATAATAATTAAATGAATTAAAATAATTAAAATTTTATTAAAAAGGCTATTTTTCAATTAGGTCCAAAACTTTCAAAAAGTGTCAAATATGTCCAAGTTCAAATTTTCAATTAAGTCCAAAATTAAATAAATCATACAATTAAGCCCTTGATTCACATGAATCACATAATTCACAAAAATTAGCATGCTCGGAAATTAAATTAACATATCATAAAATTCATAAAAATTCATATCATAGATCACTTAGGCAAATTTTGACATATAATTCGAATATTTCATATAAATTCAAATAATTCATATAAGAATTTCAAATAATAAAATATAATTCAATTAAATATGAAATTAAAATAATTTAAATTGCACATTTAGCTCTCTCGTAAGTGCGTACCTGGACGACCGGAAAACCGGGGTGTTACAATCTCTCCCCCTTAAAAAGGACCTGTCCTCAGGTCCGAATCAAGGTCTTGATCAATGCCGGAAAGAAGCTTAACTCCACGCTTCCGTTGCGCCACTCTGATTCGGTTCTCAAGTGGCTTCTCGGATTTTCAAATCCCGCCACAAGAACTCTTAGCGAAGGAAAACTTCTAGTCTTCATCTCAAACCTTTGCCGGACCCAAACTTTAACCAATTTCTCACGAACAACGAACCCCTTGTAGGAGATGCTTTCGAGGAATCTCGATCTCCCACTTCAACTCTAGGAGCCTTCATCTCCAAACTGCGAAGCTCTCGAGACCTTGCCGAACCACGAAACCATGAGAAAATGGCCAACTCGTTAAAACGAGCAACCACTCAAATCTTATCGAAAGTTTCTTAACTTTAGCAAATCGGACACATAGTCCTTAGCCATTTGCTCCCATTTCCAATTAGAATATGCAAGTAGTTTGAGAATCCAACCGGTTCTTGATGCTCGGCCTTCAACCGACAGCATATTGGACATTGCTACACGAAGTTTGCAACGTCTATTCTTACGCCGATACATCTATAAAGGTTCTTCAAGTCCTCGAACAAACTCGAACCAAGAGTGGGGTAAGTCTCGAGACCTTGCACATCACAAGACGTAGGCTAAACTCTCCCGCAAGCAACACATAACTAAAGCCTTCCTTAGTGCCTCGATTGTAAACGTAGTCATCTTGAGTGCCCCCGATTAGGCAAAAGCAGATGCCGAAGGCAACTCTCTTCTATCACTTCTTCCCACTCTAAAACCGTACCTCTTTCCTGTCAAACGATTCAACGGTTGGCAATCCCAATGAAAAAAATCACCTAATATACCCTGTCAACACGAGAGGCTTCTTACTCTGAGGTAATTCTCGGTTCTTCTACCCCGAATGCATAGTCGGTTATACCCTTGCTAAGACCAAACTCGACGCGAACCACGGAACTCTGGGGCAGAACGAATAACTCTTCAAAGCAAGCAGAGGGTATTTATCTTCCACAGTTGACCTGTGTAGCTCACGGTAGTTGATACTCACCCTAAGGCCCCGTCTCTTCTTAGGCAGGATTAGAGTACTCCCCGAAGAAGTATTCAATGGATGAGACCACCTTCTAAGAGCTCATCGAACTACGCTTTCAACCCCAACAACCATGCTAGAGTCATTCAGTAGGAAGTCTTCAAAAATTTTAACTCCGGGATAAAGATCAATGACATCTCAACGTCCCTATCAAGTAATGAAGAATCCCAACTTTCAAGGAATATCAAAATGCCTTACTTCGATCTTTGTCTCCTCGAGCTTGGCTCAATCCCTCGGTTATCCCAAAGGTAAACCACAAAGCTCATCGCACCGTCCCGGATTAAACAACCACTTTCACGAAGGATACAAACGGGTTAGCCTTCAATCTATCACCCGAAAGTATCGTTGAGCCCAAAACGGACTTCCTAAAGCCAAACACCAACTCAACTCGGAGCTCGAACAACCAACCCATGCCTAAGGTAGCTCCGTACTTCACTAGGTTCCTTCAAACAAACCCATTGGCAAACTCGGCCCTCAAACTCACAAGTCACCCGAGTACTCGAGCTCACCAAACTCTCTTCCAAGAAGAGAGTTCACATAAAAGAAAAGAAAGCAACGAGCAAACAACGAGGAAAGGAAGGTAACACAAAACTTAAATAAATATGCATGTATGGAATGCCATGAATGTATTTTTGTACCGTTCACCATGGTGGTAGCGTCAAATCCGATATCAATTACTTTGTTTTTCAAAAAGTTTCTTCTTAAGCTTGAACCGGGATCTTGGAAACATGAGTTTTCGAAGGTTTCAGATTCGGATTCTTCGGTTGATTCTCTCACTTGAAATATTGCTCGAACCGGGCTCTTGTCTCACCTAAGAGGTACGAGACTCGAACCATTGTCTACCTGTCCCATTTGAACCATGTACTTTGCATCCTCGGACCATATATGTACTTGTTGGATTTGGAGCATTCGTTGATTTCCATCTCTACTTGCTTGTAACTAATTTCCAGACTTTTGAATAATCTTCGCCGGTGACCAATCTTTCAAGCTTTTATGCGAAGCCCTCCATCTTTCATTCTCCATCAAAATTTAAAATTCCTTAAGATCTTCATGTCATTGAACCCGGAAGGAATGTACGCATTATGGAGTTTCCGAATAAAGATCACCCAATGGTACACTTCTCGTATTCTTCAAATCTCAACTTCACCTTCTTGTGTCACTTGGGAATTATCCTTGATATCATTATCTTTAAATCACCTCGGAAGATTGCATCTCTAAACTTCTTGTAAACCAAAGGTACCTGTTCCCTTTTTTTTCTTCCCGATGATACTTGTTGATATAGAAGAGATATCCTGAAATAAAATACAATTCCAAGGAAATATTGATGCATGCGGGGTTTCGATGTATGTTAATTTGAACAATTAATACAATTTATAACAAATAATCATATAAATGATGCAAATGAATGCAAACAAAGACATAATCCTAAGCCGAACGACCTAAACGGACCTAACACGACACTAGAGCTCCAGTTTTGCAACCAAGAGCTCTGATACCACTTTAAGATGTAGCACCCCGGAGAGAAGAGCACCACATCCCCCGCACCATAGCTCGACACGTGTAATGAAATGGGAACTCTGCACACGCACTAAGCCATGGCGAACAGAAGACAAATAAAAACACACCCCTAGGCTAGGCAGTCTAGACCCTAAAATAGAGTGCGCCACGATAACAAAATCAAATGCGGAAGCAACAGGATCACAAATACATTCAATCAAGCAAGATCCCAAATATAAATAGGCGACGGGTTCAACTAGCATAGATACCTAATCCCGTAAATCAAACATAAAACATAGATACACAACGGGTTTATTCTATCCCTAGAAGCCTGTCCCGAATCATATGAAATCAATAAGATATAATAAATACATACTGTGCCACTCCAGGGCCAAATAAATCGTTCATAAATTTTTTAGATTCAAATTTAAAAGCATATTATATAAATATAATTGAATTAAAGATGCAGAATGCAAAAGTCTCCAAAGACCCGACTCAAAGACCCAAAAGAAGAAGACCGTTGCCTAGCTCGAACCAACTCAACACCCTCAACTGAAGCAAGAAAAAGGAGAGGGGTCAGTCTACAACTCGAGTGAGTGAGGGGGCTAAACACACTCACACGATACATAATATAGAGCATAGCACGTATTACACAAAAGACTATGAACCGGGAATAGGGTTTTGCACACCGAAATCCATTTTAAAACAAATGTATACATATTGTATCAAAAGCACAACGTATCTTTAACTTAAAAGTCCTATCACGTTTTATAATCAACATAACGTATAAAAGCTCGGTGAGTACGAGCACCAATCCTATCCTGGGCTCCTCATACGAATCAAATATTACAAATCAAACAGAAGTAACATTAAGAGCAAACCTTCTTCTCCGATGATGGAAGGGTTGCGCGACCCTAACCATCCATTACATTATGTATGGGTCGTGAGTTTCATGACGCTCATGCCCGAGGATTCCATCCCCCACCAAACCTCTTAGTAGGTTCCGGGGTAATCCTATCAGAGTGGAGACTACGCCCAGGCTTAACCCGACGGCACGCTACCGTACCGGGCGTCCTGGCTCGTAGGCTCCGGGCCCCAACATTACAATTATATTGCATTACCATTACATTTCATTCTCACTCATCACGAATCATTAACATTACCAAACTTAGGTACCTTATCGAAGCATACCTTACCTTGCAACATAGCGTATGCTATAGACGTACCTCTCCGTGTCATCCTAATACGTAGCTAGCAAGAAGACACACGGTTTGGAGCATAGCATCGTTGCAAAACATTTTCAAGCTTACATACGCTAGTATATATAGTTTAAAACATTTAATCATATGAAAAAGTCATAAACATATCATATATACACATATCTATTATATAAATATAATAATATAGTCGCATGCGGGCTTGAAAACGAACATATAGTGTTGTAGGCCGCATTAACTATAACAAACCTAAAACCTCACCTTGACATACAAACCGAACGGACGTCTCAAAGCACCCCACGAGAAACTCCCTTCGAACAATCTAAACACAAAAAACAAGGCTACGACTCCATATGAACCATAGAAACGCTCGTCTAATGCATATGAATGCAAATGATGCAATGCACTTCATATAAGTTCATACTTAGGCCTAATGGAGCAATTAACGAAATATCACACAAATAATTCAAGAATCAAACTCATAACACATCAAATAAATTCATAACATATCAAATAAGCTCATATCACGTTATTAAATAGCATACCATTGACGTTCATATAACAAGTTTCAATTAATTAAGATCATACTATATAAAAACTAATTCAAATAATATATTAAATATATATATCATGTACATGCATATAATACATATATTACATATTCACATATAATATATAATATATGATATATATATACATGCATCACACAACAATGTATAATATATATATATACACACACTCATGTATTTCACGTAGCAGCACGCACAAGCACACATGCATGCGCACAAAATAAAAAAACCATGCAGCACTATAATCAATTCACATGCATGCAAAATAAATGAAATTACATACAAAAAGAAGGGAAAAAGATGCAGGAAGCTATTGCATATAGCCTCCCCGTCAGGGTACACAATCAAAGCAAAATCTCCCCGCCCGGGGAGATGACATCCGAAGCAAACGAACAGTAGCAGCAGGCCCCTGTTCTTCTTCCTTACACACAGCAGCAATAGGGTAACGTACCAGAAACAACACAGCAGCAAAAGGCACTAAAAACACTCCCAAAGCGCAGCAAAAGTACACCATAATAGTAGCAAATTCACACGCTGCAGCAAAGGAGGCAAAAAGATGGAATTCAAACTCATATCTCAAAGCTTTTCATGAATCATCATACACTCAATAAACATGAAAATCATGCATATAAATGAAATAAATACGCCATATTGACCATATATCAAGCTGCAAATCAGAAAGGAAACAAGGATGCTCAAGAATTCAACAAAATTTCATATAAACCTAACTATTCACATAAAAATTCATATCCCATCCAACACTCCATGAAATTCAGCAAATAAACATGCTAAATAAAGAGGAGAAGATGGAGAATCAAATCACATACCTTTTGAATTTGGGGCGAATCGGAGAAGTATTGAGCTTGAAATTGCAAAATGAATAGTGCATAAACTCCCTTTCTCTTCCTCTCTTGGTTCAGCTGTTCCTGCTCTCTCTCCAGGTCTGAGTTAGAAATGAGGGTTAGGGATATAGATATTGGGCTTAACTAGGGTTAAGTGAGCTCAAGAATCAACTCATTTGGTTAAGGAATGAGAGAGATATGGCCAAAATACTCCAAGGTGGCAAATCTGCGCGAGGTGCTCGGTTTGGACAAATTTCGGAGGCCTAAACCGGCTTAGAAAAAT
Source organism: Lantana camara (assembly GCA_037501455.1). Classification (NCBI taxonomy): domain Eukaryota; kingdom Viridiplantae; phylum Streptophyta; class Magnoliopsida; order Lamiales; family Verbenaceae; genus Lantana; species Lantana camara. The sequence goes on from CM074860.1 coordinate 71,414,832, forward strand.
ACAAGACTAGGTTCCTTAGCTCCCATTATTTGTTACGAGTCCAGTGTTACTTCTCGAATTCGAATCCGAATTCCCTAGCTCAAGATATAAATTCCGGAACACAAGGCGCGGTAAAACTAGTTAGGCCCTCGAGTCCCCAACAAATAAAATATGGTGCGCTACCATATCAAACAAGTCCGAAAAATTAAAACGAGCACATAATCGAATTCATAACATGTATAATTCATGCATATTAAATCAGCACAAAATTTCGATCTCAAATCGAACACAAACGCAACACATTTTCAACAAATAAGCATTTTATTCAAATAATAAAATCAAATTTTCAAAGAAATAATAAATAAAATTTTAAAATAATAATTAAACGAATTAAAATAAATAAAATTTTATTAAAAAGGCTATTTTTCAATTAGGTCCAAAACTTTCAAAAAGTGTCAAATATCTCCAAGTTCACATTTTCAATTAAGTCTAAAATTAAATAAATCATACAATTAAGCCCTTGATTCACATGAATCACATAATTCACAAAAATTATCATGCTCGGAAATTAAATTCACATATCATAAAATTCATAAAAATTCATATCATAAATCACTTAGAAAAATTTTTGACATATAATTCAAATATTTCATATAAATTCAAATAATTCATATAAGAATTTTAAATAATAAAGTATAATTCAATTAATTATGAAATTAAAATAATTTAAATTGCACATTTAGCTCTCTCGTAAGTGCGTACCTGGATGGCCGAAAAACCGGGGTGTCACCAGAACCCACAACCAAAGCCTTCCTTTGCGCCTCGATCGTAAACAATGTAGCCTCGCGTACCCTCGGCTAAGCAAAAGCCAACGCCAAAGGCAACTCGCTTCAACCGGCTCATCCCACTCAAAACCGTGCCTCTTCTATGTCATGCATGTCACGGGATGACCGTCTCTAGCAAGCGAATCTCCTGTTAAATCCCAATAACATTAGAGACTTATACTCGGAGGCAATTCTCGGTTCTTCTACCCGAACACGCAGTCGATAATACCCTTGTAGAAACCACAACTGGAGCCACCCACGAAACTCGAAAGAAGCCCGAAGACACCACTCCTCGAGCAAAGTGTATTCTTTTCCCACGGTTAACCTGTGTAGCTCACGGTAGTTTATTTTCATCTTAATGTCTCGTCTTCTTCCTTAGATAGGACTAAGTACTCCATAAAGAAGTACTCGAGTGATGAAACTACCTTCTAAGAGCCTTTCGACCACGTTTTGAACTCCAACATCCACGCTAGAGTCCACCGGTAGGGAATCTTCAAACAAGTTCCAACTCCGGGATAAAGACCACGACCGTCTCAATGTCCCTATCAATTGGTAGTAAACCCCGATCATCAAGACGTGGCGATCAAGAAGGTCTTACTCCGATCTTCGTCTTTTCAAGCTTGGCTCGACCCCTCGGCAAACCTAAAGGTAAGCCACGTAGCTTATCGCACTGTCCCAGAATAACCAACCGCTCCATGGAGGATATAAACAGGCTAGCCTTCGATCTAAGACCCGAAAATATCGTTGAGCCCCAAAAAGGACCTCCTAAAAGCAACCACCAACGCCTACGGTAACACCGTACCTTAACTAGGCACCTTCAAAAAGAACCATCGGGCAAGCTCGGCCCTCACAACTCACCAAGCTCTCAAACACTCTCCTCACCAAACTCTCTTCGAAAAGAGAGTCCACACAAAAGAAGAGAAGCAAGAACTCAAGCAATAAACAAGCAACCAGGAAAGAAAGATAGTACATAAACGGGTTTCCACAAAATTAAAATAAACAATGCATGTATGAAATGCAATGTATGCATTAGTGTACCGTACACCATGGTGGAAGTGTCGAATTCGGTGTCAACTTTTTGTTTTCCAAAGATCATCTTGAACTTGAACTGGGGTCTTGGAGTCACGGCATTACAGAGACTTCGGACTCGAATCCTTCGGCTAATTGTCTTTACTTGAAACATCCCTTTAGCTTCTTGTAATTTGAACCTCTTGCTTGGTCTTCGGGCTTAACCAGATCTTTGTCTTATATAAGTGATATATGAGACTCCAACCATTGCTTATTCACCTTTTCTTAACCACCTCTTCCGTATGATTCGGACCTCGATAATTGGAATATCCAATCAATTTCGTTGAGGAGATAATGAATCCATCTTTGATAATCAGATCTTCTTACTCTTGGTATTGATGATATCTTGAAGTTCTTTGAAATTTCCCTTGTATTCGGGGCCTCTTTCTAGAACTAACAATCGAACCGGTTCTTGTCCCGCCTAAGAGATGAGAGACTCGAACCATATATGTATTCTTGAAATTTGAAATTGGTTGAATTCCATCTCTACGTTCTTGTGTAAAATTTCGAACCCTATAGCAATATCTATCGGTACCCAATCTTCCTAGTTCCAATACAAAATCATCCATTGCTTTCGATTCTCACTTGAAGTGTAAAATTTCTTGAAGTCTTCTTACCAACGTTCTTGGAGAGATATGCCGGTAACAAAATTTCTTGAATAAAATCTTCCAAGAGAATTCTTCCCGGACTCTTCAAACATTAACTTCACTTTTCCTTGATTACTTCCGAGCTCGGCCTTAAAATCATCACCTTCAATCACCTCGGGGAATTTCATCCCTAAACTTCATGTAGACCAAAAGTACTTGTTTCCTTTATCTTCTTCCCGGTGACATTGGTTAATACTGGAACAATACCCTGAAATAAAACACAATTTCCAAGATATATCGATGCATGCGGGGTTTTTGGTGTATGTTCATGTGCATGATTAGCACAAATAATTACAAATAATTCAATTAAGTCACGTAGATATGAGAGTGAATGCAAACAAGCACATAATCCTAAGCCGAATGACCTAGACAGACCCGACACGACGCTAGAGCTCCGGTTTTGCAACCCGGAGCTCTGATACCACTTTAGGATGTAGTACCAGAGCACTACATCCCCCACACCATAACCCAACACGTGTAACGAAATAGGGACTCTACACAAGCATCAAGTTATAGCAAACGGGTGACAAACAAAAATCACACCTAGGCTAGGCGGTCTAGACCCTAATTCAGAGTGCACAAATAAAACAAAAACGAATACGGAAGCACCAGGATCATGGTCATACAAGCATACATGCTCAGTTTATACATATTATGCCCACCGCGGGCCAAACAAATCATACAAGTTCCAAAATTCAGAATTAAAACTCATACACATAATTTTAAAAATTCAAATTTCAAAATAAGCTAAACAGAATGCATGAGACTCGCTACTAAAATCAAAGACTTAAAAGACAACCGCCGCCTAGCTCAAACTCCCGAACGAACACTTGCAACTCAAAGAGAAAAAAAGGAAAAAGAAAACAATGAGGAGGGATCACTCCTAAAGACTGGTGAGGGGGCTAACACACTCATGCATACATATACGTAAACCAGAGCATATTCAAAATAGGAAAATTCATGAACCGGGGCGTGGTTATTGTATTCCAAATCATTTAACCCGTGATACTATATATAAATAAAAAGTTTGAGGCCAAAGGCCAGAATCAACCAATTTTAATAATTAGAAGTCCACTCCCGTTTCACGAATTAAATTTGTAATCAAAATCTCACAACTCGACGAGTATGAGTTTCAGACCACCTAACTCCTTTTCAAAAATCAAATCAGAATCATAAATCATAAGAAAATATAATTCAAACATACATACCTCTTCTCCAGGTGATGGAAGGGCCGCGGACCCTAACCATCGTTCATACAGTATGGGTCGTAAGTTTTATGATGCTCACGCCTAAGGACTCCTTCCCCCACTAACCTCCTGGTGAGTTCAGGGTTGATCCTTAAGTGTGGAGACCATGCTAGGGACTACCCGATGGCCCACACCGTCCCGGGTCTCCTTCGCATAAATCTCCGGGGCCTATTCTAATTAATCAAATTGTTTTGATTCAAAAGTTCTGAATTTTCAAAAATCATTCTTAATTTTCAGAACATAACTTGCTAATTCAAAACAAGCACACCAACCCTTTTCAAAACGAACAAACTAAAATAATTTACGTATATATAAAAGCGTTTTTCAAACGTTTTATAGCAAACGGGCCAATTCCCACAAAGTACATATTGAACAAATATTTACATACATATATATACGTAGGTTGCATGCGGGCTTAAAACTCAGGTAGGGTTGTAAGTCATAATATCTAAAAGAAGGAAAACCTTGCTGGGAGGTGGGCCCAGAACAGTAGCGGTCCGTGACCACATTTTAAAAATTTTATTATAATACAAGTATTAAAATATTTCTAAAACATTTTAATGCACAAACAGAAGACTAGCCGGATCTACTCAAGTATATACATGCAATTGATAATAAATTTTAAATCACTTAAGTAGATAAATATCTAACATGCAATTAACACTTAAGAGCACATAATTTATCATGATTAAAATAAAATAACTGTAAAATATTACCGTACTGCAAACATGGCTATCTAACGGCATTTTTCCAGCTCCCGAATTCACCTCCTGAGAACCCGATACCCGATCTCCTCGTGAAACCGGCAGAGCTTCCCTGCAATAACCCCGGGGACACCCTCGGAGTGTGGGCTCCGAAATTATTTCTCTAAATACTTAGAGAAAATAAACTTTAAACTAGGAAACCCTTTTCAGGGTTTAATCTCCCTAAATTAGGCATTTTATAAAAACACCTAATTAAAATTAATTCCAAAATAAATCGAAATTAACTAGGAGAAAAGGGATATGGTTTCAAAGCTAAGAACTAGCCAAAACCTCTCCCAAAATTGAATGAGAAATGAGGGAGGGGGATCAGCCTATTTATAGGCAAAAATCGGAGGGCAAAACGGTCATTTTATGCATAAAAGTAAGGGCAAAATTGTCATTTCACATCCCCACTTGCGTGTACAACTTGGACACGAAAATCAAGGTAACCACGTGGAAGGTCTCATCGTCGTGAATCCAACACCGCCGGCCGCTCGCCGAGAAACTCTGTGTTGTACACGCGGCTAGGGTTTCTGGCTAACGTGGCCAATCCCTATACTGCCACGTGTCCGGGTCTGGCCCTGCCCAGACCCGGTCCGACCGACCCTATCCAAAACTTGACCCGTTTGACCGGACTATCCGACCCCGTTGACCGGTCCAGCCCAAATCAAATCTGGGCCGTCCGTTTATGCTGGCGTGGCTCAATCTGAGCCATCCACGTGTCTCACACGTGGCGCCCAGTCAGCGCCACTTGGCAGCTGACTGCTGACGTGGCATGCCACGTCAGCTACGATTTTTTTTTTTTTATAAAAATTTTATTTTCTCCAAAATAAAATTTCGGGCATTTCCAACTCTTTGGAACTTCAATTTATTTTCTTAAAATAAATTCCTTGGCTATTTTCAAACAATTTGAAAATTCATTTCTCTTTCTCCTTTTAATATTTTTTCTTTGGGTTTTCAATTGGGGCTTGCAGGAGGACCTGCAGGACTAATTAATTTTAGCTCCAAATGGGTTAATATATTATCATCATGATAATAATTAATTACCGTTTAACCATATTTAATTCCACTAAATAAATATTGTTGCACTCTAAAATTAATTAAATTATTTACGAATTTCTCGATCTAGAATAATTTCACATTTTACTGCTCCGTGTGGATATCCATGAAAAATAAATTGCAATTACTATCATTTATTTTTCATCTCTAATTTTGAAATTTATTGATTCGCCTTAAGTTCAAATTCTCTGTATGTGAAACACATTCAACATACAACTTCGGTGACTTATCACGCGAAGTGCTTTGGCCAAAGTCTTAATTCGAACTTTTACAAATCTATTTCAAGGATATCTCTTACCTTCCAGCAAGGCCACAGATTCCTTGATCAATATAACTCTTTAGCACATTTCATGCAGTCATTGAATATACAAAGTATTTTGGCCACACATTACCGAGACCTCACTTCGAGTATATTAGAGTGACTAACACTACATGCCTAAAGCCGAAATATTATCAGGATTAAGAGTACAATGCTTCCTGAGATTTTATTCATTTTAGGTAGGAGTGTAAAATGAATAATCTCAGTGGTCCAGTTCGATGTTTCCAATCCTATTGAAAATCATCAACGTGTTATAATTGGAATCACCATTCCCTATGACGAAAGACTAATCATCTTATATAACCACGTTATAGTCTTGATAAGAACATATTCTTATTTTACCGACTAGAACTTTAATGACATGTGATTTCGGTATTCAAAGTCTTTTCCTAAGAAACACATTTCATATAAGAATACCACCACACGTCATTAATTATTAATATGTGAAATACTCACAAGTCGCTGTAAATTCAGTTTAATTAATTCAATCAAATTGAATTTTTAGGGCACTATTCCCAACAATCTCCCACTTGCCCTAAATTCAATTTGGCCACACATCTAAGTCTTATTCCTTTCATACGAGAGTCAAAACTCGTTTTGCACTCTTTCGCGCCAATACTTTAGTGAAGGAATCTATTAAACGTTTCTGTGAGCCAGCAACTAGGGAATCATGATTCCAATACATCTAACTGGTTGCTTCTCAAGTTACCATGTATTTGACTTCCATGGCGATGTAAGCAATACAAGTCTGCTTAACATTCTCTAATGAACGGTTGCTCTTTCTAGAGTAAACACGTATTCTGATGTCAAAGAATACAAATTAGATTGTATATCCGAATCTGTGTACTCTTTTGAAATGAGCTCACCACTGTGGTAGACAAGCATATAATCTCAAGTCCTTCTCAAGTACTCCAATATATGCTTTCACTACTACCCAGTGTCAGATTCTAGGGTTTGACTAATATCTGCTGAATTAGACCTATTTCATAATAGACAGCTGGCCTTGTACATAATATGACATACATAAAGCTTCTGCTGCGGAGCTCTAATCATGTATTCTATCTCTTCAGTTGTCTTAAGACACTGATCTCGAGATAGATAAATTCCATATCTAAAAGGTAATGAACCTTTCTTGGAATTTGTCATATTATGCCTTACCAGCATCTTATCTATATATGCTTCTTGTGATAAACTAATCTTCTTATTCTTATGATCACGACAAAAGTCTGATCCTTGGAATAACATTGGTCTCACATAGGTCTTTTATTGTCAAAATGATTTGACGTCTGAATCTTGACCACTGACAAAATTCTTTCATATTCCTAATGAGCAGAATATTAATTACATACAAGGTAAAAAAGTTACAACGCTATCATGATGTCATTTTGTACACTTCATGGTTCATAAGGCAATTATACAAATCCAAAGAATTTAAATTGCCTTATAATTCTGATGCTCCATAATCTAGACGCTTGCTTAAGATCATAAATCGATCTATTAAGCTTGCATTATATGAACCTGATTTCTGGCTGTGAAGCCTTCAGGTTATGCCATGTAGCTCCTCTTCTTGAAGGTGCCCGTTCAAGAACATAGTCTTTACATCCATTTATCTAATCTCATGATCGATAATGAGATAAAATGGAGAGGACAATGGACTTAAGCATTTCTATAGGTGAGAAGACCTCATAAATGATTTCTTCTTTCTGGGTAAAATCCCTTGCCATAAGTCTGCTCTAAAGTCTCTACTTTTTCGTCCAATCTTTCCTTTTATTTTCTTGTAGAACCCAATTGCATCTAATGGGTTTAATGCCTTCAGGCGCCTCTACAAGCTCAAGACTTTGTTAGAATACAGAGATTCTAACTTAGATTCCATAACGTTTGACCAAACGGTCAGCGTCTATATCTTCTACAGCTTCTTTACACGTGATAGGATCAGATATGTTAGATTCAACCACTTGGGTTAATCTTAGGTATCTTGTCAGGTGTCCTGACAATCCTCCCACTACAATGATGCTCTTGTGTACACGTCTCTACATCACATGTTGTATTTGGTACATCACATGTATCTCATACATTTTTAGTTATCACGGGTTTATGGAAATCAGTATCTAATACTGTTATTGCTTTTAACACTACTTTGCTTCCACCCTTTGTGGTTATTTATGTAATCATCTTTGAAATATTCACAAACATCTTTTGTGATTTCTCAAATTACAAAATATACCACCTCTTGTTCTTCTAAGATAACCTTAGAACAAGTAAACCTTTGTTCTTTATTCTAACTTGTCAGGATCCATCCTTAACTCGTAGACCAGGCTACCTCAAATCCGAAGATAAATGATACAGGGTTTTCACCCTAGCTACAGATCCATCAGTACTTTAGGAACTGACTTAGATAGAACTAGGTTTGTCGTTTTGTGTGCAAGACCCCAAAATGAAATTCATAGGGTAGCATGACTCTTCATGAATCTTACCATCATTATCAGAGTTCTATTTCTCCTTTCTGCAGTACATCCTTGCTAAGACGTATCTTATACAGATAGTTGAGATCTAATCTCATTTGAGAAATTCTATTTAACTCTGAACATAGATACTTATCACTACTCCGTTCTAATCGAAGCACCTTGAGATGTTTTCTAATTTGACTCTTTGACTTCAGTCTTTTATTCTTTGAACTCTTCAAAAATACAGACTTAAGCCTCATCAAATAAACATATATGTATCTAGAGTAATAATTCAAATAAATGATGAAGTACGCAAAACTTTCTCTTGCTTGAACATTCATAGGATCACATATCCGTATGAACTGACATAAGCAACTTTATGGCTTAAATACCCTTTGTCTCAAAAGGAACCTTCTTGGTCATTTTTCTTTTCTAAACAGGATTCGCAGACTAACAACTGTCAAGTCGAAAGGACTCGACAATTAGTCTTTGGATCTTATTCGGATAAAAGTGACCAAGACGTTGACGCCACGTAGACGTTTTTCCTCTTAGATGGTAAGTCAAGCTTTTTAATGTTAAACTTAAATTAGGGTTTTTTATTGAGGTATAAAAGACCATCTTTTATTATGCCAGAGCAAATAAACCTTTTATTTTGCTTAATGGTAAACCTTTATTCAAAATAAACCGTTAGACCATTAATTATCAAATAACTTACAGGAATCAAATTTTTATATATATGGCACGTATAATATTAAAACCCTATTTCCAAAATACAACTTTATAGTCCTTACTGCTAATACAATTACACTTGTATTATCCCCGAGCAGTAGTTGTGTGTTAGCCGTTTTTCAAACTTCCTGGTTAGGTTGAATCTTCGCAATGAATTGCAAATATGATTAGTTGATCTCAAGTTCACACACCAGGAGTCCGGTGAATTTTCAACTAAACATATTTTCAACGAGTAAGATATCTTCATATCTTATCCAAACAGCGTAGCAAATGGACAAACTAAGTATTTTGGACAATTTCTTTTTTCAATACCCGTTAGCACCGAAATAGAAACACTTTTCCATTGTCGGATTTGACTTTCTATTTCTGAACCTTCGATTGGGAACTTTTCCTTTTCCTTTCTTCCACTTACTGGCTTTTGAGGCTGTGGATATTGATGCCTGATTTAAGAGAACTTTTCCCTTAGTCTATATCACCCTTTTCTGCCATATTGAGGTCGTTCATTGGTTCAGGTTAGGAAAAAAAACTTATTTAAAATTAATCCTGAACGTTCAAACGACTTAAGCAGAGAGTATAGGATCGTATCCTATCTGTTAAGATTATCTCTTCAAGCACAGAGGCTTTCAATCTCGTTCAGATTAGTTATCATATCATAATATGATTCTGAATCGGTGATTCTTCAAACATCTTCATAACTAACAACCTTCTTATTGGCTCGTACCTTCATACGATTCTGTCTTCAAAACATGTTCTTATCAGTAGACATCTCATGCGTCTGATACCCAAGAACTTTTAAGACAGATGTCAGGATATAAGACTAACCAGATCATCATGCTTGATCCATTTAGAATAAACGTCTTTCTAATCCTGACTAGTTGTAGTTTCCAAAATTTTCGGATAAGGTTCAGTGAGTACGTAAACTTTCGTGTCTCAACACGATGTCAAGATTCATTTCCTAGTCAGCATAGTTGAACCCTTACTAGCCTATTTCCTTATAGATCGTTTAGAGTAGGCTAATGGAGATCGTTATTATAAAACTGAATTAACTAAATAAAAGCAGGTTATGAATATGTATTTCACTTTCTTCTACGTGCAACCAATAAATAAAATCCACGTAAGCATTTTGATTTACGCAATGGTGACTTAACTAACTGCAGTTGACTCCCCGGAGGCAAGGTCGAAAACCGCTTAAAAAAGCAAGAACTATTCTTAATTAACATGTCATCTAGATAACTCTTACCAAACAATGTTAATTCACCACGTCAACCCTTGGCTTCTAAGTAATGTAACAGAGCTCCGAAGGGAGGTTAACACATTACTTAGTCAAGTGTGCACCATTACCTAGAAGTCCATACGAGTAGGTCAAGACACTCCACGGAGGCGTGGTCGAGCTGACTTTCCCGTATTTCATTCTATCCGTAGAAGTCTAATCTTGTATACCACGAATATATACCCGCCGAAGGGAGTAGTATACATCCACTATACTATAGACGGGTAATGGAGGCCGTGAGAATCCAACTCTTTTCATATCGCTCCCACTTGAATTTTTAAAAGGTGTGGATTATCTTTTGATTATTTAATAATCACTTTTGGTGTCTTATTGTTGGAAGTGATTAATCTAATTAATACGCTCCCACTAGGATTACTTGTAACATCCCGCTCGTCCGGCCTTTCCAGGTACACCTTCACGGGAGAGCTAAGTGTGCTTTTAATTATTTAATTACGTGAATTACATGTCTATTATATTCCTTTTGTGATATATTTGAATTATATGACTTTTATTTGAACCTTATGTGATCTATTTGCAAGTATTTGCCTTCTTTGCTTCGTTCTTGCTCCGTTTATGCCCGTTTTTGTTTCTAATTTTTGCGGCTACATGTTATACATGATTTATACGTGTTATGAATGTGTCTCTATGCTCATTACTTGTTTTTTAGTTCGTTTGATACGGTTTTTGGAACCGTTTTATGTGTTAGGGACATAAGGGCCTAACGAGCTTTAGTGCACCTTGTGTTCTGGAAGGGATAACTTGAGCTCGGGAATTCGGATTCGAATTTCGGAAGATGTGTTGGATTCGTAACGAATAAATCAAGCCAAGGAATCAAGATTTATATTTTTATAAGCCCATTTGATCCTCCGTTTTTCACCCGGAATGAGCACCTTGCATTATTAGCCATCTTTGTTGACTAGTCATGCCTTGTGGGCCCATCCTAACCCTAACCAAAGCTAAACTATGAATAAACCACATGAGTTAAACCCTCTCTCTCCCCCTTTTCATCTGAGTTCGAACCCCCCTTCCCCCATAAGAGATATTTGCCCCATTTTGTGCAGAAAGAAGTGAAGAAGAAAGAAGAGGAGGGTTCCTATTCATTTGCTCCAAGAATTCAACTCAAGCTCCATCAAATCTTCTCCAATCCAAGAGGTAAGTCCATATTTGATCTCTCCATGTCTTTGTGGTTCTTTTACCTTTCATTTTGCAAGAATCCATCCATGTTTGCATGAGTTATGGCTTATTGCATGAATAGTGTGGGTTTGATGCAATTACATGAGCTTTGCTTGAATCCTTGTGAAATCTTTTGATGTAAAGCATGCTATATGACCCTAAGATATCCTATATGGCTTCTATGAACTTGGTTTGCTTGATGAATTTGTTTGAACTTGTATATGTGTAGCATCTCTTCCTTTCCCCTTCACCTTAGCTCGGTTTTTGCATGAATTAGGGCATGAATCTTTGAATAATTGTTGCATATATCTTGTATTATGTGATAGCATGAGTTTGGGGTTGAGTTTTGGTGTTTTTGGGGCAAAACTTTGAGTTTTGGGCGCTGAAGCAGATCCAGGGCCGTGGATTTTTTACATTGAAATTATCCACGGCCGTGGATTTTTATGCTGCTGCGTGGGGAGTTTCTGTACTCAGATCCACGGCCATGGATCTTCTCTTTGTTAAAATCCCATGGCCTTGGATCTGGGGTATGGTCAAACCTGGGCCCCGAACTTGTTTTCTTGCTTGTTTTGTTCGATTCCCTCCCCATTCTTGACCCTAATGTGATATGTACTTGTTTATATGTGTAATGTGTTATGCTATAACTTGCCATTGCTTGATTTTAATATGATTCATGATTGTATAGTGTGTTGTGAGTGTCGTACGTGTTGCATTACGTTTATGGATTCGTTTGATGTGAAATGTGCTTTATGTGATCTAAGTGCTTCCTTACGTGCGAATATGACTTCCTACCTCGTATGTTTTGCCTTTCTTGGAATTCCTTTGCTCTTATATGAAATGTATGCCTTCCTAACTTGGTATTTGATATGTTATATGTATTATATGAAGTTCGTGAACTTGTTAACGTGGAATATGTGAGCTATGTTTCGATATGATTCATTATGGATTAAGGTGACCTAAGTACCAACTTCATCTCATCTTTTATGTATCAGTTGCACCCATATGCATATGCCGAGCGTCTAATTGGTTCATATTGAGTCTAAGTTCGTTCTTTGCTCTTTGCTTTGTTCTTAGGTTTGCCTCGAGGTTGAAGAGGTGGTTCCTTTTGTTCGGTTGGTCGGCAAGGTGGGGTTTTCTTTCCTTTTAGCTATGATGACCTACAACCCTAAATATGTTTTAAGCCCGCATGCGACCTATACGTATATATGTATATAGATATGTGTATGATATGTATTTTGGGGGAAATGGCCCCTTTTGTTATGAAAAGTTTGAAAACGGCTTTTATGTATAAGTAAGCTATATTTTCGTTTGTTTATTTTGAAAATGGGTTAGTGTGTGTGCGTGTTATGTTTTGGCGAGATAAGCTTTGTGATAAGTGTAAGTTTGGGCCCCGGAGTTGTGTGGTTCGGGAGACCCGGGACGACCATTGGGGACGCCGGTTGCAGCCCCAGGACACTTCTCCACTTTATAAGATCAACCCGAAACCCACTCGGAGGGAGGTGGGGGACGGAGTCCTTGGGCATGAGTGTCATGAAACTCACTGCCCTAACGTATAAAGCGCGCTGACTATAAGGTAAGTGCGGGGGGTAGAGAGCGGCCGCTCTCTTCCCCAACCGGAGAAAGGTTGGATTGGTTTATGCTTTTTGCTTTGACTTCGCTTTGCTTTGCTATGGAGTAAGTTAGTTGGGACTCGAACTCGCCGAGTCATTAGGTTTAAGTCTTTGCTTCCGTTTATGGTTTTTGAAACGGGATTGGATTTCTAATTTTCTAAAACTTGATGGTTTTTGGCCTTCGGCACTAAATCTTTCTTTATATATGTAGTATCACGGGTTTAAATGATTTGGAATGCAAAAACAAACCCCGGTTCATGAACACTCTTCGATTTGACTATGCTATGGTATGCTCTACTTATACTTACGTGTGCGTATGTTAGCCCCCTCACCAGTCTTTAGGACTGACCCCTCTTCGTTGTTTGTTTTTCCCCCTTTTTGTCTTGAGTCAGGTGCCCGGTTGGGAAGTTTGAGCTAGGCGGCGGTCTTTTTCTTTTGGAGTCGTTCGAGTAGTAGAAGAGTCTTTGCATATGCATCTTTAATTTCCCGCTCTGGTACTATGTATACTTGGTACTATGTATAAATATGTATAAGCTAAGCTTTGTATCCCGAATTTGAACTTAAGTATGTTTTATTTGGCCCGGGGTGGGCAAGGCATGTAATAATATGATTTATCTTACTTTTATTTTGATCTATGTATTATGTTTTGCGATCCTGTTGCTTCCGCATTTGCCTTTTAGATTTTCTTGCGCACTCTGTTCAGGGTCTAGACCGCCTAGCCTAGAGGTGAGTTTTGTGTGTCACCCGTTCGCCATGGTTCGATGCGTGAGCGGAGACCCCATTTTGTTTCACGTGTTGGGCTATGGTGCGGGGGATGTGACGCCCTTCGCTCCGGGGTGTTACATCCTTGCGTGGTATCAGAGCTCTTGGTTGTAAAACCGGAGCTCTGGCGTCGTGTCAAGTCTGTCTAGGTCGTTCGACTTAGCATTATGTGATTATTTGCATTCACTCTCATATATTATGTGAATTACTTGAATTATTTGTAGTAATTGCTCACATGAACACGTACTAAACCCTGCATGCATGGATATTTTGGAATCGTTTTCTTATTTCAGGATGGTATCCCCACATATACATACTTTGTCAATAAGGAAACATGGGGAACAGGTGTCTTCAATCTTCAAGGAGTTCGATGACTTTAATATGTCGAAGTGGTTTGAAGGTGATGCTACTGAAGCCAAGGAGTGGCTCTCCATGATGCTATGGACTTGGAAGAATTGTCCGGGAACTTCACAAAAGAAAGTCAAGTGCATTTCCCGTCTACTCCAAGGTGAAGCCTCAAAATGGCTCAAGGAAGTAAGATCGAGGTTAAAGGAGTCCGGAGAAGAGCTCACGTGGAAGAAATTCATCCGAGAATTTCGCTACAAGTACATCCCTCCAAAGGAAATAGTTATAAAACTTCAAGAATTCTTGAACCTTGAACAAGAAATGAAGAGGATGGATGAGCTTATGATGGAGCTAGAAGGTTCGAGACCTAACCAAGAATGTCCTAAAGTTTGGAGCTATATACAATAGCGAAGGGACGAGATTCAACAAGCTCTCCAAATCTCATCGATGCATGATTGGTCCGAAGAAGTTAGAAGAGCGGTTCAAGATGAAATGGATAAGAAAAAGATGATGTCTCACACTTCTTATGTGGGACAAGGTCAAGGATCAAGTTCGAGCTCAAGTAAGAGATCTATGTCCCGAATGGAAGCCCAAGGACTTCAAGATGTCACCGATACCAAGAAAAAGAACTTCAACTCATGAGGATGGATTCGATGCCTCCTCCGATGGAACCAATTCAATGTTCCTATTGCCAAGGCCCAAACCATACCGAAGAAATTTGCCAGAAGAAGCTCAAGATGCTACAAGTGTGGGGAACCGAGGTATCTGGTGAGTGGATGTCGAAAGAACAAGAATCCAAGGACTACAAAGATTCGTGATTCCAAGAGTACTCCAAGACAAGTCCGAGTTGATGTAAGTGGAAGCAAGGAGCTTGATGTCGAGATCAACATTTTTACTATGGTGAAAGGTACACTAAGCATTCATGGCACTACATACATGCATTTTATTTCAATTTGTGTTACTTTCCTTTTCTTGTTGTTTCTCGGTGCTTTTGTGTCCTTATTGTTGCTTGCTTGCTTGTGGTTTCTTTTTTTTTTTTTTTTTTCTTTTCCTTTTTGTGTTGGCTCTCTTCTTGGAGAGAGTTTGGTGAGGAGAGTGTCGAGTGTTTGGTGAGTTGTGAGCACCGAGCTTGCCCGATGGTTGTCCTTGAAGGAGCCTAGTTCGTGTTAAGGTGACGGTGTCACCGTAGGCGTAGGTGGATGCTTTTGGAGGTCCTTTTTAGGGCTCAACAATATTTTCGGGTAATAGATGGAAGGCTAACCCATTTATATCCTTCGTGGGAGTGATTGATTATTCCGGGTCGGTGCAATAAGCTTTGTGGCTTTCCTTTAGATTAAGTTAGAGGTCGAGCCAAGCTTAATGAGACAAAGATTGAAGTATGACACCTTTGATGTTTCTTTAAAAGTTGGAATTCGTTTCCCATGATAAGGACAACGAGGTTGTCGTGGTCTTTATCCCGGAATTGGTTCTTGTTTGGAGGTTCCCTTCAGGTGGGCTTTAGCGTGGTTGTCGAAGTTAAGTCGTACTTGACGAGCTCTTAGAAGGTAATTTCATCCGCTTGAGTGCTTCTTTGTTGAGTACCTCGATCCTATCTTAGAAGAAGAAGGGACTTAGGATGAGTATATATTACCGTGAGCTGCACCGGTGGAAGATAAATATCCTTCTTGATTGTTTTGAGGGGTCGTTCATCCTTCTTCAGCAATCCGTGGTCTTTGCTGAGTGTGGTTTCAACAAGGGTGTTGTCGACTACGCATTTTGGTAAAAGAACCGAGATTTGCCTCAGAGAATAAGTCTCTAGTGTTATCGGGATTCAACAAGAGGGTCATCGTTACACAAGTGTTGCCCCGTGACATGAAAGATAAGGAAGAGGCATGGTTCGAGTGGATAAGGCTTTTGAAGAGAGTTACCTTGATTACACGAGGATATTCAAACTTCTCCATTACAATCGAGGTACTAAGGAAGACTTCGGTAGTGCGTGGCTAACGGAAAGTTAGAGCCTATGTCTCAAGAAGTGCTTAGTCACGAGACTAATTCCACTCTTGGTTCGAGACTTGAAGAGCCGGTAATGCGTTAGCATAAGAAGAGGCATTGTAGACTTGGTGTAGCAATGTCTAATGTGCTATCGGTAGAAGATCGAGAACCATTCCGGCGGGATTCTCCAACTACTTTCGAATTCTATTTGAAAGTGGCAGCAAACCGGACATAGAGTTTACGAAAACTAAGGAGACACACTCGGAGTTGGCAAGCGCCACCGAGTTAACGGGGATATGAGAAGTGTTCCTCATTTCTACTTGAGAAAGTGATGTCCCGAGGAGACTACAACTCTTGGATCAGAGTAGCGCAGCGGAAGTGTGGAGTTGAGTTCATTCAAGAGTCCTCCTAGGTCTCGCTTAGGACCTGAGGACAGGTCCTTTTTGAAGGAGGGGAGGTTGTAACATCCCGCTCGTCTGGCCTTTCCAGGTACGCCTTCACGGGAGAGCTAAGTGTGCTTTTAATTATTTAATTACGTGAATTATATGTCTATTATATTCCTTTTGTGATATATTTGAATTATATGACTTTTATTTGAACCTTATGTGATCTATTTGCAAGTATTTGCCTTCTTTGCTTCGTTCTTGCTCCGTTTATGCCCGTTTTTGTTTCTAATTTTTGTGGCTACATGTTATACATGATTTATACGTGTTATGAATGTGTCTCTATGCTCATTACTTGTTTTTTAGTTCGTTTGATACGGTTTTTGGAACCGTTTTATGTGTTAGGGACATAAGGGCCTAACGAGCTTTAGTGCACCTTGTGTTCCGGAAGGGATAACTTGAGCTCGGGAATTCGGATTTGAATTTCGGAAGATGTGTTGGATTCGTAACGAATAAATCAAGCCAAGGAATCAAGATTCATATTTTTATAAGCCCATTTGATCCTCCGTTTTTAACCCGGAACGAGCACCTTGCATTATTAGCCATCTTTGTTGACTAGTCATGCCTTGTGGGCCCATCCTAACCCTAACCAAAGCTAAACTATGACTAAACCACATGAGTTAAACCCTCTCTCTCCCCCTTTTCATCTGAGTTCGAACCCCCCTTCCCCCATAAGAGATATTTGCCCCATTTTGTGAAGAAAGAAGTGAAGAAGAAAGAAAATGAGGGTTCCTATTCATTTGCTCCAAGAATTCAACTCAAACTCCATCAAATCTTCTCCAATCCAAGAGGTAAGTCCATATTTGATCTCTCCATGTCTTTGTGGTTCTTTTACCTTTCATTTTGCAAGAATCCATCCATGTTTGCATGAGTTATGACTTATAGCATGAATAGTGTGGGTTTGATGCAATTTCATGAACTTTGCTTGAATCCTTGGGAAATCTTTTGATGTAAAGCATGCTATATGACCCTAACATATCCTATATAGCTTCTATGAACTTGGTTTGCTTGATGAATTTGTTTGAACTTGTATATGTGTAGCATCTCTTACTTTCCCCTTCACCTTAGCTCGGTTTTTGCATGAATTAGGGCATGAATCTTTGAATAATTGTTGCATATATCTTGTATTATGTGATAGCATGAGTTTGGGGTTGACTTTTTGGTGTTTTTGGGGCAAAACTTTGAGTTTTGGGCGCTGAAGCAGATCCAGGGCCGTGGATTTTTTGCTTTGAAATTATCCACAACCGTGGATTTTTATGCTGCTGCGTGGGGAGTTTCTGTACTCAGATCCACGGCCTTGGATCTTCTCTTTGTTAAAATCCCACGGCCCTGGATCTGGGGTATGGTCATACCTTGGCCTCGAACTTGTTTTCTTGCTTGTTTTGTTCGATTCCCTCCCGGTTCTTGACCCAAATGTGATATGTACTTGTTTATATGTGTAATGTGCTATGCTATAACTTGCCATTGCTTGATTTTAATATGATTCATGATTTTATAGTGTGTTGTGAGTGTCGGACGTGTTGCATTACGTTTATGGATTCGTTTGATGTGAAATGTGCTTTATGTGATCTAAGTGCTTCCTTACGTGTAAATATGACTTCCTACCTTGTATGTTTTACCTTCCTTGGAATTTCTTTGCTCTTATATGAAATGTATGCCTTCCTAACTTGGTATTTGATATGTTATATGTATTATATAAAGTTCGTGAACTTTTTAACACGGAATATGTGAGCTATGTTTCGATATGATTCAATATGGATTAAGGTGACCTAAGTACCAACTTCATCTCATCTTTTATGTATCAGTTGCACCCATATGCATATGCCGAGCGTCTAATTGGTTCATATTGAGTCTAAGTTCGTTCTTTGCTCTTTGCTTTGTTCTTAGGTTTGTCTCGAGGTTGAAGAGGTGGTTCCTTTTGTTCAGTTGGTCGGCAAGGTAGGGTTTTCTTTCCTTTTAGCTATGATGACCTACAACACTAAATGTGTTTTAAGCCCGCATGCGACATATACGTACATATGTATATAGATATGTGTATGATATGTATTTTGGGGGAAATGGCCCCTTTTGTTATGGAAAGTTTGAAAACGGCTTTTATGTATAAGTAAGCTATATTTTCGTTTGTTTATTTTGAAAATGGGTTAGTGTGTGTGCGTGTTATGTTTTGGCGAGATAAGCTTTGTGACATGTGTAAGTTTGGGCCCCGGAGTTGTGTGGTTCGGGAGACCCGGGACGACCAATGGGGTCCCCGGTTGCAACCCCAGGACACTTCTCCACTTTATAGGATCAACCCGAAACCCACTCGGAGGGAGGTGGGGGACGGAGTCCTTGGGCATGAGTGTCATGAAACTCACTGCCCTAACGTATAAAGCGCGCTGACTATAAGGTAAGTGCGGGGGGTAGAGAGCGGCCGCTCTCTTCCCCAACCGGAGAAAGGTTGGATTGGGTTATGCTTTTTGCTTTGACTTCGCTTTGCTTTGCTATGGAGTAAGTTAGTTGGGACTCGAACTCGCCGAGTCATTAGGTTTAAGTCTTTGCTTCCGTTTATGGTTTGTGAAATGGGATTGGATTTCTAATTTTCTAAAACTTGATGGTTTTTGGCCTTCGGCACTAAATCTTTCTTTATATATGTAGTATCACGGGTTTAAATGATTTAGAATGCGAAAACCAACCCCGGTTCATGAACACTCTTCGATTTGACTATGCTATGGTATGCTCTACTTATACGTACGTGTGCGTGTGTTAGCCCCCTCACCAGTCTTTAGGACTGACCCCTCTTCGTTGTTTGTTTTTCCCCCTTTTTGTCTTGAGTTTGCAGGTGCCCGGTTGGGAAGTTTGAGCTAGGCAGCGGTCTTTTTCTTTTGGAGTCGTTCGAGTAGTAGAAGAGTATTTGCATATGCATCTTTAATTTCCCACTCTGGTACTATGTATACTTGGTACTATGTATAAATATGTATAAGCTAAGCTTTGTATCCCGAATTTGAACTTAAGTATGTTTTATTTGGCCCGGGGTGGGCAAGGCATGTAATAATATGATTTATCTTGCTTTTAGTTTGATCTATGTATTATGTTTTGCGATCTTGTTGCTTCCGCATTTGCCTTTTTGATTTTCTTGCGCACTCTGTTCAGGGTCTAGACCACCTAGCCTAGAGGTGAGTTTTGTGTGTCACCCGTTCGCCATGGTTCGATGCGTGAGCGGAGACCCCATTTCGTTTCAAGTGTTGGGCTATGGTGCGGGGGATGTGACGCCCTTCGCTCCGGGGTGTTACATTACTAAATCATATTTAAAATCCCAATAATATTTTAAGGCAATTTAATAACTATTTATTAATTAGGCCGAAAAATATTAGTCCAATTACGCATCGCGTCTAATCTCTATTAAACAATATTATTTAATCACATTAAATAAAATATACATAATTGTAAATAACATAATATCTCATATTATGATGATCATGCCATAAAATAATTAAGCATGCTTTCATGTAATTATCACATAATTATCATGCTTAAAATAAATGACATCAAGTAAACATGTTATAAATAAATTATCTCATAATTTAAATCATGTTTACTGATTCGGTAATTAACTAGGAAGATTATTGAAATCGATTCCCAGAAAATTACCATTCCACGCAAATTCCCAGGAAACACTGGAGGGGTCACAAACGGTCCCACTTAAAAACCAGCCTCCTTTGAAAGAATTTACGTGCACAGTAGCAAATTTAAAATTATGCATCGCATGCATCATATCAATGCATGTATATATCTAGAGCACGGCTTTGATACCAGTTGCTGGGAGGTGGGCCTAGAATAGTAGCGGTCCGTGACCACATTTTAAAATTTTTATTATAATACAAGTATTAAAATATTTCTAAAACATTTTAATACAAAAACGGAAGACTTTTCGGATCTACTTAAGTATATACATGCAATCGATAATAAATTTTAAATCACTTAAGCAGATAAATATCTAACATGCAATTAACACTTAAGAGCACATAATTTATCATGCTTAAAATAAAACAACTGTAAAATATTACCGTACTGCAAACATGGCTATCTAACGGCATTTTTCCAACTCCCGAATTCACCTCCTCAGAACCCGATACCCGATCTCCTCGTGAAACCGGCAGAGCTTCCCTGCAATAACCCCGGGGACACCCTCGGAGTGTGGGCTCCGAAAGTATTTCTCTAAATACTTAGAGAAAAAAAACTTTAAACTAGAAAACCCTTTTCACGGTTTAATCTCCCTAAATTAGGCGTTTTATACAAACACCTAATTAAAATTAATTCCAAAATAAATCGGAATTAACTAGGAGAAAAGGGATATGGTTTCAAAGCTAAGAACTAGCCAAAACCTCTCCCAAAATTGAATGAGAAATGAGGGAGGGGGATCAGCCTATTTATAGGAAAAAACCGGAGGGCAAAACGGTCATTTTATGCACAAAAGTAAGGGCAAAATGGTCATTTCACATCCCCACTTGCGTGTACAACTTGGACACGAAAGCCGAGGTAACCACGTGGAAGGTCTCATCACCGTGAATCCAACACCGCAGGCCACTCGCCGAGAAACTCCCGCACGTGCCCTCACGAGCCACCAGAAGGTGGCGCGTCTGTTGTACACACGGCTAGGGTTTCTGGCTGACGTGGCCTATCCCTGTACTGCCACATGTCCGTGTTTGGCCCTACCTAGACCCGGTCCGATTGACCCTATCCAAAACTTGACCCGTTTGACCAGACTATCCGACCCGTTGACCGGTCCAGCCCAAATCAAATATGGGCCTTCCGTTTGCGCTGGCGTGGCTCAATCTGAGCCGTCCACGTGTCTCACATGTGGCGCCTAGTCAGCGCCACTTGGCAGCTGACTGCTGACGTGGCATGCACGTCAGCTACCACGTCATCACCATTTTTTTTTTTTTGATAAAAATTTTATTTTCTCCAAAATAAAATTTTGGGCATTTCCAACTCTTTGGAACTTCAATTTATTTTCTGAAAATAAATTCCTTGGCTATTTTCAAACATTTTGAAAATTCATTTCTCTTTCTCCTTTTAATAGTTTCTCTTCGGGTTTTCAATTGGGGCTTGCAGGAGGGCCTGCAGGACTAATTAATTTTAGCTCCAAACGGGTTAATATATTATCATCCCATGATAATAATTAATTACCGTTTAACAATATTTAATTCCACTAAATAAATATTGTTGCACTCTAAAATTAATTAAATTATTCACGAATTTCTCGATCTAGAATAATTTCATATTTTACTCCTCCGTGTGGATATCCATGAAAAATAAATTGCAACTACTATCATTTATTTTTCATCTCTAATTTTGAAATTTATTGATTCGCCTTAAGTTCATATTCTGTATGTGAAACACATTCAACATACAACTTCGGTGACGTATCACACGAAGTGCTTTGGCCAAAGTCTTAATTCGAACTTTTATAAATCTATTTCAAGGATATCTCTTACCTTCTAGCTAGGCCACATATTCCTTGATCAATATAACTCTTTAGCACATTTCATGCAGTCATTGAATATACAAAGTATTTTGGCCACACGTTACCGAGACCTCACTTCGAGTATATTACAGTGACTAACACTACATGCCTTGCCGAAATATTATCAGGATTAAGAGTATAATGCTTCCTGAGATTTTATTCATTTTAGATAGCAGTATAAAATGAATAATCTCAGTGGTCCAGTTCGATGTTTCCAATCCTATTGAAAATCATCAACGTGTTATAATTGGAATCACCATTCCCTATGACGAAAGACTAATCATCTTATATAACCACGTTATAGTCTTGATAAGAACATATTCTTATCTTACCGATTAGAACTTTAATGACTTGTGATTTCGGTATTCAAAGTCTTTTCCTAAGAAACACATTTCATATAAGAATACCACCACACATCATTAATTATTAATATGTGAAATACTCACAACTCGCTATAAATTCAGTTTAATTAATTCAATCAAATTGAATTTTTAGGGCACTATTCCCAACAAACCTCACCTTGACGACCACACCGGACGCAACGAACCAAAACACCTCTAAAACACCTCCTCAACCAAAGATAGCCTTAGACTCAACATGAACCACTGAAATGCTCGGCATACACATACAAAAGTAAATGATCCATAAGAGATGCAATTTCCATAAATTACGTTCAATGACTTCACGAGTTTCATATAACACCCATAACATGCCATATGTTAAATTAACTATGCATGAAAGTCATGAAAGGATCAAGAAAATACCATGCAAAGCAATTAAACGTCATGTAGGTTCATGCATGCACGTTTAAGCACGTATGAAGCACGTGTGCCATTTATTTCACGTTAAACGAATTCATATATTTCATACAAGGAGCTTAACACATTAAATATCATGTATTTAATTCATAAATATCATAAAAGAAGTAAATAGATATCATACAAATCAAATAAATACAACATTCTTACATGCATGCTTATAGAAGGCATATAAAGCATGTTTGACCATTTATTTCATGCAAGAGCATCGAATTCACGTAAATAAATTCACAAGTAATCACATAACACAAAATATACTAGTTATACATGCATACAAGACAAGAAAGAAGCAAGAAAAATAAGGAAAATAAGAACGAAAACGAAATGAAAAGCACACAGCAGCAACAGTCCGAAACCAGGGGAAAAACAGGTCGCGGGGGCGACCAAAATCAAGCCAAAACGGGGTCGCGGTCATGACCATCTTCTCCAGCAGCCTTCAGCACTGTAGCAGGTCGAAAGTGGGGTAAATTCTGGTTGCGGGCGCGACCAAAATCTGTCTCAACTCGGTTGCGGGCGCGACCTTCTGCGCCTGGTGCAAAAACAGAACTTCCAGCCCTATTTTTCTCCTCCACAACCACGCAGCAACAACAGCACTTCCAGGCAAGAATGGGGTAAGAAAAGGGAGTAAATTAAAGCATAAAACAACATCTAACACTCCACCAACAAGGAAGAAACGAGATCAAAGCCAAGACATCCATAACCGTCTTCAAACTCAAGTTTCATAAAAATTCATAAATGGTGATTTAATTTACTGCTATATATCATGAAATTTGGCTTCAAATAATCATATAAGGGAATCTAAGGATCATGGAACTGTTAGGAATAGTGCCCTAGAAAGCCAATTATATATCCGCTTTGTGTTTTTCCTTATTGTAATCACAGACAATCTTTGAATGAAATAACGAATTGAGGCAACGCTTCTTTATATGCTCTTGTTTGGTATGCGTTTACTTTATCTGTGCATGTATAAGAACTTCCCTAATCCTGATGACTTTAGGACTCTACCATTTAGGTGAAATGGTTCATGAAACGAGCCCTATATCACATAAGTCATGATTAGTAAAATACTCCAAGCCGATGAGTCCTACAGACAGTGGGAGTGTCAACCTGACTCCTCTAAGGCTTGCTTGTGGGATCACGCCCTTAAGAAGGACCACCTTGTTTTCATGGAGGTGCAAAGTATATAGTTGATACGTGCGTGATACATGAGGGTGCTTACTTTAATAAGTAAGTTCACTGAGGTGCCCCGTGTGAGAACATTCCTAAATGGGAAAGGAAGTTTCTATTTCAGGAAATAGAAACTTCCAGATTAGGAAATATCTCACGAGTCATTGATGTGATTAATTGATCCTTAAGACTTGAGGTTCCTTGTCACTTTATGAGTTAACTCTGTAGTCTTAGGTATAAGCTTTAAAGGGTATCGCCTAAGACAACTGATTCAAGGCTTATGCTGGGGCTGCACAAGTGATTTATGAAAGTGAATGAGAATTAAGATAGGACCTACACTTGCATTTGCAAGGTGATCTCTTATTGTGTAAGTCATTCATATGCCATATGGAGTCCTTGGCCAAGGCAGTAGATCAAGACATCAAGAAAAGGGTTTCTTGGATTGAGATCAAATGGATATGAAATGCACGTAGCTTTAAGACCGGATTATTAGGGTTCTGATTATTCCCTTACCCTAGATCTTGGTTGAGAGATAGTAAGTAGGAGGATTGTATCTCACATGAATCAATGACTTAAAGGTTCTGTCGAATCCGAACATTCCAATTCAGCTAGGGGTTAAACACCTGTTGCTAGACTATGGTCGTTTAATCTGTGGATTGATTAATTAATTAGTGAATTAATTAATTAGGGTCACTGCTAATTGAATTAAGAACCTAGAGGGTCACACACAACAACTTGGTTACATGAGTTAAGGCTTTAAAATGATTAAACGAGTTAATCGAGCCTAGAGGGTTCCACACGTGTGAAACCACACGTGTGGGTCACGTGACTGGACACGTGTCATTGTGACACGTGTGCCACACGTGATTGTTTAATAATATATTAAATAATTAATTTGTTAATTATTTAATAGACTTTGGTTTAAATTTGAATTAAAAAGAAAGTCTTATTTTGGAGAAAAATAATCTAGTTAATTAATTATGAATTAATTAATTAGATAAAATAAGTTATTTATTTTAAATAAATAAAGTATAAAATTATCCAAAAACAGTTTGGAAATTTTTAGCTCTCTTGAAAGTTGATTTGAATTAGAATTCAAAGTCAAAGTCAAAATTACTTGATGATCAAGTAATAGAAGAGAGAGAGAGACCAAAATCCTAGCCCATTAAGGACTAGGAATTTCGGCACTCCCCTCTATATAAATAGGAGAGCTCGAGCTCCTTATGGAGCTAATTGGTAATTCTTTTGGTTCATGTGTTGAACACCATCCTTTCTCCAAGATTAAATAATCCCTAGGTTAAGCCTAAACACTGACTAGAGAACTAGCATCCTTACTAGTTAGATTGTGATCAAGTTGGTGGACTATCTCTAGAGAGCTTCAAGTTAGAAGTTTGAAGATTCGAGCTTTACCAAGGAGAGGGGATCAAGCCCCGAGAAGAGCGTTCTTGGGTGGCTTGAAACGCTTCAAGAAAGAATAAAAGAAAAGTAAGTTTTCTATCTCTACGAATTTGGTTACACGATTGCGAGTCCAAGGTCCTTTTGTTGGGAAAATTTTTAAATTTTGCTGCTTTCTGATTCGTGTTTTCCAGCAAGTGGTATCAGAGCCACCTCGTTAATCGTGTTTCTGATTCGTCTCAATTATTCTGAATTTGGTAGAAATTCTTAGGCTTGATGCGATTGAGTATTTGTAATTGTTTTAGAAAGCCTGAGTTACGAAACTGTATTTTTTCCTGAAAGTTTCTGAAAATTAGTTTTTACGAAATTTAATTTTGAAAACAATTTTAGATTTGAAACTGTATAAACTGTTTTTGGATTTCTTGGATTGGTTTTTCTTTTGAACGAAAACACGAAACAAAAACCCAAATTACGACGAACGCGCGAAACCCCTCGCGCGAAGGCGTCGCGCGCACGGGCTTCGCGCGCCAGCCACCCGCCTGCCCAGGCGCGCCCATGGGCGACGCCGCCCAGCACTCTCCCACAACCGTGCAGGAGGCCCTTTCGGGCGCGCCGCCCAGGGCGGCCGAGACTGGCAGCCCAACCTGCCCGCCACTCAGCCGAGAAGGCTGCGCGCAGCGTGTGCACTCGCGCGGCCTTGGATGTGCGCGGCTCTTCCGTGTGCGGGGCCCGTTTTCGTGATCCGACCTTTTCATATTTCGTGCAATCCAGTCCCTATTTTTATTTTAATTTTAAAATTTTTTATTTTTGAATATTTATTTTAATTTTTGAATAAAACTTAAAATTGGGATTTTGAGAAATTGAAACGGTTTATATTTTGGGAAAATACATTTTTGATAAAATTATTAATTTTCAAAAATTAATTGGAATTTTATTAGTTTTTGTTAAATTTGGGATTTATTGAAAACTGTTATAAATAAGACTCGCATCAAGTCATGTTTTAAGTCATTAAGACTTTAAACGGGAATTTTAATTTATTGGCTAAATTTAAATTCTCATAAAAGCATGTTAGGTGATCATGGGTTTAGATCTATGTATGGCTTTAATTTATGCACATGGATGGTTTAAATTGGGGTTGGAGCCCTATAGTTGCGTTTTTCAATTGACGTTGGAGCCTCACTTATGTGCGTACTGTTATGTGATTTATTATGTGGCTTTCCATATTACTGTTTTTGAGGCCGGGGTATGCCCCGTGTAATTGTCTAAGGCCAATATGAAGATTGAGCCTTATTACTTTATGTCTTTTTCTTTTTATTGTAATTTGAGAGTAGAGATAGGTGGTGAGGTTTTATTTTCATTTTGGAGATAATGCACCCATGGAGTAAGATGGACCACATTCAAGTAACAAGGAGGCCATAAGTGAAGACCCCTCAAAATGTTAGGGAGAGGAATCTCAATTGTAAAAATGTAATAGAGATAGGGCTCGTATTTTGTTACCGCTTTCCCTTATGTGATTTAAACTGTTTGTGTGGCATGTATGTTAGAACTTGTGATTGTGGAGTGGCTCCCACATATCACGCATAAGATAGGTAGAACCCATGATCATTACATGTTAGTATCATGCTAGGACATGTTATCTGTTTATGTGCTTGTTTGAAATGCATTTAAGTGTACTTGCATTAATCAAGACTAATAAAATTGGATAACATATATGTTGGTGAGGTCGAACCGGATAACTTTCTGGTTGATTCGAAAATTCCCATTAAATATTAAGCTAATTTCGAACAAGTAGGTGTTTAATTCGAGATGCAAATTTTGAATTAAATTCCTAGCATTCCATCAATAGGTTTTAAGTTTAGTAAGTGAAGCTAGTTATTGTCCGCGAGTCGTGGGATAGCTAGTGGAGCTTATTAGTTCTTAGTTACCTAATTGAACATTTTAAATGATAAATATTTCATGATCAATTTTAGCAAGGGCGATGTCCGCGAGTCGTGGGTCGTTCGAACTAAGTTTTGATCATGATCTTATGATTGATGGGTCTAGCTTAACGCCTAAGTAAATATGGATGTCGCACGAGTCGTGGGTCCATATTGAAAGATAGGTGATGCAAAAACAATTACTAAGAGTTCTAAAGGTGTTAGAATTGGTAAGTTGTACCTACCTAGGGTTCTTACTTAGAATGTCCGCGAGTCGTGGGTTCGAGGTAAAATGCCTAGGATCTTAGTACCCATTGGGAAACATGTTCCTCTTAGATCTTTGGGAATTCTAGATCTTTGAAAAACAGTGGGAGCTACATTAGATTAAAGACCTTATCTTTTGTATATTGTTATAATTCAGCATGCTCACTAGTTCTCTATTTTACCATTTAGGTCGTAGATTATGTGATTCTCTACGTCTTTTGAAATGGCAACCAAAAACCCTCTTGTATCGATCCTCGAGTTAAACAAGTTGACTGGTCCCAACTATTCTGATTGGCTGAGGAATCTAAAAATCATTTTAGATTCTGAGAAGAGAACTTATGTTCTCTTCGAAGGGGATCCTAGTCCCGAAGGGGAGGCTCCCACTCGGGCCGAGCGGGACGCGATTCAGAAGTGGAAGGATGATAATCTCCAAGCCCGTTGCCTTATGTTGGTTAACATGTCTCCGGACTTGCAAAGGTAACATGAGGCCATGGAATTCGCTTGGGAGATTTACGACCACTTAGAGCAACTTTACCGCCCTCATGAGCGTGTTACAAGGTATAACACTTCAAAGGAATTGTTCCACTTGAGAATGAGGGAAGGTTCAAGTGTCCATGAATATGGACTCAAGTTTCTCGCCCTTACTGAGAAACTTGCTTCCATGGATATGCCACTGAAAGATGAGCTTTCAGCGGATTTGTTGCTAGCTTCGCTCCCACCATCATTCAACCCATTTGTCCTTAACTTCAACATGAATCATGCTGGTGCTACTGTAGCTGAGCTGATTAGTCAGCTTGTGACTGCTGAAAGCACGATCAAGAAGGACAATAAGGTTATGATGGTGAATGCTCCATCTTCCTCTTCTGGGCCTTCTAAAGGTAAGGGCAAGAAAGCCCAAAAGAAGAAGAAGAAACCCCTTAGGCCCACTGGTGGCGTTTCGAAAGGGAAGGCCCAAAAGAAGAAGCATGATCAGAAAAAGGATGTTTGCTTCCATTGTGGCAAAGCGGGACATTGGAGGAGAAACTGCCCAGAGTACAAGGCTACTCTAAAGAAAGGTATCTTTCTCGTTGAAGTAAATCTTTCTATTAATTCTAGTTCTTGGGTACTTGATACCGGTTGTGGAACTCATATCTGTAATGATGTACAGATGCTAAGTGAAGTCCAACAACTCAAAGAAGGAGAATGTGTCTTGAAGATCGGCGATGGCTCAAACGTTGAAGCTCGAGCTTTAGGCACAATTAGATTAGATTTAGGTAGTTTTGAGTTAGTCTTAAATCAAGTCCTTTATGTACCGAGCATTATTCGTAATATAATTTCAGTTCCAATATTAGATTGTGAAGGTTAGGAAACTTATATTAAGAATGGTAAATACTTTATCAAATGGAACAACTCTTCCGTTCACATCGGTACACTAAGTAATGGACTTTATCTAACTCAGAATATCAATATTATGAATATACAACGAGAAACAAAGCGTAAGAGAGATGACAAAGTTTCAGCTCCCTTATGGCACGCTAGATTAGGACACATTTCCAAGAACAGAATTAGCAAGATAAACACTTTAGGATCATTCTCTGAAAATGATCTTAAGGAGTTAACTTCTTGCGAATCCTGTCTCAAAGGAAAAATGTCCAAAGTCCCTTTTAAAGGAACTGTGGAACGTGCCACTAAGGTTTTGGATTTGATCCATACTGATGTTTGTGGACCGCTTAGTGTAAGCACTGGAAACAATCATCAGTATTTCATAACCTTTACCGATGACTTTAGTCGATATGGTTATGTATACTTAATGAAGTATAAATCTGAAGCTTTTGAGAAATTCTTGGAATTTCGAAAGGAGGTTGAGAACCAAACTGGTCACAAGATCAAAGCACTTCGATCTGATCAAGGAGGCGAATATCTTAGTGAAGAATTCCTTAATCATCTCAAAGATAATAGGATTATCTCTCAGTGGACTCCTCCGGGAACTCCTCAGTGAAATGGAGTTTCTGAGAGAAGGAATCGAACCTTACTTGATATGGTTCGTTCCATGATGAGTTTCACTGACTTACCACCTTCTTTCTGGGGTTATGCCCTAGGAAGTGCAGCAAAGATTTTGAATCTAGTTCCCTCTAAGTCAGTCCCTAAAACACCCCATGAAATGTGGCATGGTAAAATCCCTAGTTATTCTTACTTAAGAATTTGGGGTTGTCCTGCCTACGTGAAGAGGACAGTGGGAGATAAGTTAGAATCTCTTTCTAACTTATGCTACTTTGTAGGTTACCCTAAGGAATCCATAGGATACTACTTCTATGATCAATCTGAGCAAAAGGTGTTTGTATTCAGAAATGCCACTTTTCTAGAGGAACCGTTCCTTAAAGAAAAGAAAGGCATGATCATAGAATTAGAAGAAGTACAAAGTAACCCCACACCACCCACTGAAGAAACATCCCACTCTGATCAACCAGAACCAATCACGAATTTCGAAACACACGAAAATCCTCCTCTAAGGTGTTCTGAAGGAACTCCTAGACAGCCGGAGAGATGGTATGGATTCTTCCATGAAATCTCTCAAAAGGATAATGATCCTTTAACATATGAGGAGGCACTTTCAGATTCTGACTCTGAACAGTGGATAGAAGCCATGAAATCCGAAAAGGACTCCATGAACTCCAACCAAGTTTGGACCTTGGTAGATTTGCCTGATGGGGTCAAACCCATAGGTTGCAAATGGATCTTTAAGAGAAAGCTTGGAGTTGATGGAAGCATTGCAGCCTATAAAGCGAGACTGGTTGCAAAAGGATTTACTCAAAGACCCGGCGTAGACTTTGATGAAACCTTTTCGCCAGTTGCAATGCAGAAGTCCATTCGAATCATGCTTGCCATTGCTGCATATTATGACTATGAGATATGGAAAATGGATGTGAAAACTGCCTTTCTCAATGGTGACATTGACAAAGACATTTATATGGAGCAACCCATAGGTTTCACATTCAGTGGGAGTGAGCAAAAGGTTTGCAAACTTCAAAGATCAATCTATGAATTGAAACAGGCTTCTAGGAATTGGAACATTCGATTTGATGAATCAGTCAAAGCGTTTGGCTTTATTCAAATTTCGAATGAATCATGTGTGTATAGAAAGGAATTGGAGACCTCAGTGCAATTCTTAGTACTTTATGTTGATGACATCCTTCTTATTGGGAATTCGAAGGATGACATGAAAGTGACTAAGTTATGGTTATCGAACCAATTCGAGATGAAAGATCTGGGTGATGCGTCCTATATCCTTGGAATTAAAATCTATAGAGATAGATCTAGAAGGTTAATAGGACTATCACAGTCGATGTACATTGACAAAGTATTGAAGAGATTCAATATGGAGTCAGCAAAGGTTAAGAACCTTCCTATGAGTGTAGGAACATGTCTTTCAAAGAAGATGTGTCCTAAGACTAACCTTGAGAAGGAAAGAATGACTCATACACCTTATGCATCAGCAATAGGTAGCATAATGTATGCAATGTTATGTACTCGACCGGATGAGGCTTATGCACTTAGTGTGACAAGTCGATTCCAATCTGACCCTGGAGATGGTCACTGGGCTGCCGTGAAGAATATTCTTAAGTACTTGAAAAGTACTAAAGATTTATTCTTAGTTTACGGAGGTCAGAAAGATCTTACTGTCGAAGGATACTGCGATGCAAGCTTTGCATCTGACTTAGATGATTTTAAGTCAATGTCAGGATACATTTTCTGCCTAAACGGCGGAGCAGTGAGTTGGAAGAGTTCCAAGCAAACGACCACTGCAGATTCGACCACTGAGGCCAAATACTTAGCTGCAAATGATGCAGCTAAGGAAGGTGTTTGGATTAGAAACTTCATTCAAGAGTTGAATGTTGTTCCTAGCATGAAAGACCCCATTTCTGTGTTTTGTGACAACACTGGGGCTGTTGCACAAGCAAGAGAATCAAGATCTCACCAACGGACCAAGCACATTATGAGGAAGTATCACCTAATCCGTGATATTATCAAAAGAGGAGATGTGCAAGTTGAGAGGGCCACATCAGCAGAGAACGAGGCAGATCCACTTACTAAACCCCTTAATCGAGAAGCTTTCCAAGGTCATCTTCAGAAGATGGGACTTAGATTAGCTTTAGAATGGCTTTGACGGGCAAGTGGGAGATTGTTAGGAATAGTGCCCTAGAAAGCCGATTGTATATCCGCTTTGTGCTTTTCCTTATTGTAATCACAGACAATCTTTGAATGAAATAACGAATTGAGGCAACACTTTTTTATATGCTCTTGTTTGGTATGCGTTTACTTTATCTGTGCATGTATAAGAACTCCCCTAATCCTGATGACTTTAGGACTCTACCATTTAGGTGAAATGGTTCATGAAACGAGCCCTATATCACATAAGTCATGATTAGTAAAATACTCCAAGCCGATGAGTCCTACAGACAGTGGGAGTGTCAACCTGACTCCTCTAAGGCTTGCTTGTGGGATCACGCCCTTAAGAAGGACCACCTTGTTTCATGGAGGTGCAAAGTGTATAGTTGATACGTGCGTGATACATGAGGGTGCTTACTTTAATAAGTAAGTTCACTGAGGTGCCCCGTGTGAGAACATTCCTAAATGGGAAAGGAAGTTTCTATTTCAGGAAATAGAAACTTCCAGATTAGTAAATATCTCACGAGTCATTGATGTGATTAATTGATCCTTAAGACTTGAGGTTCCTTGTCACTTTATGAGTTAACTCTGTAGTCTTAGGTATATGCTTTAAAGGGTGTCGCCTTAGATAACTGATTCAAGGCTTATGCTGGGGCTGCACAAGTGATTCATGAAAGTGAATGAGAATCAAGATAGGACCTACACTTGCATTTGCAAGGTGATCTCTTATTGTGTAAGTCATTCATATGCCATATGGAGTCCTTGACCAAGGCAGTAGATCAAGACATCAAGAAAAGGGTTTCTTGGATTGAGATCAAATGGATATGAAATGCACTTAGCTTTAAGACCGGATTATTAGGGTTCTGATTATTCCCTTACCCTAGATCTTGGTTGAGAGATAGTAAGTAGGAGGATTGTATCTCACATGAATCAATGACTTAAAGGTTCTGTCGAATCCGAACATTCCAATTCAGCTAGGGGTTAAACACCTGTTGCTAGACTATGGTCGTTTAATCTGTGGACTGATTAATTAATTAGTGAATTAATTAATTAGGGTCACTACTAATTGAATTGAGAACCTAGAGGGTCACACACAACAACTTGGTTACATGAGTTAAGGCTTTAAAATGATTAAACGAGTTAATCGAGCCTAGAGGGTTCCACACGTGTGAAACCACACGTGTGGGTCACGTGTCTGGACACGTGTCATTGTGACACGTGTGCCACACGTGATTGTTTAATAATATATTGAATAATTAATTTGTTAATTATTTAATAGACTTTGGTTTAATTTTGAATTAAAAAGAAAGTATTATTTTGGAGAAAAATAATCTAGTTAATTAATTATGAATTAATTAATTAGATAAAATAAGTTATTTATTTTAAATAAATAAAGTATAAAATTATCCAAAAATAGTTTGGATATTTTTAGCTCTCTTGAAAGTTGATTTGAATTAGAATTCAAAGTCAAAGTCAAAATTACTTGATGATCAAGTAATAGGATAGAGAGAGACCAAAATCCTAGCCTATTAAGGACTAGGAATTTCGGCACTCCCCTCTATATAAATAGGAGAGCTCGAGCTCCTTATGGAGCTAATTGATAATTCTTTTGGTTCATGTGTAGAACACCATCCTTTCTCCAAGATTAAATAAACCCTAGGTTAAGCCTAAACACTAACTAGAGAACTAGCATCCTTACTAGTTAGATTGTGATCAAGTTGGTGGACTATCTCTAGAGAGCTTCAAGTTAGAAGTTTGAAGATTCGAGCTTTACCAAGGAGAGGGGATCAAGCCGCGAGAAGAGCGTTCTTGGGTGGCTTGAAACGCTTCAAGAAAGAATAAAAGAAAAGTAAGTTTTCTATCTCTACGAATTTGGTTACACGATTGCGAGTCCAAGGTCCTTTTGTTGGGAAAATTTTTAAATTCCACTGCTTTCTGATTCGTGTTTTCCAACAGGAACTAACTTAATATCAAAAATTGGTTCAAGAATGAGCAAGAAATCATCAAATCTATCGCTAACCCTTACGATTCATCATGTTAGCCATATCATGCAAAACATTCTAAGAAATTCAGCAAAAGTGGACTTAAAAGACAGATAAGGAGATGGAGAAATCAATTCCGGACTTACCTTTCAAATTTGAGCCGGATCGGATGAGAAACTAGCTTGAAAATGAAGATTGAATAGTGCTTCTCTCCCTCCCTTCTTGTTTTGGTTGAACTGCTGCCTTTTCCTTCTTTTTCTACTGGGGGATTAAATGAAAAGGGAAATGGTAAGAAACTAAATTAAATGAGGAGAATGTGGGCCCAAAGATCACTCAATTTGGTCAACAAATGAGAAAGTTATTGTCATTTTAGTGCAAGGGGGTTAAAACGCACGCGAGGCTCATTACGGGGGAAATACCGGGATCCAAACGGGCTTAGAAAAATACAAGGTTAGATTCTCTAGATTCCATTCTTTGTTACGTGTCCGGCATCACTTCCGGAATTTGAATCTGAATTCCCGAGCTCAAGTTATGCCCTTCGGAACCCAAGGTGCGCTAAACGAGTTAGGCCCTCGAATCCCTTAACAAATAAAACGGTTTATAAACCGTATTAATCGAACTCAAAAATAACTAACGAGAACTTAAACAAATTCTTAAAACACGTCATTCATGCATACCACGTTGTGACATAATTAGGAGCAAATACGGGGGCATACGGAGCAAGAGAGGGATCAAATGGGGGAAAAACGTTCAAATAAGTAATATAACGTAACAAATAAAGAAATTAGGTATTCAAATAAGCACTTAAGCAATTAATTAAACATTTAAAGGCATAAGTAAATAATTAAATGTGCACGTAACACTCTCGATAAGTCGTACGTGTACGGTCGGACGAGCGGGATGTTACATCCCAACTCTTCGCAATTGAATCATCGTCCCGATTTCTTTCTATAAATCTCCTCCGTGTGATTTAGACCTTTACAATAGGAGCAATGAATGGTCTCCGATGGAAAAGATGTCGTCTTTGATTGCTATAAATGAAGATCTTTATTCTTCTTGGGGTCGGTAACATCTTGAAATACTTGAAATTTACAAATCGGAGACTCATCTAGTGACATGAGTCTCTTACTCGATCTTGAACTCGAACCGGATCCTTGTCCCAAAAGAGGGGTATGGGACTTCACTTGTTATTTATTTATCTCATCTTGAGCCATCTTTCTTGTGGTCTCGGACTAAAGATTCACCTTTGAAGAAATGAGAGTTTGTTATATCATTCTTGAGTCCTTGTAAGAATTTCTGGGCTTTAAGTCGATAGTCCTTAGCAACTTGTGTTGTGTAAGGTCCCAATCCTTCACGCTTCGACATGGACTCATTCACCATCTCTAAATCTTGTTCAAAATCCAAGAACTCTCGAAGTCTTCTTACTTTCTTGCTAGGGGGATCACAACTTTGAGATTCTCGGTGGATCAAAGGTAATTGTTCTTTTCCCGATGATCAGTGCTGGGGAGACATCCTGAAAATGAAATACAATACAAAAATATCGATGCATGGGAGGGTTTAGTGCATGTTCACGTGAACAATTAATACAAATAATTATAAATAAATCACATAAGTGATGTAGTGAATGCAAACAAATACAAAATCCTAAGCCGAACGACCTAGACAAACTCAATACGACACAAGAGCTCTGGTTTTGCAACCTAGAGCTCTGATACCACTTAAGAATGTAGCACCTCGTGCGGTTGGCACCACATTCCCCGTACCATAGCTCGACACGTGTAACGAAATAAGGACTCTGCATACATATCAAGCCATAGCGAACGGGAGACAAATAAAAACTCAAACCCTAGGATAGGCGGTCTAGACCCTAATACAGAGTGCGCAACCAAATTAAATCACAAGTACGGAAGCAACAGGATCCATATAATAGATATACATGTACGCAACACATTAATATTATTTAAAACAATCATACATATCATGCCACTTGGCCAAATTAAATCGTATCACAGCTTTCCATAACGAAACATAATCATATATATAGGTCCAAAGCTCGAAAATACAAAATAAACCAAAAGGAATGCATGAAACTCGAACGACACGACCACAAGGACTCGAAAGATAGACCGCCGCCTAGCACAAACCACTCTTACACCTGTAACTCAAGAAACAAGGGGGGAGAAAGAAAGAAGCAACGAGGGTCAGTCCTAAAGACTGGTGAGGGGGCTAACACACATACGCCCATATACATATAGAGCAAAGTAAGTATCAAGAGCGCAATAATCCACGAACCGGGGATGGTGTTTATACACCAAAACGTTTCCCGTGATAATAGATATATATCCTTAAGAGAAGTTAGGGCCGAAGGCCAAAATAACCAATTTTAAGTAATTAGAAATCCATTCCCGTTTCATAGATCCAAGGCAAGACAAGACATAACACTAGGCAAGTATGAGTTTCTCCATATCAAGATAAGTACATATCGAGCAAATTCAAATCAAAACAATCCCACCTCAACTCCGGTGATGGAAGGGTCGGCCAACCTTAAACCATCTAAGTAAGCAAGTAGGACATGAGTTTTGCGACACTCACGCCTGTCGAACTCCATCCCCCCACTAACCTCCTAGTGGGTTCCGGTACATCCTACAAGTGGAGATCATAATTAAAAAGTGTGTCCGGCTACCCCTTAGCTGACCCGGGTGCTCTGTCCCACAATCTCCAGGGCCCATCAAGTCAAGTACAAGTTCAAAGGACCTATCTTTCAATGTCATTTCTCACGACAAGTTCAAAACATAACAAGTTCAAAACCTTTTCAAAAACAAAGCAAAACGTATCGTATATATATATACAGAACAAGCCCTCAAAATATAATTCATACACATACATATCATATAATATATATATATATATATAATTTGCATGCGGGCTATAAAACACATAGGGTTTTAGGTCGATATAACTAAAAGAAACAAAACCTCACCTTCAAGAAGTAACGAAAACTAAAGGAAGCAACGGACGCCTACGAGACGACCTCGTCACCCTCGGGATGAACCTCTGAACAAAACAAGTACAAGAGATGACTTAGACTCAATATGAACCAATTAGATGCTCGGAAAATGCATATGAATGTGAATGATGCATATGAAATGCAACAAGGTAGCATCTAAGTCACATTGAGCGATATCAAGTCATATCAAATCATAATGAGCACATTTCACGTCAAACGAATCCATAATTTCATGCAATGAGCATAACACACCATATAATATGCTAACAATGCATAAGTGGCATAAAACAGGCAAATAGATATCATACAAGGTGAATAAACGAAGCACTAATTCATGCATGCACGTATGAAGGCATTTAGAGCATATCTTGTCACATATCGGGAATAAATGCATCGAAATCACATAATAAATTCATAATTTAAGGCATATAAGATCAATTACATACATATATACATATTATAGCAAGTTATAAGTTGAAGAGATACAAGAAAAACGGAAGAAAAACACGAAGAGTGGCTCTGGGCTAAAATGGGCCAAAAGCTGGAAATTTTCAAAACGTACAAGCTACGGTAAAATGGAAATATCTTAAGTTTGAGAAGTTGGAATTGAGTTAGTTCGATGAATATAAAACTAGACGAATAGACCTTTCCAATGGTATATAGCTCGAATCATGGTTCAAAGCGGTCCGAAAATGGCGAAGGTTTGAAG
Source organism: Lantana camara (assembly GCA_037501455.1). Lineage (NCBI taxonomy): Eukaryota > Viridiplantae > Streptophyta > Magnoliopsida > Lamiales > Verbenaceae > Lantana > Lantana camara. The sequence continues at coordinate 71,452,372 of CM074860.1, forward strand.
TTGGACAACTGCAGAATTCTGGTGAAGTGGCGACACAATTTTCAAATGGTTATATCTCACAAATCAGGACGAATTTAAAGGTGATTCCAATTGGGGAATGTTGTACACTCAAAATGGTTACTACAGTTCAAATTTCATGCCAAACGGAGAACAAACGAAGTCTGCCTGGCCACGCAAAAAAATTGGCCTGGGGAGGCGCACGGCCGCGCGGAAACAAAATTCCCAAAACTCAAGCAATTTCGTGCGGCCTCATGAGTTTGAAGTAGAAAACACGCACGGCCGTATGGATGCTTCATCTAGGAAGGAAAAGAAACAGTAGCAGCAACTCATAACTCAGGGGAAGCAGGGCACGAAGCTGGGCAAGTAAGGCAGCAAGGAAGCAACAAAAACGCAGCAAAAAGGTAACTAAAATCACGCACAACAACAACTTTATAACATCGCGCTCATCTGGCCGTACAGTTATGCTGTCTCGAGAGTGCTACGTGCGCATTTAAATTATTTAATTATGCAATTATATGTTTAATATATTGTTTAATTGATATTCTAGAATTTATTTGAACTATTTGTTAAGTATGTGTTTAGAATTTTGAACGTTTTTGCCTCTTTTGCCTCGTTCTTGAATGGTTTGAACCCATTTTCAATTCTAATTTTTGTGACTACGTGTTATGCATGAATTATATGTGTATGAATTTGTTTATGTGTTCGTTGCATGATTTTGGGACACGAGGGCCTAACTCGTTTTACCTCACCTTGTGTTCCGGAAGACGTAATTTGAGCTCGGGAATTCGGATTCGAATTCCAGAAGAAGCGCCGGACTCGTAACAAAGAAAAAAAAATCCAAGGAACCTAACCTTTTAATTTTCCAAGATCATTTGGACCTCTGAAATTCCACCGAAACGAGCACCTCGCACCAAATTGACACCTTTTGACTAGTCTTGAGTTTATGGGACCACTCTAACCCCAATTAAGCCTTAACCTTGACTTTGTGACCTTGAGTTAATCCCTCCCCTTCCCTTAACCCTTGAAATTCGAGCCTCACACCTCACAAGACAAGAGAATTCAGTTCAAGTGAAGAAGAAGAAAGGAGAAGAAGAACCCTTTTTGCAACCTTTGTGATTTTGAGCTTTAATCACTTCCATATTTCTTGATATCTTAAAGTTAAGTATATGTATGTATTCTTCTCTATTTTTTACTTCTTTTAATCCATGAAATTCATGATTTTCATCAGATTTAATATATGTTTGAAGAATTACATGAATAGTAAGGGTTAGCTCTAATTTTTAAACCTTGTTCTAGCTTGAGTTTGAGGATGATTTGATGCTTGTTTGCTGATTATTTAAGCTCCATGTCTTCATTTATTTGCTCCTAATTCATGGTAGCTGAAGTATGAATGAATCAACATTAATGGCCTTGAAGAAATATTGAGTTTTTTAGCATGAAACTTGGAAATAGAAATCTGCTCTTCCATGAACGTATGTGATGTGCATTGCATCATATGTATCCATATGCATATGCCGAGCGTCTAAGTGGTTTATATTTGAGACTAAGTTTATCTTTCGTCCTTTGTTTTGTTCATAGCTTTGTCTCGAAGGCAAGGAGGTGGTCTCTTAGGTGTGTTTCGGTTTGCTTCGTCCGTTTTGGTGGACAAGGTGAGGTTTTGTTTTTTTAGTTATTATGACCTACAACCCTAAATGTGATTTAAGCCCGCATGTGACCTACATATATGTATATGTATTTAGATACGTGTTTGATAAGTATTTTGTGGGAATTGGCCCGTTTGCTATGAAATGTTTGAAAAACGATTTTATGTATATGTATGATATATTTTCGTTTGTTTCTCTTGAAAAAGGGGTTGGTGTGTGTGTTTTGAATATAGCGAGCTATGGCTTTGAAAATTAAGTCTGATTTTGAAAATTTAGAACTTTTGAAAAATTTGAACAATTAAAAGGGCCCCGGAGATTTGTACAAAGGAACCCCGGGACGGTGTTGAGCCGTTAGGTAACTCCCGAGTATGGTCTTCACTTCGAAAGGATCAACCTGGAACCCACTAGGAGGTTAGTGGGGGATGGAATCCTTGGGCGTGAGTGTCATGAAACTCACGACCCTGACATGAGATTGATGGTTAGGGTAGGCCACACTTCCATCACCCGGAGAAGAGGTATATGTGTTTTGTAACAGCCCCAATCAGGGCCAAGTCGAGAGAGGTAAGTAAAGGGTTACTCAGGAAGCGTTTATAATCTCGATCCCTATTTATTCTCTTCATGCATTGCATTTTATGTGACTTATGTGCTTTTATGTGTTACACTTTAATTAAATGCTCGTAGATTTAATTATTTCCTCTATTTTACTCGTACCTTGAAACTCTTTTCATAGAATCCTAGAATTCTAGTATTTATTCCTTTCTAGCACCTAAAACCCCTTCATATGCTTCAAAACTCATTCCTACAATTTTAGGTTGGAAATTACGAAAATACCCCTATAGCTCAAAAATATTCCTACATCTCCCGAAGCACTTTCACTACCCAATATTGTAACCAAAAGAATCCTCACATTATTTCGAGGATCGTGATACTCTCCGTGAACCATAATTCCCATCCTAACTCCAGTAGTATCAAAAACCGGCGAAAACCCTAGCTTATGATTCGATCATCAATAAAACCCTTACTCATCTGCTTTTTGATATTCAATATTATAACCAAAATGACCCTTAAATTATTTTATGAATTTTCATGCATTTACCAAAAACTCGATTCCACCCATGGCATCTTTTATAATTATTTTCCTTTTTAAAAAATCATCATTTTATTTTAAACAAATAGCTTTTATTCAATATTCGAAATTATACTTAAAACGATCCTTGAATTTTCCTCTACATTATAATGATTTTTCCAAACTCTAAACTTTATCAAAGCTTCGTTTACATAATTTTCTCATAATTTTCATCATCTTTAATATTCATAGTTTATAAACGAAAAGTCTAAATATTCCACATTTATAATCAAAACGAAACTCATTTTTTTCACTCATTCTTTCATTAACTCACTACTTCAAGGTTTTATCTCTCGACTCTTGAATAAATTTTATAATATTTTTACATTTATTTTTATTCAAGATGACATCATCCATGACCACATGATCTTCTACAAGGATTAATTAAATGAATGTAATTTCTCCACATTACTTAGCTAATTACCTAGCATTTGTTTAACATGTAATTTAACAACATCTCCTAATTAATTACCAAGCATTTGTTGAAATCATAAGCAACCACATCTCCCATAAACTTTCATAAATTGCTTAAAGACCCCTCATGACTACCTATAAATACCCCCCTCAAGCCTCATTTATACCTCACAAATCAACATACAAAATCACTCTCTCCCTTCCCGAAAACTCACGCCACTCACCCTCTCTCTCTCTAAGGTATGTTTTCTTCTATTATTTCATGCTTTATATTATTTTCTTAGTATAATAATAATAGTAGCATGTCTAAGATTAATTAAATTATGCTTTAGGAATTTATTTTATGAAATATGTGCATAGTTGTTAGTTTAAGAACAATATGTGTACATTATGGAATTTTATTTAATTAAATGCATGAATTATGATATGATATAATGTGAATATGTATTTAAATGCTTATGATCTTGTTTGATTAAATTCATGCCTAGAGTAATTTATTTATAATTATTTTTCGTGGAAAGTTCACATATTTTGCTATATTATGCTTCAATCTTATGTTATGAATATGAATGTGATAGAACATGTTACACACCCTCTTTGAATATTCAAATAAGCTCAAGAACATGTTCATAATGTTCTTGGATGTGTGTGTGTGTGCATGTGTATGCCGTGATCAATGTGTGTGTGTGTGTGAATTTGATTTTGTGTTATAAAGTGTTTAATTCATATGAAATTGAATAGTAAATTTTTTCAATAGTAATTTTGACTTTTTGGTCAACCAAAATACAATTAATTTCTAAATTATTTTAAAAATAATTATAAAATAGGTTTTGGAATTTTTAAAGAAAGATTTTTCCCAAATTTTCCAAAAATCGGTAAACTATGTATTTTTTTTAAAAGATAACCTACATTGTCAAATTAAACCTTAAATTTCATTTCAAATCTTACAATTAGAACTATAATATAGCTAATAAATATTTGATTAGTTAAAAGATCCCATAAACCCTGAATTTATTAATAAAACGGGTGAATTTAGGGTTTACCGGGAAATCTTTAACACATTACATAATATGTACCTTCTATAATTATTTTGCTATGATATTATGTGCAATTAGTTAATTAGGAACTAAGGACCTAGTTCTAAGTCAGTAGTAGTTGTTACTTTCAGGCAACAATAGGATTGAAGAGTGGAATCCTCACAATTCCACTTAAATCTCGGTGAGGGTCTAAATCTTTTCAACTGAAATCATGATAAAATATTTTATTTCCTTGAACTTTCTTTCGAATTATTATTTCCTTTATGGGAAAATAATTCCTATCAATTATTCTAAAACATATATTTACCCGAAAGTACTTAGTACTTTCTTACCGGTAAATATTCTCGTCTTGCAAGTAAAATTATTGTTTTTCCTATGGGCCCGGTGGTCTTGTTAGAAGAAGTAGTCCGGGAGGCATGGGCCGAGGTCTACTATTATACTAGCCGCCAACTAGATCTTGATGATGGTCTAACCAGAGGTTGGTTATTCCACATCAAGTGACGGGAAAAGGTAAGTCCCTCCCACAATATTGTTCATCGTCACTAGGGCTTGCAACCCTATGTGACACTAAGGGGTGAAGGATGGTATTATCGTATTTGTTTTATTAGGTACCGACACCTTGATCAGTGTCGTTACTATTTTTCCCGGATTTTAAGGAGTTAAGGTTGGAGAAGCCTAGCTTGCGGGCATCAAAATCATTTTCTCAAAAAGGTTCATAAGTTTTCTAAAGTATAACCTATATTCCCCCTACTCCTATTTCAACAAATATGAACCGGATATTATTGTCATATACTTATTTGTTATTATATAGTATATATTTCAAACCAAGATTTTCTTGGTCAAAAGACATTCAAAATCTTACTTATAATCCTAAATCTCAAACCCCCCGTCACTTAGTCATTTTGACTAACCCTCCTACTCTTTTAATTCATGATTTCAGGAATCTACGCATCGACGCCTTAGAGGTATCTTGAAGCTTTAAGGTGTCACATTCCAGTTATTAGAGTAATCACGAGTGCAGGTACATCTTTCAATAAGCACTCTCTTGTGAAGTTAGATCTAGCGCTGTAATTACTTGTCCAACTTAATAATATGTGTTTCGTTATGTATTGTCCCCTTTTTATTGCTCGAGTTTATTTTCCGTTGCATTTAAGTTTCATACTCTGGTATTGTATAGTCTTGTCCGTTCTTCGGAGTATTTCTCGAGTGCTAGGTCTCACATCCCTCGGGAAGTACAACGGTGCGGGGTTATAGTGTTAAGGGTTGCTACATGTTTGATTCTGTTTTAGTTTGAATTTCGATTTTGTTTATGAATTTTGAAAGGAGATAGGTAGTCCGAAACTCGTACTCGCCGAGTTGTGTGTTTGGTTATGAACTTAGTTCGTGAAATGGGAGTGGATTATGTATTACTAAAATTTGGTTGATTTTGGCCTTCGGCCTTAACTCTTTTCTATATACTTAGTATCACATGCTAAAATGTTTTAGATTGCAAAAACCACGCCCCGGTTCATGAACTTTCTAATTTTGAATATGCTCTGCTCTTATGTTTATGTACGTGTGAGTGTGTTAGTCCCGTCACCAGTCTTTAGGACTGACCCCTCCTCGTTGTCTTCTTTTCCCCCTTTGTTTCTTTGAGTTTATAGGTTCAGGTGTTGGTTTGTGCTAGGTGGTTGTCTGTCATTTGATTTGTTCGAGTCTTTTAGTCGAGTCGTCTGCATCTTTTGCATCTTTACCTTTCTGTATTGGTATTAGGTATAAATATGTATAAGATATGGTTTTAAATTCGAACTTTGGAAATTGTATGATTTATTTAACCCGGGATGGGTATGCTATGTGCATCTTGTTTTTATGTTGAGCATGTATAAGTATTATATTTGAATCCTGGTATCTTCCGCATTTGATATTTGTTATTTAGCGCACTCTGCTTTAGGGTCTAGACCGCCTAGCCTAGGAGAGATTTTATTTGTCTCCCGTTCGCGGTGGCTTGATGCGTGTGCGGAGTCTCTATTTCGTTACACGTGTCAGGTTATTGTGCTACAAGCTCAATCAGACGCAGCAGCAAGGAATGCAAAATGGTTGAAGTGAAGACCCATTTCTCAAAACTTTCATGAAGTGCAACCATGTTGATTCAATGTACACTCAATTAACATGAAAATCATGCATAGAAATGAAACATATACACCATATACATCACATATCCAGCCCCAATTCAGAAACGAAACAAGGATGGCCAAGAATTCAACAAAAATTCATATACCCTTACTATTCATGCTCTTGATCAGAATATGCTCAAATCATGAAGAAAATATGCAAATAACAGCTTAAAATAACCACAATGAAGTAGGGAACAAGAATCCGTGCTTACCTCTTGAATCGAAGAAGAACGAGGAAGAAATGAGCTCAAAATCTCCTATGGATGAATAGTGCCAAGATTTCCCCTTTCTCTTCCTTTCTCCTTCTCTCTCTCGGTCTCTGGGGTTTGGGGGCTGAAATGGGCAAGTGGGAGGGTAGGGTTAGATGTCAGGAAGAAATAGGTTCAAGAATTGGGTCAAACGGAGTTACAAAATTTGGAGGATCAAACGGGCTAAGAAAAATACAAAGCTAGGTTCCTAAACTCCCAAATTTCGTTACGAGTCCAGCACCACTTATAGAATTCAAATCTGAATTCCCGAGCTCAAGTTACGGCTTCCAGAACCCAAGGCACTCTAAAACGAGTTAGGCCCTCGAGTCCCTTAACAAATAAAATGGTTTAAGAACCGCATCAAACAAACTCAAAAATGAGAAACGAACATATACATACATTTATAAATCACATAATTCATGCATGGCAAGTTGGCACAAAAATCGGAATCAAATTCGGGAATATACGGGTCAAGATACAAGCATAACGCACGTAAACATATTAAAAGTTCATATTCAAAGTATAACAATTAATTCAAATAGTTCAAATAATCACATAATCAATATAATAAACATATAATCACATAATCAAATAAATTAAAATACGCACTTAGCACTCTCGAAACGGCATACCTGTACGGCAGAAGAATCGGGTTGTTACATGTTTAATTCGAGGTGCAAACTTTGAATTAAATTCCTAGCATTCCATCAATAGGATTTAAGTTTAATAGGGGAAGCTAGTTGTTGTCCATGAGTCATGGGGTGGCTATGTCAAACCTATTAGTTCTTAGTTTCCTAATTGATCATTTTAATTATCAATATTTCGAGAGCAATTTTACAGAGGGCGATGTCCGCGAGTCGTGGGTCGTTCGAACTATGTTTTGGTCACGATCATATGATTGATGGGTCTGGTTTAACACCTAAGTATATATGGATGTCGAACGAGTCGTGGGTCCATATTGAAAGATAGGTGATGCAAAAACATTACTAAGAATTCCACAGTGTTGGAATTGGTAAGTTGTACCTACCTTAGGCTTTATTTAAAATGGCCACGAGTCGTGGGTTCGAGATAAAGTGCTTAGGATCTTAGTACCTATTGGGATAACAAGTATCCTCTAAGATCTTTATGGAATTATGTAGATCTTCTAAAAACAGTGGGAGCAACATAGATTAAAGACCTAATCTCATGTATATCGTTACTATTCAGCATGCTCACTTAGTTCTCTATTTTTCCATTTAGGTCGTAGATTCTGTGATTCTCTACGTGTTTTGAAATGGCAACCAAAAACCCTCTAGTATCGATCCTCGAGTCAAACAAGTTGACTGGTCCCAACTATTCTGATTGGATTAGGAATCTAAAAATCGTTCTAGATTCCGAGAAGAGAACTTATGTTCTAGACGAGGCGGAGCCGATTCCCAAAAGGGAAGCTCCGACCCGGGCTAAGCAGGACGCGATCTAGAAGTGGAAAGATGATAATCTCCAAGCCCGTTGTCTCATGCTTGCTAACATGTCTCCTGACATGCGAAGACAGCATGAATCAATGGAATTCGCTTAGGAGATTTACGACCACTTAGAGCAACTTTACGGCCCTCATGAGCGTGTTACAAGGTATAACACCTCAAAAGAGTTGTTCCATTTGAGAATCATGGAAGATACAAGTGTCCATGAATATGGACTCAAGTTTCTTGCTCTTACTGTGAAACTTGCTTCCATGGACATGCCACTGAGAGATGAACTTTCAGAGGATTTATTGCTAGCCTCGCTCCCACCATCTTTTAACCCATTTGTCCTTAACTTCAACATGAATCATGCAAATGCTACTGTAGCTGAGCTGATTAGTCAGCTTGTGACTGCTGAAAGCATGATCAAGAAGGAGAATAAGGTTATGATGGTCACTGCCCCATCTTCTTCTAAGCCTTCTAAAGGTAAGGGCAAGAAAGCCCAAAAGAAGAAGAAGTCCCTTAGGCCCAATGGAGGCTATTGGAAAACACGAAAGAGTGCGCAACGGAAGTTTAAAATTTTTCCACAAGTTTATTCGTTGCCTTGCAATTTTTGTACTGTAACGTTGGGTGCAACAAGAAACTCACTTTAATTAAAGCTTTCTTGTGATGTTGTTACCGCCTAACAAACACCCTTCAAGCTGAAAGTCCCTCGAACGGCCTTCGATTAGATCCCAAAGCAGCGACCCTCCAAAGCGTATCCACACCAGTCCTAGAACACGATCAAGTGAGTGAGAATTCTAGTTCTATGACTTGTGTTAAAGGCTAGGATTTTTGCTTTGAAAACTTTTCTTTTGGTTTTTCTCAAAAACTTAACACTTCATGAGTGTTGGTCTAAAGAATAAAAGAAGCACCACCCCCTAGTACTTATACTAGGTGGTACGAACTCCTAGGGTTTCCCAAACCTATGGGAGTTGTTTTCCTGTTCACTAATTAACCCATTTAATTATTTAATTTAATTAGAGAAATAAGTTCCCAACTTGTTCTCTAAGTCTTGCAAGAATAACCTTCTCTCTCCTACAATAGGAAGTTAGACTTTTCAACTTTCCTAAAGCTAAAAGTCAACATTCAATAAATAAATTAATTCCCAATTAATTATTTATTGGGTTAAGTTTATATGAGAATAGTCTTAACAATTAATTCAAAATTAATTAAAAGACTAAAATTAATTAATTACAATTTAATTAATTAATTCTAAGAATTCACGTGTAATATAATTACACGTTAGAGCCACGCATCAGCCACGTGTACATGACACGTGGCAGCCATGCAGGCATGCGTGATATGTGGCAGTCACGTGTCTTTGATACGTGGCAATACCCACGTGTTCCAACCCATTTTCGATCAATAATTTGATCCTTCGTTAATCATATTAACATCCTACCATAACCCTCGTGTTCTGGCATTTGTGTGTGACCCTTTAGGTTCATTATTCGATTAGCAGTGACAACAATTAATTAATTCCCTAATTAATTAAGCACTTCACAGATCACACTACCGTAATTTAGCAATGAATAGAAGAACCTTTCAGTCATTACAATCAGTGTACGATCCTCCTACAACTCGATCTCTCAATCAAGAACTAAGGCATGGGAATATTCTTAGAGCCCAAATATTCTTGATCTTTAAAGTTAAGTTCGTTTCATATCCATTTCGATCTAAATCCTAGAAAACCCCATTTTCTAGATGTCTTGATCTTTATCCACCTTGGTCAAGGGTTTAAGTTTAATGGACTACGAATAACTCAATCAGTAAGAGATCATTCTTGTTCTTGTAACAAGTGTAGGTCCTTTATTGATTCCACTAATTCTACATATACCACTTGTGTAATCCCAACATAGGCCGCGGTTCAGGTGTCTATATGGCGACACCCTTTTGAGCCTATATCAAAGATTATGGAGTTAGCTCATATGAGACATTACAGAATCTCAAGTCTAAGGATTAATGAATCACGTCATTGACCTGTGAGATATTTCCCAATCTGGAAGTTTCAGGAAACTTCCTTTCCCATTTAGGAATGTTCTCACGCAGGACATCTCAGTGATGAAGTTCTTGTAACAATCACCCTTATGTATTATGAATGCATCAACGTATGCACTTATCACTCCATGAAGCTGAGTGATCCTTCAAAAGGACATAATCACATAAGCAAGTCTCAGCAGAGTCAAGGTCGACACTCCCACTGTCTGTCGGACTCATTGACTTGGAGAAGTTTCTAATCCTCGCCTATGGAGTTAAGAACTTGTTTCATGTGTCGTTCCCATAACGATAAAGTTCTTAATGGCCTCATCGGATTAGGGGAGTTCAATACATGCAAAACACAGTCAACCCAAACAGACATAAATAAGCACATAAAGAAGTGATTGCCTATGAACAAAATCATTCCGTTTATTATTCAAAGACTGTTCGTGCTTTCACAAGGAAACAGTAAAGCAAACATCTGCTTTAAGGGCACTATTCCTAACAATCTCCCACTTACCCATCAAAGCCACTCAGGTGCTAATCTAAGACCCATCTTCTGAAGATGTCCTTCGAAAGCCTGTTGACTAAGGGCTTTAGTAAGTGGATCTGCCATGTTCTCTGTCGATGTGACCCTTTCAATTTGCATATCTCCTCTCTTGATGATATCACGGATTAAGTGATACTTCCTCAAAATGTGCTTGGTCCTTTGGTGAGATCTTGGTTCTCTTGCTTGAGCAACCGCTCCGTTGTTGTCACAAAACACTGTAACGGGGTCTTTAATGCTAGGAACTACACCCAACTCTTGGATGAAGTTTCTTACCTGAACACCTTTCTTAACAACATCGTTTGCAGCTAAGTATTCGGCCTCAGTGGTCGAATCTACAGTGGTCACTTGCTAGGAACTTTTCCAACTCACTGCTCCGCCGTTCAGGCAGAATATGTATCCTAACATGGATTTAAAGTCATCCATGTCTGATACAAAGCTTGCATCACAATATCCTCTAATGACAAGATCATGCTGGCCTTCGTAAACCAAGAACAAATCCTTAGTTCTTCGCAAGTACTTAAGGATGTTCTTTACAGCAGTCCAATGACCTTCACCAGGGTCAGATTGGAATCGGCTAGTCACGCTAAGTGCATAAGCCACATCCGGTCTAGTACATAGCATAACATATATTATGCTTTCTATAGCTGATGCACAAGGAATTTTGGTCATCCTGGACTTTTCAAGTTCAGTCTTGGGACAAAAGTTCTTCGAAAGAATTGTTCCCAGGCCCATTGGAAGTTTTCCACGTCTGCAATCTTCCATACTAAACCTCTTTAGTATTTTATCTATGAAAACCGACTGTGATAATCCTAACAATATCCTAGATCTTTCCCGATATATCTTTATCTCGAGAATGTAGGATGCTGTTGTGTGTAGAAATTGCATGATTTTAAGCGTTAAATAGATGATATTCTGGAGCCGTTTGATGCGTTTCTGTGTTTATTTGACTCAGTTCAGGTGTCATTAGAGTTGGAGTTACGAAACGGCGGAGCAGAGCGATTTCACGTATTTTTGGGAGAAAAAGTGGTAACTCTCGTTATCATTTAACAGTACAAAAGGAGTAACTCCCGTTAATAGCCACAAGACAGCGGTTTTGGCGAAAATAGAGGGGTAACGCCCGTTACTCCTACGCAGAAGGAATTAGGTAACGCCTGTTACCAGTAAAAGCGTTAAGGCGATTTCAGGCCATTAACGAGCGTTAACGGTGGCAAGGCAAAAATTGGTAACGCCCGTTACCTAGGGCGGCGAGAAGTCTCCTAGGGCTACTATATATGTGCGTTGTTGGAGTCCGTAGGAGAGGGGATTTTGGAGGAGAAGGAAGGAGATACACCAGAGAGAGTTAGACAGAAGAAAAGAGTGTTCCTTCCAAGTCAAAGACCGAGGGTTTGGAAGAAGACTCAGAGGTTCAGAAGATATTTAGAGAATTCGAGAAGACGACAGAATTGAATTTCGAGAACAATCTTTGGTTTTATTGTTGCTTTAATTCCTAAACTAATTCCTTTTAATTTTTAGTTTTAGTTTTTTTGCTAGTTTCGTTCTTGAGTTTTGCAGAATTTTTTTGAGTTTAATTGTTAGACTTTATTCGTTAACCATGATTTATGTTAATGTAGTTTCCTTTAGTTTTATGATTTTTGCTTCAATTATGAGTAGCTAATTATCTAGGGCTAAGGGGAAGTGATGATGATTGCATGATGGATGTTTGATAAGATACTTGAATGACTTGTGTTAATTCTTAGTTTGAAAACTGGTTTGAATTGACTTGCGATGGCCTGATCACCCGTAGCATGTGTCACAATTACCTATAAATCGAAAGAGTGATGGTAGTTTAGAGGGTTTTCAATACTTGTAAGTTGTAGGGTACAAAGAGATTTGGTTCTAGCTTATACAACAGTAATCTTATTCCATATCGAGCCGCTAGAATACTGAATTACACTAGTCTTGTTCCTATGGTTTAATTAACTATTGCTGATTGCGAGAGCAACATTGAACACTAATTAAGCACTTAGTCACACCTCGAGAGAGGGCAATTCAAATATAAGTGACCAGGTTGTAGAATTACACTTGTCAAACGGGTATCACATTGGCTCTTGATTGTATGATTCAAAGCTTTTTCCCCTTCCTGTTTAGGTTACTGAAGTAAATTCGCGTATTTAAATTGTTAATTGCAATTTTAGTTTCGTTACTTGTTAATTTTCGCATCAGTAGATTAATAGAAAAATCATTAAACTCGTTACGTCTTTAGATTAGAGAGAAATATAGAGTAGTGATTGATTTCAAGCAACAATTAACAAGGGGGGTTTTGAGTTTTTAAAACTAAAGTATGCAACTAAAATAAAATAAAAAGAATTAAAAGCTAATTAAAACGATCAAGCAGGATCACGTGAGTTTAAATCAATCAGAGGGAAAATTACCAAGCTAGGGATATTCGATTCGAATTGTTATATTGATCATTGACTCAAAAATACATCCAAGTTATTCAGACAGATTCACTATAGTTGATAGAGACACTAGACTCAACCTTGTTTTTACTTAATTAGTCGGATAACCTAGAGACACTCGACAGTTATCTTCCCTAACAAATTCACAACCCCTAGAGACACTCGACAGGATTTAATGAATTCGCAGCATTAAGAACCATAAAAACACCAACCCTAATTAACCGAGTCGTGACATACGCAAGATTTAAATTAGATTATCAAATCCCTTATTGAACGAGGAATGTTATCGCTAAGACCCTGTCACTAATTTACCACAAATTATCAATCAACCTTACTACACTTCAAGCATCATGATTGGCGATATGCAATTAAATCTATCTAGATGATCGGGCCTTACCACTAAATAAATCCATCACAATAAACGCGAAGCACAGAGATAAGATAAATGCCTAAATAAACATGAATTACATAAAACGTTTAGGTCTCACAATATCCAAAGTCGAATCTTAATCCCTAGCTAGATAATTAAGAGTTTAGCTACTAAAATCCATAAAAACAATAACGGAGGAATTCTTTAACATGAATAAAACTAAAAACGAAAGGGAAGAATTAAACTAAGATGAAGGATTATGCCGAATTCTTGCTCCTCCTGTTACTCGCCTAAAGCTCCGAACTGCTGCTCCAAAAGATGTGTTACGTGATTCTTTCCCAATAACAAACCAAAGTCTCAAATAAATAGACCCAGAAGTTACCTCCTAATTGGATTCCTAATTCTCATGTAATTCTAAAATGTGACTTTTCCTCCAAGTCGGGCCACACGTGGCTTCCATAATTATCCCTGATATTAGACTCTTTCCCAAACAAGTTCCCGACGTGCAGCCCAAATTCAAAGCCAAATAATTAGTCCCCCAAAATCAACTCACAACACGTGGCCCGACAATTAATCAAACATGGGCCTTCACCATAAATTCCCAATGCCACTCTCACGCAGCCCATTTCCCTTTAAAATAATTCATCCAAATTATGAAACAAGCCCACCAAGTCTCACGTGTATGCATGCAAAAGCTAAAGCCCAAAAATCTCCACTTTCTTCCCAATTGCTTAATCTTTATGCAGCAACAAGCAAGCTCAATTCCAGTTTTCCAGCCTCTTCTCGTACGCACTGGTTTCCTTTTAAAAACGATCTAATTTGCTCCAATTTTATCTTCAAGCCCCAATTCTATAATATAAACAACAAAGCATCAATTCTTTATAAATAATATCATATAAAGTACAATTCGGGGCATAATTTAATCATAAAGATGATTAATTAACGAGTTATCAAATCCCCCCACACTAGCTCATTACTTGTCCTTGAGTAATCATGAAAATTAATAGAAATAACATCACCCATCAAACACAATCACAAAGGCAATCATCGAATTCTCGCCTAAACAAGTCTAGCTCATCAACACATTACTCAATTGCACAAAATTCAACAAATTAGTATAAATAGCATACCCTCGTGTAATGTAGTGTGAATTGAACAAAAGAATGTACAAAGACTAGATTGATTAGCCTATGATTTTCCCCTAAGTACTAATTATCAATTTCAAATGCATCCTTCACTCCAATCTCCACTAATGTAGTTAACTTATGACTCGGGATCGATAGGTCTTTCGATCTTGTAATGTAACGCTTGGGTTAAGGTTAGGAAAATTTGGAATTTAGTGGCTAACACGCCAAGCTTACACACTTTACAATAAAACCCGTAGTAATTCCCTTTTCGTCTACTGAACTCCCCCTTATTTTACCTTATACAACTAATTTCCCTCCTTTTCACTCATCGAGCTCTTGGTACTCAAAACACACTCTCACTTTCTTCTTTGTTTGTAATTTTTCTTTTCTTTTCTTTTTTTCTTCTGCTCATTTTTTTTTCTTTTTTCTTTTGACTTCTTTTTCTCTCATCATCATTTTTTTTTTCATTTCATCTTCAACAATATACAATATTTTCTCAAAGTTCAAGCACAATGGAGAATACAAAGGAGCCCAAGACATCTAAAAATACATACCCAAAATGAGCAAGCAAGGTGTGATTCAAAGTAGGGCAGGAAAATAATGTTGTGCATGTGGCTTGTAACACGGCGAAGAAGAAAATGTACACAACATTTGTTAGGAATAGTGCCCTAGAAAGCCGATTGTATATCCGCTTTGTACTTTTCCTTATTGTAATCACAGACAATCTTTGAATGAAATAACGAATTAAGGCAACACTTCTTTATACGTTCTTGTTTGGTATGCGTTTACTTTAGTTGTGCATGTATGATAACTCCCCTAATCCTGATGACTTTAGGACTCTACCATTTAGGAGAAATGGTCCATGAAACGAGCCCTATTTCATATAAGTCATAATTAGTAAAATACTCCAAGCCGATGAGTCCTACAGACAGTGGGAATGTCAACCTGACTCCTCTAAGGCTTGCTTATGGGATAACGCCCTTAAGAAGGACCACCTTGTTTCATGGAGGTGCAAAGTGTATAGCTGATACGTGCGTGATACATAAGGGAGCTTACTTTAATAAGTAAGTACACTGAGGTGCCCCGTGTGAGAAGATTCCTAAATGGAAAAGGAAGTTTCTATTTCAGGAAATGGAAACTTCTAGATTAGGAAATATCTCATGAGTCATTGATGTGATTAATTGATCCTTAGACTTGAGGTTCCTTGTCACTTTATGAGTTAACTCTGTAGTCTTAGGTGTAAGCTTTAAAGGGTGTCGCCTTAGACAACTGATTCAAGGCTTATGCTGGGACTGCACAAGTGATTCATGAAAGTGAATGAGAATCAAGAAAGGACCTACACTTGCATTTGCAAGGTGATCTCTTATTGTGTAAGTCATTCATATGCCATATGGAGTCCTTGGCCAAGGCAGTAGATCAAGACATCAAGAATAGGGTTTCTTGGATTGAGATCAAATGGATATGAAATGCACTTAGCTTTAAGACCGGATTATTAGGGTTCTAATTATTCCCTTACCCTAGATCTTGGTTGAGAGATAGTAAGTAGGAGGATTGTATCTCACATGAATCAATGACTTAAAGGTTCTGTCGAATCTGAACATTCCAATTCAGTTAGGAGTTAAACACCTGTTGCTAGACTATGGTCGTTTAATCTGTGGACTGATTAATTAATTAGTGAATTAATTAATTAGGGTCACTGCTAATTGAATTGAGAACCTAGAGGGTCACACACAACAACTTGGTTACATGAGTTAAGGCTTTAAAATGATTAAACGAGTTAATCGGGCCTACAGGGTCCCACACGTGTGGGTCACGTGACTGGACACGTGTCATTGGGACACATGTGCCACACGTGGTTATTTGATTAAATATTAAATAATTAATTTATTAATTATTTAATAGACTTTGGTTTAATTTTGAATTAAAAAGAAAGTCTTATTTTGGAGAAAAATAATCTAGTTAATTAATTACGAATTAATTAATTAGATAAAATAAGTTATTTATTTTAAATAAATAAAGTATAAAATTATCCAAAAATAGTTTGGATATTTTTAGCTCTCTTGAAAGTTGATTTGGATTTGAATTCAAAGTCAAAGTCAAAATTACTTGATGATCAAGTAACAGGAGAGAAGGACCAAAATCCTTAGCCCATAAGGATTAGGGATTTTTGGTCCTCCCCCTCTTAAAAATAGGGGAGCTCGAGCTCCCCTTAGAGAGTAATTGATGATATTTTTTTGGTTCATGTCTTGAACACCATCCTTTCTCCAAGATAAAATAAACCCTAGGTTAAGCCTAAACACTAACTAGAGAACTAGCATCCTTACTAGTTAGATTGTGATCAAGTTGGTGCACTATCTCTAGAGAGCTTCAAATTAGAAGTTTGAAGATTCGAGCTTTACCAAGGAGAGGGGATCAAGCCGCGAGAAGAGCGTTCTTGGGTGGCTTGAAACGCTTCAAGAAAGACAATTAAGAAAGTAAGTTTCTTAACTCTACGAATTTAGATACACGATTGCGAGTCCAAGATCCTTTTGTTGGAAAATTTTTAAATTTCCGCTGCTTTTCTGATTTCGTTTTCCAACAACATTGAGGCTCAATGGGGTCAAACGGGATAACTTTATTTGTGAAAAGATCAAGAAAAGGCTTACCACCGACAACGATCACCTAAGTCACTTCCCAAATCAATCATTAACTAAAAATTTCGCCTCGAAGGGAGCTAAGATGCATTCTAATCAACGTTTAGACTTAACTGAAAATCAAAGACTTTTCTATCTAAGCAAAGTACATTAATTCATTCAATGGTGCGCAAGAAATGAGGGTATAAGATTATACTAAGTTATCAAATTCCACACAAATTTCATGCATTTAATAAGCCTAACTCGTTCTAGCAAAATTCAACAATCAAACCTAATAGAAAGCGTTCAAAACGGGCAACATATTTCCACAATTATCAACATCCTCACATTTAAGCACAATATTCAGCAACAACA
Source organism: Lantana camara (assembly GCA_037501455.1). Taxonomy (NCBI): domain Eukaryota; kingdom Viridiplantae; phylum Streptophyta; class Magnoliopsida; order Lamiales; family Verbenaceae; genus Lantana; species Lantana camara. Next base: position 71,469,923 of record CM074860.1, read on the forward strand.
AAGCCATAAAACAGAGAAAAATTTAGCTTCAAAAGTCATCAAGTTCAGTTCCTAGATGTCAGCCTACCTAACAGCCCTGAAAATCACTATTCACAGCCTTCAAAATTTACCAAAAAGACAACAATTTAGCTTAAAACAGTCCTAAAGCAGGCACAAAACCTATACCAAAATTTCAGAAAATTTTCAGCATATATACAACCAAAGGCAGCCACTAAACCCCTTAAAACACGCCTAAATCATGCGTAATTAATTCCGATAAAGCACTATATACTCCCCCCACACTTAAAACACGTTGTGTCCTCAAAGCACGAAAAAGAAAATTGAGAGGACTTCCCTGATGTGCGGGGGCGTGCCGAGCGGCTCAATAAGGGGGTGGAGCAAACTAGAGAAATCCGAGGATCAGATCTATACTCTTCTTGATATAGGCAATGTCCCGATCATGGTTACACGATCCCACGGGCTGCTGTGACGTAGAGGCTTCATTTGTAGAGGCCGGAATGTGTTGTGCTTGTTTTCCTTTAAACACCTTTGGAACATTCTTTGGTAAGATACCTGCACGACACAAAGAATACCTTTCACCGACTTTTGACAACATACACATGTTATCAAGGCATTGCAAATTTAAAGGTCGCATTTTAACAGAGGCAGGTAAATGTGGCTCATTCAAATTAATCAAACTTTTATTCACAGCAATTTGAGTCACAACATGTCCCAATATCATATTCCTAGAATATGCACATGTAGCTTTTATTTCTACAGCAATCCAGAAACCTAAGTTAACTTTTCTACCCTCAAACATAGCCCACAGGAAGAACAAAGTAGTTTGTGACAGAATACCAAGACCATTTATACGTCCCGCAAAAGAATAAGAAAGTAATCTATGTATATACCTAAGGAACGGATCAACCAAATCATAATCCTTAGAAGCACTAGGGTTATAATTAGCATTTGGCTTGTTTGTAAAAGCTCTATACACAGCAGTAGCATCAAACTCAGGCGCATCAATATAATCACACAAACCAGCCACATAATCATCAGAATCTAACTCATCCTCAGCGACAAATCCAAACAGCACATTAAAATCATTCACCGAAAGACTAAACTGCTTCCCACATAATGAAAACCGAATTACATCAGGCGAAGATAAATCAAACTCATCAGGCAACAGTAACTCAAAACTAGCATAAAATTCGCGCATCAAATCTCTAAACATAGGATGGCTCATCTTAAAAATCCTTCCAGCCTATTTTATCAATATACTCATTCACAGACTCATATAATCCCAAAGCACGTAGAGCAATAAAATAAGGAAATCTACATTTCCCAACTTTTTTCGAAGCAAGCTCAGTATACCTGTTCGCGTGCTCTTCATTCTCGAACTCCGGCTCAGAAAATATGTTGGCGCGATGTGGCTGCTTCCGGGCTCCTACTCTGGATCGGGTTTTGCGGCGAGAAGGCTGCTTTGGCCGAGAAGGCTCCGGTTGAGCCCCTTCAGTGGCTGTAGTGGTTTCATCCCTGGAGATTTCTTTGCTCGAATGCGAAGATTGGTCGGCTGATTGATAACCGGAAGAAGTTCCGGCCTCGGAGACTGGAGTGGACGCCGTATCAGAGGGTCCCGACGAGGAAGATGGGTCAGAGGCGGAAGAGGGACCCTGGGCTGGCTGCTGTACCTGTTCGGCCGTGGAGGTGGTAGCAGAATGGCTACAGGCGTCGCCTGGGCTGTCTCCGCCGGAATAGACCGGGATATCGAAGAGCTTCTCGGACGCCTAGGTGGTATGTGGCTTAGATCAATCAAGACCGGTGGTCACCGCGGGGCTTTGTCGAAGTGGTTGCTCATGATGCGATCAGAGCGGCGGACTCCTCTCACCGGAAGGGAATTGCGCGGCCGAAGTTGAGTGAGGGGGAGGGAGGAGGCGGCGGCTAGGTTGTCATGGCGTATCTTCGTTCGTCGCTCCTCTGCTGTGAGATCGGCCGGTTGTGGTGGCGCTAGGGAAGAAGGCGGTGGTTCCACCGCACTAGCATGCGGTGCAGCGGTCGCGTTGGGTGGAGCTTTCCGCTTCTGTGAATCTTTGGCCATGGCGTCTGACTCGGTAGGTTATGGAAGTTGGGGAAGATGGTGGTGCAAGGTGGTGCTTAGGGAGGATGGTGGCCGGATTTTGGTGTATGGTGGTGGCGCTTCGCAGTTTGGCCGAGAGAGATGGTGGTGGAGCGGCGGAAATGGAGGCGGAACCTAGGGTGCGAATGGGGCTATGGATTTGCAAATTGGGGGAAGTTTGGTCCGTCAATTTGGGGGGGGGGGGATTAAGTTGGGCGGTTCAGGGTTCGCGGGTCTGGTTATCGGGTCGGTTCGAATTGCGGAGCGGGTCGGGTCGACTGGGGGTCCACGACTCAGTTTGTGAGAGGGAGGCCAAGATCCGTGAGCAAGAAATGGGTCTGGGCTGCTATTCAAAGGCTAACATGGCATGGGCGTTGGACTTGACCACGGTCAAGGGTCACGTTATCAGCAAAAATTTGACAGCAAATTAGCAGCAACTTCTGGGCGAAATCTGGAAAAATTAGCACACCTGCAACACAGGAAAGAGCAGAGAATCAACAAGAAAACAAGGAAAACCAGAAAAACAAAAGAAAACACGAAAAAGCGAAATGGGGAAAGAAAATGGCGCCTGAATCGCTATATTTGGGTTGCCTCCCAAACAGCGCCCTTATTTATCATCTCGGACTCGACGGGCTGATTTAAAGATTAAGCACTTGGAGGAATATCCTCCAAACGAGTCTCTTCAACTGTGGAAGGTTGGAAATTCTCGTAAAATGGTTTCAGCCGATGCCCGTTCACTTTCAAAATGTTTTCGGTTTTAACATCCTTGATCTCAACTGCTCCTTGTTGATTGAAATTCGTAACCACATATGGACCCATCCAACGTGATCTCAATTTTCCAGGGAAGAGACGTAAACGAGAATTGTAGAGTATAACTTTTTGACCAATTCGAAATTGTTTCCTTGAAATCATCGAGTCATGAAAATTCTTCATCTTGGACTTGTAAATGATCGAATTCTCGTAAGCAACATTACGAATCTCTTCCAACTCCTGTAGTTGGAGTTTTCGTTTCCGTTTCTCGCCCGCTTCGTCCATATTCAAATGGTATTGCTTAATGGCACAATAAGCTCGATGCTCCAATTCCACCGGTAGGTGGCATGCCTTACCATAAACCACTCGATAAGGAGACATTCCCAACGGGGTTTTGTAGGTTGTTCTATAGGCCCACAATGCATCGTTCAACCTCACACTCCAATCCTTTCTGTTCGGGCTGACCGTTTTCTCGAGAATAGATTTAATCTCCTTATTTGACACTTCATCTAGGCCATTAGTCTGAGGATGGTAAGCTGTAGATGTTCGATGTGTGACATGGTACTTGCTCAACAAAGACTCCAAAAGACGATTACAAAAGTGGGTGCCACGGTCACTTATGATTGCTCTCGGTGTACCGAACCTAGAAAAGATGTGAGACCTGACAAACTCCACAACCACTTTAGAATCATTAGTACGGGTGGCTTTAGCTTCCACCCATTTTGAGACATAATCAATAGAAAAGAGTATATAATGATTGCCAAAAGAAACGGGAAACGGTCCCATAAAATCAATACCCCAAACATCAAAAATTTCACATGGTTGTATAGGATTCAAAGGCATTTGATTTTTAGGACCAATATTCCCTGTTCGTTCGCAATTTTCACAACTTTTGCAACAGATATAGGCATCTCGAAACAAAGTAGGCCAAAAGAATCCACTTTCAAGTACTTTCAAAGCAGTTCGTTTTGATCCAAAATGCCCACCACATACAAAAGAGTGACAAAAATTCAAAATGGACTTAAACTCCTTTTCAGACACACATCTCCTAATTATCTGATCAGAACATATTTTCCAAAGATAGGGATCATCCCAAAGGTAATACTTAGCATCACTTTTAATTTTGTCTTTTTCAGCACACGACAGTTTATCAGGTAATAAACCTGATGCTAAGTAATTTACAATGTCTGCATACCAGGGCGTGGCCGTAGAGCGTGGCCACGTCTTACTGTCCAGTGCCGAAAACAGTTGTTCGTCAGGAAATTCATCGCGTATGGGCGTGGAATTGGTTGTATCTCCTGGAATTCGGCTTAAATTGTCAGCCACAAGGTTCTCATAGCCCTTCTTGTCCTGGATTTCGAGGTCAAACTCTAGCAAGAGCAAAATCCAATGAATCAACCTAGGCTTCTCATCCTTCTTCGTAAGTAGTTACTTCAAGGCTGCATGATCAGAAAAAACAATGACTTTAGTACCCAATAAATACGAACGGAATTTATCTAAAGCAAAAACAATAGCTAGAAGTTCTTTTTCCATCGTAGTGTAATTAATTTGGGCATTGTCAAGCATTTTGGAAGCGTAGTAGATGACATGAGAGCTCTTGTCAATCCTTTGCCCAAGTACCGCTCCAACCGCGTAGTCACTTGCATCACACATGATTTCAAAAGGGTAATTCCAATTTGGTGGTTGCATGATGGGAGTTGAAATCAATTTCTCCTTTAGCAAATCAAAGGCCTTCTTGCATTCATCATCAAATTCAATCTCCACATCTTTTTATAGAAGCCGGCATAGGGGTCGAGTAATCTTGAAGAAATCTTGGATGAAACGCCTGTAAAAACCTGCATGACCAAGGAAAGAGCGAATCTCCCGTACTCCGACGGGGTAAGGCAGAGATTTTACAATATCAATCTTCGATTTATCTACTTCAATTCCTTTACTCGAAACCACATGACCAAGAATTATCCCTTTATCAACCATAAAGTGACATTTTTCAAAATTCAGGACCAAGTTATGTTCAGCACATCGTTTTAGGACTTTAGCAAGATTTTCGAGACATTCATCAAAAGAATCACCATAAGCGGTGAAATCATCCATAAATACCTCAATAATGTGTTCAACATAATCAGAGAAAATGCTTACCATACATCTCTGAAAAGTTGCCGGTGCATTGCATAGTCCAAACGGCATCCTTCTAAAGGCAAATGTCCCAAATTGGCATGTGAAGGTTGTCTTGCTTTGATCTTTTGGAGCCACCGGGATCTGATAAAAACCTGAATAACCATCAAGACAATAATAATGAGATTTTCCAGCTAAACGTTCAAGCATCTGATCAATAAAGGGGAGGGGAAAATGATCTTTTCTCGTTAAAGCATTTAAACCACGGTAATCCATACAAACCCTCCACCCGCTTTGAACTCGAGTGGGCACCATATCGCCTTCATCGTTTTCCACAACTGTAATGCATGTTTTCTTGGGTACTATCTGTACGGGGCTTACCCACACACTATCAGAAACCGGGAAAATCACACCTGCATCAAGGAGTTTTAGAATCTCCTTTTTGACAACTTCCATCATCGGGGGATTCAATCGACGTTGTACTTGCCGTTTGGGCTTAGCATCATCTGTAAGAATGATCTTATGCATGCAAGTGGATGGACTAATGCCTTTAATGTCAACAATCGTCCAACCAACGGCCAACTTGAACTCCCTAAGGACTCGGATCAGCTTCTCTTCTTCGAGTTTGTTGAGTAAATTGGAGATAATCACAGGTAGTATTTCTCCTTCGCCTAGGTAAGCGTATTTCAAGTGCTCCGACAACTTCTTGAGCTCCAATCCAGGTGCCTGCACAATGGAAGGAAGTAATTTGGTGTTAGAAACCGGTAGATCCAATTTTGGCACATTCCCAAACACAGGTTTTAGATACTCTAGTTCATGCACAGTATTACACAATTCCTCAGGCAAAACCATGGTTTTTGACCAATTAATCAAATTTTTAGCATGCAAATCATTATAAAGTGCATAACCCAAAGCTTCTAAATTATCCAATTCGAAAACCTCATCAGTTAAATCATCAATCACATCAACACAAAACACACTAGACAGTTCATCAGGATGTTTCATAGCATCGTAGACATTAAATTTAACAATGTCAGCGTCAAATTCAAGAGTTAACAATCCATTATGAACATCTATTTTAGCTCTAGCGGTGCTCAAAAATGGGCGACCAAGTAAAATATCAGAAGATTTAGAAGATTTATCATCCTCCATATCTAGAACAAAAAAGTCAGCAGGAAAAGCCAAATCGTTGACTTGTACGAGCACATCCTCCAATATTCCTTCTGGGTAAACTATGGATCGATCAGCAAGCTGGATTATAATACATGTACCTTTCAAAGGACCAAGATTAAGCGCAGTATAGACATATAGAGGCATAACATTAATCGACGCACCCAAATCGCACATAGCCTTCTTAATACCAAGGTTACCTATTTTACACGGAATTGAAAACATACCTTGGTCTCTGCATTTCGGTGGTAATTTCTTTTGCAAAACCGCAGAGACATTTTCTCCAACACTTACCCTTTTATTACCTTTTAGTTTCCGTTTGTTGGTGCAGAGCTCTTTAAGAAACTTCGCGTAACGTGGGATTTGTTGAATAGCATCCAACAAAGGGATGTTGGCTTCAACCTTTCGAAATGTATCAAGAATGCTTCGTTCCTCCTTCTATTTCTTCCTCTGAGCTAATCGCTGTGGAAACGGAGGTGGGATCACCAGTGGTTTAGGCTGCTTGACAATTTCTAACTCTTTGTCTCGACTGGAGCCTAAGGCGTGGTCACGCTTAACGGTCGAGTCGTCTTTCTGTTCAGTTTCTGCCTCATTCTGACTAGCTTTGGGTTTTTAAACCTATAGAGGCAGTTCCTTACCACTCCTAAGCGTAATCGCACTCACGTTCTTCCTGGGATCTTCCATTTGCGAGGGCAATTTCCCTTGATTCTCAATTCTTCTCAAAACCGTTGCAATCTGTCCCAATTGAGTTTCCAAATTCCTGACTTGATTTTCCAAGTTATTGAATCGGATGTCTTGGGGGTTGAGGGTTTGATTGGGTTGTTGGTTTTGTTGGGATTGTGGAGGTCTAGGTACAAAATTCTGGAAATTGGGTGGCTTCGGTTTCTGGGCATAGCTAAGGCTAGGGTGATTTTTCCATCCGGGGTTATACGTGTTAGAGTAAGGGTTGTTATTTTGTGGATGGAACCCTGCGGCACTCGCATTTTCTAATGTGTCCTCTTGTAGGGATGGGCATGCATCGGTCAGGTGAGAAGGGCTAGCACATAATTGGCAAACTATTGCCGCTTGTGGTGTCCCTGCACTCATGTTAGATACCAAAACAGATAACATATTCTTGATCTCATCAAACTGGGAAGAGCTTACCTCTTTTACCTGTCTCGTCATGTCGGACTTAGCATAGTATTTTTGTGAGACTCTAGAGATTCGGCTAATCATGTCCGTCAATTTCGCAGGTGTTTTGATCATGATGGAACCTCCACTCGAAGCATCCAGCTGCCTTTTATCAGCAGGCATTAGTCCCCTATAAAAGTTATGGACAACTGAATTCTCTGGCAGGTTGTGATGTGGGCACATTGCGAGCAAGTTCTGGTATCGTTCCCAATACTCATGCAGGCTTTCATGTTCCTTTTGCTTAATGGTGATTATCTCCTGAAGGAGATCCAAGTATCGCTCAGCTGGGAAAAACCTGTCCAAAAATTTATCGTACATCTGCTGCCAAGTACTGATGGTTGCTGATGATAGAGAGTACAAGCATTTTTCCGCTGCATCCTGCAAAGAGAACGGAAAAGCACAGAGCTTGATTTAGTCCTCGGTGACTCCGTGAGGCTTGGTAGAGCAGCAAACCGTGTGGAACTTACTAAGGTGTTGGTGAGGGTTTTCGTTTTCCAGACCTCAAAAAATGGGAAGTAGGTGAATTGTGCCAGTCTTCAGCTCGAAACCAGCACCCACCTCTGGAAAAGTGATACAGAGGGGCTGTTGTGTGGTATCGGGGCGCACCAGATCTTCCATTGTCCTACGTTCTACTGCTGCTGGTGGGAGTGCCATAGTTAAGGCGTGGTCACGCTCAATGGTCAAGTCGTATTTTTGTTCACTTGAACTGTCCGTTTCAGCTCCCGATTCTATCTCCTTGACCAAATCTGATGTCTCAGCTTGCTTATTGCGTGATTGAGTTTCTTGCCTCCTTTTCCTAGCAGTTTTCTCAATTTCTGGATCGTAAAGAGGGATGTCCTTTCCGCGAATGCTCCTGCTCATAAAAAGAAATAAAATCGATTAAAAACACAGTCCCCGGCAACGGTGCCAAAATTTGACAGGTGTCGAATCCGTCAAAAATAAATGTAAAATCCTATTCAACGACTAAACACAGAGTATAGTGCAAACAGGGTCGATCCACAGAGATTGGTTGACTTATTTCTCACAATCGCAAGGAATTCACGAAAAGCAACAATTAAAAAGGGGGGGTTCGAGTTTTTAAAACTAAAGTATGCAACTAAAATAAAATAACAAGAATTAAAAACTAATTAAAACTATCAAGCAGGATCACGTGAGTTTAAATCAATCAGAGGGAAAATTACCTAGCCAGGGATATTCGATTCGAATTGTTATATTGATCATTGACTCAAAAATACATCCAAGTTATTCAGACATATTGGCTATAGTTCATAGAGACACTCGACTCAACCTTGTTTTTACTTAATTAGTCGGATAACCTAGAGACACTCGACAGTTATCTTCCCTAACAAATTCACAACCCCTAGAGACACTCGATAGGATTTAATGAATTCGCAGCATTAAGAACCATAAAAACACCAACCCTAATTAACCGAGTCGTGACACAAGCAAGATTTAAATTAGATTATCAAATCCCTTAGTGAACGAGGAATGTTATCGCTAAGACCCTGTCACTAATTTACCACAAATTATCAATCAACTTCACTACACTTCAAGCATCATGATTGGCGATATGCAATTAAATCTATCTAGATGATCGGGGCCCTACCACTAAATAAATCTATCACAATAAACGCGAAGCACGGAGATAAGATAAATGCCTAAATAAACATGAATTAAATAAAACGTTTAGGTCTCACAATATCCAAAGTCGAATCTTAATCCCTAGCTAGATAATTAAGAGTTTAGCTACTAAAATCAATAAAAACAATAACGGAGGAATTCTTTAACATGAATAAAACTAAAAACGAAAGGGAAGAATTAAACTAAGATGAAGGATTATGCCGAATTCTTGCTCCTCGTGTTGCTCGCCTAAAGCTCCGAACTGCTGCTCCAAAAGATGTGTTACGTGATTCTTTCCCAATAATAAACCAAAGTCTCAAATAAATAGACCCAGAAGTTACCTCCTAATTGGATTCCTAATTCTCATGTAATTCTGAAACGTGACTTTTCCTCCAAGTCGGGCCACACGTGGCTTCCATAATTGTCCCTCATATTAGACTCTTTCCCAAACAAGTTCCCGACGTGCAGCCCAAATTCAAAGCCAAATAATTAGTCCCCCAAAATCAACTCATAACACGTGGCCCAACATTTAATCAAACATGGGCCTTCACCATAAATTCCCAATGCCACTCTCACGCATCCCATTTCCCTTTAAAATAATTCATCCAAATTATGAAACAAGCCCACCAAGTCTCATGTGCATGCATGCAAAAGCTAAAGCCCAAAAATCTCCACTTTCTTCCCAATTGCTTAATCTTTATGCAGCAACAAGCACGCTCAATTCCAGTTTTCCAGCCTCTTCTCGTATGCACTGGTTTCCTTCTAAAAACGATCTAATTTGCTCCAATTTTGTCTTCAAGCCCCAATTCTACAATATAAATAACAAAGAATCAATTATTTATAAATAATATCATATAAAGTACAATTCTGGGCATAATTTAACCATAAAGATGATTAATTAACGAGTTATCATAGTGCTTTAGACTATTATTTTACTTTGTGTTCATTATCCTTGTTACTATGGAATTCGACTGAGGAATTCTTTTTCTTTGTGCAGGTTTACAGTGCATGCGAAGATCTCAAGATCCTGACTTAGTTCCCTACGATCCGGAAATTGAGAGAACACTGAGTGCTATTCGGAGAAGAAATAAGAAGAAGAAGAAATCGATTGCTTTACCGATGGCTGAAGCAGAGCCACCACACCACTGGCTATAAGAGATTATAACGTACCGCAAGCTGGAGCAATTCAGACTGCAACTCGTCCACCAATTGCAGCAAACAACTTTGAGATTAAACCAGCTATCATAAATTTGTTACAGAATAATCCGTTTTCAGAACTATCTTTGGAGGATCCGACTTCATATTTGGAGTATTTTTTAGAAGTTTGTGATACCTTCAAAATTCATAATGTCACTACCGATGCTATCCAAGTTAGGCTTTTTCCCTTTTCCCTTAGGGATCGAGCTAAAGCATGGCTGAGTACTGTCCCAAATGAATCCTTTCAGACTTGGGCAGATTATCTCAGGCTTTCCTAGCAAAGTTCTTTCCACTTAGCAAAACCACGAAGTACAGGAATGATATCCAAGGTTTCATGCAGTTGGATGGAGAGTCTTTCTATGAAGCTTGGGAAATATTTAAGGATTTGCAGAAGAAGTGTCCACATCACGGAATTCCCAGATAGTTATTGATTCAGACATTTTACAATGGGATGTCCCCTACCTTTAGAGGAGCGATGGATGTCACAGCTGGCGGAGCATTCTTAGCCAAATCTGAAGCAGTTGCTACTGAATTATTGGACAATATATCACAGAACGATGTTTTTGTGCATGAAATGAGCCATTCGCAACCAGCGAAGGTGCAAACAGGAGCCATAGAGTTAGATGGTTTAACCGCCATCAATGCTAAATTCGAAGCGCTTAACAAGAAATTGGACCAACTAACTGTCAATGCAGTTGGGATACAATCCCAACCAGTTCAGGTAACATGTGAAATTTGTAGTGGTCCATATGATTTTAATATGTGCCCTCATACCAATGCAGGAGAACAGGTACAAGAGCAGGTGAACTACGCAAATAACTTCAAACCAGCCAATGATCCCTACTCAAACACCTACAATCCAGGATGGAAGAACCACCCTCATTTTTCGTGGTCTAATAATCAGAATGTTCAACAACCACCCCAACCTAGGCCACAGTTCCAACCTAGGTAGCAATTTCAACCATGACCACCAGCCCAATTTAATGTTGCACCACCTCAGCAGGGGCAGAAGCAGGGTTGGGAGGTTGCACTTGAGAAGTTCATAACCGTATCTACAGGTCGACATCAAAAGTTGGAAGCCCAAGTAGAGCAAGTGGTAAATCAGACGAAAACTTTGGAGATTCAGATTGGTTAGATTGCCCAATCCTTGAATCTGCGAGGCCCAGGAATGCTACCAAGCCAAACTGAAAACAATCCGAAGGAGCACTGCCAGGCCATAGTTGTAGGAGACAATAGAGATACAGAAGGACCGAATGAGTGTGCAAGAGCGGATGCTAAGGATGTTGTGCTTGAAAACGGAGTACTTGAGAAGGCTGTATTGAAAATTTCTTTGAAGAAGGAGAAACTGGTGAAAGAAGTGATTCAAGAGGTGATTTCAAGCAAGGAGAAGCCTGAGAACTTCACTATTGTGATACTTACTGAGGAATGCAGTGCTGTTATCCAGCATAATCTTCCTCCAAAGCTTAAAGATCCAGGGAGTTTTTCAATACCCATTACTATTGGTTCTTTACAATTCCATAATGTTTTATGTGATTTAGGAGCTAGTGTGAGTTTAATTCCATTATGTACTTGTAGGAAATTAGGAGTGAAAGAGCTTACGCCGACAAATATGACACTCCAATTAGCAGATAGATCGGTGAAATATCGGACAGGAATTTTGGAAGACATTTTGGTAAAAGTTGGAAAATTTCATATTCCCACTGATTTTGTAGTTCTTGATATTGAGAGCGATGAGAGGATGCCATTGATACTTGGAAGACCGTTTCTGGCTACGGCCGGAGCAGATATTGATGTTCAGAACGGACGACTCACATTCAAAATAGGAGATGAAAGAATGGAGTTCAGGAACTTTGGTTCCAGGACATCTTCCGCAAGTCCAGATAAGTGTTGCATGATTAAGGTTGTCAATAATACGGCCGAAGGAGAAACTCTGTATACGGAGCAAAGAGATACAGTTGATTGGCAGAAAGGAATGAAGTTTCAGAGAGCGAGAATGAAGGATGCCTTTGATTTAGATACTTGGAGATCAAGCTCTGGGTTCGAGAGTAACAAGAACGAGGTCACTCCTTGTGACTCGTTGCTTGGGAATTACTAATCCCATATTGGTTTTTGCAGTCAAGCTAACGACTATAACTTAGAACTAACTCTTCCCTTTCCTTTTCTCTTGTTTTGTTTTCGTTTTCGTTGTTTTCGTTCCTGTAGTCCTTGTTTTCTCGGAATAATTGAGTTGTCTCTCTCGTTGCAGGTAACTTGATGGTGTACTAGGTAGCCAGGTGCTAGATGGTGAGAGGGCCGTGATTTGAGCATCATTGTAAATATTGAGGTCCATTTAATTTGTTAGTATGATTGTGCATGGTTTAATTGTATTGATTGAGGAGAATGAATCGTTGATATGAATTGTTCAAGGTAATTATGTGTTTATTTGAAAATGGTGCAATGTGATTTGATTGAGTACTATGAGTTAATTTCAGTTGATTGACGTGATTGAGCACCACTTGTTGTGTGTTTGTGTTTTACTTAAGTTTTGGGCGGAGTCTTCAGTAACGAGCGTTACACCATTGTTAGTAATTTTTTGGTAACGCCCGTTAATGGACACAGGTGTGTTGGCCGACAGGGGTAACGCCCGTTAACCCTTTGTCTTAGGAACACCAGTAATGCCCGTTACCGGTCCGACTGGCAGAAATTGGATTTTAGGATCACGTTTTTAGGGTTAATTTAAGTCTTGTCCTACCCAATTTCGGTTTTCTTTCCCCCAAACCTATAAATACACTTGCACCCACTTATCCCACCTTACTAGAGATTCAATTATTCCCTTAGGTCAATCATCTTCAACTAACAAGCAAGAAGCTTCCCCACCAAGTTACATTCTTTACTCTCTTGTGAATCAAAGTAAGTTACCACTCCTTTGTCTTAGAGTATTTCTTTTAGAGCCAATTTTTCCAATCTAAATGATGAGAATTAGGATTGAATTGCGTGTTAGAGATCACCATGAGATTAAATTGATGAATTTTGAGAGGTTAACTATGCTAGAATTAGGATTGATGCTTTAAATTGAAGTTAACTTGAATTAGGTTAAAATTTTGAAGAATCCTAAAGTTCTAGGTAGTCTTGTTTTTGAATTTCGGAGTTGAAGGTAGAGAATTGTGAGCTAGAATTGTAGTAATTAAGCTAGTGTGAATTTGAAGTTTAATAGAGTGAATAACTTGAGTTAAGACTCACCCACTAGGCTTAAGCACACAAGGTGTTTGATGAATTGTCTATGTGACTCGTGATTGATTTCTTGGTACTCTGATTTGCTATCATTGTTTGATTCAGGTACAATGGGTCGCTCTAAGCGCTCTAAAGTCCCAGAACCTTTTACTACATCACCCAGATTAGACCACCAATCTCTTGGGTCGAAGAACGTAACGGTTAATGTCTTTGGGAACCCTTTCCAAAGGAATCCAACAAGGAATATTGTGGGTACTAAATTCTTTGACCGGATGGATAGATTGGAGGTTTGGAATGAAGTGCGGAGGCTTTTCAATAACATAGGTTGGTTGTCTTTCCTTGAAAGGAGGGATATGACTTATGGAGATATGACCGCTGCTTTCTTCCATACGATGAATTTTGATCCGGTAGACAACACTTTGACCTTCACTCTTGATGATATGGAGACTCGGATTTGGAGTGTGAGCAGAATTCGAGAGATCCTTCGGTTCCCAGCCAATACCACCACTTCTTTACCCAGATGGAGCGAGACTCAGCGAGAGGAGGTGTGGAGATCCTTTCCCTTGAGGGAGGGTGTTCCTAGTTATTCCCCCAGGAGCATGCATGACAGCTATTTTGACTCGTTGACATGGATACTAGTCCATAGGATTTTAGCCCTAGGATTCTGTGCCAGATACGGGAGAGATAGCCATATTACAGAAGCTGAGTTGGGCATCATGTATATGATGAAGGAAGGTATTAAGTTCGATGGTACGATCGAATTCCTTTGGAAGCTGCTGGAAAGTGCGGGGAGTGTGACGGGCACGATTGCTCATAGAGGCTTTGTGACGATGTTTGCTCGAGAGACGAATTGGACACCACGAGGGGCTTTGCCTATCAGTTTTGGACATACTGGTCCAGAGTACTTAGAGACTGTAGGCTTAGCTATACCTTGGGAGAGTGGAGAGCTGAAGCATAGTGTTCTTCCATGGTGGCCTATCCGTGAGGGAGATCGTTTCTGGCAGATGTACAGATGGGGGATAGCCCGGTTCGATGAGCTTTCTGCGCGGCAGAAGGAGCTCTTAGCTCGGATTCCTGACCGGCCTGATGATGAGTTTGTGGTTCTTCGCAGTGCCTCACCTGTTGTTGTCGAGGCTAGTGACGACACTCCCATGACTTTGAGAGGCGTGCGTGCAGAGCTAGCAGGATTGAGGGCTGACTTAACCACCGTTATTGCTAGAGTTGAAGATTTGGCGCATTATGTAGATGAGCGATTCAACGAGTGGACGGCCGAGTTGGAGGCCAAGTTTGATGGGTTCAGTGCTCGCTTGGATCAGTATTTTGGAGGACCCCCATCGCCCTGATTTTGTTATCTTGATATTTTTCCCCCAGAGTTCTAGACATTTGTTTCGTTTATGCTTTATTATGTTTGGATAGTTGTCTACACTTGACTTTTTGCTATGTTCGGTTTCTGACTTGGTTTATGCAATGGTGCTTCTATTTTCATAAATTTGTGACTATTCTTATACTTGTTGGATGAATGTTGATTATCAATTGCCTTTGCACTTGATCCGTGTTTTTAGTCACTTGTTCAGGTTCGGAAGCATAGTAAGCACGTTGTCGGTTCGTCAGTAATCAGGAAGTTTTCTAACCCTTTAATTCTTTCAATTGCATGAGGACATTGCAAAGTTTAAGTGTGGGGGAAGAATGTGCATGCTTGTTATGAGCTTTATTGAATATTTGCATGAGTAGATGTAATTTCACTTGTAAATTGCTAAAATTCGAGTAATTTTGAAAAAATTTTAACATTTTCCCTCATTTTGAACTTTTTCTTTGAAGTTTGATCGTTGAGCTTTTGCTAGAATAAGTTAGGCTTTTTGAATTGAAGAAAGTTGCATGAGATTTGATAATTTAGTATGCTAGTAAGCCCTTATATTTTGAGCACCTTTAAACGAAATAATGTACTTAACTTAGAGAGATGAGTTGATAATTTCTGAATAAGTCTAAGAGTTGATTAGGATGCATTTTAGTCCTATCGAGGTGAAATTTTGAATTAATGAAGGACTAAAGAAGTGAAGTAGGCAGTCGTTGTCGGAGGATTGTTAGCTTTTCTATTTAGCCATTTCTCACTAAATAACGTAATTTTATTGACCCCGCTGAGCCTAATTGTTGTGCAAAGATTTTTGTAGCCACATTATAAGCCGAGGCACAACATAGAAACACCTACCTTGATAGTTTAGTTCACCAAGGCTTGCTCATTTGATTCGGTATGTCGAGTATCTATTCTTAAGCCCTTTTTATCTGTTCTTATGATTGAGAATGAGGAATTATTGAAAAAAAAAAAGAAAGAAAAGAAAAAGAAAGAAGAAGAGTGAAAAGAAAAGATATGAAAAGATGAAAGAGCAAAGAAGAAAAACAACATAAGATTGTGCAAAGGGTGAATTTGAAAGTGTGGGATTCAATTGAAGACTGGGGCAAAATTCTTAGTGTTAATGGTGAATAGAAGTGTCCATGTGTTGATTAGACTAAATGATGTAAGCTTGGTGAGTAGTCACTTGATCCAAATTTTCGTAACCTTACCCTAAGCCTACATTACAAGCCCGAAAGACCTACTGATCTGAAGTCTTGATTTAATTCCATTAGTGGAGATAGGAGCGAAGAGTGTATTCTGAAGTTGATGATTGGAGCTTAGGAGGAAATTGTCAAGTTATTGTTCTAATTTTTGTACATTGTATCGTTTGATTCACACACTACACAAGGGTTTACTTTTCATATTAAATTTTGAGGATTTCCTGTTTGCGAGTATTTGATTTGGTTGGCTAGACTTGTTTAGGCGAAGGTTGATGATTGCTTAGAGGAGGAGGTTTGATGAGGATGTGTGTACTTAATTTTTGTATTACTCGGGGACGAGCAATGTTCAAGTGTGGAAGATTTTGTTATGTGTAGAAATTGCATGATTTTAAGCATTAAATAGATGATATTCTGGAGCCGTTTGATGCGTTTATGTGTTTATTTGACTCAGTTCAGGTGTCGTTAGAGTTGGAGTTACGAAACGGCGGAGCAGAGAGATTTCACGCATTTTTGGGAGAAAAAGTGGTAACTCCCGTTACCATTTAATAGTACAAAAGGAGTAACTCCCGTTAATAGCCACAGGAAAGCGGTTTTGGCGAGAACAGAGGGGTAACGCCCGTTACTCCTACGCAGAAGGAATTAGGTAACGCCCGTTACCAGTAAAAGCGTTAAGGCGATTTCAGGCCATTAACGGGCGTTAACGGTGGCAAGGCAAAAATTGTTAACGCTCGTTACCTAGGGCGGAGAGAAGTCTCCTAAGGCTGCTATATATGTGCATTGTTGGAGTCCGTAGGAGAGGGGATTTTGGAGGAGAAGGAAGGAGATACACCAGAGAGAGTTAGACAGAAGAAAAGAGTGTTCCTTCCAAGTCAAAGGCCGAGGGTTTGGAAGAAGACTCAGAGGTTCAGAAGATTTTCAAAGAATTTGAGAAGACGACGGGATTGAATTCCGAGAACAATCTTTGGTTTTATTGTTGCTTTAATTCCTAAACTAATTCCTTTTGATTTTTAGTTTTAGTTTTTATGCTAGTTTCGTTCTTGAGTTTTGTAGAATGTTTATGAGTTTAATTGTTAGACTTTATTCATTAACCATGATTTATGTTAATGCAGTTTCCTCTAGTTTTATGATTTTTGCTTCAATTATGAGTAGCTAATTATCTAGGGCTAGGGGGAAGTGATGATGATTGCATGATGGATGTTTGATGAGATACGTGAATGAATTGTGTTAATTCTTAGTTTGAAAACTGGTTTGAATTGACTTGCGATGGCCTAATCACCCGTAGCATATGTCACAATTACCTATAAATCGAAAGAGTGATGGTAGTTTAGAGGGTTTTCAATACTTGTAAGTTGTAGGGTACAAAGAGATTTGGTCCTAGCTTATACAACAGTAATCTTATTCCATGCCGAGCCGCTAGAATACTGAATTACACTAGTCTTGTTCCTATGGTTTAATTAACTATTGGTGATTGTGAGAGAAACATTGAACACTAATTAAACACTTGGTCACACCTCGAGAGAGGGTAATTCAAATATAAGTGACTAGGTTGTAGAATTACATTTGTCAAACGGGTATCACATTGGCTCTTGATTGTATGATTCAAAGCTTTTTCCCCTGCCTGTTTAGGTTACTGAAGTAAATTCGCGTATTCAAATTGTTAATTGCAATTTTAGTTTCGTTACTTGTTAATTTCCGCATCAGTAGATTAATAGAAAAATCATTGAACTCGTTACGTCTTTAGATTAGAGAGAAATAGAGAGTAGTGATTGATTTCCCTTCCTTGTGGGTTCGATCCTATTATGCTACGCGTATGTTAGTGTACACTTGCATGATTGGTTTTTAACTGTAGTAAAATCTGATACAACCGATGCATCACCAATGAAATATGACCGTTATGTTTGCATGCGAATATAAGCCCTATTATATATGTACGTATGTGCGAGCTATGAATATGCTGGAATCTGAATATGTTAGAATCTGAACATACTAGGAATCTAAATATGCTAAGACTATGAATAGGCTAAAATTAGGAATATGCTATGATTATGCCTATGTTACGACTAAGAATATGATCCTGCTGTGAATATAATACGAGTATGCTTATGATATGCTTATGAACCCGTTATGATTATGATATGGATATGAATACGAATCTGGTTATGTCTATGATTATGATTTGACTCTGATTTTGATTTTGTGCTGCTTGGGGCCCGGTGATTGTGGGTAAGGAGCCTCGGACCGTTGAGTATTACTCCTGTGCATGATCATCGGGATGTGGGTAAGGAGCCTCGGAGCGTCGAGTATTTCTCCTGTGCACATTTCCCCTCTGGTTTGTTGGTTTGACTCTGCTTTGCTTGGGGTTCGATGGTTATGGGTAAGGAGCCTCAGGGCACCGAGTATTACTCCTGTGCATGATCTTCGGGATGTGGGTAAGGAGCCTCGGAGCGCCGAGTATTACTCCTGTGCTCATTTTCCCTTTTTGTCTGTACGTTTGCTTTGTGTGTTTGATTTCCGTTATGCTGGTTTGTTAAGAAATTGTTCGGGAAACGGGAGTGGATTTCTAATAAATAAAATTGGGATTGTTTTGGCCTTTGGCCTAACTCTTGTATTCCCTATACCTAGTATCACGTTTGAAAATGTTTTAGAATGCAAAAACCACGCCCCGGTTCCTGAACTCACAATATGATATGTGATGTGCTCCGTATACTTATGTACACGTGCGTGGGTAGCCCCTCACTCGGTCTTTGGACTGACCCCTCCCTCTTTATGTTTTAGTTGCAGGTTCAGGTTCTTGGTGTTCGAGCTAGGCAGCTTAGTGTCGTGTCTGTTGGGTCGGTGTCAGTCAGTTTGATTTTTGTTAAGTGCTTTGTTCTGAATTATGTATGAAGATTTATGTACATGGTATGTTCTCTACAGGATTATGATTATGCTTCGAATATATGAATTTTCGGGACAGGTTAGAACAAGGCTTGGATTAGTTGAACCCGTCTTTGTTGTATGTTATTCGAGACAGGTTAGGACAGGTTTTCTTGTTTAGTTTAACCCGTTTAGTTGATGTTGATTTACTTTCAAGAATATATGAACTATGATTGTTGACTAAAGTTTTTGATAATTTGTATTTTGTATCACTTTCGCATTCTTGTTTCGCATATTTTCATTTGTACAGGGTTTAGATACCGCCTAGCTTAGGTTGAATTTTCGTTTGTCAGCCGTTCGTTGTGACTTGGTGCGTGTGCGGACTTCCCATTTCATACACATGTCGGGGCATAGTGCGGGGGTGTGGTGCCCCACCGCTTGGGGTGTTACAAAGGTTGCCATGGTCCCCAGCAAAACCCTCCACTGCATTTGAATTTGAAAAGCTCCAACACAAAAAAATTAAAAAAAAAAACCAAAGAATTGGACTTATGCATAAATACTTTAGCATGTGCCCAAAATTATTCCCTCACAGATTCACCATGATAAGCGCTTTTATGTGCACTCCTTCTTGAATTCAAATCCATACTTGGATACTTCACAACTCCCTTATCTTTTTTCTTTTAAAAGAAATTCGCCATTGACAAACTTTAATCAAGAATCTTTAATCATTTTCTCGAACCCATTATTGTTTTTCAATCCCATCCCTTTTCTGGGTTTAATTAATTAAAGTAGTCTTCTTGAATTTGAATTTCTGGATTTAACACAGATCTGAACAAAAGGTGAATTTGCCCATATATTATGACAAGTGCTGTAAATAATTATACAAAACGTAAAACATATAAGACATCATTGTTAAAGGAAGGAATTGAGTCACCTCAAAACTTGCAGGAATTCCACACTCAGAAGCAGCAAGGTGAGCAGAAGCAGCGGATGGCGAGGTGAGCTGAAGCAGCAGACGGCGAGGTGGTGCTGGTGCTGGCGCTGGCGCCGGTGCGAGATGGCGGAGAAATAGGGCGGCGACGAGAGCTTGTGAACGAGAGGCGCCGCTGGTTTGGAATGCTAAAAAGGGAAATGGAAATGGCTGTGAGAGAGAGAGTGATTCTAGATCTAGGGTTTTTAACTTTTAAGCAAAAAGTTATATTACATAATTATATTAAAATATTATATATATATATATATATATATATATTTTTTTTTTTTAAATTAAACTATGGCCCGTGAGCCACGAGCCCAGAAACATGTGGCTCGGGCTTAGCTTCGAGGGTCTTCAAGCCGAGCCTTGGCTCGGTATTTTCGAACTTAAGCACGTTCACGAGCCGGCTCGTCTCGTTTGCATCCATACTCTTGGGTCACCCTCTTGGGGGATGTTCCCATCGAGGTGAGGAGTCGGACGCGC
This sequence comes from Lantana camara, assembly GCA_037501455.1. Taxonomy (NCBI): domain Eukaryota; kingdom Viridiplantae; phylum Streptophyta; class Magnoliopsida; order Lamiales; family Verbenaceae; genus Lantana; species Lantana camara. The sequence goes on from CM074860.1 coordinate 71,490,109, forward strand.
CCTAGGGGAACAACTTCTGATCCCTCGAACCCGGAGAGCGGTGTTCGGATCGGATAGAGTTTTAGATTATACAATTTCATTTATACGAGACTCGAGTAAGGGATAATGTTCGAGCTGCTTCCATTATCAATTAGGCATTCGGTTACATCATAATTAGCCACGCCTAAGGTCACCACCATCGGACAGCTAGGCTCTCAACCTTCTCGATGGGGGCCTGGGCGTCTATCACTCTCACTAAAGCTAACCTCCTGCCTCTCCAACTCTCTGCCCTGATCGATCTGGAAGACCTCATCGTGTGGGCCATTGAACTCTCGAGCTGCTCGCCTGATGTTCCTCTTTCGAGCTGCATTGGAGTTGCCGCCCTCGTGTCGTTGGTTGGGGGGGATTGTCTGTCGTTGGTGGGGGGGATTGTCTTCAGCTCTTTCCAGCGGCTGCTTCCCGGATCTTTTCGGGGGAGACCTAGATTTGGAACGATCACGGTTGTTCGACCTTCCCGCTTTCTCAGAGTAGTGGTCGATCTTACGAACAAAATCCTTCAAGTGCCCTCCTTGAATAAGTCTTTCGATCTCATCACGGAGGGCGTTACATTCTACGGTAGTGTGGCCCCACTGTTGATGGTAACCGCAGAATTTTCCCGATTTCTCAGCCTTCGGGCCCTCCCGGATGGGCTTGGGTTTCTTCAGAAGGCTCTAATCCATGACCTCATAGATCTGGTCGATGGGCTTGGTCAAAGGGACATAGTTTCGTCGGTCGACCTAGGTCGGTAGGTCGACTTTCCCCTTGATCTTCTTCTGTTCGTTCCCTTTTCGGTTGAGGGGCGAGCTAGACCCAATAGTCTGCCGCTCAGATCGGGCAGAGGTCCGTGCGCGAGGGCTATCTCCTCAACACGCATGAAGCCATGTGCGATATCCTGTATTTTCGTCAGGTTACGGGGCCCGGCCCTGACGATCTCGTCTTCCCAAAGACGGTTACGGAGCGCCCGATGTGTAACACCCAAAACGCAAGGTGTCCCATCCCCCGCACTATAGCTCGATCCACGTATGAAACGGAAAATCCATATATGAATCAAGGCTATAGCGAACGGAGACAATAAAAAAACGACTAAAGCTAGGCGGGACTAACCCTCGAACCACATTTAACAATGCAACAAATAAAGCGGAAGCATAATATTCAATATCAATAAACGATCTAAAACCATTAACTATGATTGCATATCAATACATTAACATCTCCAAAATAGATATACATGCCGATCAAAGGATAAACATAAATAACAAGAATGTATGAAGGTGTAAGTGCTAGACCCAAAATAAAGACTCCAGACGACTCTATTTCCCGCCTAGCACTTCCTTGCAAGACCTGAAAATGTGAGGGTGTCAGTCTATGAAAGACTGAGCGAGGGGTATATAAATATAAGCGCATTTATCACACAAGTCCTAACCTCGGGTAATGAGTTATGAAAACCACAATATAAGTTCAATAAAAGAGGTAACATCGCCCGAGATTATAACTAACAAGTTTAACAATCAATCAATTACATTTCAGTCAATCAGTGGCCTGGCGAGTGAGGGCAATTCTCCAACCTTACTCCGACAGTGTACAATGATTAAGTTATCAATTATATAGGTAATCATGCAATCAATTACAGTTCATGTAACAGTTTCAGTCCATCCTTCTTCCTCCGGGGCGATGGTGAGTTAGCTAGACTCAACCATCCAATCAGTGTGAGCAGAGGGCGCATGAAACCCAAAGCCCGGAACTCCTTCCACCACTAATCTCCTAGTGGTTTCAGGGGTCATCCCAAATGGTGAGGATAGAGCCGGAGTTACCCGTCAGCCCATGCTTTCCCGGTTGGCTCAAGCTACTACCCTCGGGCCCATAGTGTAATCAATATACTCGCCAAAACAGTCGGTTCAATACAATACAGTCGTTCAGTGAAAATCAATTAACATTTGTGGAAAGCTATAGAAATAAGTATACGTTTTGGCTTAAAATCCATATAAGGGTCATATGGTTCTATATAATTAGAGATTAAACCTCACCTATACAGACGAAAGAAAGCGAGAAAACCGCGTATGGTGCCGGCTCCTCGTCACCAGGAAGCTGGTCTATGCAAGAAAGACAAGTGCAAGTGAGACACGACTCGTATGAACCAATTAAGACGAACGGCAAAATGCAACGAGACGATGTGGAATCATGAATACGGCACAAAATAATCTTGTTTTTGCATGAAATGTATCATATAATAGCAATTTGGGATCAATTAAGGCATTGGAGCAAAATGTGAAATTTGTAGGTACTAATGCAGAAAATTTTCAACATGCGCACGTTGTATTCAAATAAGCATAACTCCTTCATCGGAATGAATTTTAACAAACCGAAAAATTCCTAGAAAACTAGACAACCATATCTTTACAATGATGTAAGGTTCAAATTCTAGTTCACCCCGAGTAAATACCAGTTTTTGTTTGAATATGACACAAAGCAGAAAATTTCCTGCAGCGCTATTCGTGAAAGATGATCGTCGTTCCCTTATCAAACGAAGTCGAAACGATCTGAAAATTGGTGGAGATATCTACAACATACCCAGAAATACACCAGTAAAACAGTTTTAAAAACTTCCATCATTTAGTCTCTCTGATCAAGCCATAATTCGGTTTTAAATTGGATCAGCGCAGAATCGCGACAGTTTGGCGGCACCAAATTAAAACGGCCATAACTCACAAACGAAAATAGATATTGACGAGCCGTAAAAAGGAGAGTAATCTACACTTCAAATATTTTCTACAGTAGAAAAATCAGAGGAATTGGAACAGGGGAGCAGAGGCAGAAAAACAGAGCAAAAATCGAACCACAACAAACAATCAACCAATTCCAATTCTAATCAATCCAAATGCCATAATTCATGCAACATATATATATTTAAGTTCAATACTCACTAAAGTTCCACATATTCATGTCCATAACTCATTAATCATCAAGAATCACACATATGAGCTCAATATATCAACTTATGCTACAAGTCCATAAACCTTAATATATACACATCAAATTCAAGCCATAACCAGTATTCATGCTTCCCATAATTAAAACACAATTATCTAATCCAAATGAATAACCCTAGCTATCATTCATGATCAAGAAATCAATCAAATAAATCAATTTTCACCTTGGAAATGAAGAGAGAAGAGATGATACGCTAGGATGAGGATGATGATGCTTCAAGATGAATGATCAACTCAAGAATTAGCTCAAAGTATGGAAATCTCCTCATTCCCTTCTCTTGGCAATTGATCGATCAAGCAATGGAGCAATATGTGTATGAATATGTCTTGTGTAATATGAATTAGAATATAATATAAATGAAGATATTAATGCTTCCCACTTTATGAGTCATCCTAATTAATTGCACATAAATCCTCCCATTATATAAGTTATGCAATCAAGGACAAGTTAAAAGTGATAAATAAGTTTAGTCCAAGCCCTCTTATGCAATTAATCCCATAGTTCAAGGAAACAATCAATTAATCAATTTTAGTACATAAATCATGAAATGAAATAATTTTCATAACTTTAGAAAATGCAATTTTATAAAATGATCATGTCACATTTAATTAATGAATGCAAGAATTAAATAATTAATATAAAATCATCAAAACACACACGTGGCGTGCTTACCCGAAATCCGAAAATCTGGGGCGTTACACGATGGACTACAAAAAGTAGGGTATCCATCGTCGGGTTCTTGACCCGAACCACTTCCCTTGAAAAGCGGGTCATGAAGTCCCTAAGGGACTCGCTCTCCCTTTGGTAGATGTTGTTGAGGTAAGAGGGCGGCAGCTTTTCACCGGTCATTGAGGAGAAGTGTGCGAGGAATCGATCTACGAACCGATTGTAGGTCGAAATGCATCGCGGCGGCAAGCGGATGAACTAATCTTACGCGGGGCCCGTCAACGTGGTGACGAAGAGCTTGGCCCAAATCTGATGTGGGTGGGAATGCAGCAACATGCGACTCTCGAAGGCTGTCACATGTTATTCGGGATCTGTGGTCCCATTATACATGGGGAGACATGTCGGGATTCGATCTCCATCGCAGGTCATGCGGAGGATGTCCTCGTAGAATGGGGAAGCTTCCTCCCTGTCACTGCGGTAGCGGAGAGGGCGTCGGTTTAATCCTTCTCGCAGGTCGACCTGCCTCTGGGTGACCTGAGAGCCACAGTCCCCCAGGCGGTCTTGGACCCGTCTCCGCGGTGGATCTACGTAACGGTCCGGCTCGTTTTCAACCCGAGCTGCGGCGATTCGGGCGGCCTCCTCTCTTGCGGATCAAGCGGGGATCCACGTTCGGAGGTCGTCGAACTCCTCGTGGTCTTCGTCGACCACGCGCTTGCTGCGGTTGTTGCGGCTAGGATGGCCAAATTCCCTGTGGCCCTCGCGTGGGACCTCTTTGCTTGCCGCGGGGGGAGGTGGTAGTGGAGCAAATCCTTGGATCTGACCCGCTCCGATCTGTGGGCTGAGGCCCCAGATGATGTGGGCGGGGAGCCCGCCAAGCGGTTGGAAGACATAGGGAACTTGGTTCCCGTATGCTTAGGCAGGAGGGCCCAGCGCGTTGCCTACCACGGGGCTTGGGATGGTGGTGGTTGGGCTGGCCCGTGGTAGCTCGGGGCACCTTGGTTCGTGGCCCTCAGTCTGGGCATGCTCGATCTCGACCCGCAACTGGTCGAGGAACGCATCCAGGTCCGCCAGGGTGACGGTGATCCTGGGAGTGGCCTCGGGTGGAGGCAGTGAAACGTTGGTGCTAGGCCCTACCGGAGGGACAGTGGAGGCGTTGCCAAGCGGCACGTTGTAGTCATGCCTGCCTTTGGCAACCTCCTCCATGTCGTCATCCCGAAGGGTGTTTCTTGTATTAACCATTGTGACTTAAAAAAGAAAGGTATAAAGGGGCTTTAATCTAGGCGATGTGAAAAGAGAACTTCCCACAGACGGCGCCAAACTGATATGGCTCAAATCCGGTCGATCTGAAGTGGACGATCTGAGGGTCATATTTGGGTCAATCAGTCAAGAATTTGTTTGAGTGGGCTCTTTATCGACCTGAAAGCACTAGCAAACGTGAGCTCTAAACCAACTTGGGGGACTTGGGGTTTTACCCAAGTTTGGCACTCCGACGCTCAAGTCAATGTTCGATTCACTTAGAGAGAGAATAAATGCAATTTAATGCGGAGTAAAGGCTTACCAACTACTGTTCAAGGGGCGGGTATTTATAGCTTTGGCCAAATAACACAGTAGTGCGTGTACCGCAAGTGTGCATTAATGGTGCTGTCAGTCGTCGATCTAGATGTCGGACGATGGAGTAGGCTAAAGTGGGATCGATCGTACCTTATTTCCCCTTTGGGTAGAGACTGGGACTGGCGGGCATTGAATGCTCTGCAGTACGCCTGTCCTAGGGAATGAGAAGGCTACACGTGTGCCGACAGGGGTGCTATACAGTATTTGGGTGTCCGTGACGTATGTAATCGATCTACAGATCGATGTTGCCTTCCGGGGTCCTTAATTCTGCGTGGGTTCCCTTATCAGGGGAGCAGATCGTGGGGCATCGCGTTGTGACGGATCGGGGTCAGGCGACCCGCCAGATCGATTTAATAGTCGTGTAAGTCTGGCTATTTCGATCCGCCGATCTTGCCGTACTTGCCTGCCACGTACTGTCCAAATGGCCGCTTCTGGTTTGTCCAGGCGGGCGAGAGAGTCCATGTGGCCCCCACGGGGCGCACCACGTGGCTACGTATCATCATGCCATGTCACACTCAACCCGTTCAAGATTTCTGGTGCATATTTTAAAAAATAAAGAGTTTTTTATAGCAGTTTTTAAAACAGAGAATTTTTTATATTAAAAAGGGTGATTATATTAACAAAGGTGATGAGTACAATTTGCCAACATGGGTTGACCAAGTGGTTTGAGCGCTCTTTCTCGAAGTTAATGATCCAAATTTGAATCCCTCTAGTCACGTGGGGTGTCGGGAAAAAAAAAAAAAAAAAAAAAAAAAAGGAGGGTGATTAGTATAATTTACTCATTCTTTAAGCATATAGTAAAGGAACGAAAAAAAAAAATTATGATTCGAGGGAGCAGTGCACCCTACTCGTATCCGCATTAACAATACCTACCAAGTAGTAGCGTCAAAAAGCGAGATTGCACACTATAAAATTACTTCGATTCTGGACAGTCCTTCAGGAATGTTCAAAGCATTTTCAAGAAATTTGCTCTGCAGCCACAGTCTCTTCAGTTCCAAATCCAACGCCAAAACTCCATTCCACCTTACCTTCTCATCCATGTCCGCCGCCGTTAAGCTAGTGGGCACGCACAATGGCAGTTTCCATTGCGACGAAGCCCTCGGTTGCTTCATGATTCGCCTCACTAAAAAGTTTTCCGATGCTCGCATCGTCCGCACGCGTGATGCCCAGGTAATATTATCAACTTCCCCTGGCGTTAATTGGGGAAACCGTTAATTTCTAGGCGTTGTTTTGTTGATTAATATGTAGGTAATATGTTTGATGAAATGCGCCTTAAATTGTACTAGGTGCTGGAAAGCCTCGATGCTGTTCTTGATGTTGGTGGGGTTTATGATCCCACCAAACACCGCTACGATCATCACCAAAAGGGTTTTGAAGAGGTTTTTGGGCATGGATTTGACACTAAGCTCAGTAGCGCTGGTCTTGTTTACAAGGTACGTTCAATGTCAGTAGTCACCTTCAGTTTTTCGCATTTAGTTGAGAATTTTTGAATTTTTCAGCAGACAATGTTTCTTTTAATTTCATTTTTTCCCCCGTGGATGAGTTACAACTCCCTTAATCATTAAATTTAGAGGCTTATTACTTTCTGTAAGGGAACATTACTTTCAATGTTTGGAGTCTATATTTTGTCAATATTTGGGGTTAGGTTGATTACTTGTTTAGAGGGTAATCTTGGTTTGAGTTTCTCTATCTGTAGCATTTTGGGAAGGAGATAATAGCTAAGGAGCTTCAAGTTGATGAAGACCATCCAGATGTGCATCGATTGTTTCTGGCAGTTTATAAGAGCTTCATGGAGGTAGATTCCATTAACCATTTGCAAGCAATTTCTTTTTCAATCAATTTGGCTTCTTTTTGAAGATTTTTTGTTTCTTCATGTTTGTGATTAATTATTAGTGACATACAAAAAAATTAAGTTTGTTGCTGCTTCATTTTTGTTATTTGCTGATCGGTATTAGTTATGCATGCTATGCTGCATTGCTATCGAGTAAAAGTTATTATCAAGGATAGTCTAAGATTTGCAGCTTATAAGAAATTTGGTTCATTGAAGTATGGTTTTACTCGGAAAAAGGAGTGTCTTGTTTGTATATGTGAAACTATATGATGTCAGCAGGCTTACATTAGCAAGCAAGTGCACTGGTCAAATTGAGCGGTGTAAGTATAAGAAATTATCAAAATGCCTCCCTACACCTGTAAATAATTAGTCTTCATCGTCCACATTCATTCCCACCCCAAAAGCTTACTCTAAACTTGTTCCTTCTCTCTTTAAGATCCCTTCTCTCTATAAAGTGTGAAAATTAGTGATGCAGCACAACGGTGTCTTTAAGCCCTAAGAACTTGAAGACGTCAGCCTACATAAAATCAAAATTACTAACGTTATATGCAGCGCAACGATGTCTTTAAGCCCTAAGAACTTGTAGATGTCAACCTACATAAAAATCAAAACTGCTATGCAGCACAACGATGTCTTTAAACCCTAAGAACTTGAAGACGTCAGCCTACTTAAAAATCAAAACTGCTAATGTTATACATAATTTACTTCAGAATGAGTTGTACACCAGATATAGCATAACAATTGCATTTATGAGTTTATAACTACTATGTATGACTAGAGAATGATGGTTGGCATGATGTATGACTAGAGAATGATGGTTGGCATGATTACCTTGAAAGTAAAATACCTACATCAGAAATATCTGTAATACTGCTAAGTCAGTATGCTCTAAGTGATTACCTGCTCAATTATTCAGAGTATGTATGTTAAATGCATTTATCACAATAATCTAGCACTTGCATTGTTTATATATACACATACAATTTGAAATAGTTCTCAATTTCTACACTTCATGTATGACATAAAGTATTTGATAAAAACATATTTATGAAGGAAATGTAACTTTTTACAAAAATGTAGAAGGAAGGGGAAACCAATCACCTCACATGATCTCAATTCCTGATATTTCAGCCCGGTGTAGCTCCAGGGTTCTTTTTTAATGTCCTCGACTAATAGAGTTGATTCATAAATATTTAAAACTATTGAACGAAGATAATGTTCTTAATTTTCTTGAAAGGTTTTAAATTTATTATTGGAGAATAATTGCCTAATTTCTCTGTTAGAAGTAAATTTCCCAAATTTTCTAAAACTTTATAGAGAGGGAGAAAGAACAAGTTTAGAGCTTGTTCTTTGGGCGGGAATGAGTGTTGTTCAAGAACAACTATCTATAGGAGGCTTTAATGGGTGGCATTTCATAATTTCTTGTATCTTTATTACCCAATTTTACCTATTGGGCTGCCATGATGTGGGCTGATGTCATGCTGGTGTCATACTTAATATTTTTTTCAGCCTTAAAATTTCAGTTCTCACTCCGATGTGAGAATCCCAAATTTTCTTATAAAAAAGAAAATAAAAATGATGTCATTATGCTGACTATGGGGGCCGTACTTGACAGACCCCGATGGTCAAGTTGGGTGGCAAAGATGCAACATATCACAAGAAGGCACCCCTTAGGTCTATAAATAATCGTTCATTGGTAATATTGATTCGGACCACAGAAGCAACCTTCTACTTCTCCTAAACTGTCTTCTCTCTGTAAATATCTGGGAAGAATATACCTTGGGCAGCCAAATATTTCTTAGTAGGGAATTAAGGAAATGTCCCTTTTTTTAAAAGAAATTAAGGAAATGTCCTGAACAGGGTAATATCTTCCTAGTAAGGTATTTAAGAAAATTTTCTTAATAAAAAACTCTATAAATATCTGAGAGCACAGCACACTTAGTATTAGTTGAGGTTGTTATGGACAGGACTCCTGAGGTTTTTGACATTTTTGAGTTCTGGCACACTTAGTATTAGCTGCGCCTATGTGATGGACAAGATGAGAGCAATTTCTTTCGTGTTTGGCAAATACAGTTGCAATTCAACCTAAAAGAAGATATTACAATTTACAGCAAAGTCAAGGAACAATGTGGACTCTGAACCCTTCCCGAGCAAACCTGCAAAAAGATTCAATGCCGTATAATCAGATACTCGCATAATTACTGAACCTCTACATTCGACCCTCCTACTTCTCTCGTAATTGTGAATTAGGACTCTTCATATCTTTTGCATCTAGCAATTTTAAAAAGTTGTTTCTAGTGCACTATCCAATGCATACTTCACGAATCTCTATCCTGGCACAAAAAATCCGCGGATCCTTTTATTGCAACCCATTAATCCTAAAGTGAAGCAGCTGTTAATATTCCAATCGTTTTATTTCCAGGAATTGTTTTCATGTTTTTGAAGCATGCTTAGTTGCTGATTTTTCCTCCATTTCCTTAAGATAATTAAAATATTTTAGGATTTTTCTTTGGCATGTCTGATTACTTATGTCACATTTATTTCTTACGATAACAGGCCATTGATGCCATTGACAATGGAACCAATCAATACGATACTGACCAGCCACCAAGATATGTGAATAATACACATTTGTCTTCACGAGTTGGAAGATTTAATTTGGATTGGATAGATCCTGATCAGTCCCCTGAGAAGGAAAATGAAGCTTTCCATCGAGCAATGGCTTTGGCCGGCAATGAGTTTTTGGATGTAACTTTCCTCCACTGTTTTCATATAAACTATTTATTTCTCCTTCGAAAGCTAGTTTTAGTCCTGAAACTGTGACCAAAAGTGCTTGTTGGTTCTGTGATTAAGTGAAGTGATAAACCCTCATGTTCTTCGCAGATTCTGAAGTGGTAGACATATTGGAATGACTTTTATTTTGAATGTAATTTAAAAGACTATTATTTTAGTTGTGACAATAATTGATGTTTGTTCAGAGTGTCCGGTATCATGCGAGGTCATGGCTTCCAGCTCGATCAATTGTGATGAGATGTCTTGAAACAAGGCTAGATGTTGATCCTAGTGGAGAAATTATGGTCTTGGATAATTTTTGCCCGGTGAGAAGCATTTACCAGCACATTTTGAAAAATAAATTTTATTCGTATCACCTTGCTAGTTAGCCCATTGTCAAACTACGTTTCTGGTCAGTGATTTCAATCTTTCTCTGATCCAAGTACCGTGTTTTCATCTGCTAGGCCTGACTTTAACACAAACATGTACATAATAATAATTTGCTACCTAATTACTGATTTTACTGAGATCTTATCGATTTATTTTCAACAGTGGAAATTGCACTTATTTGAGCTTGAGCAAGAGATGGAGATTAGCCCACCTATTAAATATGTGCTTTATCAGGTATTTATATTTCGTCTCTGCCATCATTTATTATATCATTACATTATCTTTGTAAATTAGCTGATGAGATTTTCATGGGTTACCACAATCTTCTATAGCTCCTTCCTGCAATTGTTTTGTTTTTGCTTAGAGAACCCATTTGGTGGTTTGAAACTTCGATGATTATTTATGTAAAATAGCATCTTGTGTTGCTTAAGCTGTTTGAGGTATGATTGTGACTGAACTACTGGGAAAACTTACTTCAGGATGACAGAAGCAAAAGCTGGCGAATTCAGGCTGTGGGAATAGCACCAGATAGATTTGAGAGTCGTAAAGCCCTTCCTGTTCAGTGGCGTGGTCTCAGAGACGAAGAGCTGTCGAAAGAGACGAGAGTTCCTGGGGGCGTTTTTGTCCATATGAGTGGTTTTATTGGTGGAAATCAAACATTCGAGGGTGCACTTGCAATGGCAAAAGCTGCTCTGAAGCTCTGATCAGAATGAATTTGGCATTTCTTGCCTTTTTCTTGTAATTTGACCAGAAGCTACTTAATTTGTTTGTTAAATGTACTTTGCCTTGAGGTGTACGACAAGAATCTGGATTCTATACTAGATTTGCGATTGTGCGAGGAAAGAGAAGACATTGTATTTGAATACGAGAGAAGCGGAATTAATTCATGATTAACTAACTACTACTGCTTTGGGTGTTTTTTTTTTGTTTTTTGGCTCCCATGAATTTAACTTGGCATCAGTTGGTTTTACCATGAATCAATGCTTTATTTTGTGTAGTCCTTTTTTTGGATAGAAATTGATAGGCTTATCATTAAATTTTAATTAATAATTCAATATATCTATCAACTACAGTATAATCTCGATAAATTAAGACTCGATAAATTAATAACCTCGTTAAAATAATAATTTTTCGGTCCCGATAAATTAATACTTGATAAATTAATAACCTCGTTAAAATAATAATTTTCTTCGGTCCCGAGTCGGGATCAACGTGGTAAATTAATAATTCGCTAAACTTATAAGATAATACAAAAAAAAAAATTCATATAGGTCTCATTTGATATATAAAATAATAATTCATCTGTATCAAAATATTTCATACATAATACATAAGTAAACTAAACAGGTTTCTGCTGACCTCTTGATCGTGTTTGATATTGTGGCTTGACTTACTTGCAAATTAAACTTCTCTAACACCCATTGTTGCAATTGCTTTTGAGTGCATGCTGGATTTTGTTGTTTATACTCACACAGTTTTCTAATCATACCATCAGTTTATTTTTTAACACCTTTGAGATGAGAAACCATTTTTCTTGTTTTTTGATTTGAAGACTTGCATAATACATCTATTTATATAGTAACTTAGTTAATGTATGTACGTGTAACTACATTAATAATTGAGTGGATTTATACATTTTAATGAATGTAGGTACATGTAACTACATTAATAACTAAGTAGATTTATATATTTTATTAAGATATACATAGAATATTGAAAATGTATCAGCAAAAATACATGAATTTGGTTAAGTATGCATAAATAATAGTCAATGTACAAATTAGTTTTCACGTACACCTAGGTACATTCATAATATGGACCCAAAAAGTATATAATTTATAAATTATTAATTATTAATTTATATGATTAATTAATACCTTGCTAAATTAATAAAATTTGACGGTCCCAACAGTATTAATTTATCGAGGTTATACTATATCATGAATTAACTAGCAACATTATGCACTTGTGATATCATAATCATTAAAGCTCGTAACACAACCGGCGATAAAAAAGATTTTCCTCTCTTTTCTCTCCTAACATCTCGCCGTCACAGCTAGGGTTTTGAGATGTACCAGCCGCCGCCTCCTGAGGCAGACAGCCCTTCGGTGCCTTTGGACCAAGCACGGGGAACACCCACGGCTGCTGCAACTCACCCAAAACGATCATACGCTGTAGTAGCCTCATCTAAAAAAATTCCAATGATGCCGAGGATGGGAAGAGTTCACATTTTCCCACATGATCCATCCAGTAAGCCCTACAGAATAGTCTTTGTGAGGAACAAATGAGGAAATCGATGAACTGTAACAGCCATTCAAGTTTATGTTGATCAGGAAATTCTCCCATGGATACCTGACGATGGCTTGGCTGCATGAACTTTTTTTTGAGCTCGAATTAAAAGAGTAGTTTAAGCTTGGGGTTTTGACCGTCAAGCGTGTGCTGATTCGATTAAGTTGTGACGAGGACTACTTGAAAATTTGGCTGCGAAGAATCCTGACTTTCAACGGTTATCCTATGAGGGTGCTTAAGTGGACCCGCGACATTCGATACGAATGTAGAACCCTCCATTGCACTAGTTTGGATCAAACTGCCATCCCTGAAATCGCACTTCTTCAAGCCCGAGATTCTACATGATACCGTTAAACAGATTGGGGAGTTGGTGTACGATGAAGGAACTTTTGACTGTAACTGACCAGATTATGCTCGAGCATGCATTGAGCTTGACCTATTACAACCTTTGACGACACAAGTTAGCATTGGCTTTAATGGGGGCACCATGATTCAACCAATTATTTACGAGAGGCTCTTGGCGTATTGTCACCGTTGCTCCCACCTTGACCATAGCGCGGATGTATGTCATGACTCTGCTGGCATGGAAGGAGTGGGAGAGCAACCTGACCTAAAGAATACCATCAATGATAAAATGGAGAAGCAATCTATGAATAACAAAAATAATAAACGACGGCCAGATCCCACAAACAAAGTTGTTTGAATAACTAGGAGGGGGTGGAACAGTGTAGCACCCCGCACAGTGGGTCACCACATTCCTAGCACTAAAGCCCAATCCACATACGAAATGGAGTTCGTACATGAACCAAGCAGTAGCGAACGGGAGACAGACAAACACACCTAAACTAGGCGGTACGTAGACCCTGAATTCAAAATTCAAATAACAAGCAACAACAAATGCAGAAGCGGAAGCATAATCAAATAAACATAAAACGAACAAACAAAAGTGGCATTAAACGAACAAACAATTCATATATTTGCATTTAATCCATAGATCAAGCCAAGACATCAAATTTTCATATAACCCTAACTATTCATCATCTTCTTCAATCAAACATATAATCATGCATTCAAGGCACAAAAGTGGCATTAAATCGAAGCTTCAATCATGGAGAACACGTTGCTTACCTTGGGTCATTGATTGATTGGGAAACGAGAGAGAATCTTGAGAAGGTTGAAAATGGAAAAGGGATTAAACTTTCTCCTTTTTTTTTCTTTCTTGGGTGTTGAACATGTAAAAACGGGTGGAGAAAGGGGTGAAATTTCAGCCATAAAGGGCTGAAACGGGTGGGCTAAACGGGTCGGGTAAAAAAGGATCAGATCCCAAAGCAAGGAGGGTTCAAACGGCTTCAGAAAAATATGAAGTTGGTTCCATCGAATCCGAATTTTCAAAACAAATCCAATGGCAAAGTCAGAATTCAAATCCAAATTTCTGAGCTTAAGATAGCCGAAATGGCTCCAAACACCCTAATTTTAGTTAGATCCTTAAACTTCAAAAATGGACAATTGACTCCAAACATATTTCTAATAAATTCTAAACCATCACATAACTTGAAATTAAATCCACATTGACACGTAGGGAATGCGACGTCACATAATTCACATAATTGACATTAAAACAATGAAATTACGTAATTAAACTCACACATGATGTCATATCTGGCTTGCCGGAGAAACGGGGATGGGGCGTCACTATAACAGCCCTAAACAGGTCCAAGTTAGAATTAATAAACTTTGAAAGAAAGTGAAAGCGTTTATAAACTTTGATCCGTCAAATGTTCTTCATGCGCCACATTTCTATGTATTTTAAGTTGTTCTTAGGTGCTATTGTGTGACTTTGGGAGATATCTCATTTAAAACCCCAGATTACTATTCATTTCTCGAGCCTTCATTCCTTTAATAGAGTCCTAAAAACTCAATATCTCTTGAATACCCTAACTCACATCTCTTGTCCTAAAATCATTTCCGAAAATTTTTGATCAAAGTTACGATTTTATCCCCATGTCACTGTTTATCCACCAAGCCATTATTCCCTTATCTCACTCATAGAACCTTAGAGATATGAAGCCTACATTTTCTATTGCTTATACATGCTTTCTATGTCCAAAACTCTTTCTGAAAATTGTTGACAAAAATTACCATTAGGTCCCCCTGATTCATATTCGTTCCATAAAATTAGAAATTTACTCAGAACACTTTTTCCTATCAAATATTATAGTCAAATGAATCCTTGAACCATTTCTAGAATTTTGATATCATCCACAAACCGTAATTCATATTCTAACTCCAGCAGTATCGAAAATCATTTCAAAATCCTAGTTACTATTCTTACCGTAAATAATTTTTTATTCATTCACTTTTTGCTATTCAATATTATAGTCAAAATGATCCTTAAATTATTTATGAATTCTCATGCTCATACCAAAACTTAATTCCAACCGTAGCTTATTCCATAAATATTTTCCCTTTAAAAATCATTGTTTTTACTATAAAAGTTTAACTTTCATTTAATATTCAAAATCATACTCAAAACGTTCCTCTAATTTTTCTATAACTCATGACCACCTTCTCGACTTTTAAATCTCATCATAGCTTCATTTATATAATTTATCATGATTTTCATAATTCCTAAAGTCTATAACTTTCAAACGAAAAACTTAAACGCAACATATTTATAATCATGACGAAGCTCATTTTACGCTCATTCTTTCACTAGTTTCACCACTTCAATCTCTCGTCTCTAAACCCTTGAATAAATTTAACATTATTTTATATTTATTTTTATTATATTACGACATCATCCATGACATCACTCCGCCAATGACATCATTCATGACATCACTTTCCCAAAATAGAAATGCTAGGTGTGTGATTCAAAATTCTACACATTTTCTACATATTTTTAAAAATTGTTGTTAAGTCCTTAATTCCTACTGATAAATACCCAATAAGAGATTCATTTCTAATTCACAAAATCCTCTCTTCTCTCCTCTAAACATCTCGCCACCCCCCTCCCCAAACTCTCTCAAGGTTAGTTTTTTTTTTTATGCTTTAATTCATGCTTTATTTCATAATTAGTTTAGGTATTTAATTAGTATATTTATATGCTTTAAATTATGTTAAATATTTATGTTTTGTTAGGAAATTATGTTTTAGGAATTTATATTTGATGAATTAAAGTTAGGAATTTAATTTACGAAAATGCATGATTATTATATGAAATGATTTAAACATGTGGTTATATATTCATAATCATGTTCTTGAATATTTGAATAGATTCATGTTTAGGAAATTTTTTTATAAATTAATTTTCATGTAAAGTTTATATATTATGCTGATTTATGCTTTAATCTTATGTTATGAATATAAATTTAATCAAGAATGCCTAAAACATCTTATGAATATTCAAGTATGATCAAGAACATGTTCTTAGTGTTCTTGAGTAGTGTGTTCCGTGTGTGTTCCGTGTGTGGAGTGTGTGTTAGTGTGTGAAAGAGTTGGTGTTTAAGTGCGTGTCTAATCCCCCACACTTAAATAGTAGTTGTTTTCAAATAATGATTTCAAAATAAATAAGATTAAATTGAAATTTTAAATAATAATTCTTGATTAAAGTTTTAATTAAATAAAATAGGAGATTAAAGTTCCATGAATCATTTAAACATTTCATATTTCAAATACCGTTTTGAGATTCAAAAACATTCAAGTATTAGGATTTCTATTTTAAAAGAAATTCAAGTTTTGACTTTTATAGAAATTTTAAATAATAATACTTGTTTAGATTTTCAAACCGAATATTTCAAAATATCATTTCCAAAATAAAGATTTCTTTATTAAAATTTTAGACTTATTTTATAACGTAGAAGTTTACTAAGATTCATAATTTGATTAATAACCTCTTGTTTTGTAAGCCTCGTTTGAATGTTAAAGTTGTATTTTACCAGAATATTATTATGTGATCTCCTTTCATGTTATGGTATATGCTTTATTGTGATAACTTGTCTATGTGATTAGTCTTAGTTTAAGGATTAGAAACTTATAGTTGATCACCACTCACAGGTGAAGATTTGGATTGACTAGGACTCCGGTATTATTACATAATACCCGGTTACTGTAGGTGAGGTTAAATGTTTCTAACTGGGATCATGAGTCTATATATATATAAAACATTTTATGTCCTACACTAATACAGTTCAAGTCTTATCCCTTTATAAATGATACTACCCCTTTTGGGAAAATACTTTAATATCAACTTATAATATTCTAGTATACAAAATCAATC
Organism: Lantana camara; assembly: GCA_037501455.1. Taxonomy (NCBI): domain Eukaryota; kingdom Viridiplantae; phylum Streptophyta; class Magnoliopsida; order Lamiales; family Verbenaceae; genus Lantana; species Lantana camara. The sequence goes on from CM074860.1 coordinate 71,506,953, forward strand.
ATTTTAAAGTATTCCTATTGTCTTGTCTTCTTATAAAGATTAAAGTATTTCACGTTATGATGTTTCGGTACTACATTACCATCTATCTAGTACCGTTAAATACAAGTAAAATATCTTTTCTTACTGTGGGCCCCGGTGGTATCGGTAGAAGTAATAAACCAGGAGGCGAGAGCTAATGGCTATTATTATACCAACAGCTAACCAGATCTTGGTGATGATCTAACTGGAGGTTAGTTATTCCACATCAAGTGACGAGAAAAGGTACGTCCCTCCCAAACTCATGTATATCGTCACTAGGGGTAGCTCCCTGAGGTGACACCAGAAAAAAAAAAAAAGGGATTATATTGTTTATTTCATTAGTAACGACATCTTGATCAATGTCGTTACGAATATTCTCGGTTTTAAGTAGTAAAGGTTGGAGAACGCCTAACTTGCGGGCATCATATTGCTCTAAAAAGGGTTCATGTTTTCTCAAAGTATAGCCTATAACACCCAATCCCGTTATTTTAAAATAAATATGAACCCAATATTGTTATTGATATAATATTTTCCTATTATCGGGTACTAACCAAGGAGTTTCTTGGTTAACCTATCATGTATACTTATTTAAACATTGCTCTCAAAATTATTACTTCAGCCTTGTTCACTTTTCTAATAGGATCTTTTGAATAAAAGTATTTTGGTCAAAACCCTAAAAGTTCTATTCATATATACATAGTTCTAACCATCCCCTCACTTAGTCACTTTGATTAACCCCTCACACTTTTCAAATTCATGATTTCAGGTATTATCATCGCTCATTAGCTGGTATCTTGAAGCATAGAGAGTCCATTATCTTTTGCATATTAGATCAGGTTCTCTCGACTGAGCCAAGTTACACTATAATCCCTTCTAGTTATTAATTACTCTAGTATCATACTCTTAAATCATGAACAATGTTAATCCTACGGTATTGCTCCAAAGTTTTCATAAATTTTAAATCATTCCAATTCTTTTATTTACTGCCCCAAACATAAGCTGTTGTTTTAAAGTTTCAAGTTTCGCTGCCATGTTTTCTTACTCTGATATCATATAGCATCGTCCGTTCACCGGCGTGCCTCTCAGGTGTCGGGGTTGTGGCATATTTGGGGGCGCTACAGTCACAATCCCTCCCCTTAAGAGAACCTGATCCCCAGGTTCTACAACTTGAGTTAAAACTACGTGAACTCTCCCGTATTCATCCCATGTTCAGGGTTTGCGACATCCCAACAAGGATTAGACGGGTAAAGGTTTTCAAGCACGAAGGGGTTCAATCATTACTTCAAAGCTTTGAAAGGTGAACCTCGAACACGAACTTGATCCCAACTATGAGCAGCTCAGACGTCTCACACGATAGGAGGGTCTAAAGTGATATTCATCTCACACCGTTTGAATCCATTCCAAACTAACTAACAACTTGGTATACCACGAGTGGTGTAGTTATCGAACTCTCATGACTCATACCTCTAACCCAAATGAGTCTCTTCTACAGAGTCATCTTATGTTTTGATGTTTGGCATTAGAACCATTACTTGCCTTTGGCTGTAAAGCCTCAAAGATACTTTATACTATTCATTACAAAGTACGACCCTCATTTTACCAGTAAATTCCCTTAGTTAAGGTCGTGTAGTGGGATCAGAAGTCAGAAGAAGCCACTTGGGAGACCGAGGAGAAGATGGAGCAATTGTATCCGGAGCTTTTAGTGTCGAGCGTCCCCAGGTTCTCCTAAGGGGGAAGGTTGTGACGCCATGTCTGTTTGATCTTTCAAGTATGATGTCATGTGTGAGTTTAATTACGCATATATGTTATTTATTTTTTCTATGTGAATTAAATGCATTGTTATTTGATTTAATTATTTTATATTGTTCAAAAATACTTATTTTGAATATTTGAATATATGACTTTAATTGTTAACTTATGAATTACATGTTAGAAATATGAATTTCATGAATTGGTATGTGATCTGGCTCAAATCTGATCGATCTGATGTGGTCGATCTGGCGGTCAGATATGGGTCAATCAGTCAAGAATTTGTTTGAGTGGGTTCTTATCGACCTGAAAGCACTAACACACTTGAACTAAGTACCAAATTGGGGGACTTGGGGTTTTACCCAAGTTTGGCACTCCGACGCTCAAGTCAGTAATGGAGCTCTTTAGAGAGGGAATAAATGTAATTGAATGCGTATTAAAGGCTTACCAACTACTGTTCAAAGGGCGAGTATTTATAGCCATGACCAAATAACACAGTAGTGTGTGTACTGTAGGTGTGCATTAATGGCGTTGCCAGTCGTCGATCTGGATGTCGGACGATGGAACTGGCTTGAGGCGGGTCGTTTGTACCTTCTTTCCCCTTTGAGTAAAAGCAGGGACTGAAGGTCATTAATGAGCGATAGTACGCCTATTCCAGGGAATGAGAAGGGTACACGTGTCCCGACAGGAGTGCTTTACAGTATTCGGGTGTCCAGTGACGTATGTAATCGATCTGGAGATCGATTGTGACACCCCGACTTTCAGACCGTACAGGTATGACGTAGGTGCGCGATTTATATTATTTAAATTCATATTCTTTACTCTTTTAATTCTTATTTTAAATATTTCTTATGAATTCGAATGATTCTTATTTGAGTATGTACGTATTTTGTATGGATTGATTCGGTTTGCCCGTTGTATGTTTTTGAATTAATTGTTCGTTCGGAACCTAAAGGAGGTTAAAACGCTTTTAGCGCACCATGGGTTCCGATATGTGTAATTTGAGCTCGGGAATTCGGATTCGAATTCCGTCACCACCGTTGAACTCGTTTCGATGATTCAAGTTCGATGGACTAAACCTCATGACCTTTTAAGCTCATTTGGTAATCCGAAATCCGATCGAAAATTTACCTCGTTCTTATATGACTACCTTTCACCTATTTGCACTTTGGTCCCTCAAATTTTGACATACTACCTTCAACCTTGGCCCTACACTCCACCAAAACTCAGCATATCCATCTCTCTCCCTCTCATTATCGGTACAAGCAAGGAAAAAGGAGAGAAAGTGCAGCAACTTGGAGATAAACCTTTCAAACCAGTCACTATTCATCCCAAGGAGGTTTTGAGCTCTAATCTCCATTTTCTTCCAACATCTTCAAGGGGTAAGTTAGTATTTGATGTGTACATGATCATATGAGTATTTTGAGCTATTGAAACCATACTTTGAGCTAGGTTTGATATAGTTATGGAGCTTAACATGAAATTTAAGGGTTTGATGATCTTCCTTGTTTCTTGGACTTAAGCTTTGATTTGAATATATATATATGATCTCTTATGCCCCTAACATGATAATTTGGTCTTGCTTTTGAATATGGATGAGTGTGGTAGAAGTTGCCATTGATGGAATTTGAATTCTTGCATGAGAATTCTTGATATATATGATGATTCTTGAGTCTTTGTGATAGTTGGGAGATTATAGGATGAATATGGAGTGATTTGCTATGATTTGCATGAGTTTTGTGGCTTGGGATGGTTGGTTGTTGTTGCTGCGTGCACCCCTGCTTCCTTGCTCTGTTTTTGGCGCAGAGTTACTGTTGCTACTGTTATTTTTTTTCGAAGACGAAGGGCCAACACGGCCGTGTCAGCTTTGTGCATGTTTTGGACACGGCCGTGTCAGCCTCTTGACTTGGGGTAATTTATTTTTATAAAACCGGACACGGCCGTGTCCATTTTGAACTAAAACTCAACACGGCCATGTCAGCCCCTCGAATTAAGCCTCTGAATTTATTTTAACCGGACACGGCCGTGTCCATTTTGAACTAAAACCCAACACGGCCGTGTCATTTGAAAGTATGGCGGCGGCAATTGCTCGTTTTATCGCTTCGTTGTTTTTCTTTGTGTTCTCTTTCTTCAGTTATGACTCGTATGAATTGTTAGCTTGTTATATTACGCGTTATGTGCTTTGTTTTGCATTTATGACTTTTTTTTTCTATAAATGGGGTTAATAAGAATTGGTAGGATTATTGGACACGCAATTTCATTTCAATTGCATTTCATTTACATTCTTTGCATTCATAAGCATTACCGAGCGTCTATTTGGTTCATATTTGAGTCTAAGTCTCAGGTCTTGCTTTCTTTTGTGTTTCAGAGCCTCTTTTGGTCGCGCAAGAGCCCGAAGCTTAGGTGGTTGGTTGCCGTTCGATCCTACCTTTTTGTCCCTTTTGTTAAGGTGAGGTTAGGAATTAGTAGTTAAATACCCTATGGCCTATAATATGATAAATTTTTCCCCTGAATGCGGATATGGTACATATATTTAGATACGAGTGCTTAATTTATGTTTATGATTTTATGGAATAACTTTGGTCTCTTAGAAACGATATATGTACGAGTATATATAAGCTTGATTTTAAATCTCTTTTAGTATGTTTTGTTATGTTGAGCGAGTGTGCCCTGAAAGATGGGATTTTGGTTTGAATTGGTTTGTGGGCCCTAGAGAAGTGGGTAAGGAAGGCCCGGGGCGATCGCGGGGTCGCCGTGTTTAACCCCTGTGCACGTTCTCATTTGAGATATTCACGTGCGACCTAGGGAGGTTGGGAAGGCGTGGTATCTTGAGCCTTCGGTGGATAACCGGAGAAGGCATAACGTGGGTTAGCTACCCCGTATGTTTTTGGTATTGTAGGTGCTAGGGTTTGATTCCCGACACACCATGGATGTAAGGGTGGATTTATGATTTGATATTTATGATTAGAGGAGTAAGGGATAGTCCGTTCTCGCCGGGCTTTTAATTATGTTTTGACTAATGGACTATGAATCGAGATAGATGCTTTTCTTAATATATATTAATTTTGGGAAATGGTTTTGGTGTGCAAAACTCTAGCCTCGATTCATGACTATCACTTTTGATTTGTGCTATGCTCTATACGTATTTAAGGTGTGGGTGTGTTAAGCCCCTCACTCAGTCGAGTTGTGAGACTGACCCTCTCCTTTCCCTTTCAGGTGTGCCGAGCTAGGCGGGGAAGTGCGTCGAGTCGAGTTGTACTTAGCCGTTTAGGTCGAGTTGCATTCATTTTCTTGCCTTTTGTTTACACCTTCTATGTATTTGATCTTATAACTTGTCTTTTGGAGAATTTCAACCGATAAATATGTATCCTCGATCTTTTGGGCTGTGAAGCCATGTATATGATGTGTATGATTTTATGCTTATATGTCGAGCTCGTTTGGATCCTGTTTTTGGCTTCCGCGTATTTGTTTAGTGTTTGCACACTCTGGTGTAGTTTAGCCCCGCTTAGCCTAGTGTGTGAGTGTAGGTCACCGTTCGCTTAGACTTGGGCTCATGTATGGAAACCCATTCCATATGTGGGTTCGGGTTTAAGTGCGGGGGATGTGGTGGCCCACCGCTCCGGGCGTCACATCGATATTACCTTCCGGGATCCTTAATGCTGTGGGTTTCCTCATAGGAGAGAGCAGATCGATCTATTGATCTGATGATCGGATGATATGCAAATCGATCTGGTGTCAAGCAGATCTGATGATCTGAGGACCTGATATCGATCTGATTTAGTTTGTCTAGGTCGGCGTGGGGTCCACGTGGCGTCTACGCGGGCGTGCCACGCGTCCTCGTGTGATTATGCCATGTCAGTATGATTATGTTTTGATTGGATTTAATTGGATTTTATCCGTAAGTTGTGCGCTTAATTGAAAATAATTTTTTGACCTATTTGCAACTTTTTTAAAGTCCAGGGACCAAATTTTAATTAGGGTGTTTTGAGGTTGTTTCGGCTACTTTGAACTTGGGAGTTTGGATTTGAATTCCAACTTCACCATTGGATTCGTTTTGATAATTCGGGTCTAATGACACTAGTCCCGTATGTTTTTAAAGTCGTTTGAATCCCTTTCAAATTTAAAATTCGATTCGAATGGACTAGATCTTTTCAATCTGGCCTGTTTCCTTTAAGCTGACCTGTTTAAGCCCCTAACATACTAAAATTTTTTTTCTTTTTCCCTCAAATTCAACACAGCAATGGCAACAAGAAGCAAGGAGAAGAGCTTCAACCCCTTTTTCCATCTTCAACCCTTTGAGCTCAAGTTCTCCCTCGTTTTTTTATCATTTCATGATGCGAGGTAAGTTATGAATTCCTCTCATTATGTGCTTCATTTCTATTCTTGATTCGTAGCTAGTAAATGGATGAATGCATCCGTATGAGTAATGTGATGAATAGTAAGGTTTTATGAAAATTTGGGGTTTTGGGGTTGTTGGATGAATTAATGTGAATTTTGTGACTTGTATGATGTTTATGTGAACTTATTGAACAAATTTAATGACTTTAATTGGGTGGTAGGTGATGAATTCTGTTGGGAAAATGAGACAGAAACGCAGCGGAAATTTAAATTTTTTCCCAAAAGATAGAATCGAATCTTGCAATTCCTATTCCCAAATTCGTAGAGATCAAGAAACTCACTTAGGTAGTAGCTTTCTTGACACGTTCTAGCCATCCAAGAACGCTCTTCACGCGGCTTGATCCCCAAAAGCTCTTTCGAATCTTTCAAGACTTCACGATAGTAGCTCTCTAGAGAATTAGTCCACCAACCACGACCACGATCCGAATAGGGAGGATGCTAGTTCGATATTTTGTTGTTTAGGCTATAGGGTTTAGTGTATAATATTTAGAGAAGCAGAAATTGTGTATCATCATCCCATGGGGTTCGAACCCTATGTATAAAATAGGCAAGGGGTTCGAACCCCTTTGTTTGTTGAGCAAGGGTTTCCTAAACCCTTTTGGTAAGGGATTTCTTGCTTGAAGACTAAGTCTCTTACTTTGACTAAAAGTCTCCTTTTGACCAACTTGTCAAGAAAGAATAATATCTAACTCTCTTAGATATTTTATTTTACTTTATTTATTAAATAATAAATAACTTGAAGACTAATAATTAATTCATAATTAATTATTTATTAGACTTTATTTCTCCAAATTAGGACTTTAATATTAATTCAAAATTAAATCAAAGTCCATTAAATAATTAACACATTAATTATTTAATATATACACGTGACTACATGTGTCCAATTGGACACGTGTCATTTACGTGTTCCACACGTGTGACTCACACGTGTGGGCCCCACCATTCACTTAATGGTTCGATCAACTCGTTTAATCGATTCAAACCTTAACCCACGTGACCGGGTTGTTGTGTGTGAACCTCTAGGTTCTTAATTCAATTAGCAGTGACCCTAATTAATTAATCAGTCCACAGATCAAACGACCATAGTCTAGCAACAGGACCACTAGCTGAATAAGAATGTCTCGATTCGATAGAACCTTTAATTCATTGATTCATGTGAGATACAATCCTCCTACATCCCATCTCTCAACCAAGATCTAGGGTAAGGGAAAAACTAGAACCCTAAGAATCTCGATCTTAATGTTAAGTGCATTTTTATATCTATTTGATCTTAATCCAAGAAACTCTTTTCTTGATGTCTTGATCCACTGCCTTGGCCAAGGACTCCTAGATGGCATATGAACAACTTACACAATAAGAGATCAACTTGCTCATGCAAGTGCAGGTCCTCTATCAATTCTCATATACTTTCATGTGCCACTTGTGCAGCCCCAGCATAAGCCTTGAATCAGTTGTCTAAGGCGACACCCTTTAAAGCTTACACCTAAGACTACAAAGTTAGCTCATAAAGTATCAATGGAACCTCAAGTCTAAGGATCACTTAATCACATCAATGACTAGTGAGATATTTCCTAATCTGGAAGTTTCTATTTTCAGATATAGAAACTTCCTTTCCCATTTAGGAATCTTCTCACACGGGACGCCTCAGTGTACTTACTTAGAATAAGTAAGCACCCCCATGTATCAAACACGTATCAACTATACACTTTACACCCCATGAAACAAGGTGATCCTTCTTAAGGGCGTGATCACATGAGCAAGCTTCGAACGAGTCAGGTTGACACTCCCACTGTCTGTAGGACTCATCAGCTTGGAGTAATTTCTAATCATGACTTATATGATATAGGGCTCGTCTCATAAACCACTTCGCCTAAATGGTTGAGTCCTATAAGTCATATTGATTAGGGGAGTTCTTATACATGCGCAGTCAAAAGTAAACACACAATCAAACAAGAGCATATAAAGAAGTGTTGCCTTAATTCGTATTATTCAAAGATTGTCTGTGATTTACAAAAGGAAAGTACTAAAGCTGACTATTACATTGGCTTTCAGGGCACTATTCCTAAGAAATTCATGATATGCCATTAATGAAGTTTAAAAGCTTAAAAGGAGATTTCTTGTTTTGAATGTGTTGATGCATGAAATAGCCTTGTTATGTGATAATTGTGAGTTATATGAAGATTTTGTATGATTTTTGGTGGGTTGGTATGTTGCCTTGAAGGTTTGAGGAGGTTTTGAAACCTCCCCTGTTCGTGCAGCAACCATGGCTGTTTGCATATTTGTTTTTGGAGCTCGGTTGCGGCCGCGAGCATTTTTTATTTGAGCTTAAAATGCTCGTGGCCGCAAGACTGCTTCAGCTTTGCGGTTTTGGACCCCCTTTGCGGCCGCAAAGGATTTGTATTGAATTTGATTGTGGCCGTGATGGTCTTCCACGTTGTTTTGGGTCGTGGCCGCGATGTTGCCCCTACTTGGCGCGAGAATTCATTTTTTAATTTCATTTTCTTAGTTTAGCTCGTTTATTTCATTTTTTCCCTCCCTCAGCATGTTCCTGTTGTGTAAATTAAATATTATATGTTAATTTGTATCTTAAATGCTCTTATATGATCTATTTTTATCTTTTAAATGCATGAATGCAATATGACATGCGATATATGAATGTAAATGGCTTATTTTGTGAACATGCATTGCATCTTGTACATTCATAAGCATCATCATGCATCTAATTGGTTCATTTTGTGTCTAAGTCTTGGGCTTTATGTATATTTGTTTCAGAGGAGCTTCCAGGTGGTGCCTCTTTTTGCACAATGCGAGGTTTAAGATTTTCTTTTAGTTAAGCGACCTAAGACCTTTATATGCTTGATTTCCAACCCGCATGCGATCATATATAATATATCTAGTTAAATACTTGTTATGTATTGTATTTTTATAACATTATTGAAATGTTTTCGATTTTGAAAATTATATGTACGTGCATAAATGTAAACTTATGTTTTGCAATTTTATGTATGTTATGTTATGTTTAGCGAGTTTAACCACGAAATATTAGCATATGTTATGATCCATTATGTTGGGTCCCAACGACTATGGGTAAGGAATCCGGGGACAGTATCAGGTCGTCAGGTTATGCCTGTGTATAGTTTGCATTTGAGGTATCACGCATGACTCTGGAGGCTAGGAAAGGCGTGGTATTCTTGAGCCGTTATCGTAAAAATCGACGATGACGCGTAGTGGGATCGCTATCCCTTGTGGTTATGTATGTATATATGGTTAGGGTCGCGTGCCCTTTTCGTCCTCGGTGTGGGGATGGATATGTTTATGAATTTGGTATTATGTATTATGAGGAGTAAAGATTGGAAGCTCGTTCTCGCCGCGCATTATATTTGTTATGTCTTGGAATTATGAAAAGGAGGATAGTGTTTATGAATTTTTTTTATATATGTATATGTTTACCTTTGAAAATGTTTTGGTATGCAAAACCTATTCCCAGTTCATAATCCTCTTGTTGATATGTGCTTTGCTCTATATTATGTAGTGTGTGGGTGTGTGTTAGCCCCCTCACTCAGTCGGTAGATCGACCTGTCTTCTTTACCTTTTAATTGCAGGTCCCTTTTGCTCGAGTTAGGCAGGGAAGTGTGTCGGTTGAGTCACACTTGTTGGTTTAGATCGAGTTAGTAGTTTGCATTTTGTTCACATACAGTTTGATTCACGATATATTACTCTATTTTGGATTTGTATAACGGTACACATGTTAAGCATTATGTTATGCTTGGGATTTGATATTATGTAATTAATTGCTTCCGCTATTCAGTGTTTGTTTTCGCGCGCTCTGAGTTTCTGTCTTAGCTCCGCCTAACCTTGTGTGTGTGTTGGTCTCTCGTTCACTTTAACTTGGGCGCATATACAAACTTCTCATTTTGTATACAGGCTCAGGTCTTAGTGCGGGGGATGTGGTGGTTGACCGCTCTGGGTGCTACACCTTCTGAGTTGACTCCGGAAAAGCCACAACCAAAGGTCAAACATGTTATTGGTGTAATTATTGGAGACGAGTAAGAAAGAACAGCCAATAGACCCGATTAATCTAGAGGAATGTATTATTAATCAATCTGAACAAATTGGGAGGTGGAAAATGATCAAGAGACAATTAAATTGAAAACTCTCTTTAGATGCTCAAATTCGGCTAATAAAAAAAACATGGAGAAGACATCGTTTTTTAGAGATATTAGCGAAAACTCTACAGTGTTGAAGATATCCCTATTCGGAGGACCTCGCTATAATTAGTCGTAACTTATAAAGACAGAGATGAGAATTTCGGTAAATATAATTTTGGCATAAATGATTTTTTTAATGAGAAGTAGTTCTTCCGACCTTTTTTTTCTATACCTTAAGTTGAGATTGTTTTTTCTTGTTAACATTTTTTTTGTTTTTTTTTTTCCGTAAACCGGGGTCCTCTATGAAAACCTCTTTCTTAAAACTCTCTTTTTTTTTTTTTTTCCACGGCAGTTAACACTAACATGGTAATTTATCTTGGGGCAATTTTTGAACAGGACCAATAATCTCTAATTTTTATCCAAAACCCTCCAATTGAAATTTTATACATTTACAATCCCCAATACACAAAACATTTTTCCTGAACTCCTAATCACCTAAAAAGTCTATTTTATCCCTATTTTTTTTACTTTTTCCACACCCTTTTTGCTTCCTCCACACTCCATCTTCTTCATCATCTCCTTCCTCCTTCAAGCTCGCCGGACCGCCGCCGCCGCCACCACCACCATCGGACCACTGCCGGCCGGCGCCGCAGGTTGTCGAAAAATTCACCGAGAACGTACTCCTCGTCCTCGTTCCATATCTTTGATTAGTTTTTCAACATTCATAGTCACTTGTTCTCAATTTCAGATCTAAAAATTTTCAAAAAAGAAATTTCCATAACTTACAAACCGGTTAACGAAAATCGATTTCGTAAATTGCAATGGACTCCCCTTGTCGAGATCTTCAAGATCCATACAAAATCCTTCGGAAAATGTCGCTGGAACACTGACGACGGAAAACCCATTTTGTATTGAAATTTGCAGGTTTTCAACGGTGTCTCCCGCGCCTTCTTCGGCCATTTTCATGAGACGGGGTTGTCACGAATGGAGTCGCGTCGTCGAATTGAGTCAAGGCATGAAGTTCCCGACTCCGGAAAGTGGCTGGAGAAGGCGCCGGAGCCACTGCCAGAAGACCTGCATTTTCAATACAAAAACGCAGGAAGAAGGAAAAAAAGGAAAAAAAAATGGGGAAGAAGAAGAAAGGGGTATGGGGGGTAATTTTTCATATTTTATTAAGGGTATTTTAGTATTTTTGCACGAAATGGGGGGGGGGGGGGGGTGTTTAGGAAAACTTTCATAAATAATTGATCCTTAAAATATAGAAAAAACCAACTGGGTGTTTAGTTTAGGAAAAGTATTGGAGTATATTAGAGATGATAATTATCCGATTTATCTTTTCAAATTGATATAATGTTCAGGTATTAGTATTACAATTTACAAATTTGGTTTGCCCTCAATTTAGTATCACCTCCGCAGTGCGCGCACCTTTGCCCTTGCAGTTTCTCTTCGAACGTCGTTACTTCCTTCCCTAGGCATTTGCGTGTTTTCCCTTTCCCCAAACAACTCCTTACGTCAAAACCTTTCTTTGGGGAAACCACGCGCGCCCAAAACCTCCGCAGAACCCCTCAAATCACTCTGAACGTCTGACGCAATCACCCAATGGAGGGCTAATATATCACACATTAATCGTTTCACTAAGGAAAATTCACACCTTTGTTAACAATTTCACTTCCATGGAGGGTCAATCTTCAGGACCAAAAGAAGATTCAGTTTCAGCAGTAAAGGAGATGAGGCAGCAGCTGGAATCCCGTGCCGACAACCTCCGCACAACGCAGCTAGACCTCATTGCCTCCCTGCAAACCATCGTTCCGGACCTCGTCTCATCACTCGACCTCTCTCTTAAAGCCATCTCAGGTTTCAACAACAAACCCTTTACCCCTGTAGCAGAGATTCTCCCCTCCAAACCAAAAATAAGCACATCCCAGACCACCAAATCGCCATTCGAGAACCACAAACTCTCCGCTTCCGGCCCTGCTTCCAAGCCCTCACCTAGAGAGAGTGAGAGGGCTTTGATTGAGGAGAGTGGCGGCCCACTTTCTATTGTTAGGTCGATGGTGGCTGTGTGTTTGTTAGAGAGGGTACCTTTTAATCCGATTGATTCTTCAACCGTGTTGAGGAAGTTGGAGAATGATTCCTCAGCCACTGTGGCTGAGAAGGCTGCATTAAGGGAGTTGGGAGGGGATTCTGGGGCCATTCTTGCAGTGGAGATGGCTCTGAGGTCTATGGCGGAGGATAATGGAGGGGTTGAATTGGAGGAGTTTCTGGTGAGTGGGAAATCAAGAGTAATGGTTATGAACATTGATAGAACGAGGCTTCTGAAAGAGTTGCCAGAAACCAAGCAATTGAATGATGGAAGTTCGAATGAAGTGGGGAGGAGTGGGGAGAATGTGATTGTTGGAGGGGGTTTTGGTGTGGGGAGGGGTATGCAGGATATGTGGATGGGTGCGCCCATGATGATGGGGCCAAGGGGTGTGGGCCCCCGAGGAATGGGGATGATGGGGGTCCCGAGAGGTGTAGGTGTGCCACCCCCAATGCATAGGCAGTCTCCAATGAACCCCAATGTGGGAATGAATTCCATTTCATTGAAGCCGAGGACAGAGGAGGATGATATGAAGGATATCGAGGCTTTGTTGAACAAGAAGAGTTTTAAGGAAATGCAGAAGTCGAAAACAGGAGAGGAGCTTTTGGACCTCATCCACCGCCCTACCGCAAAAGAAACTGCTGTTGCTGCGAAAGTATGTGCTTGTGCGTAGATATTTTCAACTATGTTTTTTATCTTGTCTTTTTCTTTTCTTGTGCTGAATTGATTTCCATACCGTGCTTGTGATGGATTTTGAAATGGTTAGTTGTGAGATTTTGGAAAATTACTTGCTTCTTGTTAGAAATAAGCAGTTTCTTGATTTCTCAGCCTGGAAATTCTCTTCTTTTCTATTCTCTATATGGAGCATATACATACTGTTGAATTTGGTTGTTTCTTGAGTTGTTTTTTGCTGTATTCGATTTGTCATGTGAATCTAACAGTCTTTGGCACTATTGCTGGCTATTGTATTAGTTTAAAAGCAAGGGTGGTTCTCAAGTGAAAGAATACTGCTCCGCTTTAACAAAAGAAGATTGCCGACGTCAGTCTGGTTCCTTCATTGCTTGTGATAAGGTTCATTTTCACTATTATACTCTCAATTTCACTAAAATGTTGTTGAAATAAATACCTTGGTTATATTTATCTACTTGAATTTTCATTTAATATCTAGGTTCACTTTCGACGGATAATTGCTGCGCATACTGATGTGAATTTGGGAGACTGTTCGTTTCTTGATACCTGTCGTCACATGAAGGTAATAAATTCACCATTATGTTTCATTTCCTGTTGAAATCGAAATACTGAATAGTTTGTATCAATGGTTAATAGACTTGCAAGTATGTCCATTATGAACTCGACTCAAGTCCTGATGTATCACCTTTGATGATGGGGCAAGGCTCTTTAGCTCCTCCAAAGCCGTTGAAGCCTCAAAGTGCTCACTATTGCTCCGAAGTAGAACTTGGAGAACCACAATGGATTAACTGTGACATACGTACATTCAGAATGGATATTTTAGGCCAATTTGGGGTCATAATGGCTGATCCACCATGGGATATTCATATGGAATTGCCTTATGGAACTATGGCTGATGATGAAATGCGCACCCTTAATGTTCCCGCATTGCAGACTGATGGTATGATATTTTTGTGGGTTACTGGACGAGCAATGGAACTGGGACGGGAATGGTACGGCTCTTTTTATATTGATTCTTGTTATTTACCAACCAACAACTAGATTACACTTAAGATTATTTACCTTCATCAATCAAAATGGGCCGAACCGTTCCATTACTCTTGAAAAATTACTTGACATCTTTAGCATATGCTCAATAGATTTTGTTAGACTACTGTGACCTTGCCAGTAGGAACTCTGTCATGTCTGATGGGAATTGTTTGACTGTGGTGCTAATAGCAGCTACTTTTTGGAGCCATTGGATCAACGAAGAGTCAGAAAAAGATTGTTTAGTCTTTATATTTTGTGGCAATAGCTTTGGTTCTTATATGTTTGTGGGTCGGGCTTCAAATGAACTCTTCAAAACCATTCAAATCTTATAGCTACTGCTCCATCACTATGGATTAAAGAGCTTGTAGCACCGACATAAATAAAGATGCATTCAATACTTTAGTTTATGATGCATGCTGACTTCTGGTTGGTTTGAATGCTTGTGTAGTTTGGAACTTTGGGGATACAAGCGTGTGGAGGAGATCATCTGGGTGAAGACCAATCAGCTTCAGCGAATAATCAGAACTGGTCGAACCGGGCATTGGCTCAACCACAGCAAGGAGCATTGTCTTGTTGGAGTGAAGGGCAACCCTGAAGTAAATAGAAATATTGATACAGATGTCATTGTTGCTGAAGTTCGTGAAACAAGTCGTAAACCAGATGAGGTAATGGTTACTTTTAAAATCTGTTGAAAGTTCTAAATTAGTTGAAATAATGGGAATAATTTACTCTTTTATATCAATTTTGACAGACATATATTTTTATATAAGCTTATGTTAATATGGTGTGCTTGACACACATATTCATATATGCAGCATATATTGAGCCTCCTAATGTATATGTGCCTAAAAAACAATTGTATGATGTGTTATAGATGTATGCCATGCTGGAAAGGGTAAGTCCAAGGACAAGAAAGTTGGAGTTGTTTGCGAGGATGCACAACGTGCAGGCTGGGTATGTTTTCGTTGTCCATAAGTTCTCTCTATTTTTTCTCTTTTTGGTTTCAGTTATTGGAAATATTTATTGACATGGATAACTAACAAGATTAAATGGTTGGTTTTACACAGTTTAATGCATGCTCTTTAGAAATAAACTGGAGGTAGATTTTAAAGTATGTTTAAATTTGCTTTCTGGTAAAATCCTTGAGTATTGGTTGTACTAAGTTGAGAATGTCATTAGCATAATAGTTTTGGAAATATTAATTACTTAATTTAACTCACTGATGTAATTTAATTGATAAATTTCGCTCTTGAAGATAAAATTAAGTGAAGCTTATTCAAGCATCATATACCACCTAGTGGCTAGTGGTCTGCCTATAATTATACTAAATTTAGTAGGGAGGCTGTAATAATTCTGAAAACTAAAAGGAAATAAGAAGAGTAATGTTGGATATTTCATTTTCTCCTTGAGGTGTCTTGAAATCCGTTGTGCAAAAGGGTACCACATGTAAATTTGCAGTTATTAGAAGTTGCTTCCCAGTACATGTGAGCATATCCCGAAAAAGAAAAAATCGTTAAAATAGCATTTGTTCCTAAACTTAGACCTGGTGATTGAAGTCACTAATTGACCTTAGAGTTGGTGTTTATGCTCGTTTATACATCAAAATTGCTTTAAGAAACTCCTGAATGGAAATTACTCTATCCGAATCAAACTGATTTTGTTAAGTGAAGAAACGGTGTAAGAACATACTTTAAATGAATAGACGTTGTATTAAACATTAATACATCTAAAAGGATGAAATTCTTTGGTTGATCAGGTGGTTATCACTTGGTAATCAATTGCAAGGAGTGCGATTGGTTGATGAAGGGCTGCGTGCGAGGTTCAAGGCAGCCTATCCTGATGTTGAAGTGCAGCCATCATCACCACCAAGGCCAGCTGCCATGGAAGTTGACCGGCCATCAGAGCCCTCCGGTCCTGTTGCAGACGGAGATATGACGAGCTAAATTAACCTTTGCAACAAATGGTTATCAGATTAGTATTTTGACATTTTTTTTGCTTCTTGCTGAGGAGTATCAAGCTAAGTTTTTGTACCCCTAGGTGACTGAATGAGAGTTTAGTGTGTACGTAGAGAATTCAGAATAGCTTCTTTCTTGTCTGCCTACTTCAGGGAATGAAATTATTTGTAGAATACATATCAAAGTCTTGAATGGAATCACAAGGTCATAGGTTTAGGACAATACAGTTGTGTTGGAATGTACTTATTTGGGTTTGTTATTCTTTAGCGTTTATTGGCTACCTATAAAATTATTTATGGGACTTGCCGAGTAATCACTTTTGCTCTAGCTTTTGCTTTTGTGTGTTTAATTTAATTGCTTTTATTTTCCCTTCATGCATTTTCTGCCCCATGTTAATTTCTAATGGTGTAAAACCGTTTCCATTTATCATATTACTTATTGGTTTATAATTCGTATATTATTAATTGGATATGGATAATAGTAATTTTTATTAGATATGAACAATACACGTATTAAGTAAATATAAAGAGAATACAAACCGTAATGGAATTTTAATCGAAATTATTTAATAATTATATAAGTTTGGATGTATATATTATAAGGAGACACATAATAACTATATTTATACACATCACTTTTCTTTTTATTGAATATAAAAATATTTCGCAATTGTAAATTTTATCAAATAGTTTATTTCCAATATAATAATCACTATCAATAAGATAATATAAGTTACTTACATTAATTTTTTTTATATTTATCGGAGTGAGCATATTACTACTAAAAAATAATTCTTTCCTTTAAAATATATGTTATAACTTTAAAACCATAAGAAAATTATTATATATATATATGCAAAAATTCAAAATTAGTTTTATACGTTTTTCATTTTTGCATCTTAGTCTTGTTAGAATTCCGTTTTGCAATTAACTCCTATAACTTTCAAAATTTTACAATATTGGTCCAATTTTCATCGATTAATTTATCGACGGAAATATATGCCCACTATTATTAATGAAGTTTATTATTATCAATAATATGATATATGTTTATTGTTATTTTTTTTTATAATTCTTAAATGATTATATAATGCATAAATTAATATTTATTTCATCAAGTTATAAAAAAATATATAGGTAAATATATTATCTGATACGAATGACGGATAAATCAGATAACAGATATATCTAACGGATACAATATTAAACAGTTCGGATGTGTAATTATCATATCTTTATCTGTTTATAATTCACATATTTATAATTAAATACGAATAATATCTTTTTTTAACGAGGATATAACCTCTTTAAATAAATTTAAATGTGAACTGGTATCTATTTTTGAATATCCAATGAGGCAAATGCAAATGTGTTATGCTCTGTAAATTCATCATCTAATCCACCCGGACGGCTGAGAACACCTTATATATGGCGGTGGGCGTGAGCCGCCACCTATGTTGCACGGATACAGATACGGCGACACGGATACGACACGATATGGATACGGCGGCACGGATTATTTTGTAAATTTTTCATGTGAGAAATGTCGGACACGACAAAATGATATTTTTAGAAATATCGGTGCATTAGAGGCCGCCACCAATAGGACAACATTTCGTCTCTCTCTTAGCAAACCCTTGTATAGACAATTAGACATGTTTTTGTATCCATTTTAATTTATATCAACTAAAATGGGTAGCGAAAATCTTCAACATGTATTCGTTGTTTTATAAATGATCATAAGTTCCGCGAACTTTTTGTTCTTTTCCTGCTTTAGCATTAATCTTGGAATGATATAGAAAATAGGGGTAAAAACAACATATGTTCTATGTTATGATTATTTTTTTAATTTTTTATTTAAAATTTTAAATATTTCAAATTATTATTTATACTATATGAAAATTTTCAAATTATTATTTCGGCCATTTAGGTATTGACACGTGGCTCATTTTTAGCAAAAATGGAATAATTTCTGGCGAAAAAGAGCTACATGTTAACTCCTAAATAGGTAGGATGAAAATCTGAAAATTTTTAAAAATCTAAAATATATAAAAATTTAAAATAAAAAATAAAAATATAACCATATCACAGATGGTAAGTTATTTCTTTCTATACAAAATATTGCATATTTTCATATTATAAACTCAATACAAAAAAAAAAAAAAAAAAAAAAAAAAAGGATAAAACTTAATTTGCCCGTTGAAAAATAGGAGCCACATTTTTATGAGGATGTACCCTCACTAATGCAAACATTTTTTTTTTTTTTTTTTTTGACACTTAATGCAAACATTTTCCATTCGCATGTTTATGCCTCCCTCAACACTATGCGAATGGAACCTCTCCGTACAGCCCACCAGGCAGTAACGGTTTTTGGCTTGTTATACATTATTGCAAGCGAGGGTAAGAATGTGGGTTTCTCGCTTTTATGAGGTCGTGCAAATGTTTGCTGGAATAAACAAGAATCAATTAAAAAAAAAATTAATAATATGTATTCATATGCTTGTCATGATCACCGACTGTCGGAGGCTGCTGCATATGTCGTGGGAATCTAAAATTCATCATGTCTTTAGAGAAGAATAGTAGTGCAGATTCGCTTGCTAAGATGGGTCATGCCATCAATATCGATTGCCTTGTTTGGGATTCTCCTCCGGAGGCCCTCGTTTTGATTTTTTCTTTTGTTTCTCGCCCTGGTCAGGGCTTCTATCGGACCAAAAAAAACTATATGCTTGTCGTGGGGTTTTAAATATGTCATGGGCCCGAACTCCTTCAATTTTATAATAAATGGTTTTTACTTTTATAATGACCTACCAATAAATACATATAACAATAAATTATTATTATTATTATTACATAAAAATTATGGACAATATTATTTTAGGAAGGTTGGATTTATGAATGATTGTGATTTCGAATCACTTTATCATTTTATTTTTGGATTAAATCAATAGGACATAAAACGGACCAGAAATCTATTGTGCATATTATAGCCAATGTTGAGAAAGAACCAACTCAAACAAGGAACAAGAAACCCCAAACGGCCAAACCCCACATCAAGTCAGTTCGACTTGGGAAAAGGAATGCCAACTGTTAGCGTGTTGAAAACTGACAACTTTCACATTTTAAATTAAGCTAACAATATATTAAGCGACACATGCAATTATGCAAATGTGCTGTGATGGACTTTTGGTCTCTCTTTTCTTTTATTTATTTATTTATGTTCACCACTACAACGTCAATGTGTAAATTAATTCTTTTTCTCTTCTCTAACTCTTTTTTTCTCTCACATCAATTTAATTCTTTTTCCTAATAAACTTTTTAATATTTATTTTATCTTTTTTCCTCATATTTTGTAAGCTATATTTTAATATTATTTTTATTAATATAATGTTATCATATTTATTTATATAATTTAATAGTTATATTAAAAATAAAACGATATATTAATATGAAAATTTTAAATTTAATAAAATTAAATAGTAATTATTTCGTTCCACACGCATAAAGTGTGCCGAAAATCACTAATTTCTATTATTGGGGACGTATCTACCTAACTCAAGGTTCAGCCCAATATGTGGATAAGGTCGAAAACGAATTTTAGGATTCTGATGGTGTCAAAATCTGGCTAGGCACTGGACGGCAGATTAGAACTCCCAATCACCCAAGAATTTGTATACATGAGAGGGCTCTGTAGCGTTTAGACTGTCAAAGAAGAGCAAACGTGAGCTCAAGGCCAAAACGGGGGAATATAGGATTTGGACCCGTTTGGCACTCCGACGCTCAAATCAGACGAGGAACTGAGCTTAAGGTGTGTAAAGAGTAGAAGTGCGGAGAATATAGATATGAAAATCCTACTCTGTTTGTAACGCCCCGCTCCTCCGATAAATAAGGTACGTCACCTTTCAACCTTTTTGATATGTTTAATTATGTGATTGGTGCGTTGTGTGGCCCTCTTTTGGACTCTTTTAGAGTTAGGGCCCTTTTTGTAATTTTCTTCTTTTAGGGGGGTTTTCCGGTCACTTCTCGTTCGGTAGAGATTTTGACTTCTTTGACCCCTCCTTTGCGTCCGGGGCATCGAGACGAGTCCGTAGACTCTAAGTTTGCCCCATTCTGACTTCGTTAGCCCGTCCTTCCGATTGCTTTTGCGTACGAGGACCAGAGATATATACTCGGGTTTTCTCGTTTTGCGTGCAAATCAGATCAGCTCCAGATGCAGCGTCTTCTCCAGCGATCTGTTACTGTTCACACACAGTGGAGGTGTGAAAACACACACATGCCCGTTCTCCCTCGTTTCTCGACGGAATTCGACGAATTGATAGTGAAAATTTATCAGCTCGACGAGCCCGTCCCAACCGTACCAATTTCGTGGGCTGAAAGTGACCAGCGGCGGAGCAGCGACGGTCCGACGGTGGCGGGTTGCGCCACCTCCATGCCGGCGGCGTTCCGGCGACTTTCGCCGGCCAACCGCTACCCTACCCTATGTTTTTGGACCTTCTCGTTCCATTTCCGGCCTCAGTTCGACGCGAAAACCACCGCAGGTGGTGGTTCCGGCGAGAAGCAGTGGCGGGATTTCGGCCGCGGTTTTGGGCCTTTTCCGGCAGTCCTTTGGCGACGGTTTCTTCAGAGAACTTGTTAGGGATGATGAGGCCAAGCTTTCCGTGTAGGTGGCGTTCAGAGAACCGGCCGGCGGCGGCGGACCGGTGGCGGACCGGGCCTGGACCGGCGGTCCGATTTTCCGGCGGTTTTTCCGGCGGTTTGACTTGGGGCTTTCGTAGGGCTTGTTACAAGCTTCCCAACGGTATGCTCGGATTCCATTTTGGTTTTACGGTTTACGTTTAATTTCAGTTTTCGTCATTGGGATTTGATTCGGTTTTTCGTCAACGAAGTCCTGCGTGTTTGGCATTTTCTGAAATTGATTGAGGGGTTTTGTTGAGCAGGCCGAGACGTACGTTCCTGTCCTTCCGGGGTTTTTTTCCGACCACCGGAGACGGTATTCCGGTGGCGGCCGGTGACTGTTCCGGCAGCTCCGGTAGCGGCATTCCGGTGACTTCCGGACATTGTGTTCCTTTCGTCGTGGTGAGTCTATCACCACTTTCCGTTCGTCAATCGGATGCCCGGTTGATTTATTGTGATTTATTTTGTGTATTTCTATTTAATTGAAATTAATTGTTTTAATTGCAATATATTGTCAATTGCTTGATTTGTCGATCAATATGAATTCC
This sequence comes from Lantana camara, assembly GCA_037501455.1. Classification (NCBI taxonomy): domain Eukaryota; kingdom Viridiplantae; phylum Streptophyta; class Magnoliopsida; order Lamiales; family Verbenaceae; genus Lantana; species Lantana camara. Next base: position 71,528,241 of record CM074860.1, read on the forward strand.
AATGTGTACGAAAGCATGTATTAAATGATCTATGATATATGAAAACTCGAATTCTCAACTCATTGATTTTATGGACCTCGTTTCATGTTGATTGCTTGTCTTAATTGATTTAATTGAGAATTGTTTGAATATATGAGTGGGCATAATTATTCCAAATGCTTAATTAATTTGAAATACGAACATAACGTTCATGAATCATACATGTAGCTTTAATTATATGTTTAATTGTTATTTGGAAACTTGAATGTACACCAGAACATTACATGACTTTTGTAATTTATTATATATTGGATTAGTGCATAACTTATTGATACCATTTCATGAACATTGCCGTGCGTCTTATTTGGTTCATATTGAGTCTCCTCTCACTGGTACACATTATTCCCTTTATTGTACAGTTCTTCTCCAGGGTGGAGACTTCTGGATCGAATAGGCAACCGTAGTGCTCTTGTTGTTGTTCTTGTCTCGTGGTATTCCAGGTGAGGTTTAATTTCTAGATACATAGAACCATTACAACCCTTACGTGAACTTTCGGCCAAAAGGTATCTATATATCTATAGTTTTCTAAACTCTATTGATTTTCCACTGATCTATTGAATTGTACTGTATTGATTGATTGATTGATTTGGCGAGTATTGTATTGCACTGTGGGCCCGAGGGTAGTGACTCGAGCCAACCGGGAAAGCATGGGCTGACGGGTAACTCGGGAGCTATCCTCACCAAATTGGGATGACCCCTGAACCCCCTAGGAGATTAGGGCGGGGAAGGAGTTCCGGGCTTAGGGAATCATGCACCCTCTGCCCAGATTGATTGGATGGCGGGGCCTTGCAATCCCCCATCACCCGGAGGAAGAAGGTTGGAATTGAAACTGCTAATTGTGCACTGTAAATAGATTGTTTGATCACCTAATCACTTAATAACTGAATGATTGATTGTACACTGTCGGAGTAAGGTTGGAGATTTGCCCTCACTCGCCGGGCCACTGATTGATTGATTGAAATTGATTGAAGTGTCTAATCTGATAGTTGTAATCTCGGGCGAGTTCTAAGTATTCTTGAACCTACTTTGTTTCTGTTATAAAACCTTACCCGAGGTTACGACTTGCATGTTATCTGCGCTTATATATTATTACGCCCCTCGCTCAGTCTTGTGGAGACTGACACCTCACTTTTCAGTTTTGCAGGTAGTGTGCTAGGCGGGAGTCAGAGTTGTGTCTTGTCTTTCCTTTCGAGTCTTGTTCCAGTCTCTTCACTTACACTCAGTGCATCTTGTATTTTAATTACTGTATTGAACTTGCTATTGGATTAGTATGCTACTTACTGAATTAAATTGAACTCGGGACAGGTTCTAGGGCTTTAGTTGAACCCGTTTTATGTTATTGTATTGAATTGATTCGGGACAGGTTAGGACAGGTTCATTGAATTAGTAGAACCCGTATTTACTTTCATTGAACTTATATTCATTTTATTGATATTGATTAGATAATTGCCTTACTTCCGCATTGTGGTCACTGTTGATCGTTTCAGGGTTAGATTCCGCCTAGCTAGGACTGTCTTTTTCATTGTCTCCCGTTCGCTATAGTTTCGATTCATGTATGGATTGTCCATTTCATATGTGAATTGGAGCTATAGTGCGGGGGATGTAGTGCCTGGCGTTCCGGGTACTACATCCTACGGTGGTATCAGAGCTCCCAGGTTCAGAACCGGTGCTCTGGGTTGTGTTGTCTCGAGTATAGGTCGTACGGCATAGGAACTAATTGTCAATGTGTGCATTGCATCATCATTGAACACTGAATTGTGATGTTTTTCAAAACTTTATTAGTTTATTTGTTGCATTTTGCATTGAATCCATTCTTTTTGTGTTAATTATGTGGCATGAGCATATATTAATCGCATGCATTTATTTTCAAAATGAGCTGTGATTCATAGGATATGAAGACAATATCAAACCACGGCCAATCTTTACGACAACCACAGGCTACCACAAGCTCTTCTTTCTGGCTCGAAAGTTGTAAGGAATGACTTGGGGATTCTACAGAAATTTAAGAGTCCAATCTTTTCTAAAATGAGGTTAGGGCTCGAGTGACAAAGTCCAGAACAAGAGGTCAGTTCGAAGGAGAAGTTTGCCAGCTCTATTACTGATGGTGAATTCATGATGAGACGGGATTTGTGGTGTGTAATAATTTGGTTTCACGAGATCAACATGTTTGTTTACACTACGAAGATTTGTCAACCAGATTCCAAAGAAGAGAAATCTCGAAGATGTTTTAGATTCGAGGTTATATCAACGTGGAGGCGATGACCTTCAAGAGAATTAAAGTAAAGTAGGTTCGTGGTTGAGAAGCAGTAAAGACCATTTAACTTGAGAAAGAGGCGAAAGAAAATATGAAGAATAATTTAGCTTGGGATTTAGATCGATGGAAAAGGATGAAGAGACTACGAAGAGGGAATTCACATGCTTCAGAATCGGGATGAGATAGGAGTTGAATTGAGAAGAATTAAGGAAATTAGTCGACGTGGTAAGTATAAGTTCATGGAAAATGACAATGCTAAGGATTTTATCTTCGGCCGGTTATGAGTCATCTTCCAAATTCAAGATGAAATGTCGAGTTGTGAGATTGAATTAGGAGATTCTAGATTCGTGCAGATTGAGTTTATCTTCCAGATCCAAGCTGAATTATCGTATTGTGAGGTTGATTTGGAAGATATGGAATAACAAATGAAGGCGATAAAGAAAGGTCAAGTGTGAGCAGTTGGAGGGTGAGTTCATTTGATTATTGGAACTCATAACAAATAAACCGAGGAAGCTTTGATCAAAGTAACAACTTTGGTAAGGACTAAGACAAGGATTTGAGCTTAAGTCTCCGAGATAAGTTAAGGTTTCAATTTCATGGGTGTAGAAGCATCTGAGTTCAAGAAGCATAATTTTGGTTTATAAAGTTGTGCGAGTGATACAAGGAAAACTTTGAGCAAGGAAATATTTATGGTAAAGGTTCGGGTAACGCTCGGAGGTCGGTACATGGAAAGAAATCGGATTCCAGAAATTTCAATCTCGGGTGATGGAGGTGTGTAAGTTGATGATAAAGAATTTTGAAGAATTGGAAGACCGTGGGTAACAAGAGATGATCAATAAATTCGGGACACGCTTCAATTCAACGAAACATGAACAAGTGTCAAGCTAAAAGATACAACTACGGTGACAGGTTCAACGCATTCATGGCACGTGCATCATACGTTATTTTAAATTATTTAACTTCTTTTATTTATTTATGTATCTTTAATTGATATAATTGCTCCAACATGTTGCATCTTTAAATTATTTATAAGAGTGATATGTGCATCGGCATTTTTACCCAACATGCATCTTAAGTGTTTTCTTCGTAGGAATTTTCTCCACTTTATCCGGCAAGCATCACTTCAGCCGCGACATAATGGAATCTCCTTTGCTTCCCCCTCAAACATTATTCTGACCGAGTCTCATTTGAATCAAGAATAGAAGAAATATTTGAGTTGCAAATCGTGGAAAAAAAAAAAAAAAAGGGAAAAGAGATACCGAGAATTGGAAGGTGGAACCGGAGAATGGGACGATAGAAGTAAATGGCTATTCCTACCTATCATTTTAAGATAGTTGTGAGTGAGATCACCTGGCACGTGGAACAACTAGAATCATTTAAATCAAGGATGCAAAAATGATAAAATTCAGGATATGTGATCCGCGAGGCGGTGTAATAAATTCAAGGAATTAAGATAGAAAATTCTTAAGGGGGAGAGTGCGACTACTCACAAACTTAAATTCACAGTTGTGCTCGAGGAAGTTACTTCTCGTAGCAGAAAAAAAAAAAAAAAAAATTTGCAAGCCATGACGGACATGAACAACCCAATGATAGTGACAGGAAAAGAATAAGGCGGCTTATCAGTAAACCTTCAAAGTTGAGTTAAGTTAATATAACCGGGATGAAGATCTTCATAAGGCATCGAAGAGAGTGGTTCGTTTGGGAATTTATAAGCACGTGATTAAGACAGCAAGGATGATGATATTATCAGGGAATTTCTGATGAATTTCTAAATTAGTTTCAAGAAAGGAAAATTGGTCAAATTTATCACCTTTAAGAAGGATGTCCACTAGTTCCAGATGACCAAATCTTCAACAAAGGACTTAACCAGTTGGTGACAATGTATGAAGTAGGAGTCAAAGTTCAAGATTCTTGTACGGCCAAAGATAATATAATGAACCTGGTACAAAGACAAATGTTCTGATCGTAGGCGGAATAAATTGGTGCTCGGTTAATTGAAGAAGATAACACTAGATAAGGATCCGAATGGAATCGAGAATAGGATCAACCAAGGGTCTGACTTTCTCAGTCAAACATATACTGAAGATAGGAAGGACAAGTTGGGAATCAAGCCAGCTAGAGATCAGACTATTCAAATCGTAGAAGTAAAGTCACAACATCAATTCCATTGCTACGGTGAACGGTACACTAAGCATCCATCGCACGAGCATACATGCATCGTTTACATATTTAAATTTTGTTATTGTGTGATACCCTAGCCAGTGGAGTGTGTGTTGATTGGTGAACCTTGCTTCTGCTTGTGTGCTTGAGTGGAAGGGAGATTTGATTCTCTCTGATTACGTGCCAGGAAGATGTGGATTCTCCCTGTTTATGTGTCAGAAAGATGCTGGATTCTTTCTGTTTTCTGTGCACGAGAGATGCTGGATTCTCTTGTACTTAGGTATTCGAGGGATGTTGGATTCTCTTGAATTTAGGAGTTTGAGGAATGCTGGATTTTCTCAAACTAGATTGTCTGGAAGGATGTGGAATCTGACAGACTTAGGCTGGGAGACGGGGTTCTCTCAATTCTGTGTTTGAGAGACGGGGTTCTCTCAATTCTGTGCCGAGAGACGGGGTTCTCTCTTTTGTGTGTGCTGAGGGACGGGGTTTCCTCACTTGTATGTTGAGAGATGGGATTCTCTCTTGTTTGTCGTGTTTGCGTTACGCCTGGACAGACAACGGATAACAAGTGACGAGACAATGGACTAGTAGCAATCGAACGAGTTTTGAAGTGATTAACGGCCAAGTGTTCGAGCAAATCTTTGTGACTACCAGACTCTGAAGGGGTTGATACATAAGGGGAGTAAATTTCACAACCAGGGCTAAGATGCTACGCAATTTCGGGAAACCGATCGATATATTTCAGTTTGAAACCTTTTTCGGTCTAGCAGTAGGACCTGAGGACAGGTCCTTTTGAAGGAGGGAAGATTGTAACGCCCCGCTCCTCCGATAAATAAGGTACGTCACCTTTCAACCTTTTTGATATGTTTAATTATGTGATTGGTGCGTTGTGTGGCCCTCTTTTGGACTCTTTTAGAGTTAGGGCCCTTTTTGTAATTTTCTTCTTTTAGTGGGGTTTTCCGGTCACTTCTCGTTCGGTAGAGATTTTGACTTCTTTGACCCCTCCTTTGCGTCCGGGGCATCGAGACGAGTCCGTAGACTCTAAGTTTGCCCCATTCTGACTTCGTTAGCCCGTCCTTCCGATTGCTTTTGCGTACGAGGACCAGAGATATATACTCGGGTTTCCTCGTTTTGCGTGCAAATCAGATCAGCTCCAGATGCAGCGTCTTCTCCAGCGATCCGTTACTGTTCACACACAGTGGAGGTGTGAAAACACACACATGCCCGTTCTCCCTCGTTTCTCGACGGAATTCGACGAATTGATAGTGAAAATTTATCAGCTCGACGAGCCCGTCCCAACCGTACCAATTTCGTGGGCTGAAAGTGACCAGCGGCGGAGCAGCGGCGGTCCGACGGTGGCGGGTTGCGCCACCTCCACGCCGGCGGCGTTCCGGCGACTTTCGCCGGCCAACCGCTACCCTACCTTATGTTTTTGGACCTTCTCGTTCCATTTCCGGCCTCAGTTCGACGCGAAAATCACCGCAGGTGGTGGTTCCGGCGAGAAGCAGTGGCGGGATTTCGGCCGCGGTTTTGGGCCTTTTCCGGCAGTCCTTTGGCGACGGTTTCTTCAGAGAACTTGTTAGGGATGATGAGGCCAAGCTTTCCGTGTAGGTGGCGTTCAGAGAACCGGCTGGCGGCGGCGGACCGGTGGCGGACCGGGCCTGGACCGGCGGTCCGATTTTCCGGCGGTTTTTCCGGCGGTTTGACTTGGGGCTTTCGTAGGGCTTGTTACAAGCTTCCCAACGGTATGCTCGGATTCCATTTTGGTTTTACGGTTTACGTTTAATTTCAGTTTTCGTCATTGGGATTTGATTCGGTTTTTCGTCAACGAAGTCCTGCGTGTTTGGCATTTTCTGAAATTGATTGAGGGGTTTTGTTGAGCAGGCCGAGACGTACGTTCCTATCCTTCCGGGGTTTTTTTCCGACCACCGGAGACGGTATTCCGGTGGCGGCCGGTGACTGTTCCGGCAGCTCCGGTAGCGGCATTCCGGTGACTTCCGGACATTGTGTTCCTTTCGTCGTGGTGAGTCTATCACCACTTTCCGTTCGTCAATCGGATGCCCGGTTGATTTATTGTGATTTATTTTGTGTATTTCTATTTAATTGAAATTAATTGTTTTAATTGCAATATATTGTCAATTGCTTGATTTGTCGATCAATATGAATTCCAATGTGTACGAAAGCATGTATTAAATGATCTATGATATATGAAAACTCGAATTCTCAACTCATTGATTTTATGGACCTCGTTTCATGTTGATTGCTTGTCTTAATTGATTTAATTGAGAATTGTTTGAATATATGAGTGGGCATAATTATTCCAAATGCTTAATTAATTTAAAATACGAACATAACGTTCATGAATCATACATGTAGCTTTAATTATATGTTTAATTGTTATTTGGAAACTTGAATGTACACCAGAACATTACATGACTTTTGTAATTTATTATATATTGGATTAGTGCATAACTTATTGATACCATTTCATGAACATTGCCGTGCGTCTTATTTGGTTCATATTGAGTCTCCTCTCACTGGTACACATTATTCCCTTTATTGTACAGTTCTTCTCCAGGGTGGAGACTTCTGGATCGAATAGGCAACCGTAGTGCTCTTGTTGTTGTTCTTGTCTCGTGGTATTCCAGGTGAGGTTTAATTTCTAGATACATAGAACCATTACAACCCTTACGTGAACTTTCGGCCAAAAGGTATCTATATATCTATAGTTTTCTAAACTCTATTGATTTTCCACTGATCTATTGAATTGTACTGTATTGATTGATTGATTGATTTGGCGAGTATTGTATTGCACTGTGGGCCCGAGGGTAGTGACTCGAGCCAACCGGGAAAGCATGGGCTGACGGGTAACTCGGGAGCTATCCTCACCAAATTGGGATGACCCCTGAACCCCCTAGGAGATTAGGGCGGGGAAGGAGTTCCGGGCTTAGGGAATCATGCACCCTCTGCCCAGATTGATTGGATGGCGGGGCCTTGCAATCCCCCATCACCCGGAGGAAGAAGGTTGGAATTGAAACTGCTAATTGTGCACTGTAAATAGATTGTTTGATCACCTAATCACTTAATAACTGAATGATTGATTGTACACTGTCGGAGTAAGGTTGGAGATTTGCCCTCACTCGCCGGGCCACTGATTGATTGATTGAAATTGATTGAAGTGTCTAATCTGATAGTTGTAATCTCGGGCGAGTTCTAAGTATTCTTGAACCTACTTTGTTTCTGTTATAAAACCTTACCCGAGGTTACGACTTGCATGTTATCTGCGCTTATATATTATTACGCCCCTCGCTCAGTCTTTTGGAGACTGACACCTCACTTTTCAGTTTTGCAGGTAGTGTGCTAGGCGGGAGTCAGAGTTGTGTCTTGTCTTTCCTTTCGAGTCTTGTTCCAGTCTCTTCACTTACACTCAGTGCATCTTGTATTTTAATTACTGTATTGAACTTGCTATTGGATTAGTATGCTACTTACTGAATTAAATTGAACTCGGGACAGGTTCTAGGGCTTTAGTTGAACCCGTTTTATGTTATTGTATTGAATTGATTCGGGACAGGTTAGGACAGGTTCATTGAATTAGTAGAACCCGTATTTACTTTCATTGAACTTATATTCATTTTATTGATATTGATTAGATAATTGCCTTACTTCCGCATTGTGGTCACTGTTGATCGTTTCAGGGTTAGATTCCGCCTAGCTAGGACTGTCTTTTTCATTGTCTCCCGTTCGCTATAGTTTCGATTCATGTATGGATTGTCCATTTCATATGTGAATTGGAGCTATAGTGCGGGGGATGTAGTGCCTGGCGTTCCGGGTACTACATCCTACGGTGGTATCAGAGCTACCAGGTTCAGAACCGGTGCTCTGGGTTGTGTTGTCTCGAGTATAGGTCGTACGGCATAGGAACTAATTGTCAATGTGTGCATTGCATCATCATTGAACACTGAATTGTGATGTTTTTCAAAACTTTATTAGTTTATTTGTTGCATTTTGCATTGAATCCATTCTTTTTGTGTTAATTATGTGGCATGAGCATATATTAATCGCATGCATTTATTTTCAAAATGAGCTGTGATTCATAGGATATGAAGACAATATCAAACCACGGCCAATCTTTACGACAACCACAGGCTACCACAAGCTCTTCTTTCTGGCTCGAAAGTTGTAAGGAATGACTTGGGGATTCTACAGAAATTTAAGAGTCCAATCTTTTCTAAAATGAGGTTAGGGCTCGAGTGACAAAGTCCAGAACAAGAGGTCAGTTCGAAGGAGAAGTTTGCCAGCTCTATTACTGATGGTGAATTCATGATGAGACGGGATTTGTGGTGTGTAATAATTTGGTTTCACGAGATCAACATGTTTGTTTACACTACGAAGATTTGTCAACCAGATTCCAAAGAAGAGAAATCTCGAAGATGTTTTAGATTCGAGGTTATATCAACGTGGAGGCGATGACCTTCAAGAGAATTAAAGTAAAGTAGGTTCGTGGTTGAGAAGCAGTAAAGACCATTTAACTTGAGAAAGAGGCGAAAGAAAATATGAAGAATAATTTAGCTTGGGATTTAGATCGATGGAAAAGGATGAAGAGACTACGAAGAGGGAATTCACATGCTTCAGAATCGGGATGAGATAGGAGTTGAATTGAGAAGAATTAAGGAAATTAGTCGACGTGGTAAGTATAAGTTCATGGAAAATGACAATGCTAAGGATTTTATCTTCGGCCGGTTATGAGTCATCTTCCAAATTCAAGATGAAATGTCGAGTTGTGAGATTGAATTAGGAGATTCTAGATTCGTGCAGATTGAGTTTATCTTCCAGATCCAAGCTGAATTATCGTATTGTGAGGTTGATTTGGAAGATATGGAATAACAAATGAAGGCGATAAAGAAAGGTCAAGTGTGAGCAGTTGGAGGGTGAGTTCATTTGATTATTGGAACTCATAACAAATAAACCGAGGAAGCTTTGATCAAAGTAACAACTTTGGTAAGGACTAAGACAAGGATTTGAGCTTAAGTCTCCGAGATAAGTTAAGGTTTCAATTTCATGGGTGTAGAAGCATCTGAGTTCAAGAAGCATAATTTTGGTTTATAAAGTTGTGCGAGTGATACAAGGAAAACTTTGAGCAAGGAAATATTTATGGTAAAGGTTCGGGTAACGCTCGGAGGTCGGTACATGGAAAGAAATCGGATTCCAGAAATTTCAATCTCGGGTGATGGAGGTGTGTAAGTTGATGATAAAGAATTTTGAAGAATTGGAAGACCGTGGGTAACAAGAGATGATCAATAAATTCGGGACACGCTTCAATTCAACGAAACATGAACAAGTGTCAAGCTAAAAGATACAACTACGGTGACAGGTTCAACGCATTCATGGCACGTGCATCATACGTTATTTTAAATTATTTAACTTCTTTTATTTATTTATGTATCTTTAATTGATATAATTGCTCCAACATGTTGCATCTTTAAATTATTTATAAGAGTGATATGTGCATCGGCATTTTTACCCAACATGCATCTTAAGTGTTTTCTTCGTAGGAATTTTCTCCACTTTATCCGGCAAGCATCACTTCAGCCGCGACATAATGGAATCTCCTTTGCTTCCCCCTCAAACATTATTCTGACCGAGTCTCATTTGAATCAAGAATAGAAGAAATATTTGAGTTGCAAATCGTGGAAAAAAAAAAAAAAAAAGGGAAAAGAGATACCGAGAATTGGAAGGTGGAACCGGAGAATGGGACGATAGAAGTAAATGGCTATTCCTACCTATCATTTTAAGATAGTTGTGAGTGAGATCACCTGGCACGTGGAACAACTAGAATCATTTAAATCAAGGATGCAAAAATGATAAAATTCAGGATATGTGATCCGCGAGGCGGTGTAATAAATTCAAGGAATTAAGATAGAAAATTCTTAAGGGGGAGAGTGCGACTACTCACAAACTTAAATTCACAGTTGTGCTCGAGGAAGTTACTTCTCGTAGCAGAAAAAAAAAAAAAAAAATTTGCAAGCCATGACGGACATGAACAACCCAATGATAGTGACAGGAAAAGAATAAGGCGGCTTATCAGTAAACCTTCAAAGTTGAGTTAAGTTAATATAACCGGGATGAAGATCTTCATAAGGCATCGAAGAGAGTGGTTCGTTTGGGAATTTATAAGCACGTGATTAAGACAGCAAGGATGATGATATTATCAGGGAATTTCTGATGAATTTCTAAATTAGTTTCAAGAAAGGAAAATTGGTCAAATTTATCACCTTTAAGAAGGATGTCCACTAGTTCCAGATGACCAAATCTTCAACAAAGGACTTAACCAGTTGGTGACAATGTATGAAGTAGTAGTCAAAGTTCAAGATTCTTGTACGGCCAAAGATAATATAATGAACCTGGTACAAAGACAAATGTTCTGATCGTAGGCGGAATAAATTGGTGCTCGGTTAATTGAAGAAGATAACACTAGATAAGGATCCGAATGGAATCGAGAATAGGATCAACCAAGGGTCTGACTTTCTCAGTCAAACATATACTGAAGATAGGAAGGACAAGTTGGGAATCAAGCCAGCTAGAGATCAGACTATTCAAATCGTAGAAGTAAAGTCACAACATCAATTCCATTGCTACGGTGAACGGTACACTAAGCATCCATCGCACGAGCATACATGCATCGTTTACATATTTAAATTTTGTTATTGTGTGATACCCTAGCCAGTGGAGTGTGTGTTGATTGGTGAACCTTGCTTCTGCTTGTGTGCTTGAGTGGAAGGGAGATTTGATTCTCTCTGATTACGTGCCAGGAAGAAGTGGATTCTCCCTGTTTATGTGTTAGAAAGATGCTGGATTCTTTCTGTTTTCTGTGCACGAGAGATGCTGGATTCTCTTGTACTTAGGTATTCGAGGGATGTTGGATTCTCTTGAATTTAGGAGTTTGAGGAATGCTGGATTTTCTCAAACTAGATTGTCTGGAAGGATGTGGAATCTGACAGACTTAGGCTGGGAGACGGGGTTCTCTCAATTCTGTGTTTGAGAGACTGGGTTCTCTCAATTCTGTGCCGAGAGACGGGGTTCTCTCTTTTGTGTGTGCTGAGGGACGGGGTTTCCTCACTTGTATGTTGAGAGATGGGATTCTCTCTTGTTTGTCGTGTTTGCGTTACGCCTGGACAGACAACGGATAACAAGTGACGAGACAATGGACTAGTAGCAATCGAACGAGTTTTGAAGTGATTAACGGCCAAGTGTTCGAGCAAATCTTTGTGACTACCAGACTCTGAAGGGGTTGATACATAAGGGGAGTAAATTTCACAACCAGGGCTAAGATGCTACGCAATTTCGGGAAACCGATCGATATATTTCAGTTTGAAACCTTTTTCGGTCTAGCAGTAGGACCTGAGGACAGGTCCTTTTGAAGGAGGGAAGATTGTAACGCCCCGCTCCTCCGATAAATAAGGTACGTCACCTTTCAACCTTTTTGATATGTTTAATTATGTGATTGGTGCGTTGTGTGGCCCTCTTTTGGACTCTTTTAGAGTTAGGGCCCTTTTTGTAATTTTCTTCTTTTAGTGGGGTTTTCCGGTCACTTCTCGTTCGGTAGAGATTTTGACTTCTTTGACCCCTCCTTTGCGTCCGGGGCATCGAGACGAGTCCGTAGACTCTAAGTTTGCCCCATTCTGACTTCGTTAGCCCGTCCTTCCGATTGCTTTTGCGTACGAGGACCAGAGATATATACTCGGGTTTCCTCGTTTTGCGTGCAAATCAGATCAGCTCCAGATGCAGCGTCTTCTCCAGCGATCCGTTACTGTTCACACATAGTGGAGGTGTGAAAACACACACATGCCCGTTCTCCCTCGTTTCTCGACGGAATTCGACGAATTGATAGTGAAAATTTAGCAGCTCGACGAGCCCGTCCCAACCGTACCAATTTCGTGGGCTGAAAGTGACCAGCGGCGGAGCAACGGCGGTCCGACGGTGGCGGGTTGCGCCACCTCCACGCCGGCGGCGTTCCGGCGACTTTCGCCGGCCAACCGCTACCCTACCCTATGTTTTTGGACCTTCTCGTTCCATTTCCGGCCTCAGTTCGACGCGAAAACCACCGCAGGTGGTGGTTCCGGCGAGAAGCAGTGGCGGGATTTCGGCCGCGGTTTTGGGCCTTTTCCGGCAGTCCTTTGGCGACGGTTTCTTCAGAGAACTTGTTAGGGATGATGAGGCCAAGCTTTCCGTGTAGGTGGCATTCAGAGAACCGGCCGGCGGCGGCGGACCGGTGGCGGACCGGGCCTGGACCGGCGGTCCGATTTTCCGGCGGTTTTTCCGGCGGTTTGACTTGGGGCTTTCGTAGGGCTTGTTACAAGCTTCCCAACGGTATGCTCGGATTCCATTTTGGTTTTACGGTTTACGTTTAATTTCAGTTTTCGTCATTGGGATTTGATTCGGTTTTTCATCAACGAAGTCCTGCGTGTTTGGCATTTTCTGAAATTGATTGAGGGGTTTTGTTGAGCAGGCCGAGACGTACGTTCCTGTCCTTCCGGGGTTTTTTTCCGACCACCGGAGACGGTATTCCGGTGGCGGCCGGTGACTGTTCCGGCAGCTCCGGTAGCGGCATTCCGGTGACTTCCGGACATTGTGTTCCTTTCGTCGTGGTGAGTCTATCACCACTTTCCGTTCGTCAATCGGATGCCCGGTTGATTTATTGTGATTTATTTTGTGTATTTCTATTTAATTGAAATTAATTGTTTTAATTGCAATAAATTGTCAATTGCTTGATTTGTCGATCAATATGAATTCCAATGTGTACGAAAGCATGTATTAAATGATCTATGATATATGAAAACTCGAATTCTCAACTCATTGATTTTATGGGCCTCGTTTCATGTTGATTGCTTGTCTTAATTGATTTAATTGAGAATTGTTTGAATATATGAGTGGGCATAATTATTCCAAATGCTTAATTAATTTGAAATACGAACATAACGTTCATGAATCATACATGTAGCTTTAATTATATGTTTAATTGTTATTTGGAAACTTGAATGTACACCAGAACATTACATGACTTTTGTAATTTATTATATATTGGATTAGTGCATAACTTATTGATACCATTTCATGAACATTGCCGTGCGTCTTATTTGGTTCATATTGAGTCTCCTCTCACTGGTACACATTATTCCCTTTATTGTACAGTTCTTCTCCAGGGTGGAGACTTCTGGATCGAATAGGCAACCGTAGTGCTCTTGTTGTTGTTCTTGTCTCGTGGTATTCCAGGTGAGGTTTAATTTCTAGATACATAGAACCATTACAACCCTTACGTGAACTTTCGGCCAAAAGGTATCTATATATCTATAGTTTTCTAAACTCTATTGATTTTCCACTGATCTATTGAATTGTACTGTATTGATTGATTGATTGATTTGGCGAGTATTGTATTGCACTGTGGGCCCGAGGGTAGTGACTCGAGCCAACCGGGAAAGCATGGGCTGACGGGTAACTCGGGAGCTATCCTCACCAAATTGGGATGACCCCTGAACCCCCTAGGAGATTAGGGCGGGGAAGGAGTTCCGGGCTTAGGGAATCATGCACCCTCTGCCCAGATTGATTGGATGGCGGGGCCTTGCAATCCCCCATCACCCGGAGGAAGAAGGTTGGAATTGAAACTGCTAATTGTGCACTGTAAATAGATTGTTTGATCACCTAATCACTTAATAACTGAATGATTGATTGTACACTGTCGGAGTAAGGTTGGAGATTTGCCCTCACTCGCCGGGCCACTGATTGATTGATTGAAATTGATTGAAGTGTCTAATCTGATAGTTGTAATCTCGGGCGAGTTCTAAGTATTCTTGAACCTACTTTGTTTCTGTTATAAAACCTTACCCGAGGTTACGACTTGCATGTTATCTGCGCTTATATATTATTACGCCCCTCGCTCAGTCTTTTGGAGACTGACACCTCACTTTTCAGTTTTGCAGGTAGTGTGCTAGGCGGGAGTCAGAGTTGTGTCTTGTCTTTCCTTTCGAGTCTTGTTCCAGTCTCTTCACTTACACTCAGTGCATCTTGTATTTTAATTACTGTATTGAACTTGCTATTGGATTAGTATGCTACTTACTGAATTAAATTGAACTCGGGACAGGTTCTAGGGCTTTAGTTGAACCCGTTTTATGTTATTGTATTGAATTGATTCGGGACAGGTTAGGACAGGTTCATTGAATTAGTAGAACCCGTATTTACTTTCATTGAACTTATATTCATTTTATTGATATTGATTAGATAATTGCCTTACTTCCGCATTGTGGTCACTGTTGATCGTTTCAGGGTTAGATTCCACCTAGCTAGGACTGTCTTTTTCATTGTCTCCCGTTCGCTATAGTTTCGATTCATGTATGGATTGTCCATTTCATATGTGAATTGGAGCTATAGTGCAGGGGATGTAGTGCCTGGCGTTCCGGGTACTACACTGTTGGTGATGAAGATGGCTTTTATAAGAGGGGGAGCCTCTATGTGTGGGTACACCTCGCGAAAGGTGTGGATCCCGCTCCCTTGTCCGGCCACCTCGCCTCAGGTGAGAACAGTGCTTTACCGGAAAGCACTGTGCACCTCAGGATGTCAGCCTCGTACCATTAGCAGGATATTGCAAGCTTCCAACTATTGAGAGTATCTCAATTGAGTAACAGGAATGCCAATTTTATTTGTTCACATCCAATCGTAATACACCTTTGAGTTTTCAATATATTTTACTTTACTAGAACTTACAACTTCTTGAAAAGTACCAGGGGCGTCCTCGATATTTTTAAGTGACAAAACACTTCCAAAATCCTTGACAATCTTTACTTATTTACTCTGTCTGAGTCCAGTTTTATCAACACAAGTTGAACTGGTATTACTTGGATAAACCACCACATTTCTCACTCTTTTCAAGTGACCAAAATTGGAACTAGATGTAGGGACTAACCCCCACATTAGCCATCCAATCAACATGATTCAGAAAGAAACTAAATGTTGGGGACCTCCACATTTGTCATCCTTTCCAAATTATCAGGAATTGAACTAGATGTGAGAATTAAAATTAAACTGTTATAATCCCAAGTGCTTTGGAATTAGATTTAAATGCATAGTCCTTTTACAGAAACACAATTTAAATAATCCAAATCCTTCTTCCATATACTGGAACTTTCAGCATTAACAATAATGAAGTCACTATCTCAACTTCATACCAAATACCAGAATTACATAGTTAAATCTTATTTAAGCAAACGATAATATAATAGAACTTGCCCATAAAGTTTTATAATATGAAATTATAACTTTACTCAATTTAAAAAGAAAACTCACAACCTACCCTTGAACCAACAATGATATTTCTCCAAATCATTGGGATGTGATGTACTCGTACCAGTGATAGTATGCGAACCGAAGAAAGTTTTAGGTTCACGAGTCTTATCCCATGAACTTATACAACACTAGAGTATCCCATGCTTATGGATTTTCCATCAATTGATTGATAGAACATATACAAATATTTATCAGCACATATGTGCATATTTGCTCCAATGTCTATAACCCAACATAATGGTTCATACACAGTTAAAATTTCAGGTTTCCAGAAATACAAACTCGTCATTGGCACCATGAGTTACCATTTCCATAGGTTAACTTAAAACTATATAGACAATAGCGGATGTTTCAATGGATTCAAATCTGACATTTGCTTTCTAGGAGTGAAATTCCTTAGCGCAAAACCGATCAAGCCACACATCCATCATAGTTTATTTTCTTCATTTCTTTTGAATTGTGGCCTTGCCATTAGTCATAGGTTTAGACTTTGAGGCCCATAAAATTCAATTCCTGGTATTTCTGTTTAACAATCAAAGCAAATTTCATTTGACTCGTACCAGTCTGGTACCACATGAATTTAACTGATTTTTGGACCAGACCTCAATCGGTACAGATTTATCCATTTGGATCAACCATAAGAACTATTTTAGGATCATCCACATTTTCATTCGTTGTTGCGAACATTTGAAAAACTTGACCCATAGACCTTCCAGGCGAATCAACCAAGTCTACTTTGGATCTTATTATCGTACTGAAGACAGAATCACACATTTCAGTTGATATGATATGTATAAAGAAAGTAAAAGACAAGGATACTTCTTTACGATTGATGGAAATCAACTTTGTGGTAGTACAAGATTATCAAAAATGATGGGTAATCAGATTTTGCAATATACATATGATGTCTAACATGGATAAGTGTGTTAGGAATAGTGCCCTAGAAAGCCGATTGTATATCCACTTTGTGCTTTTCCTTATTGTAATCACATACAATCTTTGAATGAAAGAACGAATTGAGGCAACACTTCTTTATATGCTCTTGTTTGGTATGCGTTTACTTTAGCTGTGCATGTATGAGAACTCCCCTAATCCTGATGACTTTAGGACTCTACCATATAGGTGAAATGGTTCATGAAACGAGCCCTATATCACATATGTCATGATTAGTAAAATACTCCAAGCCGATGAGTCCTACAGACAGTGGGAGTGTCAACCTGACTTCTCTAAGGCTTGCTTGTGCGATCACACCCTTAAGAAGGACCACCTTGTTTCATGGAGGTGCAAAGTGTATAGTTGATACGTGCGTGATACATGAGGGTGCTTACTTTAATAAGTAAGTTCACTGAGGTGCCCCGTATGAGAACATTCCTAAATGGGAAAGGAAGTTTCTATTTCAGGAAATGGAAACTTCCAGATTAGGAAATATCTCACGAGTCATTGATGTGATTAATTGATCCTTCGACTTGAGGTTCCTTATCACTTTATGAGTTAACTCTGTAGTCTTAGGTATAAGCTTTAAAGGGTGTCGCTTTAGACAACTGATTCAAGGCTTATGCTGGGGCTGCACAAGTGATTCGTGAAAGTGAATAAGAATCAAGAAAGGACCTACACTTGCATTTGCAAGGTGATCTCTTATTGTGTAAGTCATTCATATGCCATATGGAGTCCTTGGCCAAGGCAGTGGATCAAGACATCAAGAAAAGGGTTTCTTGGATTGAGATCAAATGGATATGAAATGCACTTAGCTTTAAGACCGGATTATTAGGGTTCTGATTATTCCCTTGCCCTAGATCTTGGTTGAGAGATAGTAAGTAGGAGGATTGTATCTCACATGAATCAATGACTTAAAGGTTCTGTCGAATCCGAACATTCTAATTCAGCTAGGGGTTAAACACCTGTTGCTAGACTATGGTCGTTTAATCTGTGGATTGATTAATTAATTAGTGAATTAATTAATTAGGGTTACTGCTAATTGAATTGAGAACCTAGAGGGTCACACACAACAACTTGGTTACATGAGTTGAGGCTTTAAAATGATTAAACGAGTTAATCGGGCCAAGAGGGTTCCACACGTGTGAAGCCACACGTGTGGGTCACCCTTGTGACACGTGTCACACATGTGAATATATATATATATTAAATAATTAATTAGTTAATTATTTAATAGACTTTGGTTTAATTTTGAATTAAAAGGAAAGTCTTATTTTGGAGAAAAATAATCTAGTTAATTAATTAGATAAAAATAAGTTATTTATTTTATAATAAATAAAGTATAAAATTATCCAAAAATAGTTTGGATATTTTTAGCTCTCTTGAAAGTTGATTTGAATTAGAATTCAAAGTCAAAGTTGGAAATTACTTGAAGATCAAGTAATAGGAGAGAGGAACCAAAACCCTTGCCTATGAGGACAAGGATTTCGGCCGCCCCTCCCCTTTCCTATATATAGGGGAGCTCATGCTCCCCTTTAGAGCTAATGGGCAATTCTTTTGGTTCATGTGTTGAACACCTTCCTTTCTCCAAGATAAAATAAAACCCTAGGTTAAGCCTAAACACTAACTAGAGAACTAGCATCCTTACTAGTTAGATTGTGATCAAGTTGGTGGACTTTCTCTAGAGACTACAAGTTAGAAGTTTGAAGATTCGAGCTTTACCAAGGAGAGGGGATCAAGCCGCGAGAAGAGCGTTCTTGGGTGGCTTGAAACGCTTCAAGAAAGAATAAAAGAAAAGTAAGTTTCTTAATTCCTTCGAATTTGGTTACACGAGTCCAAGATCCTTTTGTTGGGAAAATTTTTAAATTCCGCTGCTTTCTGATTCGTGTTTTCCAACAAGTGGTATCAGAGCCACCTCGTTAATCGTGTTTCTGATTCGTCTCAATTATTCTGAATTTGGTAGAAATTCTTAGGCTTAGATGCGAATTAGGTATTCATGAGTTATTTTAGAAAGCCTGAAATACGAAACTGTAATTTTTCTTGAATTTCTGAAACTGTTTTCTAAAATTATGTTTTTGGAAAACCGTTTTGATAGAAATTAATTTAATTCGTGTTTTTGAATTTTGGATTGTTTTGGTTTTTGAACTAAAAGTACGAAACACGAAATCGCATTACGAAAACGCGAGCCTGGACGTGCTAAGGCGTAGCACGCCAGGCCCGCGCGCCCCCCCGCCCAGCAGTCCCGCAACCGCGCGGGACTGCCCGCCGCTGCCGTCCGCTAGTGCCTAGGCGTGCCCGTACATTCCTCCCGCAACCGCGCGGGAGCCTGCCGGTCACGACCGCCCGTCCCCGCCCAGCTGATGCGCGCCATGCGCACGCGGATTGGCAGCTCACGCCGCCGGCTGTGCGCAACGCTGGCGCGCGCGTCCATGCGCGCGATGTTGCGCGTCTGCCGGGCTTGGTCTCGGGCGGGCGTGCAGTCCGTTCCGGGCCCTTCGTTTCGCGATCTTGATTTTCGTGTTTAGTCCAATCCAATCCCGATTTAATTTTTCTGAAAAATTTTATTTATTAAAATTGAATTATTTTTGAAATAATTGTTTAAATTGGGATTTTGGAAAATTTAGCGATTTAAACTTTGGAAAAACTACAATCTTTATTTTCTGAAAATATTGAAAGAATAAAATTATTAATTTTCAGAAATTAATTGGAATTTTATTAGTTCATTGTTTTTCGGGTTTTATAGAAAAGGCTCTTGAACAAGAATTGCATCTAAGTCGTGTTTTAAGCTATTAGAGCTTAAAGCGAGAATTTTAATTTATTGGTTAAATTTAAATTCTTGCAAAAGCATGTTAGGTGATCATGGGTTTAGATCTATGTATGGTTTTAATTTATGCACATGGATGGTTTAAATTGGGGTTGGAGCCCTATAATTGCGTTTTTCAATTGAGGTTGGAGCCTCACTTATGTGCGTACTGTTATGTGATTTATTATGTGGCTTTCCATATTACTGTTTTGAGGCCGGGGTATGCCCCGTGTAATTGTCTAAGGCCAATATGAAGATTGAGCCTTATTACTTTATGTATTTTTCTTTTTATTGTAATTTGAGAGTAGAGATAGGTGGTGAGGTTTTATTTTCATTTTGGAGACAATGCACCCATGGAGTAAGATGGACCACATTCAAGTAACAAGGAGGCCATAAGTGAAGACCCCTCAAAATGTTAGGGAGGGGAATCTCAATTGTTAAATGTAATAGAGATAGGGCTCGTATTTTGTTACCGCTTTCCCTTATGTGATTTGAACTGTTTATGTGGCATGTATGTTAGAACTTGTGATTCTAGAGTGGCTCCCACATATCACGCATAAGATAGGTAAAACCCATGATCATTACATGTTAGTATCATTCTAGGACATGTTATCTGTTTATGTACTTGTTTGAAATGCATTTAAGTGTACTTGCATTAATCAAGACTAATAAAATTGGATAACATATATGTTGGTGAGGTCGAACCGGACAACTCTCTGGTTGATTCGAAAATTCCCATTAAATATTAAGCTAATTTCGAAAAAATAGGTGTTTAATTCGAGATGCAAATTTTGAATTAAATTCCTAGCATTCCATCAATAGGTTTTAAGTTTAGTAAGTGAAGCTAGTTATTGTCCGCGAGTCGTGGGATAGCTAGTGGAGCTTATTAGTTCTTAGTTACCTAATTGATCATTTTAAATGATCAATATTTCATGGTCAATTTTAGCAAGGGCGATGTCCGCGAGTCGTGGGTCGTTCGAACTAAGTTTTGGTCATGATCTTATGATTGATGGGTCTAGCTTAACGCCTAAGTAAATATGGATGTCCCACGAGTCGTGGGTCCATATTGAAAGATAGGTGATGCAAAAACACAATTACTAAGAGTTCTAAAGGTGTTAGAATTGGTAAGTTGTACCTACCTAGGGTTCTTACTTGGAATGTCCGCGAGTCGTGGGTTCGAGGTAAAATGCCTAGGATCTTAGTACCCACTGGGAAATGTGTTCCTCTTAGATCTTTGGGAATTAGAGATCTTTGAAAAACAGTGGGATCTGCATTAGATTAAAGACCTTATCTTTTGTATATCGTTATAATTCAGCATGCTCACTAGTTCTCTGTTTTACCATTTAGGTCATAGATTCTGTGATTCTCTACGTGTTTTGAAATGGCAACCAAAAACCCTCTTGTATCGATCCTCGAGTCAAACAAGTTGATTGGTCCCAACTATTCTGATTGGCTGAGGAATCTAAAAATCATTTTAGATTCTAAGAAGAGAACTTATGTTCTTTTCGAAGGGGAGCCCAGTCCCGAAGGGGAGGCTCCCACTCGGGTCGAGCGGGATGCGATTCAGAAGTGGAAGGATGATAATCTCCAAGCCCGTTGCCTTATGTTGGCTAACATGTCTCCGGACTTGCAAAGACAACATGAGGCCATGAAATTTGCTTGGGAGATTTACGACCACTTAGAGCAACTTTACCGCCCTCATGAACGTGTTACAAGGTACAACACTTCAAAGGAATTGTTCCACTTGAGAATAAGGGAAGGTTCAAGTGTCCATGAATATGGACTCAAGTTTCTTGCCCTTACTGAGAAACTTGCTTCCATGGACATGCCGCTGAAAGATGAGCTTTCAGTGGATTTGTTGCTAGCTTTGCTCCCACCATCATTCAACCCATTTGTCCTTAACTTCAACATGAATCATGCTGGTGCTACTGTAGCTGAGCTGATTAGTCAGCTTGTGACTGCTGAAAGCACGATCAAGAAGGACAATAAGGTTTTGATGGTGAATGCTCCATCTTCCTCTTCTGGGCCTTCTAAAGGTAAGGGCAAGAAAGCCCAAAAGAAGAAGAAGAAACCCCTTAGGCCCACTGGTGGCATTTCGAAGGGAAAGGCCCAAAAGAAGAGGCGTGATCAGAAAGAGGATGTTTGCTTCCATTGTGGCAAAGCGGGACATTGGAGGAGAAACTGCCCAGAGTACAAGGCTACTCTAAAGAAATGTATCTTTCTCGTTGAAGTAAATCTTTCTATTAATTCTAGTTCTTGGGTACTTGATACCGGTTGTGGAACTCATATCTGTAATGATGTACAGATGCTAAGTGAAGTCCAACAACTCAAAGAAGGAGAATGTGTCTTGAAGATCGGCGATGGCTCAAACGTTGAAGCTCGAGCTTTAGGCACAATTAGATTAGATTTAGGTAGTTTTGAGTTAGTCTTAAATAAAGTCCTTTATGTACCGAGCATTATTCGTAATATAATTTCAGTTCCAATATTAGATTGTGAAGGTTATGAAACTTATATTAAGAATGGTAAATACTTTATCAAACGGAACAACTCTTCCGTTCACATCGGTACTCTAAGTAATGGACTTTATCTAACTCAAAATATCAATGTTATGAATATACAACGAGATACAAAGCGTAAGAGAGATGACAAAGTTTCAGCTCCCTTATGGCACGCTAGATTATGACACATTTCCAAGAACAGAATTAGCAAGATAAACACTTTAGGATCATTCTCTGAAAATGATCTCAAAGAGTTAACTTCTTGCGAATCCTGTCTCAAAGGAAAAATGTCCAAAGTTCCTTTTAGAGGAACTGTGGAACGTGCCACTAAGGTATTGGATTTGATCCATACTGATGTTTGTGGACCGCTTAGTGTAAGCACTAGAAACAATCATCAGTATTTCATAACCTTTACCGATGACTTTAGTCGATATGGTTATGTATACTTAATGAAGTATAAATCTGAAGCTTTTGAGAAATTCTTAGAATTTCAAAAGGAGGTTGAGAACCAAACTGGTCACAAGATCAAAGCACTTCGATCTGATCGAGGAGGCGAGTATCTTAGTGAAGAATTCCTTAATCATCTCAAAGATAATGGGATTATCTCTCAGTGGACTCCTCCGGGAACTCCTCAGCTTAATGGAGTTTCTGAGAGAAGGAATCAAACCTTACTTGATATGGTTCGTTCCATGATGAGTTTCACTGACTTACCACCTTCTTTCTGGGGTTATGCCCTAGAAAATGCAGCAAAGATTTTGAATCTAGTTCCCTCTAAGTCAGTCCCTAAAACGCCCTATGAAATGTGGCATGGTAAAATCCCTAGCTATTCTTACTTAAGAATTTGGGGTTGTCCTGTTTACGTGAAGAGGACAGTGGGAGATAAGTTAGAATCTCGTTCTAACTTAAGCTACTTTGTAGGTTATCCTAAGGAATCCATAGGATACTACTTCTATGATCAATCTGAGCAAAAGGTGTTTGTTTCCAGAAATGCCACTTTTCTTGAGGAACCGTTCCTTAAAGAAAAGAAAGGCAAGATCATAGAATTGGAAGAAGTACAAAGTAACCCCACACCACCCACTGAAGAAACGTCCCCTTCTGATCAACTACAACCAATCACAAATTTCGATACACACGTAAATCCTCCTCTGAGGCATTCTGAACGCACTCCTAGACAGCCGAAAAGATGGTATGGATTATTCCATGAAATCTCTCAAAAGGATAATGATCCTTTAACATATGAGGAGGCACTTTCAGATTCTGATTCTGAACAGTGGATAGAAGCCATGAAATCCGAAATGGATTCCATGAACTCCAACCAAGTTTGGACCTTGGTAGATTTTCCTGATTGGGTCAAACCCATAGGTTGCAAATGGATCTTTTAGAGAAATCTTGAAGTTGATGGAAGCATTGCAGCCTACAAAGCAAGACTGGTTGCAAAAGGATTCACTCAAAGACCCGGCGTGGACTTTGACGAAACCTTCTCACTAGTTGCAATGCAAAAGTCTATTCGGATCATGCTTGCCATTGCTGCATATTATGACTACGAGATATGGCAAATGGATATGAAAACTGCCTTTCTCAATGGTGACATTGATAAAGACATTTATATGGAACAACCGATAGGTTTCACATTCAGTGGGAGTGAGCAAAAGGTTTGCAAACTCCAAAGATCAATCTATGGATTGAAACAGGTGTCTAGAAATTGGAACATTCGATTTGATGAATCAATCAAAGCGTTTGGTTTCATTCAAATTTCGAATGAGTCTTGTGTGTATAGAAAGGAATTGGAGACCTCAGTGCAATTCTTAGTACTTTATGTTGATGACATCCTTCTTATTGGGAATTCGAAGGATAACATGAAAGTGACTAAGTTATGGTTATCGAACCAATTCGAGATGAAAGATCTTAGTGATGCGTCCTATATCCTTGGAATTAAAATCTTTAGAGATAGATCTAGAAGGTTAATAGGACCATCACAGTCGATGTACATTGACAAAGTATTGAAGAGATTCAATATGGAGTCAGCAAAGGTTAAGAACCTTCCTATGAGTGTAGGAACATGTCTTTCAAAGAAGATGTGTCCTAAGACTAACCTTGAGAAGGAGAGAATGACTCATACACCTTATGCGTCAGCAATAGGCAGCATAATGTATACAATGTTATGTACTCGACCGGATGTGGCTTATGCACTTAGTGTGACAAGTCGTTTCCAATCTGACCCTGGAGATGGTCACTGGGCTGCCGTGAAGAATATTCTTAAGTACTTGAAAAGTACTAAAGATTTATTCTTAGTTTACGGAGGTCAGAAAGATCTTACTGTCGAAGGATACTGCGATGCAAGCTTTTCATCCGACTTAGATGATTTTAAGTCAATGTCAGGATACATTTTCTACCTAAACGGCGGAGCAGTGAGTTGAAAGAGTTTCAAGCAAACAACCACTGCAGATTCGATAACTGAGGCCGAATACTTAGCTGCAAATGATGCAACTAAGGAAGGTGTTTGGATTAGAAACTTCATTCAAGAGTTGAATGTTGTTCCTAGCATGAAAGACCCCATTACTGTGTTTTGTGACAACACTGGGGCGGTTGCTCAAGCAAGAGAACCAAGATCTCACCAACGGACCAAGCACATTATGAGGAAGTATCACCTAATCCGTGATATTATCAAAAGAGGAGATGTGCAAATCGAGAGGGTCACATCAGCAGAGAACGTGGCAGATCCATTTACTAAACCCCTTAGTCGAGAAGCTTTCCAAGGTCATCTTCAGAAGATGGGACTTAGAGTAGCTTTAGAATGGCTTTAACGGGCAAGTGGGAGATTGTTAGGAATAGTGCCCTAGAAAGCCGATTGTATATCCGCTTTGTGCTTTTCCTTATTATAATCACAGACAATCTTTGAATGAAATAACGAATTGAGGCAACACTTCTTTATATGCTCTTGTTTCGTATGCGTTTACTTTAGCTGTGCATGCATGAGAACTCCCCTAATCCTGATGACTTTAGGACTCTACCATATAGGTGAAATGGTTCATGAAACGAGCCCTATTTCACATAAGTCATGATTAGTAAAATACTCTAAGCCGATGAGTCCTACAGACAGTGGGAGTGTCAACCTGACTCCTCTAAGGCTTGCTTGTGGGATCACGCCCTTAAGAAGGACCTTGTTTCATGGAGGTGCAAAGTGTATAGTTGATACGTGCGTGATACATGAGGGTGCTTACTTTAATAAGTAAGTTCACTGAGGTGCCCCATGTGAGAACATTCCTAAATGGGATATGAAGTTTCTATTTCAGGAAATGGAAACTTCCAGATTAGGAAATATCTCACGAGTCATTGATGTGATTAATTGATCCTTAGACTTGAGGTTCCTTGTCACTTTATGAGTTAACTTTGTAGTCTTAGGTATAAGCTTTAAAGGGTGTCGCCTTAGACAACTGATTCAAGGCTTATGCTGGGGCTGCACAAGTGATTCGTGAAAGTGAATGAGAATCAAGAAAGGACCTACACTTGCATTTGCAAGGTGATCTCTTATTGTGTAAGTCATTCATATGCCATGTGGAGTCCTTGGCCAAGGCAGTGGATCAAGACATCAAGAAAAGGGTTTCTTGGATTGAGATCAAATGGATATGAAATGCACTTAGCTTTAAGAGCGGATTATTAGGGTTCTGATTATTCCCTTGCCCTAGATCTTGGTTGAGAGATAGTAAGTAGGAGGATTGTATCTCACATGAATCAATGACTTAAAGGTTGTCGAATCCGAACATTCCAATTCAGCTAGGGGTTAAACACCTGTTGCTAGACTATGGTCGTTTAATCTGTGGATTGATTAATTAATTAGTGAATTAATTAATTAGGGTCACTGCTAATTGAATTGAGAACCTAGAGGGTCACACACAACAACTTGGTTACATGAGTTGAGGCTTTAAAATGATTAAACGAGTTAATCGGGCCAAGAGGGTTCCACACGTGTGAAGCCACACGTGTGGGTCACGTGAGTGACACGTGTCCTTGTGACACGTGTTACACACGTGAATATATATATATATTAAATAATTAATTAGTTAATTATTTAATAGACTTTGGTTTAATTTTGAATTAAAAGGAAAGTCTTATTTTGGAGAAAAATAATCTAGTTAATTAATTAGATAAAAATAAGTTATTTATTTTATAATAAATAAAGTATAAAATTATCCAAAAATAGTTTGGATATTTTTAGCTCTCTTGAAAGTTGATTTGAATTAGAATTCAAAGTCAAAGTTGGAAATTACTTGAAGATCAAGTAATAGGAGAGAGGAACCAAAACCCTTGCCTATGAGGACAAGGATTTCGGCCGCCCCTCCCCTTTCCTATATATAGGGGAGCTCATGCTCCCCTTTAGAGCTAATGGGCAATTCTTTTGGTTCATGTGTTGAACACCTTCCTTTCTCCAAGATAAAATAAAACCCTAGGTTAAGCCTAAACACTAACTAGAGAACTAGCATCCTTACTAGTTAGATTGTGATCAAGTTGGTGGACTTTCTCTAGAGACTTCAAGTTAGAAGTTTGAAGATTCGAGCTTTACCAAGGAGAGGGGATCAAGCCGCGAGAAGAGCGTTCTTGGGTGGCTTGAAACGCTTCAAGAAAGAATAAAAGAAAAGTAAGTTTCTTAATTCCTTCGAATTTGGTTACACGATTGCGAGTCCAAGATCCTTTTGTTGGGAAAATTTTTAAATTCCGCTGCTTTCTGATTCGTGTTTTCCAACAAAGTGATTCAAAACATAAGTACTAAAATCATGCCGAAACATACCTATTGAGATATAAGTACCAGCAACTTACAAGTGCAATATACCAGTGGATAACCAAAATACAGATCTTGCATACTTGTCAGAGTGTAAGTTCTAGTAGAATGTAGAACCATATGAAGATAAATGTCAGTAATGTACCAAAAATATATTCACCTGATTACGAAAATCAGAACAATATTATAAAAGGTAAAACAAGAGACTTATCGTTTGATATAATTAAATCGTGGCTAATGCTGGCTTTTCTTAAATAAGTATTCTCCCATCTACCGGTGCGTTGGGTTGCCGCGAAGCTCCTTCCAGGATAAGACAGTCCATAGATTTCTGAATTACAGATATGCGCGATCTCAGAAGAATCTCACTTCGGCTACTAACCAGGGCTCTTATGAGAGAGTGGCGTTTGGTTGGTACTTCAGAAAACGTGTTATGTGTGTGGAAATGTGTTTTCTGACTGAACTCACAAGTACCAGTGTGTATTTTTTGTACCAGAGTGTATTTTTTAGTTCCAAACCAGAAATCCATCTAGATTTCTCTCTTTCTAATTCACCACATTTTACATACTTGTCTCTCTATTTCTCTCTCATATTCTGTGGTCTGGAACTGCAGATTTATAGGGCACAAACCATGATATACATGACTATTAATTGTCTTGTTTATGGAAGGCCATAACCTCACAATTAATACAACCATAATACATAAATAAACTCACAAAAAACGTCTGGAACCTTTTGTAATAGATTCTAGCGCCCGGAGCCATGGGCCACCACATCCCCCGCACTTAAACCCGAGCCCACATATGAAATGGAAGTCCATACATTAGTCCAAGTCTAAGCGAACGTGGACCTACAGACACGCAATAGGCTAAGCGGGGCTAAAACACGGACAGAGCGTGCAAAATAATTAAACAAAAGGCGAAAGCAACTAATAGGATCCAAAGAAGAGCTTATCATGAGCCTACATTAACATATATATGGCCACATGGCCCAAAAATACATCAAGTATTTACAAATTCTTCATAATATATAAGTCATAATCATATACAATCCCAAAAGAAAGAAGTATGGATGCAAACTCGACCTAAACACGTGAGTATGACTCGACCATGACATACTTTCCCGCCTAACTCGAGCAATCTCCAACTAAAGTATTAAAAAAGAGGGTCAGTCTAAACTCAACTGAGTGAGGGGGCTAACGCACACCCACACATATATAAATATAGAGCATAGCAAATAACAAGAGGGATGGTCATGAACTGAACTAAAATTTTGCATACCAAATCATTTTCAAAAGGTTAACATATAATACATAAAAGAAATCCTAACTCTATTCATAATCCATTGATACATAAACAAAAACAAATGTTTGGCGAGTACGGACCTCCACCTACCCTCCTCAAATCATAACATAAAATCAAATTCACAAATACAAATCCAACCGCACAACCATGGTGTTTCGGGAGTCAAACACTCTTCATCTAGAATACAAATACACACGGGGCAGCTAACCCACAATATGCCTTTCCCGATTATCTACCGAGGGCTCAAAGTACCACGCCTTCCCAATGTAACATCCCGCTCGTCCGGCCGTACAGGTACGTCGTAAAAAGAGTGTTAATTGCGCATTTAAGTTATTTCATTATGTAATTATATGCTTGTTATAATTTTTAAGTGATATTCTTGAATTTATTTGAATTATTTGTTAAGTACGTGTTTAGATTTTTGAATGTTTTTGCTCCTATTTACCTCGTTTTTAACCCGTTTTCAATTCTAAATTTTGTGACTACGTGATATGCATGAAATACCTATGATGAATTTGTTTACATATTCGTTTTATGTTTTTTAGTTCATTTGATACGGTTTTTAAAACCTTTTTATTTGTTAGGGACTCGAGGGCCTAACTTATTTTAGTGAGCCTTTGGTTCCGAAGGCGTAACTTGAGCTCGGGAATTCAGATTCGAATTCCAAATGTGGCGCTAGACTTGTAACAAAGATACGAAGCTAAGGAACCTAGCCTTGTATTTTTCTAAGCTCGTTTGAACCTCCGAATTTTGCCCGAACCGAGAGCCTTGCATGTGACTGCCACCCTTTACGATTTTGGCTATAACTAATTCATTTCTTAACCAAATGACTTGATTCTTGAGCCTAATTAACCATAGTTAAACCCCCTAAAGATTCCTTACCCTATCATTTCAAACTCAAACCTGGAGAGGAGAAAGAAGCAGCTGAACCGAGAGAGAAGGAGAAGAGAAATTTATGCATTCACTTTGCCTCTTTCAAGCTCAATACTTCATCATTTCGCCTCAAATTCGAAAGGTAAGTCTATGATTTTGTTCTCCATCTTCTCTTATTTATTTTAAGTGTTTTTTTTCTGAATTTCATGGAGGAATGAGCATGATATGATTCATATGATGAATAGTTAGGTTAAGCTTCATTTCTTGAATTCTTGTTATTGATTCAGTTTCCATGAGTTTTAATGCATGAATTTTGTTTCTTTCAGCTTCATTATCTGAGTTCTTGCTCTTATTTTCATGGATTATGATTGTGTGAAGTTTCACCATGTTTATACCTTGAAAATGTGACTGAAAATGGAAGGAATTGAAGTATGTTTGTGAGCTCTTCTCTTGTTGATTCTTGCTGCGTGAAGTTGCTGTCATTCTTGCCTCTATTTCCTACTGCTTTATTTCTATTTTATGGTTGTGTTGCTTTCCTTGATATCTTGCTTTGTTGCTGCTGAATGGAGAAGAAGAACAGGGGCTGAAAATTTCGAGTTTCAGCCCCCCTGCGCGAAATGACTCCCGTTAGGCGTTTGTGGCTTTGGGGAGGTCACGGGCGTGACCTCCATGGCTTGGGAGATGCTGGGCTACTGCCTCCCTTAATGGGGGTTACCCCCATTTATCTTGGGAAGGTTAACCCCCGTCACCCCTCACATTTTCAGCCATTAAATGGCTGATGTGTGAGGGGGCTTGCGCATGGCTTTTCCATGTACGTTGTATGTTAATGTGCATTTTCTCTTTTTGTTTTCAATTGTATTCAATTCCTCCCACACCGATTATGATCCTAATCTATTAATATGTTGTAATATGTTATGTTTCGTTGGTTATTTTAATTTTATGGCCTCGTTTGCTAAGTGTAATTGTGACGTGAATAGATGATCGTTTATATGAAACGTTTAATGTTTTCTTGCATCTTTTGTTTTCTTATTGCACTTCAACCTTATGAGTGTTTATAATATGCTTAGTTAACATGTAATAGTATGTGTTAAGTTGTATGTTTTAAATTTATGGCTTGATTTGAATGCTCGTTTTTGAATTATGAACTCATATGCTCTTATATGCCCTAAGTGCTACTTCGTTTCAATTCTTATGCCTTCCTTGCCTTTTTTATGAACTTTGAACATATGGATGCTTATGGTATGCTATTATATTATTTGGTATGATTTTATTTGACGTGTTATGAGTTTGATTCTTGGATTATTTGTGTGATATTTCGTTATTTGCTCCGATATGCCTAAGTGTGAAATTATATGAAGTGCATTACATAATTTGCATCCATATGCATTTGCCAAGAATTTCTATAGTTCATATTGAGTTTAAGTATGTCTTCTGTCCTTTGCTTTGTTCAGAGGTTCGTTCCGAGGGTAAATAGGTAGTTCTTTAGGTGTGCTTTGGTTTGTTTGCATTCGGTTTATTCGACAAGGTGAGGTTTTCTTTCTTTTAGTTAATACGACCTATGACCCTACGTGAATTTTGAAGCCCGCATGCGACTTATATTTATATATACAGATACGTGTTTGATATGTATTTTGTGGGAATTGGCCCGTTTGTTATTAAACCTTTGAAAAACGCTTTTATGTATACGTAAGTTATATTTTCGTTTGTTTGTTTTGAAAAAAAGTTAGTGTGTGTGTGTCTTTGAAACTAGTGAGTTATAACTTTGAAAGATAAGTCTGATTTTGAAATTTAGAACTTTTGATCTTTGAATTTTCGAACAACTTTAACCGGGCCCCGAAGATTTGTACGAAGGAGCCCTGGGACGGTGTTAGGCCGTTAGGTCACTCCCGAGTACGGTCTCCACTTAAAGGATCAACCCGGAACCCACTAGGAGGTTTGCTGGGGGACGTAATCCTCGGGCGTGAGCATCATAAAACTCACGACCCATACGATATGAATGATGGTTAGGGTAGGATCCACTTTTCCATCACCCGGAGAAGAATGTGTGTTTGAATTATGTTTTTTGTTTGAATTTTGAATATGTATGGAGTTAGGTGGTCTGAAACTCGTACTCACCGAGTTGTGTGATTTGGATTCTGAAAATGGTTCGTGAAATGGGAGTGGATTCCTAATTTCTATAATTGGCTTATTTTGGCCTTCGGCCTTAACTCTTTTCTATATATAATATCACGTGCTAAAAGGATTTAGATTACAAAAACCATGCCCCAGTTCATGAGCTTTTTATGACTTTGGAATATGCTCTGCTTTATGTTTATGTACGTGTGAGTGTGTTAGCCCCCTCACCAGTCTTTAGGACTGACCCATCCTCGTTGTTTACTTTTCCCCCTTTGTTTCTTGAGTTTACAGGTGCAGGATTCGGTTCGAGCTAGGTGGTGGTTTTCTTTTGAGTTGTTCGAGTCTTAGTTCGAGTCTTTTGCATACTGCATCTTTACCTTTTCGGTTTGATATTATGTATAATTTGAATATGTATATGATTTCGAACTTATGAATTTGTAAAATTTATTGGGCCCGGGATGGGCATGTTTGTATATCATGTATTTATTTGAATTAGTTGGATTTTATATGTATGCTTGATGATCCTATTGCTTCCGCATGTGTTATGATTTTGTTGCTCACTCTGAATTAGGGTCTAGACCACCTAGCTAGATGTGATTTTCTTTGTCACCCGTTCGCCGTAGCTTGATGTTTGTGTGGAGTCTCTATTTCGTTACACGTGTCAGGTTATGGTGTGGAGGATGTAGTGCTCTGCGCTCCGGGGTGCTACACCCAACCTCCAAGAGTCGCGCAAAAATACTTCAAATGGGAACTATGCACAGGATAAACCCCGATGACCCTTGCCATCCCGGGTATCCTTACCCATAATTCCCGATGCCCAACATACCAAATCATACCAAATTCCCATATTTCAGGGCATACCTCGCTCTTACCATAACATATACGTACAAAAGGATTCAAAACATAAGCTTACGTATGCTCATACTTATACCGATTTCATAAACTTAAAGGGGTATTCATAAGATCATAAACATATCTTAAACACACTTATTTAACTATACATAACATATATAGTCGCATGTGGGGTGAGAAAACATCACATATTAGGTCATAGGTCACATAACTAAAAGAACAATCCCAAACCTCACCTTAGCAAAAGTAGGGTAGAAACCGGGGCCAAAATAAGAAATCCAACACCTAAACCTCGGGTTCGACGACGTTCTAAAGTGGATCTAAAACAAAATAACACAACACCCTAGACTTAGACTCAATTATGTACCAATTAGATGCCCGACAATGCTCATGAATGCAATTTATACAAATGAAGTGCATAAACATACCACTTAAGACATATAGGTTCATAACTCGTACAAATCATGTCAAATTGATCCGAAAATTTAATACAAACAAGTTAACACATAAAATAACATGCTAATAACAATTAAAATTTATAAACAAAGCAGGAAAATAAGAAAATAAGCGAACAAAAAGCAAAACAAACAGCAGCTCCACAAATTAGGTGAGATACGACCGTGTCTGCACCTTAGTGAAAAAGGAGACACGGCCATGTCTCGGTACCAAACCAAAATAGCTCGAAGTCAGGCCTACGATACGGCTATGTGTCTCCCCATGCACAAAATGAGACACGACCATGTCTCAGTACAGATGCAAGGGGCTAAGAGACACGATTGTGTCTCCTTGCGCGAAGGAAAGCTGTCACATGCGTGTCTCACATCTTGCATCGTCTTCTTCATGGAATTTGCCGCAAATTCCCCTGTTTTCCCACAACAACAACAACATCTACGTATGGAAACAAAAGAAGCAGCTAACCAAGCAAATTCATGCAAGAAATTCATGCAAATTTAGCCCTATACACACATGTTTCAACCGGCAAAGAAGAGATCAAAAGAGGCATGAGTTTCATCCATTTTCTTCCATGAAAGCTTAAGAATATTAATGAAAATTCAACACTCCATCCAACTACCATGAAATGGAGCTTGAAAGAACATCATACAAGTCCCAAAATTCCAAATAGACAAGAGATGATCATATTTCTTCAAATTTTCTAACAAACCTTAAGTATTCATCATGAAAGCCATAACCATGGATTCTCTAGAAACATGATTTACATGGATGAAAAAGATCACAAGAATGTGAAGACCAAGAATCCATTCTTACCTTTGAAGTTGGAGCAAGAAATAGCTTAAAATGAGCTCAAATTGGACAAGGTTGAAGAAATGGTTCTCGTTTGCTTTCTTCCTTACTTTGTTGTAGGTGTGGTTCATGTATCAGTAGTAAGATGGAGATGAGCAATATTTTAGGATGAGTCTTGGTCAAAACAAGTACAAGTAATGACTATTCTAGCTCCAAGATAGGTCATATAGGCTATATAGCCTACAAGTGGCTGAAATTTGCTTCGTCGAGGGTCAAAACTGCATTGAAAAATTACAAGGCATAATCCATTGGATCTGAATCATCGAATTGAGTCCAACGACAAAGACGGAACTTGAATCAGAGTTCCCTAGCTCATGTTATGAATAAAAGACTCAAGGGTGGCTAATTTGTAAAAAGGTCCAAAACTTTGAGAAAAAGTTCAATCGAGTCCACTAAGGTTCAAACAAGTCCAAATCAAATTAAAATCATACAATTAAGTCCTAAATCACATAATTCATGAAATTAACATGCTCGAGAATAAAATTCATATTTCGCAAATTTCACAAATCACAAGAATTCATATCACAAATTCAATTAGGGAAAATTCTTAACAAATATTCAAATATTTCATATAACATATAAGAAATAAAAGAATAATAGAATTCAAATAAATGCATCAATTAAATATGAAATTAAATGCAAATACGGAAAATAAACTCACACGTGGTACGAACCTGTACGTACGAGCAGACGGGGTGTCACACAGATACCAGCACATGAACAAGGTCTTTAATGCCATACAATTAACATTATATCTGTCTGGTATCAACTTTATTTTAAATTCAAAATAAATGTCCAATAATAAAACTCATGTTTATACTTACCAATATGCAATCTTTAGTGCATAACATAATATACAACACTTAATTGCATATAAAATACAAGCATCTTAATATATCATGTGAACTATAACATACCACAAAGTTCCAGTCTTTATTACTTTCAATTTATTTATTATTAATTTATGGAATTTATTCTACGAATTCCTACCAAGGAATTTGGTGTCACTCTAAAAATAAACTCATACACAACGTCAAAGTCCAAGAATTTATATATAATTTGAATCGTTGAGAATTTTTTATTTTGTGTATATATTTCACACAAATTTTGAGTAACTGTGTTTCTCTAAGAAATAAATATAGAGAAATGTACTAAACTCTAGGAAACAAATAGGTATATAACTAAAATAATTTCTAGTAATAGCGAACGATATTACATTAAATTTGATATTTTATTCCTCCCATAAATTATATTCATTTTAGTCTTTACGTGTGTGATGGAATACTATCCATAAGACATATAGCTAGCATTTCAAGAACCTATTTGGGGGCTAGTCTTTGAGTTCGTGTGTACACGAACTTCAATAAGAGTCCTAGGGTAATAAGATTATAACATAAGAAATCACAAGAGATTAAAACTTGTATAACATGATAAAGGAATTTTCTGATCATTAAGGGATAAGAACTATTGGAAGAAATAACTGATGAAGCGATAATAAGAGAAGTAATAAAAGAGATGTGGTAAGGTGATGGAGTCTGATCAGAGTTGTCAAACTCCACCACTTTAGAATTTGTTTGTTGGGGAAACTGGTTCGAATAGCCTAGGCGAAGGTTGCTGATAATGGTGAGTTCAACCTGCTAGGAACAAACACAACAAGGTCAGAAGGCCAAACTGGGGAAATGGGGGGTGAAACCCAATTTGGCTCTCTGACGCTCAAGTCAGTTTCAGATGGTGAATGAGGAAGATGAAGCAGAATAGAGCTTCAAGTATGATAGCTTGCTTATAGAGTATACGTGATCTCGAGTATTTATACTTGAGGGTCAGGGCCCTTTTGGTAATTATCACCCAGTGGTCCTACATTGATGTTGCCCTAGACATGTGGCGTAATGAGGGACCTTTGAAAGGGATCTTCTGCAAAAGCCTGTGAAAAAGTGGGGGCAAGCAACAGTGGCAGGTGCGTGGGGATGTATTATGTGTCAGAGAGCCTTTTAGGTTGTTATCGAGGGCCAAGCGCGCTCGGGTTTTGATATGGGCATCGAGGCTCGCATATCCGAGGGGCACCTGAGCCTAAGGCGTTGACATGAAGGGAGTAGACTCACCTTTGTGGCCAAGGGAGAATATCTTCGAGGGCTAGCCTAAGGGCTGTCCCGAGGGCCGCCTATAATGGCCATCACCAGCTTTACTCGCCCACTCGTGAGAGGCTAGGATTCCTTGTAAAGTTGGGACGGTGATCCTCTCGAGGGAACGCTTAGTCGCGAGGGGGAATTTAAGTTATCCATGATGCGCCATGGTGTAACGCTGGGATTGTGCCACATGTTTCATACGTGTCTTGAGCGTATTTTAGCCTCATCATTTTGCCCCCCAATTCTGTAGTTCACAAGGATGTAGACTTTAGAATTCAAACTTTCAAAATTCCGAGGGTCACTCCTTGGCGGGAAGCTGTGCGCTCGAGGGCTCTATTCTGAGGCTGCGTTTAATGAAGTCCTTTCACTTTGACTACTTGAGACGTCAAGCATTAAATACTACTTGAGAGAATGGGTGCGCCTTTTTAGAAAACGGCGCGTGACTCTTGGGACGTGTGTGACGGTTCACAAAAGTGGGTTGTTACCATTCATTTCCATTTTTTTTTCACGAAACTCTTGCAGATTACCCTAGCATTTCCAGAAACTCTCTATCATTCTTCAGAGAACTTCAAGCAACTTCAAGTACTTTAGGTATTTCTTTGAATCTTCTTCTAACTCTTCTTATTTGCTAACCTTAGATCAGTAGACATCTCCTTCTTCTTCATTCCTTCGGTCGTTTTTATTGTCAAAATTCATCATCTCCAATGAGTTTATTGATGAAACGGTGAGAGAGAATGAGGATATGGCGAGTTCTAGTTCTCCCTCCCATAATCCCACTCCTCACCATCAAACAGTATAAGAAATCTTTGGCGAGGCCAGAGATGAAGATCTTGATGCCGTCGTGTCGGCCATGAGGGAAAGAAACCTCGACGGAGTTGACCATCTCTTTGAAGAGATGAATCTAGTTTTGGAGGCAGAGCATCAAGGAGTGACCCTACCCTTGACGGAGGGTTCCACAAATCCACACTGCCGCACGGTGACCGTGGTCATTCCGGGTCCTACTTAGGAGGATGAAGCTGCTGGGCCTTCAGAGGAACTTAGTACGAAACGCAGGAGAAAGGGCAAGAAACCTAAGAAGACAGCAGAGGGGGTGAGTTCTGGCATGCAAGCCACTGATAGGACCCCCGATGAGATTCAGAGGACAATATCTGTGAGGGATTTGGTTACAATGAGGCCTCCCATACATTGGGATGAGCGGTTTACATATCGGATACCAGTGATGCACGAGAGGGCTAATAACCCACCCCCTGGAGAAATAACGGTGTACAAGGATGCCGTAGTGGCAAGGGGATTAAGATTCCCCATTTTAATTCCACTGGCGAATATTCTCAACTGTTTGAATCTGTGCCCTTCACAAATCATCCCAAATGGCATAACCCTTATCAATGCCTTTGTAATCCTGATGAAGTGTACTGGATAGGAGCCCTCGATCCATAATTTTAATAGTCTGTTCCAAGTGGCCCGTTCACCCCGTTCATCCCCGAGGACGGGGTTGTATTATGTCCAGGCTAAATCTAACTTGAAACTTATTGATTCCCCCTCGACTTCGTATGGTACCGAATGGAAGAAAAAATTCTTTTGTGTGAAGCCTCCCTAGGGTGATGACTTTGGCGTCCCACGAGCATGGGTTATCCACGGAGAAGGGCCGCTTGTAAAATCTCGCTTAGAACCTATTTTTCCCTTAAAGTGGGCTCAGGACCTAGCCCTCCCAATAAGAAACGTGGGTTGGCATATCTCAGCCAAGGAGTTAATGGACGATGAGCAGTTGCTATTCCTCTGTAGGCTCGTGAATCCTCCTGACATGATTGATAACCTACCCATTCAGAACCTGGAAAGAGATGGTTAGATTCTAGGATACTAACTTCAGATTAGGGATGCTAACTTTTTCTTCTTTTGTCTTTCTTTCTTGACAGGCGCTAGCATACTGATGGCAGGAAGAGGTGGTATGCAAAATGTAGCTTCACTCCTGAACGCTCGGTGGAACCAAGGGAGTCCTCAAAACCAGCAATAGCAGCAGCAGCAACATCATCAGCAATAGCCGAGGCCAGGCCACTCAAACGGTAGCCGCGGAGGCGATCGCGATGGAGCCAGTTCGAGCACCCCTGGAAGGAAGGGGGTGAGGGAAAGGCCGAGGGGCTACCCCTGATAACAGAATCGTCCCTCGCCAGGGGGACAACTCCAACCAAAGAGACGGGGAGCGTCCTCTCCAAACCACTCCCAATGAACACCAAGGGCAACGCACGAGCATTGTCATCAGGGAGCTCCAGGAGGGTCAAACCCCTCCTTCAAGGAAAAGGAAAAGATTTTTGGACTCATTCTGGTTATGAAAAAAGGAAAGGCCATTGTACTGAGTGAGCCTGGGGATGGCGAAACCTCCTCTTCGGGGGGGGGGGGGGGGAGGGGGGGGAAGATCCGGGCATTCGAGCAAACAGGGGACCACACATACCAGAGTGCCTCCACTTCAAGCCCTACTCTTCTGATGGACTGCCCCTCCACAAGAAACCTGGTTTACGGCATCTTTCAGAGTTTGCAATTTATGGGCGACCACAAGAAACTATTTGCCCAGAGCAACAATCAGGTGGTGGAGGATCTTTGCTACTCCCTCATCGCGGTAAGTACCACATTCCTCTACAAGCAATCTTATACTCATAACTCCATGTTTTCTTCCTCGAGAGTTGTCTGAGTGTTAGCTAATTTTCTTCTTGTTTCTTCTCTCTCCCTTTTTTCTAAGGAGGTTATCTCGAGGGTAATGAATCTTCAACGACGCTCGTTGACCTTTGCTAAGCGCAAGGCCAAGTACAAGAATGGTGCGAGCGACCAATCCTGCCCAGCTCCAAGAGGGGAATGACATTTTGAGGGCCAAATTTGAATCCCTCGAGGCTGAACACGACAAAGTCAAGAAGGAGCTGGAGAAAAAGGAGGAGGCTCGTAAGAAGGCTCACAATGAGTTGGCCAAGTACAAGGAGGTTAATGCAAACTTGGCCAAGGACCTGGATGAAAGGAACAAGCGACTCAGTACCGCCAAGAGGAAGTTCACTGAGGCCACCAAAAGGGCCTGTGAGGAGGAGTTCAATAGGGTGCTTCTCGAGCGCATTGTTGGGGTAAACCGCGAGGCCTTACTCAGGTTTCGCCACTCCAAAGCCTTCGGGTTTGCAGCCAACCTGCACTGCTATGATGAAGCTTAGATGGCATTCAACTTGGCCATGGGGCAATTGATCACACTGGGCCTGGCGGATCCCTCTTCTCGAGGACACTGGCACATAGGTCTTCAATATGATAAGCAACTAAAGGCTCCAACAATGGCCGAGGGGAACCCGGAGGACAACCTGGCGGAGCCGGAATACGCTGAGCTTGTTACCCTCCTACAAGAGGAGTTTATGGTGGCGCACGAGCCTGTTGAAGAGCCAATCCCCGAGGGGATTAACGAAGGGGTTATTGATGTCGTACCTCCCCTAGACGGTCCTTCCACTGCTGCCCCCTAAGCACCAACAACCGAGGAGACTCCCACCCTTGCGGTCGAGATCAGAGAGCCCCAAGCTTCACAAGCGCCTATCAATGCTCCCAACACTAAGGTGGTGGACCTAGAAAGTGGTCAAGGCCAAGATGCTCAAATTTAGTCTGGAGCATCACAACACATTGCCCCTCACTAGTATCCCATATGCTCTGTAAGTTGTTTATGCTCTGACACCATGGGTACTAGTTTAACTTAAGCTTCAGAGATCTTTTCGAGGGGTTCAGTCTCGTAAACTAGAATTAGATAGCTATCGCAAAGATCCTCTAAGTTTTGTTTGTTTCTTGAGGAAAGTCTTGTAGTTTTCTGCTGTTTATTATTGGCTAGAATGCCCACCTTTTGTACTCGAGTGCAAGCTCCTTTTGAATGAATGAAAATATGCCTTTATCATGACTGCTTTTGTTTCTTGCCTTTGCATTTACTTTATGCGCTTATCTCTTTTAAACTCTGATGTGAGAGATTTATGGATGAAGCTAAGTTAAATTGGCATAAAAGCTAATATTATCTGAGCTAAGTAAAACAACGCGAGGGGCCTGCTTCCGAGGGTACCCTGGTTAGATTATAGAATTATTTAGAAAATTTCTTTAAGGAAAATACCACTAGAAATTTTCCCTGACAAAAGGCACGAGGGCCTATTCTCGTGGGTGCCCTGGTTCTTAGAAAATTTCTTTAAGGATTACTTCATAAAGAATCCCAATCAGTGAATTAACGCAAGGGACCCGTTTCCAAGGGTGCCCGTGCCCTAGTTTCTTACGAGATTTCTAAGGAGTTTTCTATAAGAAATTTTGCTAAGTGTTCAAAAGTTTCGAGCGTGTACTAGAAGCGGGTTCTAGTTGCTCAGTTAAGGTACCGAGCGCTAACTAAAAACGAGGTCAAGTTGGTCTATCCTTACTTTGTCATCCCAGAACTGTCTTAGCAGTTGGGGATATAGACATGCACATTTTCAAGCTTTTCGACGCGGAGTTGGCGCTCGATAAATGTGATGTGACCTTTGTATAAGGGACCCACTCACCTTGGGCCTGTGTGGCTGTTGCCTAGGGAACCAAAGGGGGGATTTGGATAGCGTGTTATTAGGTACGCTTTTGTACAAAACTTGTCGCTTATAAGAAGTAAATTCCTTTGCTTTCCTTTCCAAAAGGATTATATCGAGCCCAAGGTTGGGATTTTACAAAGTGTTTTCTCAAGCAATTCTAAACATAAAACCGTTGAAGGTTACATGCATTCCATGAAAGAGGGAGAAGCTCGCCTTGAAGCGTTTCAAGCATGTAGGTGTTATTGGCTCTTACTTGGGTGACCTTGAATGGTCCTTCCCAGTTTAGGTCTAACTTACCCACATGCTTTGATACTTCTACCTTCTTTAGAACCAAGTCTCCCAACTGGAATGTCCTTTCCTTGACATGCTTGTTGTACTATCGAACCACTGAGGCTTTGTATTTGTAGATACGTATCCAAGCGTTATCCCTCTTTTCTTCCAGTAGATCCAACTCGAGCGCCCTATTTCCCTTGTTAGTGTCCGGCTCAAAGTAAGCAACGGGTGTGGACTCTTGTGCAATTTCTGCAGGTATCATAGCTTCTGAACCGTACGCAAAGGAATAGGGAGTTTCTCCCGTGGCGGCTCGAGGGGTTGTGCGGTAGGCCCATAAGGCTCCTTGCAGCTCTTCAGCCCACTCACCCTTCTTGCTTTCGAGCATTGTTTTCAAATGCTGCAGGATGATCCTGTTAGTAACTTCAGCTTGACCGTTAGCTTGAGGATGCCCCACGGAAGTGAAGCGTTGTTCAATTCCTAATTTCGAGCACCACTCTTGAGTGTCTGCTGCAATGAATCGGATCCATTGTCCGAAATCAACACTCTTGGAATACCATATCTGCAAATAATATTCTTCCATATGAAGTCCCTGACCACCCGAAAGGTGATTTTGGCGACCACTTCTACCTCGGCCCACTTGGTGAAGTAATCCACTGCTAAGATAACAAATTTCTTCTAACCCACAGCTATTGGCAGTGGGACCACGATGTCAATACCCAACTGATCAAAAGGCCACGCCACATCTATAGGGGTCATTTAAGCCGCGGGTAGTTGTGGAATGTTGAAATGAAACTGACACTTGGGGCATTTCTTGGAAAAGGTGGTTGCATCCTGCAAGATTGTTGGCCAATAGAAGCTGCTCCTTAGCACTTTCTTAGCGAGGACACCCCCCTAGAGTGATTCCCACAGCTTCCACTGTGAACATGCTCGAGAACTTCCTTGGCCTGCGAGGGTCTCAAACATTTCAGTGGAGGGCCTTTATAGGATCGCTTGAAGAGTCTCCCCACTTAGTCAAGGGAAAACCGAGGGCCTTGCTTCTAATTTTTCTGGCCTCCACCCTGTCGGTGGGGCAAACCCCTTCTTTAAGGAATCTTACAATGTCATCGACCAGCATGGCTTGGATAGATTGGTCATGGCCACCTCCTGTGCATGCTTTTCTTTTGTCAAGGGTTCCTCCGTTCTGAGAAAAGTGATGGAGTGATCATGTGATCCCTCGAGGGCGGAGGCAAATTTGGAGAGGGCATCGGGGCGCTCATTTATTCGCTCGCGGAACCTGTAATAGGTGAAACTCTTTAAATTTGCAAATTATTTCTCTCTCCTTTCTCAAATACTGCACCGTGGTGGCTTCTAGAGCCTCATATGTCCCTTCAATCTGGCTCACAATCAGTTGTGAATCGACATAGGCATTGATTCGAGAGGCTCCATTTTGAAGAGTAATTTTTAGCCCTTGGATGAGGGCCTCATATTCCGCCTCATTATTGGTAACTTGGAAATTCAGTCTGATCGTGAAATCTATTTTAGCTCCATCGGGGTCTCTAAGGGTCAGCCCTACTCCTCCCCCTGAGAGGTCGAGGAGCCATCTGTGTGCAGGAGCCATAAGCCACCGTTTTTCAAAGGTATGGGCTCTAGGCCAAAACCCTC
Organism: Lantana camara; assembly: GCA_037501455.1. Taxonomy (NCBI): domain Eukaryota; kingdom Viridiplantae; phylum Streptophyta; class Magnoliopsida; order Lamiales; family Verbenaceae; genus Lantana; species Lantana camara. Next base: position 71,570,063 of record CM074860.1, read on the forward strand.
GACTAACAGATCTGCAACCACCTATGCCTGTACGGACGTCCTTGGCTCGTAGCTGATGTCAAACTGGCTCAGCTCAATTGCCCATTTATTTAGTCTCCCTGAGACATCAGGTTTTGACAAGACTTGCCTTGGTGGCTGATCCGTAAGCACTGTGATGGAGTGTGCCTGAAAATACGGTCTCAACTTTCGTGACTCGTTTACGAGGGCCATTGCGAATTTTTCAATCCCCAAGTATTTCTTTTCCGTGCCCTGTAGAGTTTTACTCCAATAATAGACTGGCAAGTGCTTGCATTCACGTATTGCCACAAGACAGTGCTCGTTGCATCCTGAGAAACCGAGAGGTAAATGAAGAGGTTTTGATTCTCGATCGGTTTTGTGAGCAGTGGCGCACATGAGAGGTAGGCCTTCATATCCTGTAATGCTTTCTCACACTCCATTGACCAGGCAAAGTTCCTAGCATTATGCAATATTTTGAAGAATGGCAAATTTTGATTCGCCGGGCGAGATATGAATCTGTTCAAAGAGATAATCTTTTCCACGAGGACATGTACTTCCCTGATGTTCCGAGGGGAGGGGATTTCCATTATGGCTTTGATCTTCTCGGGATTAGCCTCAACTCCGCGCTGGCTGACCACATATCCCAGGAATTTGCCCCCTTGAACTCCAAATGTACACTTGGAAGGATTGAACTTCATGCCACACTGGCGCAATATGCCAAAGATGCGCTTCAAGTCTTCCAGATGAGGGTGTTGCTGCTCGTTTTTGATAATCATGTCATCCACGTAGACTTCCATGGAACCTCCTGTTGGGAAAAACGTGAAAAGAAAGCGCAGCGGAATTTAAAATTTTTCCCAAAAGTAAGATCGGACTTGCAATTTCTATTTCCAAATCTTAGGGATTCAAGAACTTACAAGAATCGACGCTTTCTTAACACGTTTCGAGCTGCCCTCAAACGCGCTTCATGCGGTAATGGCAACCCCATCCCTCGAAAGGTTCTTTCTACTAGATTCCACGATAGGTCTCCTCTAGAGTAATAATCCACACCAGTCCTAGATTCAAATCATGTGAGTGAGCATGTTAGTACTATGACATGGGTAAAGAAAGAAACAAAACGAGAAGAAAGAGAACAAGAGAATTCTCCCATCATGAAGCCGTAGTTTGGGCGTGTTCCCCATGTAACGCGTAAGAGGAAAAATTCGAACCCTTTGACTTATTTATAGCCTAGGGTTCGAGCCTCCAAACCCTAATTGGAATTGGATTCCAAATTTAAATTTACTTCTATTTTCTTTCTTTCTATCCAAGTAATAATCTCTTACCCAGATAAGATATTATTCTTCTAGAAAAAGATCCCCCAGTCAAATTAGGAATATTCAATTATTCCAATAATAATTAATATCTTATTCTAATAATATTTATTCTAATCACATTAGAATTAATATCTACTAGAATAATAAATAGAAGATATTTAGTATTTATTTATTCTAATCAAATTAGAACAACTAAATAATTAAATACTTAGAATTAATTCTCTCAATTAATTCCATAAAGGGCTTCAGAATTAATTCTTAATTAATTCTAATGGGTTAAAATTAATTCTCTATAATTAATTTTATTTGGCTTCATAATTAATTCTCTTAATTAATTATATTAGGGATTTTATAATTAATTCTCCTAATTAATTATATTTGGGTTTATAATTAATTCTCCAATTAATCAACACATGGTCCAATTTCTCAATTGGACCACACGCCCAACTCGAGCTCACATGCCATACGTGTAAATTATAGGTGTGGTCTCGTTTTGATCAACTATTTAATCTTTCCTTAAATACCCTTTGAATCTGGCATTTGTGCGTGACCCCCTAGGTTCATTTTCAGTTAGCAGTGAGACTAATACGCTTTATTAGTTCATAGATCACACGACCATTGTAACGCCCCGCGTTTTCGCAGGTGCAGGTAAATAATATGTGTCTTAATATTTGAACTATGTGATTTTAATTTTCGTTTAAGTATTTAAGTTGTTTATAATTTGAAATATTTGTTTAAATTTCATTTGTATTACAAAGTGAAATATAAATACATGAACGGAATTGTGAGAATGTGAATTTCATGAATTTGGTGTTAATTGAATGCAATCGTGTTATTTCCGTATGCCGAGGACTTGATTGTAACCTATTTGAAAATTTTGGACTCAATTGAAATTGAGTTTTGGGCTTAATTGCCACTTTTAAAAGTTTAGGGACCTATTTGAATAATAGGCAACCTTGAACGGTTTTCGCGATGTCTTGAGATCCGAAACTCCAAATCGAGGTCCATAAATGACGTTGGACTCATTTCGACGACTCAGATCCAATACTACTAACCTTATACCTTTTCGATGTCATTTGAACCTCCGACGACGAGCATTTCCACCAATACGACCCTTATAACTTGTTTTGACCCGTTTTCTTTAATTCTGGACTTGAATCGACCCGTATCCTATTCTTCTTTGATATCATAGATTCTTCCATTTCTTTCTCCTTGTTTCCATTTTCATCGATCATCACCATCATCTCAAGAAACAAGAAGAAGCTACAAGATATTCCATTTTTGATCAAACCAAACCATGAGCTCAAATCCAACTTTCATCCAATCTTCTTCCAAGGTAATTTATGATTTTATAATCTCCATCTTTTCCACTATCTTTTTATCCATGTGAAGCTTGCTAGAAATTGAGAATTAATGAGTTTTAAATAATGGCATGAATAGCTTGTTTGGGGTTTGATTCTTGATCATTAGATTCCATGGTTTAAATTGAGAATTGTTGCAAGAAAGATGATTGTTGTGATCTCCTTATCATTTCTATATACTTGAATTTGAGGTTGAATGGTTGTTGTATGAATTGCCGTGGAAGGAGCTTAAAGCTCCATACTTGAAAACCTTGAAATTTGATGATGATTCTTCCACTTTTGAGCATGAATTCTTACGTGCGAGGTTGAAATACATGTTTTTCCTAAGTTATTGTGATGATTTCATATTAGATTTCTTGGGTAGATGTTTGTTGTTGGTGTTGGAGCTCGAACAGGGGAAGTGTGTGTGTGTGTTCTTGGCGCGAGGAAGAAGAAGGAAAATAGGGGAACCTCGCCTGACTCCGTTAACGCCCATTACCCCTTTTTGCCTATAAAACGTTAATGCCCATTACCCATGCTGAAGAACGCTACTGTCTCTGTTAACCCCCATTAACGCTTTTGAACTGGGATTCGTTAATGCCCATTACCCTCGCAGAATAAAGTTGATTAGGGGATGTTTGTATAATTTTCGATACTTTCGTTTATGTTTATATGGATCTTAATTACGTACTTAAAATGTAATTTAAGTGATTAATGATATATGAATACTTGATTATGAATTGCCTTAATATTGGGATGTATCATTTGTTCGATTAATCTCCGTGTTACCTTTAATTGAAGGGATTTTGATTTTCTGATTTTGAAAAAATACGGTTTCACCGTATATTGAATGAATGAATCGTTTATGTGATTATGTAAACCTAATTGTATTCATGATTACCTTCATTTTGTGTTATTGATTTATATGCATCTCATAGCACTTTTATTGCATCATCGAGCGTCATATATGTTCATTTGGGTCTCATACTACTCTTGTATACAGATCTTGATCCAGTAGGAGACGAGGCCGGGCAGTGAGATCTTGGTTGTGTTCTTGTGTCTACTAGATGGGTTTTTCCTTCTATTAGTTAAGATATTGACCCAACATACCCTAACGTGAAACGTTTTCGGCGAAAGTATACTTATATCTATATCGAGTCTTTTAAGAGTCAAGGATTTCAAACGTAAAGCCTTATTTTCTGAATCCTACCAAATGTTTTGGCGAGAATTGATTGAGCACAATGAATGGGGGCCCTGGGACTTAGTGTACTTGGTGAACCGGGGAAGCTTGGGCTAACGGGGATCCACGTATACTAGTTCCACCAAACTATGATGATACCGGACTTCACTAGGAGATTAGTGAAGGATGGGAACCGGGCTTTTGGGGATTCATGTACCCCACTAGCCATAATGAATGGGTGTTCAAGCCTTGCAAACCCGTCCACTAACCGGAGAAAAAAGGAGTAGATGAATGATCCAATGAACGATCAAATGAATGAGCACAAAAGATTGTATGCATGATCACTAATGAATGAAAGTTAATGATACACAAGGTGAAGTTGGAGATTCAGCCACTCGCCGGCTCAAGAATGACCTAATGAATGAAAATGGATCATTATAATCCCGTTCATTGTATTTCTTGATTCTTCCCCTTGGGAAATTATTCGAAAACCTCGTATGGGATTGTAACTTGCATGTATGTGTTTAAATTCTGCTTTATTATGATATTATGCCTATTTTATACCCACCAGTCTGTCTAAGACTGAACCCGGAGTTGTTTTCAGTTCTTTTGCAGGTGAGAGATGCTAGGCGGGATATGAGTCTGGGAGAGTCTTGCATAGTGTCTAGCATTTCTTTTCCCATTACACTCACATGTTGATACTTTATGATCTTTTTGGTTATTGTATATGATTATGGAGCGTACATGACTTATTTAGGCCATTGAGGCCGTGGATGATGATACTTGTACTTGAGTTTTGGTACCTAGAGCGTATAGCTCAATATCTACACAATATATGAATTTCATGCTTCCGCACTTATACTACTCTATTGTTGAATAATTTAGATTGTTTGGTTGATGGTTAGACCCGCCTAGCATAGTGAGTGTGTATGTCCCCGTTCGCTATGATTTGGCACGTGTATGAAAATCCAATTTCATATACGGGTCAGGTCATGGTGCGGGGGATGTGACGTCTCACGCTCGGGCATTACATCCTTTAGTGGTATCAGAGCCTAGGGTTGCAAAACCCAGGCACTCGTGTCGTGTTGAGTCAGTTTAGGTCGTTCGGCTTTAGGTATTACTTGTTAATGTGATTCAATTGCATCTTTCACGTGAATATGTGCCTTGACTCTTGATTCTTGGTGATTTATTGAATTCATTGCATTATCATGCATGGACTAAAACTAGCATGCATTTCAGTGTTTCATTTGACAGGATGCCTCCAAGAAGACATCAGGAAAGATCTCCGGGACATCATCATTACCATTGTGATCAATCTTCTAATCCCCAACAATCACATGCGAGCATGGAACATTTTATGGAAGCAGTGTATAACTATGTCGAACATAGAAGAGCTCAAGCTACTCCTCTACAACCACCGGTTGAGCAGCAAGCACCACCTCCCCCTAATCCTCGAGACTCTCATCGGGTGTTTTTGAGTTATAATTCTCCAAGATTTTCGTGTTCTATTGATGATGCGGTATCAGCGGGATGGCTGACTAGAATCGAGAGGATTTATAATGTTCGGCAGTTTACATCCCAAGATAAAGCTCAGTTCTCTATCTTTCAGCTGGACGGAGAGGCTTATTATTGGTGGGAATGCACAAGGGAGAAACTTGAAGTGGAAGGAGAAGCGGTTACTTGGGAAGTCTTTACCCGAGAGTTTAGAGAATCTTTTGTGCCTGAGGTTGTTCGCGAGAAAGGAACAGGAGTTTATGGATCTCAAACAAGGGAATAGGACGGTTGCGTAATATCTTTCTCTTTTCAATAAACTTGGAAAATATGCACCTCACATCACATGGGATGAAAAGAGAAAGGCGAAGAAGTTTATAGCGGGCTTGAGGCAGGATCTTCGACACGGGCATGCAAGCCATAACTTTGAATCTTTCTCCAAAACGGTGCAAAGAGCGTTGGTGTAGGAAGAAGAATATAAGAAGAAGGATTCCATTCCTCGACTTCAAATGGGCCAGGGATCCGGGTTTGGAAAAGGAAAAAGGCCTATGTCATCTACTCTTCAGACGTTTCAGGGACAGAATAAGAAATCTCGAGCTGCAGGAACCGTACCACCAAAGTCACAAGCAGCATTGGCTCCTTCTGAACCCCGACAAGATAGGCCACCATGCATGTATTGTGGAGGACCCACGCATTCAACCAGGAGTTCAAAGGCCGATAAGACTCCAGGATATCAACCAGGAGTTCAAAGGAACTCACATGGCTAACACCTGTCCCGATAAGACTCCAGGATATCAACCAGGAGTTCAAAGGCCGATGATACCAGCTCATGCTTATGCCCTTTCGGGTGAAGAGCAGGATGTGGAAGCTGACCCGAACGACGTGGTAGAAGGTACTATCTGCATTCATAACATGAACATACATGCATTATTTGATCCTGGAGCTACGTACTCATTTATTTCGTGTGGATTAGTTAATATTTTGTGTTTGCCTGTTACGTGTTTAAATGCTTGCCATGTGGTGAGTTCACCTTTGGGTGGAAGTCTTGAGACGGATCAGGTGGCAGAGATTGTTTAGTGGGGTTTGAAGGTAAAGAGTACCTAGCAGATTTGGTTGTGATGCCAATGAACAAGTATGGGGTAATCCTGGGAATGGATTGGTTATTCTAACATCATGCTATGGTTGATTGTTTTGCTAAAAAGGTTAAGTTGGGTGAAGAAGTAATTGGGGGGAAAGAATCGAGGACAATGCCTCTTTTATCTTTCACTGAAGCCCATAAGCTAGTAAGGAAGGGAGCTACGGGAGATATTGCCTACATCTTGAATAAGCCGAAAGATCAAGCAAAACTTGAAGAAGCAGAAGTAGTAAAGGACTATCCCGATGTGTTTCCAGAGATTTTGGGTTCCTTACCACCGGATAGAGAGATAGAGTTTGTAATCGACTTGTATCCGGGATCTGAGCCTTATTCCAAGACTCCCTACCGAATGGCACCGACAGAGTTAAAAGAGTTGAAAATTCAGCTAGAGGAACTACTTAAGAATGGTTATATTTGAGCAAGTTCTTCGCCCTGGGGTTGCAACAGTTCTCTTTGTTAAGAAGAAGGATGGAACTCTGAGAATGTGTATCGACTACCGGGAGTTGAATCGGATGATGGTACAGAACAAATATCCTTTGACTCATATAGAAGATCTGCTTGATATGTTACAAGGATCGAGGGTATATTCTAAGCTTGATTTAAGGCAAGGATATTATTAGTTAAAAATCCGGGAAGAGGATATTCCCAAAATAGGATTTAATACCCGATATAGACACTGCGAGTTTGTTGTGATGCCATTTGGGTTAACCAATGCTCCAGCAGCCTTCATGGATATGATGCACCGGATTTTCCGACCCTATCTTGATAAGTTTGTTGTAATCTTCATTGACGATATTCTGATGTATTCAAGGTCGAAAGAGGATCATGCTCGACACCTTAGACTGGTGCTAGAGACTCTAAGAGAAAACCGGCTATATGCGAAATTCAGTAAATATGAATTCTGGATTGACAGGGTAACTTTCTTGGGTCACATTGTTTCAAGTAGAGGATTGGAAGTGGATCCTTCAAAAGTAGAGGTAGTTTCACAGTGGCAGAGTCCTAAGAACGCCTCAAAAGTTTGAAGTTTCTTGGGTTTGGCGGGTTATTATCGAAGATTTGTCAAGGACTTCTCTAAGATTGCAGCTCCATTGACCTGACTAACCAAGAAAGAGGTTCAGTTTAAATGGGATGAGAAGTGTGAAGCCAGTTTTCAACTTCTAAAGGAAACATTAACTTCTGCACCGATATTAGCACTTCCTGAGGGTACCGAAGGGTTCGTTGTGTATACCGATGCTTCAAAGGAACGCTTGGGTTGTGTTTTAATGTAGAATGGGAGAGTAATTGCCTATGCCTCTAGGAAATTGAAAGAGCATGAGAAAAATTATCCCACTCACGACCTCGAACTTGCAGCCGTGATTTTTGCTCTGGGGAAATGGAGGAATTACCTTTACGGCGTTTCTTTTGAGATTTTCACCGACCACAAAAGCCTTCAGTACTTGTTTTCTTAAAAAGATTTGAATAGAAGAAGACAGCGACGTTGGATGGAAACTCTTGAAGATTATGATTACATAGGTAAGGCTAACGTGGTCGCGGATACGCTAAGCAGGAAGGCTAGTGTATCTAATCTAAGAAAGGATATTGGAGAGCCGGTGGAGCTAATAATAGTTAACGCTCGTATCTCTAACATCTCGGTGCAACCGGATTTGAGACAACGAATATTTGAGGCGCAAAGGACTGATACTGAAGTTCAGAAGTTGGTTGAGAAGGCTCGAGTGGAACCTGAGTGTCAATTTGGATTTGATGATACAGGAATTCTTCGATTTAAGAATCGAGTTGTTGTTCCGGCAGAGTTGAAACGGGTTATTCTTGATGAAGCTCACAAAGCTGCTTATTCGGTACATCCTGATGGGAATAGGATGTATAGAGACTTGAAACGGTATTACTGGTGGAACAGACTGAAGAGAGATGTGGTGAATTACGTGAAGCAGTGTTTGACCTGTCAACTAGTAAAGGCCGAACATCAGAAGCCATCGGGCTTGTTACAACCATTACCTATTCCAGAGTGGAAGTGGGAACAGATAGCAATGGATTTTGTATCGGGTTTACCACGAGTGAAGGGTGGCTTTAATGGAATTTGGGTAATTGTGGACAGGTTAACCAAGTCAGCACATTTCCTTGTTATTCGGATGTCCGATAAGATAAACAAACTGGCTAAGAAGTATTGCGATGAAATTGTTCGACTCTATGGGGTGCCGATTAGCATTGTATCGGATCGAGATCCGCAGTTTACTTCGAAATTTTGGTAAGAACTTCAAAAGTGTTTGGGAACTAAGCTTCATTTCAGTACGACTTTTCATCCACAGACCAACAGGCAATCCGAGAGGTTAATTAGATATCTTGAAGACATGTTGAGAGCTTGTGCATTGGATTTTTCAAGTTCGTGGAATAAACAATTGCCATTAATCGAGTTTTCCTATAATAACAATTACCAAGCCTCGATAGAAATGGCACCATATGAATTTCTATATGGAAGAAAATGTCGATCTCCGTTGTTCTTTGACTTAGAAGAATGGAAATGGACCAAACAAGAGGGCGTGAAAAGAGGAGAAAAGAATGAGAAACCCTCTAAAGCTATTCAAGATACCATTGAGAAGGTCCAAGTAATTCATCAACGGATGAAAGCGGCTCAAGATTGACAGAAAAGTTATGCTGATAATTGAAGGAAGGATCTTGAGTTTGTAGTTGGAGATCGGGTGTTCCTGAAAACCTCTCCACGTAAAGGATTCGTCAGAACCGGTAAAGGGGGAAAGTTAAATCCTCAATACATGGGACCTTATGGGATTCTAGAAAGGATCGGGAATATAGCTTATCGGTTGAATTTACCTCCAAGTCTGACAGGGATTCATAATGTATTCCATGTGTCACAACTCCGAAAATATTATCTTGATGAATCAGCAGTTATACCGGTTGAAGAAGTTGAGCTTGAACCGAATCTTACTTTTGTTCAGAGACCCGTTAAGATTTTGGATCGGAAATTTTAAGAACTCTGGAATCAAAGTTTCCCACTAGTAAAAGTGTTATGGAGAAGTGATAAGGCAGAGGAAGCTACGTGGGATACAGAAGACAAAATGAAAAGATTTTACCCCGAGTTATTTCCGGTGAACAATGAATCTGAGGACAGATTCTTTTAAGGGGGAGAGGTTGTAATGCCCCGCGTTTTTGCACGTGCAGGTAAATAATATGTGTGTTAATATTTGAATTATGTGATTTTAATTTTCGTTTAAGTATTTAAGTTGTTTATAATTTGAAATATTTGTTTAAATTTCATTTGTATTACAAAGTGAAATATGAATACATGAACGAAATTGTGAGATTGTGAATTTCATGAATTTGGTGTTAATTGAATGCAATCGTGTTATTTCCATATGCCGAGGACTTGATTTTAACCTATTTGAAAGTTTTCGACTCAATTGAAATTGAGTTTTGGGCTAAATTGCCACTTTTAAAAGTTTAGGGACTTATTTGAATAATAGGCAACCTTGAACGGTTTTCGCGATATCTTGAGCTCCGGAACTCAAAATCGAGATTCGTAAATGACGTTGGACTCGTTTCGACGATTTAGATCCAATGCTACTAACCTTATACCTTTTCGGTGTCATTTGAACCACCGACGACAAGCATTTCCACCAGCACGACCCTTATAACTTGCTTGGACCCGTTTTCTTTAATTCCGGACTTGAATCGACCCGTATCCTAACCATTTTCTTCCTTGATATCAGAGATTCTTCCATTTCTTTCTCCTTGTTTCCATTTTCATCGATCATCACCATCATCTCAAGAAACAAGAAGAAGCTACAAGAGATTCCATTTTTGATCAAACCAAACCTTGAGCTCAAATCCAACTTTCATCCAATCTTCTTCTAAGGTAATTTATGATTTGTAATCTCCATCTTTTCCTCTATCTTTTTATCCATGTGAAGTTTGCTAGAAATTGAGAATTCATGAGTTTTAAATAATGGCATGAATAGCTTGTTTGGGGTTTGATTCTTGATCATTAGATTCCATGGTTTAAATTGAGAATTGTTGCAAGAAAGATGATTGTTGTGATCTCCTTATCATTTCTATGTACTTGAATTTGAGGTTGAATGGTTGTTGCATGAATTGCCGTGGAAGGAGCTTAAAGCTCCATACTTGAAAACCTTGAAATTTGATGATGATTCTTCCACTTTTGAGCATGAATTCTTAAGTGCGAGGTTGAAATACATGTTTTTCCTAAGTTATTGTGATGATTTCATGTTAGATTTCATGGTTGGATGTTTGTTGTTGGTGTTGGAGCTCGAACAGGGGAAGTGTGTGTGTGTGTGTGTTCTTGGCGCGAGGAAGAAGAAGGAAAAATAGGGGAACCTCGCCTGACTCCGTTAACGCCCATTACCCCTTTTTGCCTATAAAACGTTAATGCCCATTACCCATGCTGAAGAAAGCTACTGTCTCTGTTAACCCCCATTAACGCTTTTGAACTGGGATTTGTTAATGCCCATTACCCTCGCAGAATAAAGTTTATTAGGGGATGTTTGTGTAATTTTCGATACTTTCGTTTATATTTATATGGATCTTAATTATGTACTTAATACGTAATGTAAGTGATTAATGATATATGAATACTTGAGTATGAATTGCCTTAATATTGGGATGTATCATTTGTTAGATTAATCTCCGTGTTACCTTTAATTGAAGGGATTGTGATTTTCTGATTATGAAAGAATACGGTTTCACCGTATATTGAATGAATGAATCGTTTATGTGATTATGTGAACCTAATTATATTCATGATTACCTTCATTGTGTGTTATTGATTTATATGCATCTCATAGCACGTTTATTGCATCGCCGAGCGTCAAATATGGTCATTTGGGTCTCACACTACTCTTGTACACAGATCTTGATCCAGTAGGAGACGAGGCCGGGCAATGAGATCTTGGTTGTGTTCTTGTGTCTACCAGGTGGGTTTTTCCTTTTATTAGTTAAGATATTGACCTGACATACCCTAACATGAACCTTTTTTGGCCAAAGTATACTTATATCTATATCGAGTCTTTTAAGAGTCAAGGATTTCAAATGTAAAGCCTTCTTTTATGAATCCTACCAAATGTTTTGGCGAGAATTGATTGAGCACAATGAATGGGGGCCCTAGGACTTAGTGTACTTGGTGAACCGGGGAAGCTTGGGCTAACGGGGATCCACGTATACTAGTTCCACCAAACTACGGTGATACCGGACTTCACTAGGAGATTAGTGAAGGATGGGAATCGGGCTTTTAGGGATTCATGTACCCCACTAGCCATAATGAATGGGTGTTCGGGCCTTGCAAACCCGTCCACTAACCGGAGGAAAAAGGAGTAAATAAATGATCTAATAAACGATCGAATGAATGAGCACAAAAGATTGTATGCATGGTCACTAATGAATGAAAGTTAATGCTACACAAGGTGAAGGTTGGAGATTTAGCCACTCGTCGGCTCACGAATGACCTAATGAATGAAAATGGATCATTATAATCCCGTTCGTTGTATTTCTTGATTCTTCCCCTTGGGAAATTATTCCAAAACCTGGTATGGGATTATAACTTGCATGTATGTGTTTAAATTCTGCTTTATTATGATATTATGCCTATTTTATACCCACCAGTCTGTCTAAGACTGAACCCGGAGTTGTTTTCAGTTCTTTTGCAGGTGAGAGATGCTAGGCGGGATATGAGTCTGGGAGAGTCTTGCATAGTGTCTGGCATTTCTTTTCCCATTACACTCACATGTTGATACTTTATGATCTTTTTGGTTATTGTATATGATTATGGAGCGTACATGACATATTTAGGCCATTGGGGCTGTGGATGATGATACTTGTACTTGAGTATTGGTATCTAGAGCGTATAGCTCAATATCTACACAATGTATGAATTTCATGCTTCCGCACTTATACTACTCTATTGTTGAAAATTTTAGATTGTTTGGTTGAGGGTTAGTCCCGCCTAGCATAGTGAGTGTGTATGTCCCCGTTCGCTATGATTTGGTACGTGTATGGAAATCCAATTTCATATACGGGTCGGGTTATGGTGCAGGAGATGTGACGTCTCGTGCTTGGGCGTTACAACTTGTGACCCCAACCCGAACAATGAATATATATTCGAAAGAACCTTTCATTCAATGACAACTTGGGAGGTATGATCCTCCTACCATCCCATCTCTCGATTAAGATCTAGGGCACGAGAATAATGAGAGCCCCACTAATCTCAATCTTAAAGCTAAGTTCGTTTCATATCCATTTGATCTCAATCCAAGAAACCATTTTCTTGATGTCTTGATCCACTACCTCGGCCGAGGGTCTAGGATGACATATGAACGACTTATTCTCATATGCTTCCATGTGCCACTTGTGCAGCCCCAGCATAAGCCTTAAATCAGTTGGCTCGTGAGACATCCTTTAAAGCTTATACCTAAGACTACAGAGTTAGCCCATAAAGCATCAATGGAATCTCAAGTTAAAGGATTACTTTACTCGTGCCATTGACCTGTGAGATATTTCCTAATCTGGAAGTTTTCTCTTCCTGAAGTGGAAACTTCCTTTCCCATTTAGAAATCTTCTTACGTGGGACACCTCAATCTACCCGTTCTAATAACGAGCACCCTCATGTATTGCGTACGCATCAACTTATGCACTTTACACCCTATGAAACAGGATGCTCTTTTTTAAGGACGCAATCCCACGAGCAAGTCTCAATCGAGCTTAATCAACAGTCCCACTGTTTGTTGGACTCATCGACTTGGAGTGGTTTCTAATCCGGCTTTGAGTTAGGGCTTGTTTCAAGTGACATTCACCTAATGACAAAGTCCCTAATAGCCTTATGGATTAGGGGAGTTCTAATACATGCGCACATAATGGAAACACACAAAACATGTGTTGCACCTAAAGAAGTGTTTGTCTATGATAATAATCAATCGTATGTTATTCAAAGAATGTCTGTGATATAAGGAAAGTCCCAAAGCAGATTACGCCAAATCGGCTTTCTAGGGCACTATTCCCAATAATCTCCTACATGCCCATAAAAGCCATTTAGGTACTCTGAGTCTCATCTTCTCAAGATGTAGTTTGAGAGCCTATTGACTTTGGGCGTTTCCAAAGTGGATATGTTAAGTTCTCTGCTGATGTAACCCTCTTATTTACACATCTCTAAGGAAACACGTTTTCCTTTATAAAGTGATCCGTAATCACGTGTTTAGTCTCTTGGTGAGGTTTTGGTTCTCTTACTTGAGCAACCATCCATTTAATCATACAATATGATAATGGAGTTGTTTCATGCTAGGAACTTTATCTAACAAGTTAGATGGAGTTTCTTACCCAAACAATTAACTTAGCGGTATTCAATACGACCAAGTTCTCAACTACAATAGTCGAGATTAGCAACGTACGTTCTTGGAAAGGTTTCCACACGTTGCTTTACCATTTAGGCAAAAATTGTGTCCTTTCAATGATTTACAATCATCTATGTTTGATGCAAGGATTAGATCAAAATATCCTTCGATGATAAGATTCTTAGTGTTGCGCCATATCAAGTCTAGTACATAACTTTGCATACAATATGCATCCTTTCACTTCGAGGGGTTTTGGACACACTAACTTTCTTAAAGTTATCTTAGGACATAAACTTTTCAAAAGAGATGTTCCATTTGTCCATACTAAACCACTTTAGTACCGCTGTTATGTACTTGATAGTGATAATCCATTTATTCTCTTAGATCTATCTTCTATAGATCTCAATATTGAGAATTTAAGATAATCACTAAGATCTTTCATGTCAAATTGTTTCCTAAACAAAATTTTTGGTAACTTTCATGTCATCATTCACATTCCTAATGAGAAGGATGTCATTTTCTAAAGTACCAAAAGTTGAAGCATACATCAATAACTTTCATGCGTACACTTAAGACTTATTCGACTTTCATGTGAGCCAAACAATTTGACTACCTTATGAAATCGAAATGTCTAACTCCTAAAAGCCTTTTATCAATCTACAGATTGACTTAGGGGTTTGCATACCTTATGCATACTCCCACTGAATATGAGATTCATAGAAATACCATATTTCAGTCTCTTTCAATCTCCTATTGAGTAAGACAGTTCTCATATTCATTCATCATATCTCATAGTCAGAATATGCAGATACGCTAAAGATAATCCGAATGGACTTTTGCATTTCAAACGTCAAAAAGGTTGTAATGCTTTCCATTTAGTCCAAGCTCTATGAGCTTGATCCAATCAGGTGGATCAACCAAGGTCAAAACTTGGTTTGAGCACATGGAATCCATCTCAAATTATAAGGCTTGTTTACACTACTCAGATTCCAAATCTGATAGTGCCTCCTCATAAGTAATTCTTAGGCTATCTAGGAATGCGTTTGATAGTGTGCATAATTTCATATATTTCGTACATTTTCATGGCTGGATTCTAGCGCTTAATTTTGATATATATTGGTGCCGTGATGTATTTTCGTGTTTTTAGTGCAGTTGGGCCACTTATTATTTTGGAGACTTTTAGGGCCAATTAATAAGAATATTAGAGAAGTTGGTGCAATTGTTGCTGGTGGGCCCACGAGAAGTTGTAGCTTTGGAATTAATTGGAAACCTAATCCAAGTTGAAGTAAGACGTGGGAGCTTGAAGCACATGCATGCAAAGTTTTGGATGCTATTGGAATTAATTTATGGAGTTGGGCTTTATATTCTTGGGCCCGCGAAGAGAAGTAACTTTTCGGGATTATGACTTGAGCCCACTTCGAAGACTTTGGCAGCAAGTTTGGGCGTGGAAGGGAAATACTAATTAGTCTAGGATTTGGAGAATTAATGAACTTGTTGGCCAAGTGTTTGTGGCAGCTATTTAATCACGTCTTGGTGGCAGATTTAGAGACAACCTTTTCATACTCACTTTTCACGCAGCAGCGAAGGCAGCAGCTCTTGAAGACTTCCGAGAGCATCGAAATCAATTCTTCTTCTTATTTTAATTAGTTTATGCTTTTGAATTATTTTATGTTTTTGGACATCATTTTCATGAATAGCTAATTTCTTTAGTACTTAGCTAGGAATTTACAATTTATGTTTTCGATATCGTGAGACCTAATTGGCGTTTATAATTCAGTTTTAATTCAAGTATTTATTAATTCGCCGTGTGTCGTGTTTATTGTGATTTGTTTGCTTAGAGATAGTGCACGATCATCTAAGTAGATTTAATTGCATATAGCCAGTCTTGATTACATGAAGTATACATAGTGCTTGATAGATAATTAGTGGCGCATTAGTGATAGGAAATCGTAAAGTCGAATCTGATTCACTAAGGGAGTTAATAATCGAATTTGAATCTTGCACGTGTCGTGACTAGGTTAATTCAGGCTAGTGATTTCTTAATTCTTAATGTTGTTGACTCATTGAATCCTATCGAGTGTCTCTAGGGTTTGTGAGTTGATTATGCAATAATTGTCGAGTGTCTCTAGGTTATTCTATTATTTAAGAGAAAACGAGGTGGAGTCGAGTGTCTCTATCTACTATAGCTAGCCTATTTGAATAACTGAATTTATTTTTGCGTCTATGATCGATGTCCTAAACTGAATTGTGATTCCTAGCTAGGTATTATTTTCCCAACTGATTTATCAAAATCCAATTTCTAAGTGATTTATTGTTTTTCCCCTATTTTTAATTGTTAGTTAATTAATTAGTTTAGCGAACTTCAAAACCCCTGATTTTTACTCATAAATTTTAGTGAATTCTTTTGTGATTAATTAGAATTATTTTCAACCAATCTCTATGGATTCGACCCGTTTGCACTATACTGAGTTTTAGCTGTGAATCAGATTACTGTTTATTTTGACAATTTTTACACTTGTCAAATTTTGGCACTGTTGCTGGGGATTGGTACTAATCGAGTATAATTCTTTTTATGAACAGGAGTATTCGCGGAGTTGACGAGCTAATTTTCGATCCGGAGATCGAAAAAACTGTAAGATCGTTGAGGAAACAAACTAAAACACGCAAAAATCTGGAGGAGAATTCCAATCCGATCAAATTTGAAGAGTCCAGTACCGAGTCGGAACACTCAGAAGGTGAAAAGACAGATTTGACAGTAAGGTTGGACCATACCTTAATGATAGCAGCACCACCAGCTCGCGTAACTACACGCGATCAAGCACGCCCAGGCGTCGCACAACAGCCCCTCTGCATCACTTTTCCAGAGGTTCCTGCCAATTTCGAGCTCCGAATAGGGGTGTTACACTTGCTTCCTATCTTCCGTGCCAAGGAGAATGAGAACCCACATCAGCATCTCCAAGATTTCCATATGCTGTGCTATTCCACCATGCTAGATGGAGTTACGGATGAACAAATCAAGTTGTGAGCCTTCCCACATTCTTTACAGGATGTAGCTAAAAAGTGGTTGAATTCACTTCTATCGGACACCATCACGACATGGGCGCAAATGTCTGAAAAATTCTTAGATAGATTTTTTCCTGCCTCGCGACAGCTAGATCTCCTTCAGGAGATGATTACCATCAGGCAGAACGCAACCGAAACCATGCACGAGTATTGGGAACGGTACAACGCTCTCCTAGCCATGTGCCCGCATCACAACCTTACAGAGAATTCCGTTATTCACAACTTTTATCGAGGTTTGATGCCCGCTGAAAAGAAGATGTTGGATGCTTCTAGTGGAGGATGTATTATGGACAAGACAACCGAGGAGATTAAGGACACGATTAGCAAAGTTACTGCGAACTCGCAGAAATATCACACCACACAGGATGTGTCCTGGAATATTAGTGAGATCAATCCTTCCCCTTTTGATGAACTTAAAAGTATGATAACTGCTTTGGCCTCTAACCTTACTGCAGGTACTCCTCAAGTAGCAATGTTTTGTCAGTTATACTCAAGTACCTTACACCCCACTAATGCATGCCCCTCTCTTTAAGAGGGCACGTTGGAGAATGTTAATGCTACAGGGTACCAACAACAGAACTATAATCCCTACTCCAACACATACAATCTCGGATGGCAAAATCACCCTAGTCTGAGTTATTCCCCTCAACCACCCAATTCACATAACTTCATACCTAGACCTTAGCAACCCCAACAACAAAACCCTCAACAAAACCAACCTCTCAACCCACAGGCAATCCAAATTAATAACTTGGAATTGACCATTCAGAATATGGGATCAACGATGCAGAATCTAGGTTGCTCAGTTAAGAATTTGGAAACCCAACTGGGTCAGATTGCTGCTGCATTGAGCAGGATGGGAAATCAAGGGAAATTGGCTTCGAAAACTGAGGATCCTAGGTGGAACATTAGTGTAATCACGCTCAGAAATGGTAAGGAGCTTCCGCCACCACTGTAGAAGGCACAGGGATGAAAAACGGGGTTTGTCAATGATCGAACAGAAGGTACGGCTACCAAGGATGACCATACCTTAAAACCAAGCCGCAACAGCGAGACAGATATTGTCGTACAACCTAAACCCCTGGTGATCCCATCTCCATTCCCTCAACGTCTGGCAGAAACGAAAAAACAGAAGGAGAAAAAGAATATTCTAGAGACGTTTCGAAAAGTGAGGTGAACATACCATTGTTGGCCACGATCCAACAGATTCCTAGATATGCCAAATTCCTGAAGGAGCTCTGCACCAACAAGAGAAAGCTGAAAGGTAACGGAAAGGTAAGTGTGGGGGAAAATGTGTCTGCTGTTTTACAAAAGAAAGTCCCCCCGAAGTGCCATGATCAAGGTATGTTTTCAATACCATGCAAAATTGGCAATTTGGGAATTAAAAAAGTTATGTGTGATTTAGGTGCATCTATTAATGTTATACCTTTATCTGTTTATAATGCACTTAATCTTGGTCCCTTGAAAGGTACAGGTGTTATCATATAATTAGCGGACCGTTCTATTGGTGCCATGATATATATTTCGTGTATTTTAATGGTTGGATTCTAGCGCTTAATTTTGATATATATTGGTGCCGTGAAGTATTTTCGTGTTTTTAGTGCAGTTGGGCCAAACTTAATATTTTGGAGACTTTTAGGGCCAATTAAGAAGAATATTAGAGAAGTTGGTGCAATTTGTTGCTGGTGGGCCCACGAGAAGTTGTAGCTTTGGAATTAATTGGAAACCTAATCCAAGTTGAAGTCAGACGTGGGAGCTTGAAGCACATGCATGCAAAGTTTTGGATGCTAGTGGAATTAATTTATGGAGATGGGCTTTGTATTCTTGGGCCCGCGAAGAGAAGTAACTTTTTGGGATTATGACTTGAGCCCACTTCGAAGACGTTGGCAGCAAGTTTGGGCGTGGAAGGGAAATCCTAATTAGTCTAGGATTTGGAGAATTAATCAACTTGTTGACCATGTCTTTGTGGCAACTATTTAATCACGTCTTGGTGGCAGATTTAGAGACAACCTTTTCATACTCACTTTCACGCAGAAGCGGAGGCAGCAGCTCTTGATGACTACCGAGAGCATCGAAATCAATTCTTCTTCTTATTTTAATTAGTTTATGCTTTTGAATTATTTTATATTTTTGGACATGATTTTCATGAGTAGCTAATTTCTTTAGTACTTAGCTAGGAATTTACAATTTATGTTTTCGACATCGTGAGACCTAATTGGCGTTTATAATTCAGTTTTAATTCAAGTATTTATTAATTCTCCGTGTGTCGTGTTTATTGTGATTTGTTTGCTTAGAGATAGTGCATGATCATCTAAGTAGATTTAATTGCATATAGCCAGTCTTGATTGCATGAAGTATACGTAGTGCTTGATAGATAATTAGTGGTGCATTAGTGATAAGAAGTCGTGAAGTCGAATCTGATTCACTAAGGGAGTTAATAATCGAATTTGAATCTTACACGTGTCGTGACTAGGTTAATTCGGGCTAGTGTTTTCTTAATTCTTAATGTTGTTGACTCATTAAATCCTGTCGAGTGTCTCTAGGGGTTGTGAGTTGATTAGGGAATAATTGTCGAGTGTCTCTAGGTTATTCTATTATTTAAGAGAAAACGAGACGGAGTCGAGTGTCTCTATCTACTATAGCTAGTCTATTTGAATAACTGAATTTATTTTTGCGTCTATGATCGATGTCCTAAACTGAATTGTGATTCCTAGATAGGTATTGTTTTCCCAACTGATTTATCAAAACCCAATTTCTAAGTGATTTATTATTTTTCCCCTGTTTTTAATTGTTTGTTAATTAATTAGTTTAGCGAACCCCGATTTTTACTCGTTAATTTTAGTGAATTCTGTTGTGATTAATTAGAATTATTTTCAACCAATCTCAGTGGATTCGACCCGTTTGCACTATACTCAATTTTAGCATTGAATCGGATTACTGTTTATTTTGATAATTTCGACACTTGTCAGCGTTCAAAAACGCATCATAAGAGGAGGTTTTTCACATGTGTACTTGCTCTAAAATTTGGCTAAGTTTTATCAGATGGGCTCGTTTCTTCTACATGTGGCGTGGGATATTTATCCTCAAATTTCTTTGAGGTCTGCCTACTTGCCTTTCTTATCTTATAGGAACAATTCCTTAAGAAAGGTACATTCCTTGAAATAAACAACCTTTGTTCAAGAGAATTGCAGAAACAATATTCTATATTGTTGTGTAAACTTGAACTCGTTTCAAACTTTTCTCCCACTATCCTCTAGATTTAAGAGGATTTTCCTAAATTCTAGGATAAGAATAATTAGGGAACTATAGAATGCCACATTTCATACTTCAACTAAGGGACTTATTTTGGAAGGTACTAGATTCAAAATCTCTAACTGCTTATTCTAGGGGTTTACTCCTATAATGAATATAAGTCAGTAAAGCTTACTATGGAACGAACCATATCCTATTAGGTGTTCTTGAATGAATTTACTGAGAGATGATCCTATTATCTCTAAGATGACAAACGAATTAGTTACTAAAGTATTTGCTATCTTGATCAAATCGAGTTGCCAATAACTTATGACTACTTCGGTTCCTAACCTCCTATTGAAATTCGAAGAATTTCATATAAGTTTCGAATTTGTACTTCATCAAGTACACTCATTCATAATGATTGAATTGATGATTGTTTCTAGTGCTTACATTAATCATTTTAACAATCATTAGCATGGATTGAAATTGTAACGCCCCGATTTGCATTCATGTGTTACGTGACGTTATATTAAATTTAATCACATTTTATGTAATATATTCTCATGCATTTATATGAATTAGCTTTAATGTGAAATATGTGAATTAAGTGATAATGTGTCTAATTGTATTATGTGACTTTAATTGATCATCTCATAAATATGTGGACTTAATTGCATAACATGAATTGGAGTTAATTGCTCATATCTTATGGAATGAAACTTGATTGCATACATTTAAATACTTCAAGGACTAATATGCAAGATTGGTTGAGTCATCATAATTCTTGCAAGACTTTTGATAAATATCATATTTATCTCTCATTTCATTCATTATATTTCATAAAAGAAAGCTACACACACCCACACCTACTAGATCACGGTATTTTCACCAAGAGAAGAAGAATTGCATCTCATAATTCAAGCTAGGATTTGAAGGAATTATGGAGCTAGGATCATCATCATCATCATATCACCACTTCATCTTATCTTCCCTCCATCTTAAGGTATAATATGAAATATGTTTGCATCTTTTGAAAACATGATTGAGTAGGGTTACGAATTAAATGATAAATTCTTGCATGATTGGGGCTAGAAATATGTTGATGATCATGAGGGATGAAAGCTTGCATGAAAACTTTGATGTATATGAAGGTTGGGAAGCATATATAAATATGGGTTTTTGGAGACATATTCTTGGGAAGTTGATGCATATTTCATGGTTTGATTGATGAATAAATGAAGTATAATGTGTATTTGATGATTTGAAATAATTGTTATGGTTGGAACTTGGTATTATTGTTGTTTTGGTTGATTTTGGCATGAAAATGCCCTGTTTTCCCCTGTTTTGTTGATGTTGCGTAGGGATGTCAACGAGTCGAGCCGGCTCGCGAGCTACATGAGCCAAGCCGAGCCGAGCCCGTATCCGAACCCTTTATTTCTTGGCTCGTGGCTCGCGAGCCCATATATTTAATTAAAAAAATAATATTTTTAATTTTTATGTATATAAATATTTTATTAATATATAATATTATATATATATTCATTAAATTTAATACAAAATGAATAAAAAAATAATATATTTATTATATATTCATTTAATATATATTATTATATATAAAAATATATTAAATTATTAAAAAAACTAAATTTTTAATTAAAAATAATATTAACGGCCGAGCCTTGAGTTGAGCCGAGCCAGGTTTGAGCCTTGGTCGAGCCGAGCCCGACTCTTGAAAAAAGGCCAAGGCTCGGCTCGGCTCGGCTCGTTGCCATCCCTACTGCTGCGTATATGGTCGCGCCCACGACCTGTTTATGTGTAAAATTGGTCGCGCCCGCGACCCAATTTTGGCCAACTTTCGACTTTTGGAAAATTGCATGAAAAATACTTGGTCGCGGCCGCGACCATTTTGTGAAGGTTTTTGGTCGCTCCCGCGACCCCCGCCAGAATCTGCATTTTACCCAACTTCGAACCAACGCCATTTTCACCTCGGTTTGAATTAGAAAACGTACCATATAGCGTTGGAAAGGTCTTTGTGTCTAGTTTCATATATAATAAACAAAACTCAATTCCCACTTCTAGAATTAAAGATATTCCAGTTTTCCCTCAACATGTACATTTTCTAAAATTGTCCGTTTTTGCTAAACTTCACCAAAACCTTTCATATTGCATTCTTTTCACTTCTTTGGCTCCCCGTATGTGACTTATATGAGTTATAAACTTGGTTTAGTGATAATTATGTGCCTACTTGACATTCCTTGATTGTTATTGCATAATATATTGATTATGACTTTGCCGTGCGTCTTAATTGGTTCATTTGAGTCTAGTCTCATGTACACTTGTGCTTGTTACATAGATCTTCTTCCAGTTGATGTGGGACATGCACCAATAGTTATATCCTTGTTTTGATCGTCACAGGTGAGGTTATTTCTATTTATAAAAGAACCCTACAACCCTATGTGATTTTGGACCAAAACCAATAATTATATCTATAGTTTTTCGAAAATTGAATTGTTATTTCATTGATCGATTGATATTATACCGAGTGATTGTTATTGATATTGAATTGAATTGATTGATTGATTTGGCGAGTAAAGCATGTTCACTTTAGGCCCCGAGGGTAGTGTATTGAACCAATCGGGGAAGCAAGGGCTGACGGGTAACTCTTGCACTATCCTCACCATGTCGGGACGAAATCTGAGTCCACCAGGAGGTTTGGTTGGATGATGAGAACCCGAGGGTTTGAGTGTTCGCGCTCCCCTCATCTGACTGGATGGTGGGGCCTTGCAATCCCACCATCACCCGGAGGAAGAAGGAGACTGGGGATGGGTCCGGCACCACGGATTGTCCTCGGGTTATTGTCATGATTGCACTTATTGATTGTCTTGCTTGAATACAATATGCACGAATGCACAATAATTGAACTGCATGATCACCTATTGATTAATAAAGTAAGCACGAATTGTACACAGTCGGAGTAAGGTTGGAGAATTGCCCTCACTCGCCGGGCCACTGATTGAAATGAATTGTAATTGATTGTATTGTTAAATTGGATAGTTGTAATCTCGGGCGAAGATTATTTCTTTTATTAATTTATATTGTTTCAACTGTAAAAGACTTTACCCGAGATTATAGCTTGCATGATACGTGCGCTAATATTTATTTAAACCCCTCACTCAGTCTGTGGTAGACTGACACCTCACACTTTTCAGGTACTTTCAGTGGTGTGCTAGGCGGGAGTCCGAGTTGTGTCCAGTTGTCGAGATGTGTCTAGCATTGCATTTTCATGTTATGGACATTTATGGATCAATTAGATTATCGTTATGAATATGGTGTTGATTGATAATGTATTGATATAAAGTTGGAAGTTAACTATTTTGGGATATTTGATATATGCTAATGAAATTATTATGCTTCCATTTTAAATTCCTAGACTTGGACTTGAATGGTTTGAGGGTTAGTCCCACCTAACTAGTGAGTTTTTTTTTATTGTCACCCGTTCGCCATGAGTCCGGTTCATATATGGACTACCCATTTCATGTGTGAGCTAGACTTATGGTGCGGGGGTGTGGCATCTCGGCGTTCCGGGTGCTACAGAAATCCATTACCATTTTTACACATTCTACGTTTCACCTAAACTTTGTTTTGGGAACGTTTCCCTTAAGACAGGATTCACAAGAAGTTAATTCTCTAGGTCAATTTTCATAAAATGATCCTAAGATGTCTAACTCGCTAATCCTTTTGTACCTTAATGTGCCAAAGCAATTCAAAACTTTGTCATCTCACTTACATTTTTTATCTCGTTGTATGTTCAAAACACTAGTGCTTTGAGTTTTGCACAACGGATTATGCAAGATTAACCCAAGACTAGTGAATTCTAATCCTATTAGAATTACTAAACGAGATAACCTATCAGAGTACTCATACTCTTTGCAGTTCCCTTTCAAAGTCCTTTGTTTGCACTTACAGAAGCAAACGTCTTATTCTGATCTCTATTGTCTTTTGGGCAAATCCCTTTATTTGCCCACTCATTGGGCTTTTAAGGGTTTCTTCTTCATTAGGTCTTCAAGACTTTTACCTTAATAGGTTTAGAAGAAGATTTTAACCATCATAACCTTGTAGTACTTCTCAAGGATGCTCTCAACCGTGATCAACTAAATGATTAACTATGCTACAATGGCATCATTGTGGTTGAGCATAAAAGGGTTATATGATGGTGGAAGCAATGCGAGCAATCAGTGCACTGAGAACTCATTTCTCAATTAAGATCGAGACTTCAAGATCTTCGAATAAGGTTTTTAGACCTCGTTCTTGTGCACTTGTTTCCTCATTTGGAATATTGTTCCACAATTCCATAATGTTTTACCTTGTAACATTTTTATGATGTGGTTCAATTGCTCTTTAGTGGTTGGAAAAATCTATCCACTTTAGATTGCTTCTCTTTTGGCCCGGATCGAATTTTCACATATAAGTGAAAATCTCACCCTATAGAGAACATTTTTCTCTTTTCGGAATCTAAAATGAATCTTAGGATCCGAAGCCAACTAGAGTTAGTTAGGACTTAGTCAACTTGTTTGACCTAAGGATGAATACGAATGGGTTCGCATTTCATATTGTAGAGAATCACAGAACTACAACCTAAATGCTAAGCAGAGAAAATGTAAGCATGTTAAATAATAATGTAATACATATTATTTAAGTCTTTTATCATATGTATCTCCCACTATTTTTAGAAGATCTTAAAATCCCAACGATCTTAGAGGAGACTTGTTTTCCCAATGGGTACTAAGATCCCAAGCACTTTATCTTGAACCCACGACTCGCGGACATCCTTAATAAAGCCTCAAGTAGGTACAACTTGCCAATTCCATCACTATGGAACTCTTAGTAATATTTTTGTATCACCCATCTTTCAATATGGACCCACGACTCGTGCAACATCCATATTTACTTAGGCGTTTAGCAGAACCCATCAATCACAAGATCATGATTAAACTTAGTCCGGAACGACCCACGACTCGTGGACATCGCCCATTCCAAAATAACTATGAAATATTAATTTACTTAAAATAACTAATCAGGAAACTAAGAACTAATAGGTTTCATTTTCTCCAAAGTAATATAAAAATATCACTTTCTAAAATCTACACGCTTTGCATAAAATAATATGGCTCAATCTTCATATTGGCCATAGACAAATACACGGGGCATACCCCGGCCCAAAAACAGTAATATGGAAAGCCACATAATAAACACATAACAGTACGCACATAAGTGGGGCACAAACCCCAATTGAAAAACGCAACTATAGGGCTCCAACCCCAAATTTAAACCATGCATGTGCATAAATTAAAACATTCATAAGACTAAACCCATGATCACCTAACATGCATAAATTGTAAGAATTTAAATTTACCCATAAATTAAAATTCTCGCTTTAAGTTCTAATAACTTAAAACACGACTTAGAAGCAATTCTTGTTCATGAGCCTTTTCAAATAAACCAAGAAATATTAAATCAATAAAATTCCAATTAATTTCTGAAAATTAATAATTTTATTCTCCATTATTTCAAAAATAATAAGTGTCAATTTTTCCCAAAATTAAAATCTGTTTTTAACCTCATAAAAATCCCAATTTTAAAATTATTTTTAAAATAAAATTAATTTTAATAAAATTGATTTTGAAGAGTAAAATCAAATCGGGATTTTACTGGATTAAACACGAAAAACGAGATCACGAAGAACGGCCTCGAAGACCCGCAACCCGGACCGCACGCCATACAGCCATACGCGCAGCAACAACAGCAGGACGGTGGGCATGTCTCGGCAGGCTCCCGCGCGGTTGCGGGAGCAATGAGTAGGCACGCCTAGGTGCTGTCAGGCGGTGATGGCTGGCAGTGCCGTGCTGTTGCGGGACTACTGTGCGGACGGGTCGCACGGGCTTAGGCGTGCTACGCCTTAGCACATCTAGGCTCATGTTTTCGTAACGTGATTTCGTGTTTCATATCTTCAGTTCAAAAACCAAAACAATCCAGAAATTAAAAACACGATTCAATTTGATTCAAAACGATTCTAATCAAAATTTTTGAAAACGTTTTTCAAAAATTTTTAGGGAAAACACAGATTCAATTTTCTTAGATTTCTAAAAAACTCATGAATACTCAATCGCATCTAAATCTAAGAATTTCTACCAAATTCATATAAAAAAGATAGATTAGAAAAGGTGACTCTGATACCACTTGTTAGGAAAAACACAAAAAGAAAGCGCAGCGGAATTTAATTTTTTTTCCAAAAGTAAGATCGGACTTGCAATTGTTATTTCCAAATCTTAGGGATTCAAGAACTTACAAGAATCGACGCTTTCTTGACACGTTTTGAGCCGCCCTCAAACGCACTTCATGCGGTAATGGCAACCCCGTCCCTCAAAAGGTTCTTTCTACTAGATTCCACGATAGGTCTCCTCTAGAGTAATAATCCACACCAGTCCTAGATTCAAATCATGTGAGTGAGCATGCTAGTACTATGACATGTGTAAAGAAAGAAACAAAACGAGAAGAAATAGAGCAAGAGAATTCTCCCATCATGAAGCCGTAGTTTGGGCGTTATCCCCATGTCACGCGTAAGAGGAAAAATTCGAATCCCTTGGCTTATTTATAGCCTAGGGTTCGAACCTCCAAACCCTAATTGGAATTGGATTCCAACTTTGACTTTACTTCTATTTTCTTTCTTTCTCTCCAAGTGATAATCTCTTACCCAGATAAGATATTATTCTTCTTTACCAAAAAAAAAAAAGATAAGATATTATTCTTCTAGAAAAAGATCCCCCAATCAAATTAGGAATATTCAATTATTCCAGTAATAATTAATATCTTATTATAATAGTATTTATTCTAATCACATTAGAATTAATATCTGCTAGAATAATAAATAGAAGAAATTTAGTATTTATTTATTTATTTATTTTTTCTAATCAAATTAGAACAACTAAATAATTAAATACTTAGAATTAATTCTCTCAATTAATTCCATGAAGGGCTTTAGAATTAATTCTTAATTAATTCTAACGGGTTAAAATTAATTCTCTATAATTAATTTTATTTGGCTTCATAATTAATTCTCTTAATTAATTATATTAGGGATTTTATAATTAATTCTCCTAATTAATTATATTTGGGCTTTATTATTAATTCTCCAATTAATCAACACATGGTCCAATTTCTCAATTGGACCACACGCCCCACTCGAGCTCACATGCCATACGTGTAAATTATAGGTGTGGTCTCGTTTCGATCAACTATTTAATCTTTCCTTCAATACCCTTTGAATATGGAATTTGTGTGTGACCCCCTAGGTTCATTTTCAGTTAGCAGTGAGACTAATACGCTTTATTAGTTAACAGATCACATTACCATAGTCTAGCAACAGGTGTGTGACCCCTACCCGAACAATGAATATATATTCGAAAGAACCTTTCAGTTAATGACAACTTGTGAGGTAAGATCCTCCTACCATCCCATCTCTCGATTAAGATCCAGGACATGGGAATAATGAGAGCCCCACTAATCTCAAACTTAAAGCTAAGTTTATTTCATATCCATTTGATCTTAATCCAAGAAACCTTTTTCTTGATGTCTTGATCCACTACCTCGGCCGACGGTTTAGGATGGCATATGAACGACTTATGCAATAAGAGATCTTCTTGTATTAAAGCAAGTGTAGGTCCTTTGTTGATTCTCATATGCTTGCATGTGCCACTTGTGCAGCCCCAGCATAAGCCCTGAATCAGTTGTCTCGTGAGACATCCTTTAAAGCTTATACCTAAGACTACAGACTTAGCCCACAAAGCATCAATGGAATATCAAGTCAAAGGATTACATTACTCACACCATTGACCTGTGAGATATTTCCTAATCTGGAAGTTTCCTCTTCCTGAAGTGGAAACTTCCTTTCCCATTTAGAAATCTTCTAACGTGGGACACCTCAGTCTACCCGTTCTAATAACGAGCACCCTCATTTATTGCGTATGCATCAACTTATGCACTTTACACCCCATGAAACAGGATGCTCTTTCTTAAGGACGCAATCCCACGAGCAAGTCTCAATCGAGCCTAAACAACATTCCCACTGTTTTTGGACTCATCGACTTAGAGTGGTTTCTAATCCGGCTTTGAGTTAGGGCTTATTTCATGTACCATTCACCTAATGACAAAGTCCCTAACAGCCTTGTGCATTAGGGAAGTTCTAATACATGCGCACATAATGGAAACACACAAAACATGTATTGCACATAAAGAAGTGTTTGCCTATGATAATAATCAATCGTATATTATTCAAAAATTATCTGTGATATAAGGAAAGTCCCAAAGCAGATTACGACAAATCGGCTTTCTAGGGCACTATTCCCAACACCTCCTATCTCACGCTCGAACATTCTGTTAACAAGGCGTTGATATGTTGCACCCACATTCTTTAATCCAAATGGCATGACCAAGAAACAATACACTCCCATATGTACCATAAAGGAAGTTTTTGGGCAATTCTTAAGAGCCATGAAGATCTAGTAATATCCCTGGAACGCATCCATCATGCTCATTAATTCACAAGCAGTTGTTGAATCCACTAATTGGTCAATTCGAGGTAAGGGGTACGGATCTTTAGGGCAAGCCTTGTTGAGATCCGTGAAATCATTGCACATTCGCCATTTGTTGGAACTTTTGGGCATGAGAACGACGTTACACAGCCATTCCGGGTATAAGATTTCCTTAATGTATTAAGCTTCGAGGAGCTTATTCACTTCTTCCTCAATAATTTTCAGCCGGAATCCATTGGCATCCCTCTTTTTCTGTTTGATGGGTTTGAAGGCAGGATCCACCTTGAGCCTGTGGACAATGAAACTGGGGTCAATCCCAGTGAGATCTGATGCTTTCCAGGTAAAACATCTATGTTTTCCCTCAAAAACTCGATCATCATGATCTGCGAAGGTCCCGTGAGGCTCGAGCCAATCTATGTGGTTTTCTCCTTGTTGCCAGGCTCAAGAACTTCTCTCTATCCTTACCTCAGCGCAGGGAGTTTCAGGCTCTCTTTTTTCTCGTAAGGCGATTGTCTCCACCCTCGGGTTTGCCCTCGTTCGTGTCTTCTTCTAAAGTGGATGACTCAACTGCTCCTGAGGGACCGCCATCAGGGTTGTCTTTCCCGCTCGGACCCTTCTTTTTGTTCTTCTTCTTGTTGAGTTTTGCTCTCTTTCGCGTTGGACCATCCTCATTTAAATTGGGGAAATCTACAGACTTCTTGGTGGACCCAATCTGGAATGTTTTCTCGGGTTTTGGTTGTGACACCCTAAATAAAGGGCACCACATCCCCTGCACTATGAACTCGGTTCACACATAAAATGGAAAGTCCATGTATAAACTAAGCTCACAGTGAACGGAGACAGAATAAAAGCAATCCTGTGTTAGGCGGGACTAGACCCTGTACCAACAAGGCAATAAGAACAAGAATGCGGAAGCAAGGCAAACATTCATTCAGTAACAAGGAAGTAAATACGATTCAACCAGGAAAGTAAATACGAATTCAAATAATTCCAAGAACATGTCCTAACCTGTCCCGAAACCATACAAGGCAATAACATATAAACGGGTTCAACTAGGGCCCTAGAATCCTGTCCCGAGTTCAAGAAGGTGATATAAATACAATCTGGCCTACAAGGCCCGAATACAAAACAGGAAATGAGTATGTGGTATAATGTAGTGAACACGACCAAGACACGAACAAGAACCTTGACAGACTCCCGCATAACAACCACTGAACCTGTAAGACAGAACTAAAAACAACGAGAGGGGGGGGGCCACTAACTAACTTAGTGAAAGGGTTAATGCACGCATATATATATATATATATGTACAGGCAATCAAGCAGGCGTAACTTGTAGCACCCGGAATGCTAGGCACTACATCCCCGGCACAATAGTTCAATTCACATATGAAATGTGGACAATCCATACATGAACCAAAGCTATAGCGAACGGGAGACAATAAAAAAAACGACAATAGCTAGGCGGGACTAACCCCAAACCAAACAATCAATTCAGAGCAATAAACGCGAGAGCATAAAATTTCATTACCATATATCAATTACCCAGTGTCCAAAAGCATGCTATCTACTCCATACATATCAATACAATATCATCTCCAAAATATTCAATAAGATATGCCAAAATATCATAAGTATCAATACATGAACATAAAGTGAAGGTGAAGTGTGCTAGACCCAAATTAAAGACAAACTCGACTCTAATTCCCGCCTAGCACGTACCTGTAAAAACTGAAAGGTTGAGGCGTCAGTCTACCACGGACTGAGTAAGGGGTTTAAATAAATATATGTGCCCATACATGCAAGTTATAATCTCGGGTAATATTTTTGTAAAGGAGCAATACAAGTCAAGAAATAAAATATAATATCACCCGAGGTTACAACTGTCAAGTTTAATAATTATTTCCATTTTAGTCAATCAGTGGCCCGGCGAGGGAGGGAAATTCTCCAACCTTACTCCGACTGTGTACAATAATTAGGTTATCAATGATTTAAGTGATCAAGCAAGTTATTACAGTGCAGTACATTCAGTAGCAGATTCAGTCCCTTCTTCCTCCGGGTGATGGTGGGTTTGCAAGGCCCAACCATCCAATCAGTGTGAGCAGAGGGTACATGAATCCCTAAGCCCGGAACACCTTCCTCCACTGTCATCCCAAAATGGTGAGGATAGAGCTAGAGTTACCCTTCAGCCCATGTTTTCTCGGTTGGCTCAAGCCACTACCCTCGGGCCCACAGTGCAATACAATACTCGCTAAAATACAGTCAATTCAGTACAGTAGACTCGGTCAATTTTAAAATCATTTGAGGTTTATGAAAATCTATAGATATATTAATACATTTTGGCCAAAATCCACATAAGGGTTGTAAAGGTTCTATAAATCTAGAAATTAAACCTTACCTGTGTGGCCAAAATAAACAAGGAAACAGCTCACGGGGCCTGCTCCTCGTCACCAGGAAGCTGGTCTGTTCAAGAAAGACAATTGTCCGTGAGACACGACTCAAATGTACCAATTAGGACGAACGGCGTAATCATAAAATTATGACGTGCATTGACAATTTATGGAATGATATGATCAAATTCATGCATAAAATGAGCATATAATAACACGTATCGATCAATTATGGCATTAGAAACGGATTATGAAACTCAATTTTATGCAGAAAATTCATAAAACCCTTTGGAGCATGGGAACGGCCGTTCCGGTTTGAACTGGAAATGGGAAGGGCCGTTCCCGGCTCCCGGAACAAATCCCGCGCGTCTGTAAAGAATTTGCATTTTGTTCATGGCTGGGAACAGCCGTTCCGGCTGTAAGCCAAAACTGGGAAGGGTTGTTCCCAGTCTCGTGGGACAGCTGGCAGGGGTGCGAACGGTCGTTCCCAGAATGAACTAGGACGGGAAGGGCCGTTCCCGTTACGTAGCCGGAGCAGAAACAGGGGATATGCGGGGGAAATACGTACCAAAACCACAAAGCTCAAAAGATCCATAATTCCATCTCAAATGACACAAATCAAGCAATATACATACTAGCATGCTTATAGATCAATAAAATCCAATCCAAACACTTATATCAAGCTCAAATCATCAAGAATCATCAATTAAAACCCATATATCAGCTCATGCTCCAAGTCCATAAACTCCAACATATATACATCAAATTCAAGCCATGATCAAGTATTCATACTTCCAACAACTAAAACACACTTCAACCAATTCATATCATAACCCTAGCTACCATTCATGATTTAAGAATTCATCAAAATCTCCATGCCTACCTTAAATGAAAGAAAGAAGAGGAAAGATGAAGATATGATGATGATGATGATGCTCCAATATCCACAATCCCCACAAAATATAGCTTGAATTGATGAAATTCTCTTCTCTTCTTAGTAGGGTTTGGATCGGTTGTAAAGGAAACAAAGAAGCAAGTGTATGATATGTTTGTATAAAATGAAGGAAAGGAATGGTACGTAATGCTTCTAAATGCAAGGAAGAGAAGCTCCAATTGCTATTAAATCCCCCAACTTCATAAGTTATGCAATTAAGTCCAATCTCAAGATAAATGATCAATTTGGTTCAATGCAAGAGTCATGCAATTGAGTCCCCAAATTTAAGAAAAATGATCGCATAAGGACATAGAAGAAAGTAAATGATGCTCGAGAATTAATTCACGTTCTAATCAAATTCAATTTATGCAATAAATATCAATTTGGTATGAATTTCATAGAAACACTTGAAACAAAATTTTATAAAAAGTATGTCATGACATAAAAATTGAAGAAATGATCAAATTAATTTAAATTATTACTCTCAAAACTCACACGTGGCGTACTTACCTGAAAAGTCGAAAGCTGGGGCGTTACAATCCTCCCCCCTTAGAAGAATCTGGTCCCCAGATTCACTGATCGGAAGGAAACAACTCTGTATGGAACCGTCTCATCTTGTCTTAGGTTTCCCACGTGGCTACTTCAGTTTTATCATTTCTCCAAAGAACCTTAACCATGGGAATCCTTCGGTTTCCTGAAACTTTTAATCCAATATCTTAACCGATTTCTGAACAAAGGTTAGATTCGGTTCCAATTCCACTTCTTCAATTGGAAGGATCTCGGTTTCATCGGGGTAATATTTCCTTAGCTGAGATACGTGAAATACATTGTGATTCCCGGTGAAGCTCGGTGGTAGGTCCAACCGATAGGCAACTTCTCCAACTCTTTCAAGAATCTCAAAAGGACCTAAATAATGAGGATTATGCTTACCTCCTTTCCCAATCCGAGAAAATCCTTTATGTGGAGACACCTTCAAGAATACCCGATCTCCAACTTCAAATTCGAGATCCCTTCTACGACGGTCGGCGTAGCTCTTTTGTCTGTCCTGAGCTGATTTCATCCGTTGTTGTATTAATTGGACTTTCTCAACATAGCTTGAACGGCCTTAGAAGGTTTTTCCAACTTTTCACCCTTCTTAACGCCTTCCTGTTTAGTCTATTTCCAATCCTCCAAGTCGAAAAACAACGGCGAACGATATTTTCGACCATAAAGTAGTTCATATGGCAACATTCGAATCGAGGCTTGAAAAATGTTAGTGTAAGCAAATTCAATCAAAGGTAGTTGATCATGCCAAGAAGACTGAAAATCCAAAGAACAAGCTCGAAGTAAATCCTCGAGATATCTTATTAATCTCTCAGACTAACCATCTGTTTGTGGACGAAATGATGTGCTAAACTGAAGCTTCGTACCCAAAATCTATTGTAACTCTCGCCACAACTTCGAAGTGAACCCAGGATCTCTGTCTGAAACAATGCTAACCGGAATCCCGTGAAGTCGAACAATCTCCCTGTTATAAAGCTCGGCTAGCTTGCGAATCTTATAAGACATTCGAACCGGCAGAAAATGTGCAGATTTAGTCAAACGGTCCACAATCACCCAAATACCATCGAACCCTCCTTTTACCTTAGGTAAACCAGATGCAAAATCCATTATCACCTGCTCCCACTTCCACTCGAGAATAGGTAACAGCTGTAGAAGACCTCCCGGTTTCTGATGCTCGGCTTTTACTTTCTGACAAGTGATACAATGCTTCACATACTCGGCCACATCTTTCTTCAATCCATGCCACCAATAATATTGCCTCAAGTCCTTACACATTTGGTTTCCTCCAGGGTGGATAGAATAAGCCAATTTATGAGCTTCCTCGAGCAATACCCGTTTCAACTCTTAGGGTACAACCACTCGGTTCTTGAAACGAACAAGACCGGTTTCATCGAACCCGAATGGACACTCCGGATCGGCTCTTGCTTTAGCTACCAATTTCTGAACTTCTGAATCACTAGTCTGAGCCTCGAATAATCTGTGCTTCAAGTCCGGCTGAATCAAAATATTAGAAACTCGAGCCCTTATAACAATTAGCTCGATTCCACTACTTTCACCAACTTCCAAGTTTGATACACTAGTCTTCCTACTAAGTGCATCGACGACCACATTGGCTTTGTCGGGATGGTATTTAATAATGCAATCATAATCTTCCAACCGTTCCATCCAACGCCGTTGCCTCATATTCAAATCCTTCTGAGTGAATAAATACTGGAGGCTTTTCTGGTCGGTGAAAATCTCGAAAGACACCCCGTACAAATAATGTCTCCACTTTCCAAGTGCAAAGACCACGGCGGCAAGTTCAAGATCATGTGTCGGATAATTCTTTTCATGCTATTTTAACTTACGGGATGCATAAGCAATTACTTTCCCTTTCTGAGTTAACACACAACCCAAATCATCCTTAGAAGCATCTGTATAAACAGCAAACCCTTCTGAACCTTCCGGAAGGGCTAACACTGTAGCTGAGACTAACTTCTCTTTCAAGAAAGTGAAACTCTTCGCACAATCTTCATCCCAAATAAATTTCACATCCTTCTTTGTCAATCGGGTTAAAGGAGTGACTAACTTTGAAAAATCCTTCACGAACCTCTGATAATAACCTGACAATCCCAAGAAACTTCTGATCTCCGAGGCATTCTTCGGTTTCTCCCATTTCAAAACTGACTCAATCTTCGAAGAATCAACCTCCAAACCATTACCCGATATCACATGACCCAAGAAAGAAACCCTGTCGATCCAAAATTCACACTTACTGAATTTTGCAAATAACTGATGCTCCTTTAAAGTCCTCAATACCAATTGAAGATGTCTTGCGTGCTCCTCGGCAGACTTAGAGAATACCAGAATATCATCAATAAAAATCACCACAAACTTATCCAGAAAAGGTCTGAAGATCCTGTGCATGATATCCATAAAAGCTGCTGGGGCATTAGCCAAACCAAACGGCATCACCGCGAACTCATAATGCCCTTACCGAGTATTAAATCCTGTCTTTGGAATATCCTCTGCTCGGATTCGCAGCTGGTAGTATCCCTGTCTCAAATCCAATTTCGAATAAACTTTAGATCCCTGAAGTATGTCAAATAACTCCTCGATATGTGGACGGGGATACTTGTTCTTGATTGTCATCCAGTTCAACTCCTTATAGTCTATACACATTCTCAAAGTTCTGTCCTTCTTCTTTACGAACAAAACTGGTGCACCCCAGGGAGAAGAACTCGGTCTAATGTACCCAATCTCCAACAACGCATCAAGTTGAGTCTTCAACTCTTTCAACTCGGCCGGAGCCATCCGATACGGAGTCTTGGAGTATGGCTCTGCATTAGGGTACAAATCAATCACAAACTCAATTTCCCGATCTGGAGGTAAAGAATCCAATTTCTCAGGAAAGACCTCGGGAAATTCCTTTACTACTTCCGTTTCTTCCAACTTAATCTGATCCTTGGGCTTGTTGAGAATATATGCAATGAAACCCGTAGCTCCCTCTCGGACCAATTTCTGAGCTTCTATGAAAGAAAGTAGAGGCACTGTCTTAGAACTCCAACCCACTGTCAAATCTAATCCTAACTGAACTCTCTTTGCCCTGCAATCAATTGTGGCACAATGTCTATACAACCAATCCATGCCCAAAATAGATCCGTAGTGAGTCATCGGCATCTCAATGAAGTCTTTCAGGAGAACTCGACCCTCGATACTCACCGAAACCTCTCTAAACACCCGATCAGTTTCTATACTACCACCGAAAGGAGTACTAACCACATAACATGCAAGAGAGTGAATAACAGGCAAAGGCAAAGAAACAGATATAACACTCGAGAGAAAGGAGTGTGTAGCTCCAGGATCAAATAAAGTATGAATGTTCGCTCCATGTATGCAAATGGTACCTTTAACTACCGTGGCGGGATCAATCTCAGCATCCTGCTGCTCTCCGTCCAGAGCATAAGCACGAGCTCTAATCAGTGGTCTCTGACCCCCAGGTGGCGGATTCCTACAATCTGGACATCCATCTACCATGTGCTCGGCGCTCTCATAAATCAAACATAAACCTAAACGCCTCCTGCAGTTATCAAAAGTATTGGTAGTCTGTCCACAGAAGGTACATGCAGGCCTCTCGGGTGGTGGTGGCAAAGCTGGAACAACTAGAGCTCTAAACACGGGTCCCGCGGGTCAAGGCTTCTTTCCAGGGCCCTTCGGAGCTGGTGGTGGAGAAGAATAAGTCATAGGCCTCTTGCCCGAACTAGAACCCGAACCAGAACCTCTGAAACCCGATCAGGAACCTGAACCCGAACCTGAACGATAGGTAGATCGCCTTGCATTCACTGAATCCTCGACCTTCAATGCCTTTGTAGTAGCCTTCAACCAGGTGCTCGTGTTAACCGCCTCAATCGCTGTCTGAATATCCAGTCTAAGGCCCTGAACAAACTGCATCGCCTTATGGAAATCATCACTCGCTACATTAGGGGCATAGCGGGACAATCTCTCAAACTCGGCGATATACTCTGAAACAGACCTGTTTCCCTGCTTAAGCTCAGTAAACTCTTTCAACCTTTGGGTGCGAGAAGATGGAAGAATAAACTTGTTTCTGAACTCCCGAGTGAAAACCACCCAAGTTACTTCCTCACCGGTGGCATCTAGTATAATCCTTGCACTCTCCCACCAAGAATAGGCCTCACCCTGAATCAAAGAAATGGTACAACGGGCCTTCTCTTGGGACTCACAAGGAATGAGCTCCCAAACCCTTTCAATCTCTCTTAGCCGCTGCTCGGCCTGAATATCATTTCCCTTAAAGAACTTTGGTGGGTGCTAATTCTGAAACTCCCTAAAAACCGCTGAAATCTGTGCCCCCAGCTGTGGTGGTGGAACTGGTGGTGCTAGAAGAACATACTCCTGAAGCCTCTGATCAATAAGACCCACCACAGCATTCATAAAGTCATGTGGCTGAGCCTGAGAAGGTGGAGGAGGAGGCGGTGATCTCTCACGGCGATGATGACGATGATGTCGATATCCCGGAGAACGATCACGATGATGTCGATCGCGAGCCATCCTGAAATCAAGTCACTAGTATGCATGTTCAATTAGTAAGTGCAAATGTGTGCAAATAATTCCCAAGTTGCACATAAATCATAAAATTCACATAATTCACATAAGTTCAAATAATTCAAATA
Organism: Lantana camara; assembly: GCA_037501455.1. Taxonomy (NCBI): domain Eukaryota; kingdom Viridiplantae; phylum Streptophyta; class Magnoliopsida; order Lamiales; family Verbenaceae; genus Lantana; species Lantana camara. Next base: position 71,607,280 of record CM074860.1, read on the forward strand.
ATTCAAATAACTATGTAAGACTCTCAAATTGATAATTAATTCTTATGTCGTGCGACCTAGACTCACAAGATACGACACTAGAGACCCGATTTTGCAACCGGGCTCTGATACCACCTTAAGATGTAGCACCCGGAACGCTAGGCACTACATCCCCCCGCACTATAGTTCAATTCACATATGAAATGGACAATCCATACATGAACCAAAGCTATAGCGAACGGGAGACGATAAAAAAAACGACAATATCTAGGAGGGACTAACCCAAACCAAACAATCAATTCAGAGTAATAAAAGTGGAAGCATAAAATTTCATTACCATATATCAAGTACTCAGTCTCCAAAAACATGCTATCTACTCCATACATATCAATACAATATCATCTCCAAAATATTCCATAAGACATGCCAAAATATCATAACTATCAATACATGAACATAAAGTGAAGGTGAAGTGTGCTAGACCCAAATTAAAGACAAACTCGACTCTAATTCCCGCCTAGCACGCACCTGCAAAAACTGAAAGGTTGAGGCGTCAATCTACCACGGACTGAGTGAGGGGTTTAAATAAATATATGCGCACATACATGCAAGTTATAATCTCGGGTAATATTTTTTGTAAAAGAACAATACAAGTCAAGAAATAAAATATAATATCGCCCGAGGTTACAACTATCAAGTTTAATAATTATTTCAATTTCAGTCAATCAGTGGCCCGGCGAGTGAGGGCAATTCTCCAACCTTACTTCGACTGTGTACAATAATTAGGTTATCAAAGATTTAAGTGATCAAGTAAGTTATTACAGTGCAGTACATTTAGTAGCAGTTTCAGTCCCTTCTTCCTCCGGGTGATGGTGGGTTTGCAAGGCCCAACTATCCAGTCAGTGTGAGCAGAGAGTACATGAATCCCTAAGCCCGGAATTTCTTCCTCCACTAATCTCCTAGTGGATTCAGGGGTCATCCCAAAATGGTGAGGATAGAGCTAGAGTTACCCGTCAGCCCATGCTTTCCCGGTTGGCTCAAGCCACTACCCTCGGGCCCACAGTGCAATACAATACTCGCTAAAATACGGTCAATTCAGTGCAGTAGACTCGGTGAATTTTTGAAATCATTTGAGGTTTATGAAATCTATAGATATATTAATACATTTTGGCAAAAATCCACATAAGGGTTGTAAAGGTTCTATATATCTAGAAATTAAACCTCACCTGTGTGACCAAAATAAACAAGGAAACAGCTCACGGGGCATGCTCCTCATCACCAGGAAGTTGGTCTGTGCAAGAAAGATAATTGTCCGTAAGACACGACTCAAATGTACCAATTAGGATGAACGGCGTAATCATGAACATTATGACGTTCATTGACAATTTATGGAATGATATGATCAAATACATGCATAAAATGAGCATATAATAACACATATCGATCAATTATGGCATTAGAAACGGATTATGAAACTCAATTTTATGCAGAAAATTCATAAAACCCTCTGGAGCATGGGAACGGCCGTTCCGGTTTTGAACTGGAAACGGGAAGGGCCGTTCCCGGCTCCCCGAACAAATCCCGCGCGTCTGTAAAGAATTTACATTCATGGCTAGGAACGGCCGTTCCGGCTGTAAGCCAAAACTGGGAAGGGCCATTCCCAGTCTCGCGGGACAACTGGTAGGGGTGGGAACATCGTTCCCAGAATGAACTGGGACGGGAAGGGCCGTTCCCGTTACGCAGCAGGAGCAGAAACACGGGATATGCAGGGGAAATACATACCAAAACCACAAAGCTCAAAAGATCCATAATTCCATCTCCAAATGACACAAATCAAGCAATATACATACTAGCATGCTTATAGAGCAATAAAATCCAATTCAAACACTTATATCAAGCTCAAATCATCAAGAATCATCAATTAAAACTCATATATCAACCCATGCTCCAAGTCCATAAACTCCAACATATATACATCAAATTCAAGCCATGATCAAGTATTCATACTTCCAACAACTTAAACACACTTCAACTAATTCATATCATAACCCTAGCTACCATTCATGATTCAAGAATTCATCAAAATCTCCATGCCTACCTTAAATGAAAGAAAAAAGAGGAAAGATGAAGATATGATGATGATGATGCTCCAATATCTACAATCCCCACAAAATATAGCTTGAATTGATGAAATTCCCTTCTCTTCTTGGTAGGGTTTGGATCGGTTGAAATGGAAACAAAGAAGCAAGTGTATGATATGTTTGTATGAAATGAAGGAAAGGAATGGTACGTAATGCTGCTAAATGCAAGGAAGAGAAGCTCCAATTGCTATTAAATCCCTCAACTTCATAAGTTATGCAATTAAGTCCAATCTCAAGATAAATGATCAATTTGGTCCAATGTAAGAGTCATGCAATTGAGTCCCCAAATTCAAGAAAAATGATCTCATAAGGACATAGAAGAAATTAAATCATGCTCGGGAATTAATTTAAGTTCCAATCAAATTCAATTTATGCAATAAATATCAATTTGGTATGAATTTCATAAAAACACTTGAAATAAAATTTCATAAAAATTATGTCATGACATAAAAATTGAAGAAATGATCAAATTAATTTAAATTATTACTCTCAAAACTCACACGTGGCGTACTTACCTGAAAAGCCGAAAGCTGGGGCGTTACATAACTCCACTGTACGTTACTTGTTAATAAAGCGAGTGTCAGGAATCGAGAATCAATCACTACGTACGGGTGAAATTACGTTCAATCATGTAATCAGGTAAGCAGGATATACAATGCATGTTTCGATATCCGTACGCCCTCTGTTGATGCCCATTTTACCTTATCGTTCCACGAGCTCCAGTTGTTGAACAGGGACTGGGGCATGCCAAAGGTTACGGATATCTGTATATTACGTTTTAAGGGACCCGGTGAGAACGAGTATTTATTCCATCCTGGACTCCACTTACCAGTTATTAACATGACAGGAACAGGGTAGGTAACCAGTCAAGTAAGAAGGAATAGGAGTTATTAATAAATCAATCGCAGAAATCATAAACTATTTAACCTCCTTACACCGTTGATGGTCCGGGTAGCTAACCCTCGCCATCCGGGCTAAGGTGATCTGGCGGGTTCATGACTCCCCCAGACCGGAATCCCATCTTCTACTAAACCTCCTGGCAGATATCCGGGCTACTCCAATAAGGTGAGACTTGTGCAAGAGGTTACTGTCGGCCCGATACCTCTCCGGATTACTCAATACACAAGCCCCTGGGCCCCCGGAATAGGTACAGGATCCACACCGGCTGCGCTAGGAGAGCCGGGGGCAATCAGGATCTCATAAAATAGGCTCAGAGTTAACACTTACACAAGTTATAAAGCATTTTCGGTATGTATCCGGTATAAAATATACGGCTAATTTCATATGAAAACCATTTGGTTTATTTAGAGCATGCAAGGATATAGGTCATTTATAAAAGAAAACCCTCACCTCCAAGTGTAAGAAGGACCAAGAGAAGAACCACGAAGTTGGAATGTCTCCACCGAGGAGAACACTGTACAAGAAAGAAGACACGACTCAAAATAGAACAAGTAAGACGCACGTCAAATGTTTATGAAGTGGTGTATGTGTCATGGAATGATGCAATATGAAATAATTCATAAAATGTCATGATTTGAGGTGACCATGTTCAAGTGCACAATTAAATGCAATTAGGTGAAAATGAATGTAAATAGTAGCAATTACTCGATTATAAGCACGTATCACGTTTAATCAATAAAATCGAGTCATATAATTACAATGCACAACTTAATATACAAATTCACATTCATAACATACCAATTTATAGAAACGCAAGTCAATTATTATCACGTAACGAACATAAAACACATAGAAACGAAATCGGAAACAAAAACTAAAGAAAGGGAAAACAAGGCAAACTACCTCTCACAGCCAAGGGGGTAACGGGGGTTACCCCCTTCAAGAACAAAAGCAGAAATGCCCGATAAGGGATACAGACGGCAAAAAGGGATAGGGGTAACGGGCATTACCCCTTGCCTACACAAATGGGGTAACGCCCGTTACCCCAGGCAAACGCCCAAAACAACAAGCTAGGAGGTAACGGGCGTTACATCCCCCAAGAACAAATGCAGGAATCGCCGTTACTCACCCCCGAAGTCCAGCTTCAAGCTCCGCCTTCAATGGCGAAGCAAGGGCCAAAACATACACACACACCCCCCCCAACAACCCCAAAATCATGCAATAAACACACCACAAAGTATATAAAATGCGTAGATCAAATATTTGCAAGTTAGAGCTCACGAAACGAGCCCGAGCACATAAAATCCCAACCCCGACACTATTTATCATCTTCCCCACCAAGCTACATAACACGAATCCAAGGCACGAGAGGATATTAAAATGAAACACGTAACGAATAGAGCAAAAATCTTACCTTGGGTTGTTCATCGGAAGGTAGGATCTCGTAAACCCGAGCTCAAGGCTTGGATGGCCAAAGGGGTGCCTCTTCTCCTTTTCTTCCTTGCTTGGAGGTTAAACTTGGGAAATGGGAACGAAAGAAAGGGCTTGGCCCTTTTTGAGCTGAAACGGTTCGGGTAAAACGGGTAGGGTCAAGCGGTATCCGGTCCAACTGGATCGGATTTTAAAACGGTAGGGCGATCAATTGGTTTTAGAAAATTAAAAGGTTAATCCATCGAATCCGAATCATTAGAACGAACTAAATGGTAAGGTTGGAATTCGAATCCGAATTCCCGAGCTCAAGGTAGGCACGAAGGCCCCAAAACATCCTAATTAAAATTAGGTCCCTAACTTGCAAATATTGGACAATTGAATCCAAGTACAATTTAAATAAATTCTAAGGCGCACGTAATTAAAACAAACTTCACGTTGACACTTATAGCATGTGACGACACATAAATCACATAAAAACTGAATTAAACTCTCTCGTGATGTCGCACCTGGCTTGCCAGAAAAACGGGGTCTCACATTGACTTTCTGAGGGATAACATGTAGCACTCCCAGGCTTCCTTAACTTTGCACAAAATCTCGCCCGTTCCCTCGGGGATGGAGAATTTGATCTTCTGATGGTAGGTGGAAATGATCGCCTTGAAATCAACGAGGGCGAAGTGCCAGATTATGATGTTGTAAGGGATCTCAATCTCCACCACCGCATAGGTGACCATCAAAGTTTTTCGTTGTAGGGCGCGACCAAAAGAGGTGGCCAAGCGAATTTGTCCGCGAGGGACAACCTCAGAACCCCCAAAGCCGATGAGGGCCATTTTGAGGGGCTCGAGAGAAATGTTGGTAATATTCATTTCCTGGAAGGTGGAGTAAGGGAGAACATTCACAGAGCTTCCACTATCAACAAGAAACCTCTTTACAACATGATTGTGCACGTCTAAACTAACCACCATTGGACATTCAGAGGTTTCACTGATTGGGTGTTATAATGTGTTCGAGATCCTTGTCACTAAATCCTATCACTTCATTCTCCTTTAAGCTCGGGACGCTCGTTTACTTGATGGCATATACTTGTTTGGGCACCAAGGGCCGCTAATCATAACTTTGAATGTAGCGACGGCGGGAAGCATTGGAATCTCCTCCCGATGAGCCTCCTGCAATCATGTGGATTACTGCAAAGGGTACATTCTCCACCTCAGGCACCTTCTACTTTCCCGTACTGCTGCTTTCTGGGCTTTGCCCTCGGGGACTTCTCGAGCATGATGAGCTCCTTCTCCGAATCTTGGCTCGCTCTTTGCATTGCTCATCGTACCATTCCAAAATCCTAACAAACTCTTTCAATTGGCCCCCAGCAATGAGCCTTTGTATCTCGTTCTCCAACTGGGGGCATTCATCTATATCATGCCCGTTTTGCTTGGGGAAGGCGCAATACTTCCCTGAGTGCCTTTGAGATTCAGTCTCCTTCAATTTTTGTGGCCTTTTAAAGATTTTTTTATCTGAGAGGGAGTAGATCTCGAAGATGGGCCGGTTAAGAGGGATGCTCTCATATTTACGAGGTAGCGGGGAAGACTTACGACGTTCCTTGTGAGTTTGTTCCCGCCCTCGGTCACTCTTGTGGTGGCTTGCCTGTCGAGGAGCGTTGGATTTGTATATTTCTTCGAGCGTGAAAAAAGGTTCGGCGATCTCCCTCATTGCCATTAGGGATATGGGCATTTTCTTGACAACGGCCTCGGCGAACTCATTGCTCACGTAATGCTTGTAATTGATGGCCTTGAAAATCACATGGATAAGGAAATCCATTGAGGGTCTTTCTAACAGGAGCACTTCTTTGTTGAACCGAGCGAAGAAGGCTCGAAGAGTTTCATTTTTGCCCTGAACCAAATTATACAAACTCGTGGGCGCAGTGACTGGGGCTTTCAAGGAATTGAAGTGATTCAGGAAAGCGTTAGTAAGGTCCTCATACCCCCGAGTGGGGTGGCAGTCACTTGTACCATTCTTGGGCCATTCCCACGAGGGAGGTGATAAATACTTTGGCCCAGTAGTGGTTGGAATGCTCGTAGAGATGCACTATATGCAGAAAATGGTCTAAATGTTTTGCGGGGTCAGTGGTCCCATCATAGCGGTTGATGGAAGTGGGGACTTTTCCCATTCCCGCTTGGGCCATCAAGACTTCCTCTACGAGAAGAGAGCCCCTCGCCAGGGGGTGGTGGTATCCCCCCTCGGGATCATAATTCTCGTAGTTCTCCTCTTCCTCCCGGTGGCGAGGAGCATGATTTTTGTTGAGATGGCGGCGAGCGTCTCTGGCCTTGGTTATCTCGTCCCCAGCACGGGTGGCTTGAGACCGTGCTCGAGAGAGCTGCTCAACCATGTTCTGCAAACCTTCCAACTGGTCTTGCACAGCCACGAGCGGGTTTGGGTCTTCTCTATCTATTTTGCTACCTCGTTTTGAGGCCTGTGAATGGACCTCAGCATCCACATCAATTCTTTCCACAGCCTTCTTTTCTCGGTCGGCCTGTGGTTATTCTTGCACTCCCCTCGAGGGAGCTTCTTTGGTGTTGGCAGGCGGTGGTGATGGTGGTGGTGGTCGAGCCTGTAGTACGGCTTGGGCGGCCATTAGCCGGTGAACCTGCCATCCCCCCATGGGAGGGGCGATCTGAGCGGCTTGCCCAGAGGGGAAGTAAGTAGCTGTGAAATTTTTCTAGGCGTTTTGAGCTGCCTGGACCTCGCATTGGGTATAAATAGCTTGAATCTGCCTTGGCGTCATGGGGGGTATCTCCACCCCGTTAATCTCCTTGGGGACGACAACTGGAAGTTGCATCTGCCCCGCGTTATACGGCTGAATGGTGGGGATTATGTTGGGTGGTGCGAATGTGTAGCCTAGCGGCGGCATCATCATGTAGTAACCACCCATGTTAGCGGCAGTGGCGGATAGCTGGTTTAAGGGGATGTTTGAACCAAATCCCCCTGTTCCACCGGCGACGGGCTGCTCTGGGTTGACCTCCTTTTCATGCCCGTTTGGTCCCGCCGCGTGGGAGACTTCTCCCATGGTTGGTATGACTCCGGTGGCGGCGGTGATAGGAGCGTTGTCGGTCACCTCCACCTCCCGCAACTCCTGATCTAGTAACAGGGTGTTTGTATCTCAACTAGCAAAGGAAGAAAGGAGAGGAGAAAAATGGTTTCCCACAGACGGCGCCAAAAATGATAGAGTTTGATAGGAGTTGTCAAACTCCAATACTTTAGAATTTGTTTGTTGGGGAAACTGATTCGAATAGCTCAGGCGAAGGTCGCCTGTAATGGTGAGTTCAACCTGCTAGGAACAAACACAACAAGGTCAGAAGGCCAAGCTGGGGAAATGGGAGTGAAACCCAGTTTGGCTCTCCGATGCTCAAGTCAATTTCAGGTGGTGAATAAGGAAGACGAAACAAAACAGAGCTTCAAGTATGATAGCTTGCTTACAGGGTATGCGTGATCTCGAGTATTTATAGTTGAGGGTCAGGGCCCTTTTGGTAATTATCACCCAGTGGGTCTGCATTGATGTTACCCTAGACACGTGGTGTAATGAAGGACCTTTGAAAGGGATCTCCTGCAAAAGCCTGTGAAAAGGTGGGTGGCAAGCAACAATGGCAGGTGCGCGGGTATGTACTATGTGTCAGAGAGCCTTTTGTGTTGTTACCGAGGGCAAAGCACACTCGGGTTTTGATATGGGCCTCGAGGCTCGCAGATCCGAGGGGCACCTGAGCCTAAGGGATTGGCATGAAGGGAGTAGACTCACCTTTGTGGCCAAGGGAGAATGTCTTCGAGGGCTAGCCCAAGGGCTATCCCGAGGGCTGCCTATAATAGCCATCACCAGCTTTACTCGCCCACTCGTGAGAGGCTAGGATTCCTTGTAAAGTTAGGGCGGTGATCCTCTCGAGGGTAACGCTTAGTCGCGAGAGGGAATTTAAGGTATCCATGATGCGCCACGGTGTAACGCTGGGATTGTGCCACGTGTTTCATACGTGTTTTGAGCGTATTTTAGACTCATCATAAGGGATTATACTTCACTTGTAATTTTGGGACAAGAGAATCCTGGTATAATTGACATTCCATATAACAACATATGATCAGTAATAAAAAAAAATAAAAATCATAATACATTTTTTATCGGTAACAATATTATGTTGTTATCTATCTAAACAATTTTTATTTTAGACAAAATAGGGGAAAAAATGCTTGGAGGTAACAATTTAAAGGGTTAAATTTTAAATAATCATATATTATGTTCTAATAATGACACAATTAGGCATCATAGGTTTGTGACAATATTTTTTTACTATTATTATGTTATCACAATATGGGTTGTATTTGTTGCTAATGGTTATAACTTTTCTTTTTTTTTTTTTTTACTACAAGCACACTTTAGAGGGATTCAATTCCAAGACCTTTCCTAAAGAATGAATCCATTAACCACTTGGATCAATCCCTGTTGGTTGGTTATAACCTAAATGTAATTTTTTGTGATAATTATTTTTGCAATCAAATATTTTATTTTAAGTACACTATCAATACATTTTAATTAGCCACATAATCTTTCTCCCAATATTGAATTTAGGGTTATTTTTAATTTTAGTTTGTATTTTTGTGTGTAGTTTAACTTTAGTGTAAGTTGAAAATATATTTCAACTTTGGTGCGTTCCGTTAATGCCAAATGCGCCTTTGAATAGTGTTTTTGTCTTTTTCTTTGGTTTTTGATTGTTTTCATTTTAGACCTAAATTTTATAAATGTTTTCAATTTGGTCCATTAATTTCCCTTTCATATATTTTTTCTATAAATTTATTATTTATGTGATTTATTATTTTTTCTTGATCTTTTATACCTTGTATAATTGTATCTCTATTTAATATATTTTTATTTATTGTTCGTTCATAATTTTTCTTATATATTTCTTCTTTTTGTAAAGATGTTTCTATATTTTTTCCCATTTGTTTAATATTTTTAGCATTTAGTATTTCTTTTGTTTGTTGTTTTTCTTTTTTTATACTGTCTGTATCTATTTTTGGTTTATAACTCATAATTAAGCGTATGTCATTTGATATATTGTATCTCTTTTTCTTTTTATATTTTTTAGATCCGCGTTTGCAGTTTCTATCATTATTTCTTGAGTTCTTAATGATAAATCTTTATTGTATTTTAAATCATGGTATGCCATTTTAACAAGATATTCGTTTATAATAATTCGTTCTTCTATTTTTTGTACATCTCGTGTTATTCTCTTTCTATAATTGTATCTATCCATTATTTTAAGCATATATTAGAGATAAAAGTATCTTTTTAATTTGTTTTAATTTTAAAAAGTTACAGTATTCTTTCCATGCTTTTTCAAAATATTCGTTTTTTTAATATATCTCTATCATTTGTTTACTTATGAACATATCTTCTTCTATTTGTATTAAAGATTTAGGTAACCAGTATTTTAATTGTTGACTCATAATTTTTGGAATCGTATACGGGCTCTGATACCAGAGCGACTATCAGAGTATTTCCTTTATAGCTGTAGTTAACTTAGCCATTTGATCGGCTAATTGTGTGAATTCGTTTTCAGTTATTTCATTAGAAGATCCCTCTTCTTTAAAGTTTTTAATAGAGGCCCGTGTAAGAGTTTCATTAGTTCTTTGATTTGGTGGTAGATATGTATAGCATGTACTTTTACTTTTTAAAAGTTTAGGTGTTTTATTTTGAAAAACATTAGTATTAACATGTTGTATAATAGGTGTCTTTGGTATATATTTTATACGAGAGACCTCTCGAAAAATGTCTTCCATATATATTTTATCTGTGTTTTGAAATTGTATACTATGATGGTTGTTTGTCAAAGCATATCCAATGGTATATGTTATTGAAAATGGATAATCGTTTGTTTCCATTAAATCTTGTCTTTCGAATTTATAAGCTATGTTTAAAGATTTATCTAGTTTTTTTGTTACAAGTGGTATAGCGTAGTATAAAGCTATATTAAAAAGTAGTTTAGTATAAGCAAGGTTTCCTTCAATTATTCCAAGTATTTTATCTTTTATGTTCATAATTCTGTCATCACATATAGCTAGTTTTATGGGTGAGTTTATTCCTTTAGCAAATGTACTCTTAATTAATATCTTTTTTTTTTTTTTTAGGGAAACTCTTAATTAATATCTGTATTGTAGAAATATATATATATCCTATTTCACTAGGTGTATGTTTTGCTTTTTTTATTTTTTGAGTTATATCAGCTTTATTTATCAATGAAATAGCTTGTGTTCCTTTTGTTGTAGAAATTTCAATTGGTATTTCACATGAAAATTTTCCGTATAATATAATGTTTTTCCTACTTAGTTTTGTTTTTAAATCTGTTTTCATACCTTGACCATCTATCAAGTTTAACTATTTTCTTCTAACCTAGTTTAATTTTTTGTTGTCTATAATAATATCTTGTGAAAAATATTTGTATTCTTCAGTTGTTTCAAGGTGTTCAATTTGATCTATTAGACTAGTTTCCATTTATGTTTATGATTTCTAGTATACAAAAATAATAAATTCAGAACAAAGTTTGTATTGTTTACCTGTTTGTGTATTCCTATCTACTGTCTTCATGCACTCCATGTTACCTGTTCATCTTTCTTCGAAATATATGTTTGATTTTGGTATGAGAATTGTTTGGTTGTGTATGGTTCTGCTATTCAAGCGTGAGGCCAACAGAAAAGAAAAGCTCAAAGGCTTAAAAACTCAGGGAGTTTTTTGATCAACACATGATCTTTTTTCTTTCTATTAAAGTTTGAATATTACATACTACATTGAGGCCAATATATAGGCACTCGACTCACTATTATAGACGCGTTTTCATATACAAAAAGTCAAAAAGTAGAAAAGACTTAAAGTAAAGATAATAATGGTGCTCAACAACTGCACCTAAAAAGCAGACAGAGACATAAAGTCTGCATTATTGAGGTGTGTTCGTCATTGCTTGCGTATTTTCTTGAGTGTTTGACGTCATTGCATACGTCAGTTTACATTATTCTTCAGTAACAGTGTCTTCCTTTATTGACTCGTTTGAATTATGGGACCCTGTTTCTTCAGCTTTGTCTTCAGGTTTTTCTTGGCACATTGCACAGCTGTGTTCATCAATTATTTCACTATATTCGCAGAACATAAGTTTGATTTCCTTTGGAAGTGTCTTCAGGCTCTGTTCTTCAATCTTGATAAATGTTTTCTCAAAGTTTTCCAACGTTTTTAACTGTAACGGTGAAATTGTGTATCTCGAGGATCCATATATCAGATGATAATTGGATTTATAGTTTATTTTGACATTACTGTCTTTGTTTATCTCCTGTGATGCATAAAATATTTGATTTAGTTGTTTTGCAACTATCTCATTTATGTCATCAAGTGTCTTCATTGTATCGATGCAGGGGTATTCTCCATTTGAAACTATCAGTTTGATAATTCCATGAGAGTATACTGATACTCCTTCTTCGTTGAAGATAGGGTATGAAAGTGTAGATTTGAAGACTATTTCTTTATTCATGTTTCCTTTAGAGACTCGTCTAGCATAGTCTTGAAGTGTCGACATTAGTTTTGGGCTAAATTTTCGAAAACAATTTGGGTTTTTGAAATATAGGGTGTCAAGAAATCCATGTATGAAGAATTGGTATATCAAGTCTGGGTCTTCTTGTTCAAATATAACGACTTTTGGGCCGTTTCTGTTTACTGGGTACCAAAAAATGTTGTTTTTGTCTGTCTCTGGGTTGTATTCAAAAATGGATTTCAAAAGGTCATCATATTTTTCTTTTGAGGGTTGTATTTGGGCCTCTTTCTGGGCTGATGTTTGAACACGGTCCATTGGGTTTACCGTGGGTATATTTCCAAGGACTCTCATCCTCTCTTTGAAACTGTTTTGGGCTTGGAATGTGGGAGTTGTTTGAAGAGAGTTTTTGTAGGTTTTTGGATCTTCAAAGGCTTATTTAGCTTCTGTGGGGCCGTTATATGTTTTATATGATATTGCTGGATTTCCTTGTATATGAACATTGGCTTTTGACCATTGATCATATATACCTCGGCTTGAACCATTGAATATAACATACCATTGTTTAATTTGTTTTCTTTCATCTTCATTGTCTTGTATAGCTGCTACTGGTGATGAAGTATTCCCTTCTGCTGTTGTTTGTGGAAATGTTTTTGATTTTGTGAATATTTTTGATGTTGTGTTGGATGGATCCACCACGCTTGCTGGTAACTCTGATGGTGGAAGTCCTGCTGCTTGTTGAACAGCGTGTAATGCGGCAAGAAGCTCTTGACGCTGTGTCAACTTGGACTCTGTGAATCTTTGTATCTCCATTTGTTTAGCTTTCGTGAATTGTTGTATCTCACGATCAATTGCTTCAATGTTTTGTTTCATCAAGGCTATCGCGGCCTCTATTCTCGTGTGAGTGTGTCTGCAAGAGGGTTCTGTTCTGATTTTATGTATGCAATGTGAAACTGGTATCTTCTTATCTCGAGCTACCAACGTATCAATCTTCCTTGATTGTAGTTATCTCGAAATGTATACCTGTAGAAGTTTGTTAAGTATTTTGAGTCTGTTCGAAGTTCGAATTCTCGAGGTAAAAGCTCAAGTTTCCACTTCTGAAGTATCTTTAGACATGCAAGTGTTTCTTTTTCATGAACTGTATAATTTTTCTGGGTTTCTGTAAATGTCCCAGATATATATTTGCAGAGTTGTGTAATCTCGTGAACCTTTTAGGTTCTTGTATTCATATGACCTTCGAGGTCGTTTGTATTCATTTTTTCGGCTGGTATTGCAAGCATGCAACCAGACCATGTATCACTTGAAGCATCTGTCTTAATGATAATATAATCATTTTCTTTTAGATAGTATAAAACAGGCAATGTTTCACAATTCTGTTTTTATTTTCTGTACTTGTATTGAATCAGCAACCTGCAATTCCATTGTATTTTTTCAGAAAGTTTCTTTTGTAATTGTGTTCTTTCTTTAGCAAGGTTCTTTATGAATCCTTGATCAGAAATGTAGTTTAAGCATCCAAGAAATCTTTGTAATTGTTTTCGATCAGTGATTTGATCTGAAAAATAGTTTAATTTTTTCAAAATATTGTCTTGAAGAACTATGTTTCCTTGTAAATCAAAAGTATTTCCAAGAAAATCAATTTTTTGTTTACATAAGACTGCTTTCTTTTTGGAAAGAATCAGTCCTTTGTCTTTACATCGTTTTAAAACTATTCTTAGTTTTTTCAAATGTTCTTCTTTACCTTGATTACTGAAGATGATAATATCATCAATGTAAGCAAGACAAATGTTTTCCAAACCTTCAAGGTTATTATCCATAAATCTTTGGTATATTCCAGGTGCTTGTTTCAAACCAAATGGTAAAACATTCCATTGGTAGTGTTTCTGCGGAGGACATGTAAAAGTTGTTAGGGGTTTTGTATCTTCATGCAATCTTAATTGCCAGTATCCTGATTTAGCATCTAATGTACTAAACCATGTTTTTCCTTTTAACCTATCTTTGATATAATCAATTCTAGGCAATTTATATGCATCTCCTACAGTTTTTTCATTTAGTTGTTTATAATTTATGACCATTCGACGTTTTCCTCGTTTTATTTCATTTTTGTTTTCTGCATAAAAAGCTGGTGCTGCGTGTGGACTTTTACTTTCAGAAATTAATCCTTTTTCCAAAAGTTGTTTACATTCTTCTTTGAATTCATCAATATCTTTTTTAGAATAAGGTATATTATTTTTGACATTTACTTCGTCTAAACGATTTTTAAGTTTAATTTCAATTATCATATAATTATTATTCTTATCTTTGTCTAAAGGATCTTCACTAGTGACATAGTCTAAAATTTCTTCTATTTCTTTTTCAAGATTTGTTTTTATAAAAAGTATTAATTCATGATTGATTAAATAATCTATTTTATCTATAAGATTACTTCTGTCTTCAATCTTTACTATAGGTATTTCAACTGTTTCACTCTTTTGAGATAGTTTTTCATTAACAGGTGATTTTAAAGTGATGTATTTTAAATCTTGACAAAAAGGTCTGTATAGTTTTAAAAAATTATTTCCCAGGATGAATGGTAATCCTGTTTCATGTCTGTATATGGATGGTATACTAAAACAATATCCTTGTATCCAAGCTTTTTCTAAGTATGTAGCGTACCATATACAATAATGACTTGCATCTGCTATCATTATTTTTAATGGTTGTTTATGTTTTTTCCATTTGAATATATTAAGAGCTGGTGAAGCAAAGCATAAACTTGCTCCTGTATCTATAAAGCGTTAGAGTTTTTCATTTAAAATTCATCAGAACTATATTCATTTTAACTGTTTCTATTTCATATATGTTTTCCAAATCAGAATAGTCTTCTTCTATTGGTTCTAGATCTTATGTTTGAGCTACTTGAAGTATATGTAATCTTTTTCCAGATTGTCTTTATTGTTTAGGGCATTCTCTTGCATAGTGTCCTTCTTCATGGCAAAGCCAACATTGGCATTTTTTCTTCCCTTCTGGGCAGTATTTTTGTTTAGATTTGTATTCTTTCTTTTTAAAGAAACGTCTTCTTCTTTTTTGAAATTTATGTTTATTGTTATCAACCCATCTTTTAGATTTCTTTCTTCATCTGTATTTTTTATCTTTTCTCCTATATTTTCTTTTTCTTTTTTTTGGTCAAATTATATATGGGCTTTCTCCATATTGTTGAGGTTTTAAAGGATTTCCTTCACAACATATCGTGACTTTGTTTTTAACAGCATTGTGTAATTCTCTTTCATAACATTTGTCTCCTATAAATTGTTCTACTACAATTTGTGTTCTTCCTAATGTTTCCGAAACTAACCCTTCATTTACTTGTTTCTTAAATTCTGCATATACTATTTGTCCTACTGGATAGGGTAATTTATTGAAGTATAAAGATAGATATTTTTCTTTGTTTTATCTGGATAAACCATAGTAATATATATTGTATTCACAGTTAAAGTGTTCTATAGTACACATGTCTAATATTTGTGTATTGGCTAAATGGAATGCTGCTCTATCTTGTTTTCTATCAGATATAAAAAATTCTGAATATATTTTATCAACTATGTTCCAAAAAGTTTCTACAGAGTCTTTTCCTATTAAAAGTGTTTTTTGTTCTTCTGATAATGAAGTTAAGTAGTGTGCTACATTTCCTGTTGTTTTATAATGTACAAAATTAAATATTGTTTTAAAATTTCCTTGTCTTAATCTATCTTCAGTTTCTAGAATTAATCCTAATTTATGTGCCCATTCAGTAATAAGTGTTGATTTGTTTGTAACACAGTCTAAATCTAATATTTCATCGACTCCTAATATTCCCTTTGTAGGTATATATTGTTCAGGTATTTTAAACCATCTTCCTTTTTTATTTGGAATATATCCTTTTTTAAAATTATATTGTATACTTGTATTTTTTAAAGGATTAGTATATCTATCTTCTTGATAATATTTTTCTTCCTTATTTTTATGACTTGCTTCTGGAATATCTTTCTTATCTTTTTCTTGTTTTAATCAGTGTTCCATTCCTAACACATCGTCTTCTGATGACTTATATCCATATATCACTTCTTCGTTTTCTACTTCTGGTTTTATAGTTTCTAATGTATGATTTTGTTTATTTTCTTCATCAACTATTTTTAATGATTCTAATAAATTGTTTAATTCTGCAATTTTTTCTTCTAATTCAAAATATTCCATTATAAACGTGGAGCTTCTATTTGAAAAGGTTTAAGATTTCTGTTTCCAAAATATGTTTCTAGATCAGCAATAGTTATATGTCTAGAATATTCTTTTCGTATAATTACTTCTTTGAGTTGTTTTAATAATTCTTGACAGTTTGACATAGGAAGTATTATTTGTCTTTCTTCAGATGTATCAATTTGGTTTTCCACTTGTTTTCCTCTAAGTTCTCGTAGAAGTTTATCTAAAATTTCTTGTGTATTATCTATTTCATTTATAACTTCTTGTTTTTTATCTAAAAGAATTTGTTGTAGCATATCTATAATGGTGTTTAATTGTGGGTTTGTAGTAGTATGAAATAAATGTGGATATTCTCCCCCCTCCTGATGACAAGAGAAAATGTTTTGATCAATTTGATAATATGATTCTATTTCGTGATTGGTATTGATGTTTGTAATAGTATTTTCAAGTTGAGACATCTTTTCGTTAGTATATGTCAGTTGTTCTGATAATGTTTTTACTGTATTATTTAAAGAATGTATCTGTTGATTTAGTGTTTCTACAAAATTTTGTAATTCATTCATGCTGATTAAAGTATATTTAATTTAGTTATTTGTTTTCGACACCATTTTATGATTTTAGTATTTTCATCCATTAGTTCTGATATTCCTTTATCCGATTGTTTTATGAATTTAATATATTCTTCTAGTCTTGAAATAGTAGTGGGAATATGTATTTTATTTTTATAAGATTTTCTTCACTCCGTCTCATGCTTTGAAGAATTTTTTCTTGCATTTCATAATCTGTTGGATTAGTTGTTTTATTTAATATATCTATTTTTTGTTTAATTAATCCCCGTATTAATCGTATTTCTTGACGTTTTAATTGTTTCTGAAATTGATCCATTTTTATCCCTTTATTTCTCGGTTGTTTATTTTTTCTATTAATTTTGTATTTATTATATTAATTTGTTTAGTATTGTCTGTTATATTTTTTATTTCATTTGGGTATATAAACATTTCTCTCATAATATAATCATATTTTATTGCAACCTCTAATTTCTTTCCCAATTTTCTTATATCGGTTTTGATTTTTCTTTGTTCATTCATTTTATTTTTCAAATCGTTTTAGTAGTGAAGTAGTTTTTTGTATCAATTTTTGATAATATTCTACCCAAAATTTATGGTATCTCATTATATACCAAAGTTTATTATTTCTCGCTTCTAAGTATAAATTTTTATGATAATTATATTCTTCATATGTTTGTATTATATATTCATTATATTTTAAAGACATGAAAAATATTGTAGTTGAAAATATAATATTTCAAAAGTTATTGTATTGATTTGTAAGAAAATATCAACTGTGTTATGAAAAATGGGTTACGCTTTTCACAATCACGAATAACACCACTTTTGTAATATGTTTTCAAAGTGCACTTGTTTTACGATATACATTTATTTTTACACTATTTTTAGAAAATGACCTTGAATTTATTACACAGTTCTTGAAACGTTCGAAATATAGTTTTATTTTGTGGAACAGGCGAAGCATTATCCTCCAAATTTGAATAAAAATAACTGCGTTAACTCTCAACTATCATTTTAAGAGACACATAAAAGTACAAAACCTTATAAATATTAATGATATTTTGTGATCGAACTCGTATATTACTTGCACGCATGTATAAGTTTACTTATTTATAAAAATAAAGTTGCTTAGTCAAATCAAGAAAAAAAGTTCAAAAGAATTGAATTTTCCACTATATATGTGTACAATAAATGGTTAATTATGTCCATATTTAGTATATGTCCACACTTACCTAACATTGGAGCTGACCTTTCATAATATAAAATAATAAAAAATACGAATATAGTAATAAGGTCAAATATTTATGGGTTGTTGAGGAACTAAGTAGCACCTAAATACCTAATACGTGAACAAGTTTTACAGATATTCCCACTGTATTTGTCAATACAACTTCAGTTGCGTGAAGACTGAATTACAATGAGCAATGACTCAAAAAAATAGCTTAAAATAAATTAAATAGTTAGAAATTTGCAAAACATAAAAATGTGGTGAGTTCAATCGATTTATTATTTATTAATTTAACTTTTCCCTTAATTGTATATTCCTCAACCCAAACAAAATATTAGCAGTTAGAATAAGAAAATTCATATATATAGACTCACTGTGAAAGTGTATCACATAATATAGTAAACTACGATGTACGAATACGAATGCGATACGGTATGATACGATAATACAAAATTATTCCTAAATTTTTTACATAAAAAGTGTAATATAGTGTTCAACACGATACGACTGAATAATATTTTTAAAAAGTGTTCGCGTGCCAAAAATAGTAACTTCTTAGTGATAACTCCTAATTACATGCATCACATAGTAACTATCTTTAGCCACTAAATTGTTATTGCAAAATATAAAAATTAATGACGAAATAAAAAGATTGATCACTTAAATTAATGTCTGGGCTGTTAACGGGTCGAGTTCGAGTCGGATCAGAAGATTTTATATCCGAATTCGAATTTTTATAGGATTTGAATTTTTATTTTTTTTTAATCCATGTATAATCGGATCGGATCAAATCCGATAAAAT
The DNA here is from genome assembly GCA_037501455.1 of Lantana camara. NCBI lineage: Eukaryota > Viridiplantae > Streptophyta > Magnoliopsida > Lamiales > Verbenaceae > Lantana > Lantana camara. The sequence goes on from CM074860.1 coordinate 71,626,086, forward strand.
ATCCGACCTGATTAGCAATAAAACCTAATTTATTAAATGACAAATTTAATAAAAAATAAATGTAATACATAATATTTAATAAATAATTTATTCGATGATTTTGTTTATATATTTATTTAAAATAGGTTAATTTAAACTTATTAATAAAGAAAAATATATAATTTTAGAGTAAATAATTCAAATTTTATTATTGTTTAAAGTGATAAATATGTGAAATTTTTTATTTTATTTATTACACTGAATATTATGTACTAGTAAAAATTTTATTTAATTAAATATTATATATAAAATCGAATTTGGATTTTTAACGATTTGATTTTAAATTCATTCAATCTATTTGTTTTGTATAACGAATATTAATAAGGGATCTTTGAAAACTCCTCATGAGTTGAAAAAATTCCTCTTTACTCCCAATTTTTAAAAAAGTTCATTTGAACTCTCCAGATGAAAATCAAAAGTTTCATTTACTCCCCATTTTTTTGAAATGTTATATAAAAATTCAAGAATCACGTAACTAAATCATCAGATTTTGTATATTTTTCCTCAGATCTGGTGATTTAGTTACGTGATTCTTGAATTTTTATACAACATTTCAAAAAAATGGGGAGTAAAGAGAAAATTTGATTTTCATCTGGGGAGTTCAGATGAACAGGGAGCAAAGAGGAATTTGAGTTCTCACATGGGGATTTTTCGGGAATTTCCCATACTTATAATTAGATATCACCTATTGAATATTTTTATCGAACTAATATTAAAAATTCTGATAAAATCGGAGTAAAACTCAACCCATTGACAGCCCTATTAATGTATAATTGTATATCATTAATATATAGCAACTTTAACATAGTACTCGTTTTTATGGGACAATTATTTCTTTCCGAATGCCCAAAAAAACATTGATTACGATGTCCAAGTTGTAATAAAATCCAATATTTTGTTCAACTTGAAGCAATGTCAAAAGAAATATTCTTTGGAATACGTGGTATGGTCCGTCAATCTTGATTAATTGGAGCTTGTCAATCTTTAGCTGTATTTTCTTATAGCGTCAGCTGTACATATAATGTGGTTTGTGGTTGAGAAGTGCATTGTCAAATGTCAGATAATCGATTATTTTCTGCAGTCGGTTTTGCTATATAATATCAAAATCATTTTTGCTTTTGCTTCAGACTTTTTCTCTATTGAAGAGTGAATATGAGAGTAAAAATTTTCAACAATTAATAATGGTTTGTGGCTTTGTGCATTAGTTGAGCTATCATTTTAATTGATTGGGTCAATATATAAGAGTTCTTTCTTAGATGAGGTTACATCGTTTTCTTAACCCAAATTCAAATTGTTGGCGTGTTGATTATAAAGGTCTATGTTATCTAAAAAGAACATTAATGCATTAATCAATAATATCTTCAATTGCAATATTAGAAAAAAAATAGTATCACACTAGCTTTTGCCCTCATGGGCTACCAGAAAAGTTGTATTATGCATTCACTGGGTTTGATTCGGTAGTAATTGTTATTATATAAAAGATAGATTTTACGAAATTCTCAAAAATATTAAAGATTTGGAAATTAATTTTTTAAAATTTTTTTTGTTATTGTTGGACTTGTACCTAATTAATGAGTTATATAATAATAATAAAAAAATGGTTGTATTATGCATTTTTAATGATCTAATATTTTATGTGACATAGCCACATAGGAGTCCAAAGCTTTATAACGATTCTGTTGACTATTATATATGGTTTTAAATCCGAGTACACAAAAGTTTAAACTCTTCTTACTAATCTCAGCTTGAATTTTAAACCTGCGGTTAATTTCTCATTAAGAATGCTAGTTGTATTCTAAATGACTCACACATAAACTCTCTTATTTGTACCAAAAAACAAAAAAATAAAAAAGAAAAATAAAATCGCCGGTAGGGACTTCATATCTAGCCTCGCTAAAGGGTAAGAATCAGGCTGCTAACCCCAAGTTTAGGGAGGATAATATGGATAATCTGGGCAGGATAACAATTATTGATCCAACGGAGGAATTTCCCTACCCTAGGTTTGTTCTGGACGAAGATTTGAAGAGGAGATAAGGAGCGAATGGCGTCATGCCATAATACTGAGGATTCTTGGGCGTAACTTGAATGTCAACTTCCTTGGAGCACGCTTAGACCGTATGTGGCAATTGAAAGGGGACTATGATCTGATTGAACTTGGCCACGGCTGTTATGTCCTGAAAACTTCTGACTCTGAGAAGGCAACATCGATCCTAACCGATGGGCCATGGGTGATTAATGGGAGCTACATCGCAGTCCGGAGATGGATGCCAAATTTTCAGCCCTCCAAAGATCGAGTCACCTCCACAATCGCTTGGGTCCGGATACAGGAACTCTCGCTGGAGTACTACAAAGAACCGATCTTGCACCAATTGGGGAGTTCTATCGGAATACCGGTCAAGATAGATACGAACACATACTACGGGATTAAAGGCAAGTTTGCCCGCGTATGCGTTCAACTAGACCTAGAGCAGCCGTTACGGAGCGCAATTGAAGTAGGTGATCACCTTAGCCCTCTCATCTATGAAAATCTCCCTTCGATATGTTTCAACTGTGGCAAAGTTGGACACCGGCAAGAGTCATGTCCGGCAAAATCTAGTGAGGTGGCAGTCCCTGAGGCAACGGATCAAGTTTGTCCGCCGACGGAGAGAGACAATCCGACGGAGGGACCGATGTTTGGGCCCTGGATGATGGCAAAGAAGGGCCGGGGTAAACCACGGCAACTGGCAGAAGGGGGTGCGTTGCAGAAACAGGCGAAACGGACTCCGATATTTACGAGAAACAATAAATACGCGATCTTTTCTAATCCAGAATTCAGCGGAAAAGATGCTGATGTTATGCCAGAGTTTGGAGAGTTACCTATTCCTAGTGGCAAGTTTATAGCAGGCACGTTTGAGGAGAAAATTTAGGATAGAATTCGGAAAGAAAATCTACGTAAGTTCCGCTAGTCCCACAAAAGGGATTTGGTTAACAAGTCAACTTTAAGTCAGATAACTCAGCATGAGAAAGGAATAACTAATCAGTTGCGAACGCCCATACGTGAGATCACTAATATCGCGCAGAAACCTATCAGCCATATACGAACCAAACTACCAAGTGAGCAAGGAAAAGACTGTGGAAAACAAACCTTAACTGAGCATGGAAAACGAACAGAAGTACGACCAATCCTAGATCACTGAAGAAACGATAATCGAGATGAAATGTCAGATACTCTTGGGAATGAACATACTATTCACGAGGATCACGAGTATCATCCCACCTTTCCACCAGATGGAGATCCTAACGAAGTAGGAACCATTCTTGAACGTGGGGATGGGATGCAACATGGCAATCAGCCTCTCAGGATAGGAGAATCGGCTGCAATGTAGCTTGATGGTAGCAACGATGCTTCACCTAGCACAGGAACTGCAGGGTTTCCATGTTGAGAAGAAAATTTCCAATTGTAATTTTTGATATGTCTCCAATGAAGGTGATGTCATGGAATTGTAATGGAACAGGAAACGGCGATTTTCGTCGTCAGTTGAGGGAATTAATTCAGGAATACAAGCCTGATGTGGTTTTTCTTCTTGAGACTAGAGTTTCGGATGGGCGGGCTGAGGAAATCTCCACCCGTCTTGGTTTTACGAACGTCTGCAGGGCGCCAACCAATGGCAGAGAAGGGGGTATTTGGTTATTATGGAACGAGGACAATATTCATGTACAAATCCTCGAGGTTTCTACGCAAGCAATCCATGCAAGAGTGGGTCCCCATAACAAAGACTGGATTTGTTCCGGAATTTATGCGAGCCCATCACCAGGACGTAGAACAGAACTTTGGCACGATTTGAGCCTCTTTAGCCAAACAGTGTCGTCACCGTGGATGCTCACCGGGGACTTCAATGACATTAAAAGCCCTAGCGAGAAAAGCGGAGGAAACCCGACCAGCTGGGTCAAATGCAACAAGTTCAGGGAGGCTTTCGAACGATGCAATCTCATAGACTTGGATAGCAAGGGACCTCCTCTCACGTGGGTTGGTGTGGTAACTGGGGATAGAGTCGTGCGTGAGAGACTTGATCGGGTCCTCGCAAACGAACAATGGTGCCAACGCTTTCCTGACAGCACTATTCGAGTTCTTCCTCGGACTCATTCGGACCATAATCCAGTCCTCACTGACACAGCTGGTGGAGTTCGTAAACTCTTATCGAGGCCGTTCAGGTTCGAAATGGCGTGGGATACACATCCAGGGTGCCGTGAGCTTGTTACAGAAATCTGGTGCAAGAATAAATCTTTTGAAGCGACCATGAAGGAAGTTCCAGACAGATTCAGGGATTGGAATAGGGAGGTCTTCGGTAATATTTTTCAACGTAAACGATGACTTAAAGCTAGGCTAGGGGGAATACAGAAAATTGCCCTTCCACATCTTCATGAAGAGCTTCAAATACTTGAGAAGGAATTGATAGTGGAGTTGAATGAAGTACTCAAACAGGAGGAGATTCTCTGGTTTCAAAAGTCTCGAATTTCTTAGCTCAAATTCGGAGATAGGAACACCAAGTTCTTCCATCTCTCGACTTTGACTCGACGAAGACGAAACAGAATTGAAGCTCTCTTTATTGATGGCGCTTGGCAAACTGATGGTGAGGTCCTGAAACACCATGTTTATGAACATTTCAACACTTTGTTCACTGGAGGTGGGGATTTCCAGCCAACCAAACTTGACAGAAGTCCGCTGCAACGTCGTATCACTTCCGAGGATAGCGAGTGCTTAACCAAACCGATTTTCAAGGAAGAGGTATGGTTTGTTATTAAATCAATGAATGGCTTTAAAGCCCTCGGTCCTGATGGGTGTCAAGCAATTTTTTATCAGAATTATTGGGATTCAATTGGGGACTCGGTGTTTGCATATCTCAACAACTGCTTTGAGTCTTACGTTGTGCCTAATGAGATGGGAAATGCGTATATTTGTTTAATTCCAAAAGTGGCTAATCCCGAGAACGTAAGTGATTTCAGACCAATTGCTTTGTGTAATGTTATTTAAAGACACTTACAAAGCTGCTGGTGACAAAGATCAAACCGTTCATTGCGAATATAGTCGGGCCTTGTCAGAGTTCATTTATTCCCGGACGGAGTACCCTGGATAACATATTGACAATTAAGGAGGTTATGCATTCCATGAATAAGTCCGAACATAGAACGGGAGGGATGTTAATCAAGCTGGATTTGGAAAAGGCGTACGACAAGGTCAATTGGTGCTTTCTCGAAGAAACCTTACTATTCTTTGGCTTTTCGGATAGCGTGGTGAAGCTGATAATGAACGGGGTTCGGAGCGTGCAACCCCAAATCCTTTGGAATGGGGAACCTACTGCGGGTATTTCTCCGACTTGCGGACTCCGTCAGGGGGACCTGCTCTCGCCTTATCTTTTTGTTCTTTGTATGGAGCGACTGTGTTACATGATTGAGGAAGTTGTACTTGCCAAACAATGGTAGCCGCCATCTATTTGCCATAGGGGTCCGAAGATCAGCTACCTTTGTTTTGCTGATGATATCATTCTAATGGCCTCAGCTACCCAAAGTAATGCTATTACTATTAAGAATGTCCTGACTAAATTTTGTAATGCTTCGGGGCTTCGCATCAGCAACATGAAATCTAAGGTATGGTTTACTCCGTCTAGCCCGCTGGACTCCAGGAACACCATCAGTCAAGTTCTGGAGGTTGAAGAGATGCTTGATGTTGGAAAATATCTAGGCGTGCATCTCGGGAATAGTGGCAATTCGGAAGAGGTCTATAATAACGTGCTTGAGCGTGTTCAAAATAGGCTCTCCTCTTGGAAAGCTAAGAATCTTAACATGGCAGGGCGGATCACTTTGATTCAATCCGTCACTTCCTCAATACCGATATACCATATGCACTCGGCGTGGTTTCCTTCTAGAGTATGCAATCAGATTGATCGTATCAATCGGGATTTCCTATGGTCCACGGATATTGAGCGTAGGAAAACTCATCTGGTGGGATGGAATAAAGTACTTCGTCGGAAAGAGGAAGGGGGTCTTGGTATCAAGGAGGCACGAAAGAGTAATATCACAATGCTTGCGAAGACGGGCTGGCGGATGCTTAAAGAAAATGATAATCTGTGAGGGCGTATCTTCAAAGCTAAATACTTGAGAGATGAAGACATCCTCGAGTATGAACCGAAGACTAATGCTTCAAGGAGCTGGAAAGGAATATGTCGCAGCCTGAAGGAGGTTAGGCGAAACATCGGTTGGAGAATAGGGAATGGAAAGGAGGTTCGGTTATGGGACGATGTTTAGTTGCCCGCGGGTCGCTTGAGAGATTTTCTCCAGAATCCAATTAAGGATGAAGAAGAAGAGCTCATGGTTAGTGATATCATTGACGGGAACAACAATTGGAACATTGGAATCCTCCAAACTGAGATCCCGACGTCGATGCATGCAGTGATAATGGGAGTGCCACTGTCTAATGACCCCAACAGAACTGATGTGCACATTTGGAGAGGTAGCTCAACGGGTAAATACAGCTGCAAGTCGGCTTATGACAGCCTTAACCCAGTTCTTGAGAACAACGACTCTTCTTGGAAAATCATTTGGAGCAGTCGGATCCCGAGCATAATCAAGTGCTTCCTATGGCAATTAAATCATGGAAGCCTCATGTGCAATGCTTTGCGGAGGGATAGACATATGACGGAGGATGCGAGGTGTGTTAAATGTGGTGCCGAACGAGAAGATGTTTTACACCTGCTGCGCTACTGCACTGCGGTAACGATGGTTTGGCGTCATGTTGTTGATCCTCTTGATTGGTTGAAATTCCAAAATCTCACTGATGAAGGATGGATTGGGAAGGCTTGGAAAATTCAGTTTCGGAATGTTCTGGAGCCAGCTTGTGACTGGAAATTTGTGTTCTTGGTGGGGGCTCTGGGAGATTTGGAAGGCGAGAAACCGTCGTTGCTATGATAATAAAAAGCAACCAATTAGTTTGACGCTGCACAAGATTATGGTGTTGGCACAAGACATGAAGGTGCTACAGCAACCTTGCACCACTCGATTGAAATGCATACAGACTGCCCCTTGGGTTCGACCACCCCCCGGGTGGGTTAAACTCAAAACGGACGGCAGCATGTTCGGGCATACTAAACTAGCTGCTGTGGGAGGAGTTATCCGGGATGAGAAAGGGGTGTGGCAGCTCGGTTTTTCCATGAAACTTGGGGCTACGAATATTGTCACGGCTGAACTTATCGGGCTACGGGAAGGGCTCAAGTTGGCCTGGGATCGGAGATACTGCTGCATTGAGGTCGAATGTGATTCGACTACAATTGTCAATCTGGTGCAACACGAAGACGTGACCGACCACCCACTGGGTGAGATAGTGTTAGACTGCCGCAGGCTCATGCGCAACCCTTGGAGCTGCGTTTTTCGCCATATAAGGAGAAGTGGGAATGGAGCTGCAGATACTTTGGCCAAACTTAGTTAGTCTATGATGGAAAGCTTCAGAGTATGGCTGAGTCCTCCGGAAAATCTCGTGTTTGATGATAGTGGCATTAGCAATTAGTTTAGCTGTCTCTTTCTGCTACCCAAAAAAAAAAAATTAATATTCTTAATTTAACTTTTCACATTTCAACTCTAAGATTTATATACATTCATTACACCTTTTATTTTTCTATTCATTATATCTTTTTTTCCCCCTACAATCAAAATTTCGTAATCTGAAAAAACTCACGACTAAAAATATTGCATTTATCAAGTATTTCTTTTCTCTATTCTTAATTTTTATAAATTTATAATTTATAAATAAAGGTATATATAGAATAATTCTTGTTTAATTAATTATAAATAATGTGACGCCCCGCGTCTTCGTACGTATAGGTATGACGTAACGAGAGTGTTACTTGCATTTTTTTTTATTTTCTAATTATGCAATTATATGTTACTTTCTAATGTTTATATTCTATTTGAATGAATATGAAATTTGAACGTTTATGCTTTTATGATTTCGAACTTAACCTGTATGCATCTGAATTCAATGCCGATTTTTGTGGAGATTTGATACGCATGAGATATTTGAGTTATGAATATGTTTATGTGTTCGTTACATGTTTTGGAACTTGTTTGTTCGGGTTTTGGATCATTTTTTAGAACGGGACCGAAAAGGGGCTAAAGGGCATTTAGAACAACTTGGGTTCCGGGCGGCATAACTTGAGCTCGAGAATTCGGATTCAAATTTCTTCACCACGATGGACTTGTTTCGATGATTCGGGTTCAATGGAAAAAGCCTTACAATTTCCTAAGCCCGTTTGAACCTCCGAAATTCCTCTGAAAAGAGAACCGTTCGCATAACTGCCACCCTTAGCCATTTTCATCATAACTCATCCAATACTTAACCAAATAATTCAAAATTTGGACCCACATACTCTTAACTCAATACCCTACCGCCCCATGCCCTTGCCATTTCGTTCATTAGCCAAGAAAGGAGGAAAGGTGCAACCAAAAACAAGAGGAAAGACACCCACCTCGTCACTATTCACCTACCCCCATATTTGAGCTCATAACTTCTTCAATCTTCATCCAATCGGAAAGGTGAGCATAGATTCTTATTCTTCACTTCGTTTAGATCATTTTAAGCTATGGTTTGCTTATTTTCTTGGAGATTTGAGCATGTTATGGATTAATGAATGAATAGTTAGGTTTTTATAGGAATTCTTGAATCTATGCATTTCTTGAGCTATTTGATGATTTAAAGCTTGTATATTAATCACTCTTGCATCTTTATTGCATTTATAAACTCGTGATTCATGGGTATTGAGCATTTATTGAGTTACCATTACTGGAGCAAGGTTTTCTTGAAGATGAAGAAGTATGTGTGATCATCCCTTTCATTCCTTGTTTTGGCCGGTTAATGCATGTGTTTGTGTGGAGAGATTGCCATGTTTTTATGTCCATTTTTATGCCTTGATTGTTGCCTAAAGAGATGACCTGAAGCTACCCTCTTTCCCTTGCTTTTTCCTTTAAAAAACAGAGCAGCAGTTGCTGCTCATTTTTTAGCACGAAGCTCGACATAGACGTGTCGAGTATTGCCTCGTAATTGACATGGCCGTGTTGTGTGTTCAAATTTTGGAGAAATTCGGACACAACCGTGTTAATCTTTCGAAACTTGGACTTTTATTTTTGAAAAATCGGACACGTCCATGTCACACAAGATGGCAGCCTCGAGGTGTTTCTTTCGTTGTTCTGTTGCTTCTCATGAACTTTTCCCGCGCTATTTATGACTTATATGCATTGTATACGTGTTGAAATATGTGTTATGATTCTTGGATTTAATTTATGGGGTGATTCAATATGATTTAATTGAGCGACGAACATGTGTGACTTAAGTGATACCGTTGACATACTAAGTGCTTTTCTTGCATCGTTTGATGTTCTAAGTGATTTCTCGTGCCATTAAGTTCACCTTATGATATAACTTAATGAATGCATGATACGTTATGAGGTGCTTATGAAGTTTATGGCTTGATTTATGAGGTGTAAATGTGACATTTATGTATGAACATTTAAGTGCTACAATGTGGTTTTCCTTGCAACCCTTGCCTTCCTTATGTGTTTAATGGATTCCTTTCATCTCTAAATTATTTATATGCATTGTTAACATGTATTATAACATATTATGAATTGAATATTTAAAGAACGAACGATATGGAATGAACGATTGACAATGAACGGACACGATCTATTCGTGTAATGAATGAGTGAATTGTTTATGTGTCTAAGTGGCATTAATTGTGCACATGAACATCTCCATAGCACATTGTTATTTCTTATTCATGTCATATCACGTTAATGCTTTGTCGTGCATCATATATGGTTCATTTGGAGTCTTGAGTCTCACGAATGCACCGTGTTGTCTTTTGTACAGTTTTTTCCAGGGCGGAGACCTGCCGGGTTCACAGGCTATCTTCAATTCTTCTTTTCTTCTTGGTTTTGTTCGATAAGGTGTAGCCAGGTGGGTTTCTCTTCTATTAGATATAAATTGACCCGATATACCCAACGTGAAAGTTTTAAGCCAAGATATTATATATATATATGTATATCGAGTCTTTTCAAGAGTCAATGATTTAACGTTAAAGCCCTTTTCTTTGAAACCTTACCCAATGTTTTGGCGAGATCAGTGATCACAATGAATGGGGGTCCTGGGACTAAGTGTACGTGGCTATCCGGGAAAAGCATGGGCTGATGGTGATTGTAACACCCCGGAGCGAAGGGCACTACATCCCCCGCACCGTAGCCCGACACGTGTAACGAAATAGAAACTCTGCCCACGCACCAAGCTATGGTGAACGGGTGACAAACAAAATCTTCTCTAGGCTAGGCAGTTTAAACCCTAATACAGAGCGCACAATAAGAACAAATAACAGATGCGGAAGCACCAGGATTCCAAAATGCAGACATACATGCTCGAAATATAAAAAAGACATACAAAATGTAACGAGTCAACTTATACCAATACTCATATGTTTAAATTCAAAATGTAACTTATACATGTATTCTCAAATTCGAGTCATAATAACATATACATAATTTCCAAAAGCTCAAAAGTGCCGAAGAAACTAAATAAAATGCATGAGACTCGACAAACTCCAAGACTCAAAAGAAGACCACCGCCTAGCACAAACTCTCCAAACGGGTACCTGCAACTCAAAAACAAGGGGGAAAAAGTAACAACAAAGAGGGGTCAGTCCTAAAGACTGGTGAGAGGGCCAACACACGCACCCGTACATATACGTAAGAGCATAGCATATTCAAAATTAAAGAGTTCATGAACCAGGGCGTGGTTTTTACATTCTAAAACCCATGATATTACATATAAAGAAAATGTTTAAGGCCAAAGGCCAAAATCAACAAATTTTAGAAGTTAGAAGTCCACTCCTGTTTCACAAACCATAAGTAGAAACAAAAGCACACCAACTGAGTGAGTACGAGTTTCCAACCCACCTACTTTATATTCATAAGCAAAAGCAAAGGAAAAATAAAGTGCAAAGTCAATCCAACCTTCTCCGAGTGGGGAAGAGAGAGGCGCCCTCTAAACCCCAGGCAAAGTGCAAAGAATTGAGTCGGGGGATCCTACCCGCTCCTACGACGGGGTTACCGTCAGCTCAAGAAGACCCGCCTTCCCCTCGACCTCCCGAGGTTGGGCTAAGTCTCCCATTTGTGGAGTAGTGTTGATGAGAGAGCTCGGTGGCCCCATGGTCGACCCGAGATCACATACCACTACTCCGGGGCCCAAGGCAAAATGCAGAAAGGCATGTACATATTCAAGACTTCTCTTTCAAATTCCAACCTTTCGAAAACAAACAAACAAAACGTAGCTTATATATTTTGAAAGATCTAATAGAAAATGGGCTAATTCCCATAAAGATTAAAAGATTTATGCCCTAAATCATGCAAAAACCGAAGCTAGATTCATGAGAAAGGAAGAGATGCACACACATAAGTTCATGTTCTTCAAGTTCATGCAAAATTCATCAATGGCACACTCATGAATCCTTAATTACCACTTAAATCAAGTTCATAGAAGTCATATAGAATATCATAGGATCATATAACATGCTTCACATCAAAAGATTTCAAGAAATATGCAAGAATCATAAAAATGTCTTAAACCCTTACTATTCATGCTATATGCCATAGAATGCTCCAACATGGATGAAATCTTGCAAACTTAGAGTTAAAATGACCACAAAGGGAATTAGAGCACAAATATCAACTTACCTCTTCAATTAGGAGATATTTGATCAAGGCTTGAGCTCAAAACTTGGAGAAATGAATAGTTGCTCTTCCTTTTCCTTTCTTCTTTCTTGGAGCTGAACTTTGCAGCTATTTTCTCTTCTTTTTGGGTGAAATTTAGAAATGGGGCTGAGGGGTAGAGATAGGGAAGACAGTTAGTGGAAACTGGGCCCAAGAATTAGTCAAAAAGGTTGAATAATGAGAGAGTTATGGCTATTTCAGTCAAAGGTGGTAAATCTGTCACATGGGGCTCGGTTCAGGCGAAATACGAGGTATCAAACAGGCTTATAAAAATACAAATTTAGATTCCTTGGCTTCCTTTCTTCGTTACGAGTCCGACGCATCTTCCGAAATTCCAATCCGAATTCCCGAGCTCGAGGTACGCCTTTCGGAACCCAAGGTGCGCTAAAACTAGTTAGGCCCTTAAGTCCCTTACAAATAAAACGGTTTGAAAACCGTATCAAACGAACTCAAAAATAGGCAACGAGCAATTAAATACATTCATAACATATAATTCATGCATATCACAAAATCACAAAAATCAGAAATTAATTCCGAGTCTAACGGATCAAAAACGAGGTATAAGAGATAAAAACGTTCAAAATTCTAAACACGGACTTAGCAAATAATTCAAATGAATTCAAGAATAGCACGTAAACAATATAATAAACATATAATTCGAGTAAATAAATAATTTAAATGCGCAAGTAGCACTCTCGAGATGGCGTACCTGTACGGCCGAAAAAATCGGGATGTTACAGTGATCCCCGTGCACTAGTTCCAACACAATGACGATGTTACCGGAGATTAGCGAGGAATGGGAATTGGGCTTTTGCGGCTTCATGGATCCCTCTAGCCATAATGAATGGTTGGCCGGGCCTTGCAAACCCATCCACTAATCGGAGAAAAAAGGGGTAAATGATTATGTATGAATGAATGATTATGAATGAATGATAATGAACGAATGAATGTTGTGTGATCGCTAAGAGATGAATGAATGAATAATGCATACAAGAGGTGACGGTTGGAGAATTCGCCCACTCGCCGGGCTCACGAAATGGCCTAATGAACGAATGAATAAAATTGATTGTTGTAATCCCGCGCGTTATTTTCTTTGTTTTCACCCACTTGGGAAATGTTTCAAAACCTCTCATGGGATTATGGCTTGCATGTGTGTGTGTTTAATTTCTGTATTATTATAGTATTAAGCCATTGTTTTATACCCACCAGTCTCTTAAAGACTAAACCCAGTTTGTTTTCAGTTTTCTTGCAGGTTTTGGAGGGTTAGACGGTTTCGAGTCCGTAGAGTCTTGGAGTCATGTATAGTTTTCCCTTACTCATACACTCATGTGATATAAGTGTCATTTATGTTTTGGAACGCCTGCGAGCGCCTTGAATGTTATTTGATTCGAGCCTGAGAGCTCATTGATTATCTTATTGTAACATTAATGCTTTAGCGCATGTTTTATTCCTCTGTTATTGTTTCGGTTTATTGTTTACTTGGTTTCGAAGGTTAGTTCTCGCCTAGCATAGTGAGTGAGTGAGTCCCCGTTCGCTCTGATGTGGCACGTGTATGGATTACCCATTTCATATGCGAGTCGGGTCTTAGTGAGGGGGATGTGGTGTCACGCGCTCGGGCGCTATAAATAAACTTACATAAAATTATAATAACTTTCATATTAATATAATATTTAAATCATATTATAATGCTAAAAAATGTTTCGAAATATTTTAGGGTATATTATTAATTTATAAAAATTAAAAGTGATTATCAACTTTTCTCCGCTAACACTCAACTGATTATTTTTCTAATTATCACCATTTTTTTCTAAACACTCACTGCTTTTACTACTGCAATTTTTTACAGTTTCCACTTCTTCTTTAACTTCTACTTATTGAGTAGAGTTTGAAACACCCCTGAGAGTTCTTTTCAAACAATAACTCTAAGTTCAAATTTGTCTTTATTTGGGACAGGTGGGTGTTCCAAAAAAAATATTAAAAATTGATTTTTAAAAATTTCTTAAACAATAGCTTTCTTTGAATTTCTCTATCAATATGGAAATATATTTAACAAAACAAATTTACAATTTCTTTGTCTAGAAAAAAGTACCATTTCAGACTAATTCTTTTTCTTTTTTTTTTTTTTTTTTTTCTTTTCCTGGTTTTGCCATTTGGCCAATTTCCTTTAGTTCCCTTTTTCTGGGGTGGCGCCGCGGGGGTTGGATGCGTTGAATAGACTGTACGTACGAATAAATGTTTTTAATTTGAACTGTTTTAATCTATGAATAAATGTTTTTCTGCTTGTTTTTGTGGCTCTTATGTCTTTCTTATCTAAAAAAGAAAAAAAAACTCTCAAAAGACAATAAGCAAAACAAAACTGGAGGTAAAAGGAATTATTTGTATAGTCTAGAAATGATATTTTTTAATAAATTAAGAAATTGTAAACTTCTATCCATATATGTTTGTCCCATTAATCCTATATTCTATTTAACTCGATAAAAAAAAAAAAAAAAAAGGGAAAGGAAAAAAAACCAATAGGCCAAAAAAAGGAGGGATTCTACTTGTTTTTATTGGGTATGACTTACTGATCTCCTGTATGAGATTTTTGTCTCTGTTTTGCTAATTTTTGTCTCTTCTACAAGAGCTTTAGGAGTTCTAAGTTTTTATTTTTCATGCGATGCTAGTGATGATATATGAACTGAGGTTAGAGTCCACATTGTTCCACAGATTTTCCTCTTTTTGCTTTTAACTTTGTTAATGTGAATTTATCTAAATTTATTTTATTTTCAGCTAGTCTCCAAAAAAAAAAAAAAAGAGAAAGGTTTAATATTAATAGATTCCTTTTTCCAAGCCTGACATACTTTTGGATTCATTTAGACGCTATTCAGCCATAATAATTAAACCAAAAATACAAGTATTCCTTTCTTAATGATCTAGTGGAGTTAATGCCTACGATCCATTGCGTATTCGTGTTTGTTATATTTTTATTGACCATATTGGTTCAAGAAATTTAATTGATAATTGAATCATGGGTTTTTGTATTAATTTTTGGTGTTTCCGGTTCGATTTATATATGAGAAGGATCTCTATAATAATCCTATTGTACGTTGCGCTGACACATTTTTAAAAATATATATATATATATTAAAACAAAAATACAATTATTCAGCTTATGATTTTCTAATTTTAGGAAATTTTAATAATCCAATTGTACGTTGTATTGACCGATTTTTGAAAAAAAAATTAAAACAAAAATACAATTATTCAGCTTATGATTTTCTAATTTAGGAAATTTTCAATCTTTGCAGTAACTTAGAAGTTAGAACTATTTGGAAATTTCACATGAAATCTATGAACCGTAGCTACATAATTGTCATTGTTTGTAAATTAATGTCTCTTGTTCCTTTTTGGTTATTATGAAGAAAACGACCACCCCGCTATTAATACATATTGTTGCAGTTTACATGGACACGTTACAAACAGCAAAGCCCTCCTTTCCAGTATTTAGCTTCACACGCAACTCATATTCCAACCTCAAATATATGCATATATAGGTTTCATCAAATTGTATTATGTGGTCGAATTGTATCCGATGAAATCTTAGGGTGGCCTAGGAGGTAGGGCAGTAGCTGGAGGAATTAAATTGTACGAACAACATACGGAAATAAGTTTTTATTGTTATTAAATTACTTCAATTATTTGTTTGAATTTGCGATATTAATTAGGGTTGCTTATCTATATATTGTCAAACGATATTATATACAATAATAGTTAATAACGTTATGAATGTTAGGATATTTCTTAAAGTGTTAGACTATCAAGTCGGTGAGAATGCCAATAAGGTTGCTTCAAGTAGTTCGAGAGAGTTCTTTCTCAAAGCAATGATTTGATTTCGAATTCCTCTAACTAAATATCATTATGGAAAGAGATTCAAAATAAAATATTATTAAATACTGTTGGTTAGGGCCTGCAAATTGAGTTTTGGGCCAAAAATTATGTCTACTCATTCTGTATTCATTCAAAGGAGATGTTATCTGTATTCCAATTATAGGCATTCGATTTTTAAACGAATAAGGATATAATAATCACACATCCGATCCGTTTATACATTCGTTAGATGTATTCGTCATTAGTAATCCATGTCCGATAGCATATATATATATATATTTTTTTTTTTATATCTTGATGAAACATATATTAATTTATGCATTATATTATTATTTAAAAATTATAAAAATATAATAACAATAAACACGTTATGTTATTTATAATAATAAATTTCACTAATAACAATGAACATATATTATAAATTATATATTATACTTATGACTTAATGTTTGTATAGATTTAATAGATTTATAGTTAGTTATATTAATATTTGTAAGTATTTAATATTTAATTGTGTTATGAAATTTTATTTTGTTAAAAAATATATGTAAAAAGGTAAGCAGATTTGAATTCGAATATCGAGTAATTCACTATGTTGGTGCAGAAACTTGTAAAGGATTTAAACACCAATCACTTTAGAATTTGTTTGTAGAAGGGAAGGCCATCACAGGCGTTGAGCCTCAGGAACTGGGTTTCCAAGGAGCGTGGGTTCTTCCAGCTAGGATAACACCAGGAAATCGTGCAGCAGGGGTGCAGGAAATGGTGAAATGTATGAAGCTTTGGAGAAGATGAAGATGCAGAGGAAAAATGATGCCCAGTTTAGTAGTGTGGTGTCTTGTGAAGAAGATGACTTGGAGAAGAGAGCATGTGTTCTCCCCCATTTATATGTTAGGGGTGAGGGTAAATCGGGTAAGTTGTCCGTGTGGTCCCAAACCTGTGTTGCCCTAACACGTGGCAGCCCATGGGGGCGTGAGAAGGACATTTCTGAAAAGGAGGCGGCGTGTCAGGTGTAAGGTGCGCACCACCTTTATGTCAGAGGTTGTTGGCGAGGGTCGCACGAGAGGAAGGCCCAAGGTCCGCTTTACTAGGGTTTGAATCCATCGCGGTGGGGAAGGATCATATACGAGCACTGGTGACGCTCGAAGGGCGTACGGATGGGTTCCCCACGGCTGATGACCCTTGAGCGTCAAAACCCCGAGCATCGAGAACGGGGCCCTCGCGTGGGTGCTTTCATGAGAAGGGTGACCCGGAGGGCCGAGATGTGAGCGTCAAGCCTGTCAACTTGAACCTTTTACCTGAATAGTTGGCCGAGGCTCATGGGCCTGTACTGATAAGCAAGCCAGTGGGCTGGGTTAGCCCGCGAGCCCATCAATGCGAATGTCCAATCCTTCAGTTGTCAGATAGTGACACGTGGACGGCTCTGATATGAGCGCGGTTCTATGTCTCATCATTTTGCCCCCCAAATTCTGTAGTATCGTTCGAGCGTACTGTAGAATTTAAGAGAATGGGGCCTTGAATTTTTGAATATCCGAGGGTTAAGCCACTGCAAGAGAAGTGACCGCTTGGCTTCCGTAATGGACACGTTCTGACACCATATTAAATGAAGTCGTGTCCGCATTAAATGCTGAGTGGGGACGTGGGCGCGTGCACTCCGGGAGATGTGAGGCGGCCACCAAAAGTGGGGGGATTCCCTAGGCGGGAAATGATTGCGTTTTGAATTTTCAGCCCTAATCAATACCAATTCTCCCCTATAAATAGGGATTTGCAGAGCTTTGGAGCCTCTTTTACGCATTCAGTCTCCTTCAAGCACATACGCAGCAAGAGTTCTCTGCAACTTTTACAGATTCCGGCGAGTTTCTTCTTCAATCTTTAGGTGAAACTCCATAATCTTTGATATCCTGTACTAACTTTAGACTTAGGTTGGGTGAGTGGAACTCTTGAGTGAATAGCCTCCTTCTGCTGTTGAATTCGTTTCAGAGATTTCCTCTTTCATTGAGTTTTTTGCGAGAAGCTCCGCCTTCAAAAATCGAAAAGCTGACATGGCTGGACACCAAGCTGACGATTATGTGAGGGAGATAGATGAAATGTCCGTTGGGAGCTCCTCCACTCATGGTAATGTTCCCACGGCGGTCCCAATGGCCAGAGCCTCTCCAGGCGATGAGATTCCAACCGCCATTCCAGTGGCAAGGGCTCAGGCTGAAGCTAGGGATGAAGAAGTCGATGATGCTGTCCAAGGGAACGAGCGTGCTCCCGGAGGGACGGATGATCTATTTGAAGAGATGGGTAACGTCATGGAGATGCAGAGACAGGGGGAGAGGGTGTTCCCTGTTCTTAACAGTGCTGTAAGGCCTCAGGACCATAGGATTACGGTAGCAATTGCTGCCCCTGAGGGTGGTGTTGGGCCTTCCGAGCGTCATGCTGAGGCTGAACCTCCTAGAAAACGCCAAAGAAAGGGTAAGGAGCCTGCTACGAGGGTGAGGCAGAATAATCCACACCAAACTGATAGGTCCCCGGACGAGATAGAGAGCATCCGGACGCTCGAAGACCTATCTGATAGGCTAAGGTTTATTAGGACAATAGAGTATACTGGACTCGTTTGCCCTCGGGGAATGAAAGGGCTAACCGCCCACCTCCGGGGATGATGACCGTATATCTAGACTCGGTTCTAGCTGGGGGTTTGAGGTTTTCTATCCCGTCCGCCATTGCCACCATCTACAATCCCCTTCGGCTCAGTCCTTCCAAGATTCTTCCGAACGACATAGCGTTAATAAACACCTTCGTGATGCTGATGAGGGTCACAGGCCATGAGCCCTCCGTTGGCAATTTTGATAGTTTGATCCAAGTGGCCCGCTCAACGCGTTCGTCCCCCACAGATGGATTCTAGTACGCTCAAGCCAAATCTGGCTTCAAAATGATAGATTCTCCCTCCACTTCATATGGTGAACACTGGAAGGAGAAGTACTTTTTCGTTGGGTCTCCTGGGGGAGTTTTCAGGGTTCCCCGAGGGTGGCTTATACATGGTGAGGGGCCACTGATTAGAGAAAGGGAAAAGAACAAAGCTTTCGAGGATTGGGCGAAGGGGTTGGCCCTCGCGATGAAGAATGGAAAGAAATGGATCAAGGCTGAGGTCCGGATGAAAAACGAGGGGATATTATTCTGCTACGGCCTATCCTGCCCCCCGGACATGATAATCAATCCTCCCGCAGAAGTCATGGCCCTCGATGGTTAGATTCTAGGAACTAACTGCTCTAACCTTTAGGATAGCGCTGCTGACTTATCTTGACTTGTTATGCCTTTGTAGTTGTTATCCAAATAACCAATTTCTTACGCTCGTATTTTCCCGTTTGTAGATATTCAGATATTAGCATCAGGGATGAACGCTGAAAGACTCGCCCGAATGATGCACGCTCAAAGGGCTGGCGGCAACCCCCAGCAACAACAGCAGCAACAGGCACACCCTCCCAATGCCACAAGGGGGAGAGGAATCCGGCGAGGGATCGGACGTGGCAATGATGGCGCTCGGGGCAGCACCGGGAACGAAGCTCCCCCCACGGGCCCCATTGCACTAAGCTCCAGCGGCTCTCGCAACCGCTCGGGGGAGTTGGCCCGCTTCCACGACGCAATCCGGGCCAACCGCCAAGGAAAGAGAAAAAGATTGCCAGACTCCATCCCTATTTCTGGCAAAGGCAAGGAGGTGGTCGTGGGCCACCGTGGTGAGGGCAGCGATACATCCTCATCGGAGGATGAGGACTTCTGGAAAATGGGCTGTCGGGGTGATGCTCGTTATAAACGCCAACGGGCCGAAGGTCCAGTACTGCTGAAGAAGAGCGCGCACTCCGTAAATCTCGTTTCTGACATCGTCGGAAAGCTTCAATTTTCTGGCGATCATGACAAGTTGAACGAGCACGAAGCCGCTCGAGTCGCGGACGATGCTTGCCACGCCCTTCTGACGGTTAGTCTTTAGTGCTCTTTGCAAAATTCTCCTTTTTATTCCATAACTCTAATGGTGACCCTCGCCTACGTTTTTCCAGGAAGTAATCCTGAGGCTAAAGAACCTGCAGGGTCGAGCGCAGGCCTATTCCGAACATAAGGCCAAATACAAGAAGCTACTGCGCATCTCTGACCCCGGTCAGTTGCAGGAGGATTACAATAATGTCAGTGCTCAACTGACTGATGCCAACCTTGAGAATGACAGGTTGAAGGAGGCCCTAAAGAAGTCGGACGATGCCTACCTGACCCTCAACCTTCGCCATAATAAGCTGAAGGAGGAGCGAGACCAGATGAGGGTCCAGAATGGAGAGCTGGGACAGCAGTTAGCCGAGAGCACTCGTCAGAACGAGGTAATCAATAAGTCTCTCGCTGACTTGCAGGAGAAGGTGGCCAGCCTTGAGACGAAGATGGCCTGGGACTCGGTGCTGAAATTCGTGCGCTCAAAAGCCTTCATTTTTGCCTCCAATCTCCACTGCTTTGACAACGCTCGTCGCTTCTTCTATAAGGCGATTGGGCAGATGGTGAAGCTAGGGTTGGCCCCTGAGAGCACTCGAACCGACGACCGCCTACGCATGGACCTGGATGATAACTGCAAGCCTATGGTCCAGGATGAGGACCCCTCGGAAAACCTGGCGGAACCGGAATATCAGGAGCTGGTGACGATGCTCCAGGATGAGTTCATGGCGGCAAATCCCCTGGATCCTGAGCCTCCTCAGATTGTGGATGACGATTTAACTCTAGACGCTCAAGATGGCGAGGATTGAGGTGATGCAGAAACTTCCAACGCTGGCGTGCTGGCCCCAATTCCCATCTCCACTGCTCTTCCAGAACCCGAGGGCCAAGCTCAATGAAACCCTTCAACTGCTGTGTCAAGATTACTCCTGTCTATTTAATTATTGTTACTTTCTGTACTTCTAATTTTGATACTCTTGCTGGCGTATTCGAATTTTCCCTTTACTTTGTCTGCCATGCCATTTTACGCTAATGAAGTTTGAATCTTTCAACATTGAATGTTATGCAATGCTGACCTTTTGCTTTCGATGTTTGCATGCTTGCCTTTGTTGTTACTTGAATATTCGTGATGGGAGTGCACACGCACGAGGGTGCCTCTTTCGAGGGTACTCTGGCGCTTATTGCCATACATTCTAAATTTAGGATTTGGAAAGGTCTGACTATTTGATAGATGAGCGTACAGGCGCAAGGGGGTCCCTTACAAGGGTACCCTGGCCATATCCGTAGCGAGGCTCGAATTTGAACTTAGAAATCCTCTGGGAGTTTTAACTAAGTATTGGCCTTAAGAGCGTAACTTACACTTTTAATTTTGACGCTACAACCACTTGAGTGAACCCAGGAGGCAACTATAAGACTTATATGCAGGGAATCAACTCGAGCGTAGCTGTAGTGTTAGCTTAGTACTTAGGCATCCGCGAGAGGATTAGCCTAGTGATAGATTTTTTACGAGCGTACCCATACTCAAGAGGATGAGGGTCATCAGGGGTTTACGAGCGCAACTGGTGGGATCAGCATCCAGTTGGTGTAAATTAAGCATTTAACATCCCGCATTTTTGACACGCTCATTCTTAGGGGTTACACACTTATGAATGTCAAACTATTCAGTGTGGAGGGTTCTCAACACACATATAGTGTTGATTTGAAATAATTGGGGCATTAATTAAGCCGTTCGACGTGGAAGATGCTCGACATGGAGTAGGCTTTCTGTTACCCGGATCATTAATCAAAAGGAAAGCAAATAAATGACATAATAATGGATCCAATACTTACTGTTATACTTGCAATTTAAAGATGATTACATCATGCTTTCTGTCAAAAGAAAGTACGAAGTGCCACGAGCCGACGATAACAAAGGTTGACACTTATACGTAGAACAGTCCAAGGTTGCACACGTTCCACGGTCTCGGGAGTCGCTCGCCTTGCAAAGTCTCTAGCAAGTAGGTGTTGTTCGCTCGTACTTGAACGACTTTGAAGGGGCCTTCCCAATTGGGATCCAACTTACCCACATGTTTAGAAACTTCAACTTTTTTGAGGACCAAGTCCCCTAGTTGGAAAGTTCTTTCTCTGACACGCTTGTTATACTGGCGGGCTACAATCGCCTTGTATTTGTGGATGCGAGCCCAAGCAGTGTTCCTCCTTTCGTCTAGCAAATCTAATTCGAACGTCCGATTGGCCTCGTTAGTAGCAGGCTCGAAATAGGTAACGCGTGCGGATTCTTGAGCGATCTCCGCAGGTATCATGGCCTCGGACCCATACACGAGAGAGTAAGGGGTTTCCCCCGTTGCAGCTCGTGGGGTAGTGCGTTACGCCAAGAGGGCGCCCTGAAGTTCTTCCATCCATTCTCCTTTCTTACTTTCGAGCATTGTCTTCAGATGCTGTAGTATGGTTCGATTGGTTACCTCAGCTTGACCGTTGGCTTGAGGGTGGCCCACTGAAGTGAACCGTTGCTCAATCCCAAGCTCATAGCACCAGTCTCGTGTGTCAGCAGCGATGAACTGTGAATCGTTATCCGAGATGAGCACCCTCGGGATGCCATACCTGCAGATGATGTTCTTCCGGATGAAGTCCCTCACCACTTTGAACGTTATCTTCGCGACCGCTTCAGCTTCGACCCACTTAGTGAAATAATCCACGGCCAGTATCACGAATTTCTTTTGTCCGACCCTATTGGAAGGGGTCCCACAATGTCAATGCCCCACTGGTCGAAGGGCCAGGCGACATCAATAGGGATCATCTAAGCCGCCGGCAGTTGAGGGGTGTTAGAATGGAACTGGCACTTAGGGCATTTCTTAGAATAACTGATGGCGTCCTGCAGTAGCGAGGGCCAGTAGAACCCACTCCTTAAGACTTTCTTAGCAAGGATTCGACCGCCGGAATGATTCCCGCAGCTTCCGTTGTGCACATGCTCGAGTACTTCTTTGGCTTGCGAGGGTCTCAGGCACCTCAAGGGTGGACCTTGAAAGGACCGCTTGAATAATCGTCCATCGCTGTCAAGAGAAAAGCGAGGGGCCTTACTCCTAACTTTCCGAGCCTCCACTTTATCGCTCGGGCAAGTTCCATCCCTCATAAATCTAATGATGTCGTCGAGCCAATAGGGTTCGGAGGGGTCAATCATGTTCACCTCCCGCGAGGGTTTCGTTTCGCAGATTAGCGGCTTCTCTGTTCTGAGGAATGTGACTGAACGCTCGCAAGCATCATCCAGAGCAGATGCGAACTTAGAAAGAGCGTCTGCGCGCTCGTTTTCTGCTCTTGGGACCTGCAACAAATGGAACTCTTTGAACTTGGCAATCTCTTCCTTAGCACTCGCTAAGTACCGCACCATATTGGCTTCTCGAGCCTCATAAGTGCCATCAATCTGACTGGCGATCAGCTGGGAGTCAACATATGCAGTGACCCGAGCGGCGCCATTTTGTAGGGCTATCCTGAGTCCCTGGATTAGAGCCTCGTACTCAGCTTCATTATTGGTGACTTGGAACACCAGTTTGATAGCATAATCAACTTCCACCCCGTGAGGATCTCTGAGGGTCACCCCGGTTCCCCCCCCCCCCCCTTGTGAGGTCGAGGAGCCATCTGTGTGCAGAAGCCATAGTCCCTCCTTCAACGAGGGCTCAGCGGCCAAATTGAAACGTTCTACCAATAAGTCTGCCACTGCTGGAGCCTGTATCGCGGTGCGAGGCTCGAAACTTATATCAAATTGACTGAGTTCAATTGACCATTTGATTAGCCTCCCTGAGACGTCCGGCTTTGTGAGCACCTGCTTGAGGGGCTGGTCTGTGAGCATTGTGATAGAATGAGCCTGAAAATAAGGCTTTAGCCTTCGGGACGCATTAACGAGCGCAAAAGCGAATTTCTCTATCTCCATATATCTCTTCTCCGCCCCTTGCAAGGTTTTGCTCAAATAGTAAACAGGCATGTGCTTACGCTCACGGACCGCCACCAGGACAGCGCTCGTGGCTTCTGTGGAGACTGAAAGGTAAATAATCAAGCTCTCTCCAGGGCTAGGCTTGGTCAACAGTGGTGCGCTCGTGAGGTACTGCTTCATATCCGGCAAAGCCTTCTCACACTCCTCGCTCCAGGCAAAGTTGCAATCGTTGCATAAAATCTTGAAGAAGGGTAGGTTTCTGTCTGCCGAACAGGAGATGAATCTATTTAATGAAATGATCTTCCCCACCAGCACCTGGACCTCCCTCACATTTCGAGGGGAGGGAATATCTAGGATCGCTTTAATCTTTTCGGGATTTGCCTCTATGCCTCGCTGACTGACCATGTATCCCAAGAATTTGCCACCCCGAACGCCAAATGTACATTTGGAGGGCTTCAATTTCATTCCATAATGACGTAGGACGCTGAAAGTTTGTCTGAGATCCTCCAGATGGAAATGTTGGCGCTCGCTCTTGACTATCATGTCGTCAACATATACTTCCATAGATTTTCCTATTTCGCGCTCGAACATCTTGTTGACCAAGCGTTGATAGGTTGCTCCCGCATTTTTGAGCCCGAACGGCATGATTTTGAAACAATATACGCCTACGTGCACCACAAATGAGGTTTTGGGGCGATCCTCGGGCGCCATGAAGATCTGATAATATCCTTGAAAGGCGTCCATCATACTCATGAGCTCGCATCCCGCAGTTGAGTCTACCAACTGATCAATCCTCAGTAGGGGGTAAGGGTCTTTGGGGCATGCCTTGTTGAGATCTGTGCAGTCATTACACATGCGTCATTTGTTAGCACTCTTGGGGAAGAGCACCACGTTGCAGAGCCATTCCGGATATAAAATTTTCTCAATGTACTGAGCATCAAGGAGCTTGCCCACTTCTTCCTCAATGACTTGCCTCCTGAAACCGTGAACATCCCTCTTCTTCTGTTTGACTGGCTTGAAGGCAGGATCCACGTTGAGCCTGTGGACTATGACACTCGGATCTATCCTAGTGAGATCAGAAGCTTTCCAGGCAAATACATCGAGGTTCTCTCGAAGAAAATCAATCATCATAATTTGCGAGGGACCATCGAGATTTGAGCCAATCTGGGTGGTTTTATCGGGATTCCCTGGTTCCAACTCGATGGTCAAGAACTTTTCGACGGGCTCGATTCGATCTTCAGGCCTTGGAGCCTCGAGTGCTCGTTTTTTCCCAGTAAGCCTACCCCCTTCCTCAATCGAGGGCCCGTCACCCTCGTTCTCGGAGAAAGATCCTTCAATGGCCCCAAGTGGCCCGTTCTCCGGGCGCTGGGCTTCGCTGGGGGTCTTCTTTTTGTTCTTCTTTCTGTACAACTTGGCCCTTTTGCGTTCCGGGCCATCCTCGTCCAATTTGGGGAAGTCAACTGATTTTTTGGTGGATCCAGCCTGGATGGTTTGTTTGGGCTTATGGCTTCGAAGAGAAAGGACGTAACATTCCCAAGCCTCCTTGACATTGTATAGAACCTCGTCAGTGCCCTCAGGGGTGGGGAACTTGACTTTCTGATGATAAGTGGAGATTATTGCTTTGAAATCTACGAGGGCTGGGCGTCCAATGATGATGTTGTAGGGGAGGTCCGCCTCAACGACTGTGTAAAGTACGCTCAAAGTTTTTCGCTGCGGGGCGCGACCAAAAGAGGTGGCCAAGCGAATCTATCCGCGAGGGACAATCTCCGAACCCCCAAAAGCCAACGAGGGCTGTTCTGAGGGGTTCGAGTGGAATGTTTGTTATGTTCATTTGTTGAAACGTTGAGTAAGGGAGAACGTTCACAGAACTTCCACTATCAATTAAGACCCTCTTTACAACGTGGTTATGAACATCTAAACTAACCACCATGAGTCAGAGGTTTCACCGATCCCATGGGGTGTTACAATATGTTCCAGATCTTTCTCCGTAAACCCTACGATGTCATCCTCTTTCGAGCGTGGAAAGCTATCAACAGAGAGCATAGGCTTGGGCAGGGACGATCGTTGGTCATAACTCCGAATGTGGCGGCGACGGGAAGCGTTAGAATCGCCCCCCGAGGGTCCGCCGGCGATCATATGAATGACTGCAAAAGGTTGATTGTCAACCTCCGCTGCTTTCCCCTTGCCGCGGTCGCTTGATTCGGTATGATGGTGGCGAGGACTGTGTGAGAGTGAACGGCTCCTTCCTCTAACATGCGCTCGTTCAGCGCAGTGTTCATCGTATCTTTCCAGTACCTTTACAAACTCCTTGAGGTGCCCCCCGCTGCTTTGAATATCGCTCTCCAGTTGGCGACACTCGTTGGTATCATGCCCCTTTTGCTTATGAAAAGCGCAGTATTTTCCTGAGCGCTTCTTGTTGGAAAATACGAATCAGAAAGCAGCGGAATTTAAAAAAATTTTCCAACAAAAGGATCTTGGACTCGCAATCGTGTATCCAAATTCGTAGAGTTAAGAAACTCACTTTTCTTTAATTCTTTCTTGAAGCGTTTCAAGCTACCCAAGAACGCTCTTCTCGCGGCTTGATCCCCTCTCCTTGGTAAAGCTCGAATCTTCAAACTTCTAACTTGAAGCTCTCTAGAGATAGTCCACCAACTTGACTATAATCTAACTAGTAAGGATGCTAGTTCTCTAGTTAGTGTTTAGGCTTAACCTAGGGTTTCGTTTTATCTTGGAGAAAGGATGGTGTTCAACACATGAACCAAAAGAATTGCCAATTAGCTCTAAGGGGAGCTCGAGCTCCCCTATTTATAATAAGGGAGTGGCCGAAATTCCTAGTCCGTATGGACTAGGGTTTTGGTCCCTCTCTCTCCAATTACTTGATCATCAAGTAATTTTGACTTTGACTTTGAATTCAAATTCAAATCAACTTTCAAGAGAGCTAAAATATCCAAACTATTTTTTGATAATTTTATACTTTATTTATTTAAAATAAATAACTTATTTTATCTAATTAATTAATTCATAATTAATTAACTAGATTATTTTCTCCAAAATTAGACTTTCTTTTTAATTCAAAATTAAACCAAAGTCTATTAAATAATTAACACATTTAATTATTTAATATATATATACAATATATATATATTTACACGTGTCACTCACGTGACCCACACGTGTGGTTTCACACGTGTGGAACCCTCTTGGCCCGATTAACTCGTTTAATCATTTTAAAGCCTCAACTCATGTAACCAAGTTGTTGTGTGTGACCCTCTAGGTTCTTAATTCAATTAGCAGTGACCCTAATTAATTAATTCACTAATTAATTAATCAGTCCACAGATTAAACGACCATAGTCTAGCAACAGGTGTTTAACCCCTAGCTGAATTGGAATGTTCGGATTCAACAGAACCTTTAAGTCATTGATTCACGTGAGATACAATCCTCCTACTTACTATCTCTCAACCAAGATCTAGGGTAAGGGAATAATCAGAACCCTAATAATCCGGTCTTAAAGCTAAGTGCATTTCATATCCATTTGATCTCAATCCAAGAAACCCTTTTCTTGATGTCTTGATCCACTGCCTTGGCCAAGGACTCCAGATGGCATATGAATGACTTACACAATAAGAGATCACCTTGCAAATGCAAGTGTAGGTCCTTTCTTGATTCTCATTCACTTTCATGAATCACTTGTGCAGCCCCAGCATAAGCCTTGAATCAGTTGTCTAAGGCGACACCCTTTAAAGCTTATACCTAAGACTACAGAGTTAACTCATAAAGTGACAAGGAACCTCAAGTCTTAAGGATCAATTAATCACATCAATGACTCGTGAGATATTTCATAATCTGGAAGTTTCCATTTCCTGAATAGAAACTTCCTTTCCCATTTAGGAATCTTCTCACACGGGGCACCTCAGTGAACTTACTTATTGAAGTAAGCACCCTCATGTATCATGCACGTATCAACTATACACTTTGCACCTATATGAAACAAGGTGGTCCTTTTTAACGGCGTGATCCCACAAGCAAGCCTTAGAGGAGTCAGGTTGACACTCCCACTGTCTGTAGGACTCATCGGCTTAGAGTATTTTACTAATCATGACTTATGTGATATAGGGCTCGTTCCATGAACTATTTCACCTAAATGGTAGAGTCCTAAAGTCATCAGGATTAGGGGAGTTCTTATGCATGCACAGATAAAGTAAACGCATACCAAACAAGAGCATATAAAGAAGTGTTGCCTCAATTCGTTATTTCATTCAAAGATTGTCTGTGATTACAATAAGGAAAGGCACAAAGCGGATATACAATCGGCTTTCTAGGGCACTATTCCTAACAATTCTGGGCCTCAGTCTCCCTCAACTTTGGCGGTCTCTTGAACAGTTTCTTGTCCGCCATGGAATATACTTCGGCGATTGGACGGTTGAGGGGGATTCGCTCCTACTTACGCGGAGGCGAAGAATTACGACGAACGGGAATAGGGCTGCGGTGGCGACCCCTGTTAGAATCTCCTCTGTCCTCGGGGGCTTTGTTGGGTCGAGGGGCGTTCGCCATTTTCTGATCCCTCGCGATGTACATATCCTCGAGGGTGAAGAAAGAATCTGCTATATCCCTGATCTCCATCAACGAACATGGTTTTTTCTTGGCCACCTCCTCCACAAACTCTTTGCTGACATAGTGCTTCATGTTGATGGCCCCAAAAAGTACGTGCCTCAAGAAATCCATCTAGGGCTTCTCCACCAACAGGATTTCCTTGTTAAACCTTCCCATGAAGGACCTGGGCGTCTCGTTTGGCCCCTGGACTAAGCTATAGAGAGCTGTCGCAGCCGGGGCTGGTGCCATCAAGGAGTTGAAGTGGCTGATAAAGGCATCTGTCAGATCGGTATACCCTCGGATTGAGCGTGGAGGAAGCTTCTTGTACCAATCCTGGGCCATTCCCACGAGGGAAGTGACAAATACCTTGGCCCAATAGTTGCTCGGGTGATCGTACAAATGCATCACATCCACAAAGTGATCCAGAGGCTCGGCTGGATCAGTGGTTCCATCATATCTGTTGACCGACGTGGGGATCTTGCCTTTCCCCGCACGGGTCATCAGCACCTCTTCGATGAGGGGGGAATTGTGACGCCCCGATATTTCGGCCGTACAGGTATGACGTAATTGTTTACCTACTTGCGCAAAATAATTATTTTTCGTGTTTATATAGTAATTTTATTTTAAATGCATTAAATGTTATTTACTTTATTTTATTGTTGTTAGTATACTTATATATTTATCTAATTGTTAATTGTGTGAGTAATTTAATGTTAAGTATTTTGTGAATTCTTTACAACTTGATAATTATTGCATAAATTGAACTTGATTGCAACATGAATTAATTTCCCGAATTTGACTTAATTTCGTTGTGGCTTTATTTGATCATTTCATGAAACCTTGAGGACCTAATTGCATGGACTTAATTGATTACATTTCAAAAGCTTGGGGTTTCATTTGCATAACTTATTAATTTGGAGGATTCAATAGCAATTAGAGCAATTCGTCCTTCTCTTGGAGCAGCATATTAAGTATTGCATCTCCCTCATTCATACAAACATTACATACACATTTGCTCCTCCTTCCTTGTTCAACCGAGCCAACCCCCCCTCAAGTTAAGTGGAAGATTTCTTCTTTCAAGCTTCATATTTGTGGGATTTGTGGACATTCAAGCATCATCAACATCATATCTTCATCCTATCCCCCATTTCTTTCATTTGAGGTATTTTTGAGACTTTGATGATTTCTTGAAAATATGTGATAGTTAGGGCTTTGGTTGGAATTGGTTAATGTGTGTACTTGTTGTTGCTTATATGTTTAGGAACTTTAAGCTTAAGTTATATACATTTAACTTGTGAAGTTTGGACTTGGAAGCATGAATGAGTATATAGGTTTTAATTGATGAAATCTTGATGATCAATGCATGATATGGGAATATATGCTAGATTTTATTGTGCTTTAAGTATGGTCACATGTTTCTTCAAGTTTTGGGTTGCATTTGTTGGTTGAAGTTGGTGTTTGGGTTAGTTGTTGTTGCTGTCACATTGATGCCCTGTTTTTTTTCTGTTACGCACAGTGACACGGGCGTGTCACTTTTCTTCTCTTCAGCGTGACAGGGGGGTGCATGCTTGTTGGTTGAGTTATTCTGTACCGTGACACGGGGGTGTCCCGGTTTACCTTGCATTGGTGACACGGGCGTGTCACCATCTTTTTCCTGGCTTGTTGTCCGCTGTACTGTGACACGGGGGTGTCACAGCTTGGTGCATTTTGGTGACACGGGCGTGTCACCCTCTGTTTCTCATGCATTTTCTTTGCATGCTACTGTACATGCATGTGTTTTTATATATATTGGATATGTATTAAATGTTATTTAATTTAATTGAATATATGTAATTGTTTGTTTCCAATTTGAATGCGATTTAACTTGTGCTTCGATTCTATATGAAGTTTTTGAATCAATATGTTTGAAAGTGTGGAATTATGAGTTCAAATGAATTGAACGATTGATTGAATGACTTGATTATATGATTTGATTTCTTAATAGTGCTCATGAACATCTCATAGCATAATTTTATCTTTTATACATTCCTATCATGAGCATTGCATTGCCGAGCGTCTTATTTGGTCATATTGAGTCTCACTTCACCGTTCTTGCACAGATTTTGATCCACTTGGAGACGAGGCCGGTCAGTGAGGCTCATGCTTTCTTCTTTTGACGGTTTAAGGTGGGTTTCTCTTCTACTTAGATAAAACGACCCGATATATCTCCCTATGTGAAAAGTTTTTAGCCAAAGTAATACGATATATATATGTATTTTGAGTCTTTTATCGAGTAAATGATTGCAAACGTAAAGCCCTTATTTCTTGAACCCTACCTAATATTTTGGCGAGAATGAATGAATGAATGTTATGCACGAATGGGGCCCAGGGACTTAGTATGAGTGGCTATCCGGGAAGGCACGAGCCGAAGGTGATCCCTCACACTAGTTCCACCAATGAACGGCGTAACCGGACCTCGTTAGGAGTTAGCGAGGAATGGACGCTGAGCGCCATCTGGGGAGTCATGTAACCCCTTTTGGTCAATGAATGGGTGGTCGGGCCTTGCAAACCCGCCACCAACCCGGAGGAAGAAGGAGTAAATGTTAATGAATGTGCACAAAAGAATGATTGCATGAAAAGAATGAATGAATGAATGTTTAAATAGTTTACACAAGGTGTTGGTTGGAGATAATGCACGCCCACTCCCCGGGCCACTAATGACCTAATGTTAATGATTCGTTATAATCCCTTTTGATGATTCTATTCACCCACTTGGGAAAGTCTTTAAAAACCTCACTTGGGATTATAGCTTGCATGTGATTGTTTAATTACCGTCATATATTCTATTTATGCCCTGTTTTATACCCACCAGTCCCTTTTGGACTGAACCCGTTTGGTTTTCAGTTGTTTTGTGCAGGTGTTGAGGGAGCTAGGCGGGAATACGAGTCCTAGGTCTTGCATTCGTCTCTAGCTCTGTATTTTGAGTCTTACACTTGCATACTTTTATTTCGATCATTGTATATGTTTAATGATTTGGAGCGTACATGTTTTGAGCCGTGATGGCAATTGACGTTGTATATGAATGATTTTTGGAGCTTGGATGCTCATGGTACTTATATATATGGTATATGTTCGTTTATTGCTTCCGCTTTAATGTTTTATGTTGTTATATGGTTTGAAGGGTTAGCCCGCCTAGCTTAGAGTGTGTGTTTGTCCCCGTTCGCTGTGATTTGGCTCGGGTATGGATCGTCCATTTCATATTCGAGTTGGGTCTCGGTGCGGGGATGTGACACCTTGCGCTCGGGTGTTACAGGAATCGCCCGTCAAGACCCTATAGTCCCTCTCTTCGGGATCGTACTCCTCATGATCGGCCTCTCTCCGGTAGTGGAAAATCGGGCTGCGTGGACGGCGAGCGTCTCTGGTCCTGGATCTCTCGCCCCCGCCACGGGGGGCTTGAGTCCGTGCTCGAGAGAGCTGCGCTACCACATTCTGGAACCCCTTGAGCTGATCCTGCACTGCGGCGAGTTGAGGGTCGCCTATATTTATGTGGCTTGCCCTCTCTGTGGCCCTCGATTGGACCTCTTCGGCATTTTCGGCCCTCTCGTTTCGGGGGGCCCTAGCATCTCCAACGGGTTGCTGTCCTTGCTGGACCCGCGGTGGGGCCTCATTTTCCTGAGCGGGCGGAGGTGGAGGCGGCTGAGCCCTCAACACGTTTTGGGCGGTTAATAAGGGATGGATGGGAAGTCCTCCTAGGGGGGGTGCCGCTCGAGCGCCAGCCATGGATGGGAAATAGGCGGCGGTGAAGTGTTCCCAGGCGTTCTGTACCGCCTGTCCCTCGCATTGCGCGTAAAGCGCTTGAAGTTGTTGCGTGGAGACTTGGGGCATCTCCACCCCTTGTATTTCTCTTGGAAGTGACATGGGGAGGTTTAACATCCCCACCTGATAGGGCTGGACCATGGGCATCATCCCAGGTACCATCCCGGGCTGCATATAAGCGTAACCCGGTGGTGGCATGGCCGTGGCGTACACGTTTTGGGGGGCAGGAACGTTGTGGGCGAAAGCCGGGGGAGGAGGAGGGATGCCAGATCCTCCTGCTTCGTTTCCCCCTGGAGGGAGAGTCGTAGCGGCGGCTTCAGTGTTTCCGGCCCCATTTTCGGCGGTAGGTGGGGGTGCGCCTCCGGCGGGGGCATTGATCTCTGTATTTTCCTCGTTGACAGGAGGAAGAACACCCCTATTTTCTAGCCTCCCAGACCTTGTCGCAGTCACCATGTTTAGAGCAAAAGGTGTTACAACTCAACTAGCTAAAAGAAGAATCAGATGAAGATGAAGCTGAAGATGGCGATGGATTTCCCACAGACGGCACCAAAAATGATGGTGCAGAAACTTGTAAAGGATTTAAACACCAATCACTTTAAAATTTATTTGTAGAAGAGAAGGTCATCACAGGCGTGCCTCAGGAACTGGGTTTCCAAGGAGCGTGGGTTCTTCCAGCTAGGATAACACCAGGAAATCGTGCAGCAGGGGTGCAGGAAATGGTGCAATGTATGAAGCTTTGTAGAAGATGAAGATGCAGAGGAAAAATGATGCCCAGTTTAGTAGTGTGGTGTCTTGTGAAGAAGATGACTTGGGGAAGAGAGCATGTGTTCTCCCCCATTTATATGTTAGGGGTGAGGGTAAATCGGGTAAGTTGTCCATGTGGTCCCAAACCTGTGTTGCCCTAACACGTGGCAGCCCATGGGGGCGTGAGAAGGACATTTCTGAAAAGGAGGTGGCGTGTCAGGTGTAAGGTGCGCACCACCTTTGTGTCAGAGGTTGTTGGCGAGGGTCGCACGAGAGGAAGGCCCAAGGTCCGCTTTGCTAGGGTTTGAATCCATCGCGGTGGGGAAGGATCATATACGAGCGCTGGTGACGCTCGAAGGGCGCACGGATGGGTTCCCCGCGGCTGATGACCCTTGAGCGTCAAAACCCCGAGCATCGGGAACGGGGCCCTCGCGTGGGTGCTTTCATGAGAAGGGTGACCCGGAGGGCCGAGATGTGAGCGTCAAGCCTGTCAATTTGAACCTTTTACCGGAATAGTTGGCCGAGGCTCATGGGCCTGTACTGATAAGCAAGCCAGTGGGCTGGGTTGGCCCGCGAGCCCATCAATGCGAGTGTCCAATCCCTCAGTTGTCAGATAGTGACACGTGGACGGCTCTGATATGAGTGCGGTTCTATGTCTCATCACACTAATCAAATATCCTTAAAAATTCAGATAACGAATATGCTGAAGGTATTTGAATTCAATTACTGAACGTGTGCTTCATTTATTATTCATTTACACTGCTGGGTACACCAGTACACCTGGTCCACCTTCTATTATTTTAGTAATAAATATTCAGTACAAGTGTACAACTGTCAAAATGGTTACAATATTTAATTTAAGTGCGCGCAAACTAATAATTTTGTTATAACGTATGTGGTTTAGAGTTTAGACCCAAAAATTGTAAATTTAAATATTAATTTTTAATTGGTACAAAATGAGATTGGGAATGTTCATTACTGAGGTAATGTCCATTCCTACAAATATGAGTTTATCCATTCCTTAGGTACCCCATGGTATTAGCCATTCTCAATCCTTAAAATTTATTTACTTTTTATATAATGGCCACATATTTAATAAATATATATATTATATCATTATTTTTTAATATTACGAATATTTATTCTGATTGAAAATTTAATAAATTGCATTGAATACAAGTAAAAATAAATATAAATATAAATATACTATATATATTATATATTTAAAATACATGTTCAATATATTATTTTATTTATTTATAAATTCATATATATGCATAATAGATTAAAATATTCATTAAATACAAAAATTGAAATTTATATTAAATTTAGTTTTAAATATCATACATTATATTAAATATAATAAAATCATATAATCTACGTATAAATATGAAAATATTAATACCTTTCATATTAATATCTTTATAATATTTATACGTATATATAAATCACACTCTCTCTCTCTCTCTTTCTTACACACATACACACACATATATATTTGATTTGTACATAAAATAAATGCCATATATATAACACATTCGATATAAAATAGTTACAATATATTATATATGAAAACATAATATAGCTCAAAATAAAAAAATTAAAAATTCTATTAATATATAAAGTATTTTAATCTTGTATTTAATCATCATTATTAACAATATTATTACTTATATTTTTATTTGTGAATAATATGATCGAAATAAATCTAAAATTTTTATTTCATTCCTAATTTTATTATTGAACGTATCAATCATAGGAATGCTATAATAAAGTCATTCCATTACATTGTCCATTCTATTCCAAAATTCATTCATTTCCTGCCTCATTCCATTTATGCATATCAATCATGCCGTTAAGGTGTTGAAATTTTCAAGACACAAGTCATTCTTTAAGAAAAGAGAAAATTATTAGCGGCGCGCCCGCGCACAATTACGAAGAAGATGACTGTTGTTAATAATATATTATTATCATGTTGCCAATATGCCCAAGTTTAAAGGTAGTGGGCCAAATTATCAAAAGTTCTTTTGAAAAAAAAAAAGAATAAAACAACTTATTTGTTATTTAGAAGAAACATCTGATATTTATAAGTTATAACAAGTGAAAAATAATTAAGGATACCAGAGTCTTTTCTAAAAGACTGAAGCATTCCTAGCAAAAATTGTTTATTCGTTTCAAATAATATCCGGTCAAAATTAACTTTCGCATAAGATATCACTTATCACTGACACACAAATTTTTTTGGCATGCTTTTCTCAAGTCTCTCTATATGAATCTCAACGTCGACCTCCACGTGACGTAAGGATGCCAATAAGAACGGCCTTAACGAATAAGTTATGGTGGTGAGCAACATTCACCTTCCATAAGAAATTTTTTATGGTCCATCACGTTGAATTAGGATAAAACACAAATAATGAAAGAATGGGCAAGAGCCCGGCTATGTGAAATGGTTTACTCCCGTCTCTCTATTTAATGTCGGCCTAAGGACTTAACTATTAGATGAAGCAGGTCTTGCTTCGTCTTAGTAGTGAGCGTTGCTAGATCTGATTAAAAAAAGATGGGACTTGGATATGCTGATACGCTTTTGCTCCCGGCAGCTAAACTGGCGTAAAGGCTTCATTTAAATTGTAATATGTAGAGTGAGACGTACGTTTTAGTTTTTAATTTTTTTTTCCACATAATCAAGTATCTTGAAAAACTATTTATAATTAATCGTTACCTATTGCAATTTAGAAGTTTGGTGAGATTATTACTGCAGAGAATTTTATGTCCGATTAGTTACATAAAGAAAAACTCACAATTTGCAGTTGATCATGTGCCAAAATAATATACTTAATTGCGTATAATTGGCAAATTAATGGAATGATAACAGTAGTAGTTGAGGAATGATTAATCTTTTTAGCTTTTCACAAACTAATCCACTAAAATACGACAACATGAAATGCACAAGATCTAATAAGTAATTAATTAAGATTAAATAGTATCATAGTTGAAACATAAATTAAATGCGATCGAGAAGCTTTCCGCCGACTGTTCAGATCACGGTGCGGGTTCACTTTATATTATATTTAGGTTCTATATCCATTTAATAATGAAAGAAAATGAAATATATTAAAATAAAAAGGTACTATGATACCATGTTACTTCCTAAAAATGTATGTTTTGCCATTAGAATAATATTTATTGTAACATATGATACTTGATAAATTAGGTAGCTTAAAACTTGGAACGTGCGCATGTTTTTGCTTCGTTCTGTTCTTAGCAATGCTTAAGTACATTATTAGTCAACTACTTAGGGTCTGCGGTTCCAGAGTAATTAACCAGACTATTTAAAATTCCCAGCTACATCTTATGAAACATTTCCATTAACTTATGTTCATTAAAATTAATTTGTATATACATTTTTTTAAATCAAGATATCCATAGTCCATTACTTTTGACATCATTGAATATTCGACGAAATAAATTTAATGTTGAATTTCAAAGCCGAAGTCAAAAAATTAATTTATATATTTGCTCTTGAAGTAAGTTATTTTACACTAAGATAGGAAACACTAATTAAATGAAAAGATGTTACCTAAGCCAAAAAAAAAAAGGACGTTTCTTGTACTAGATTTTTTCCATTATCTACCCCTCAATTTTTTAATATAGTGATAATGATTAAAAGTCACAATTAGCTAAATTATAAGTATGCATTATTAGAAACTCCAAACATAAAGTACCAAATTATTCAAAAAAAAAAGCTTAAAATGCCAATTTCTTAAATGCTATATATAGTTGGTTTTGAAAATGCCTCAAGTCTATTTTTTTGTTTTTTTTTAAGAATTGGTTAAGGCGACCACTATGATGCACAGACACGGACACGGCGACACGGACACGACACGACACGGACACGGCGACACGGATTTTTTTAAAAATTTAGGACACGACACGGCTCCGACACGGCTATATTATATATAAATAAATAAAATATATATATATGTTAATTTATATAGAATAAAATATTCATAAAATATTCAATATTACAAATTTAAATAACATACGTCATTTTCCAATTCAACATTTTAAATCATTAAAATAATACTAATACATTTTTTATATAATGATATTATAAAAAAATTAAATTTAAATTAATATTATACATCTTTTAGCACATTTATATAATTCCTTTTTTTTTTTAAAAAAAATTATATCCTTAAATTTTTAGGAAAAATAAATTAAAAATTAATTTTTTATTGAATTTTTCGTGTCGAAGTGTCCGAGCCGTGTCGGACACATTCCACGCCGTGTCCGAGCCGCGTCCCCGGCGTGTCGGAATTTTTTTTTAATTTTTGGACACATTTTGGCGTGTCGGACATGTGTCGGTGCTGTGTCGGAGCCGTGTCCGTGTCCGACACGTGTCCGACACTGCACGGGGGTAAATTTTGAAGTGTCCGTGCTTTATAGGGCGACCATGAGGTTATTTACGAGGCTCCCTCCTCATATATAACCAGTTGTACTAAAGAGTAAATACATTTATTCATGATTCACAAATCTTCAAGAACAATCAAATTGAATATGCCTCAAATTTCATTAAAGTAATAATCAACATAAATTCAAATACAAAATTCAGTTTATTAATAAATTAAAGAAAAACAATAAATATTAAATTGCTTACTCGGTTATATTTTTTCTGTAGTTACATTATTACATCAACTATAAGATCCATAGCAAATTCTTCTAGCATCACTTGCGCAAATATGACGTGTAAATTTACATGGTTTCATTTGCTAATTTGTTTCTCTTGGTTTAAACTATCAAGATTTAAGAATGGAGTTTAACGCATTAGTTGGTGTTAACAAGCAAAACTAATGAATTGTTATGTAATGTCAAAAACTAGCATAAACTCTGGAAATTCGGTAAGCTAAGGAGAGTTGACATTGATTGATCGAATACTTAAATATTTGTTTGAAGTGGACACTCCTATCTGGAAAAAGGATAAAAAAGATGGTAAACTAAGTTGGTTTAAGCGACCTAAAAATGATGCTTATATTAGTAAGAAAGACTGAAAACTAAATCAGAATTAGTTACGAAAGTTTTGAGGGTATTTTTTGGCCGTACGTGTTCGGTCTCTAATCGAGCCAGAAAATGGATTGGGAAGTCTGAGCCGTTCCCGAGTCGGTCACTTAGAATTTTTATACAGGGAAGCCTGCCAATGGGTCGAACACCTGAGAAAGGAAAATGGCAGGTGAGCTCGAGGCCAACTCGGGACTGGACTGGAGGGGATGATATCCGGATTGGCACTCCGACGTTCAAGTTGGTGTTCGAATAGAAGCGGTTGATTTAGAATGCTGTAAATGAGGTGGTTGGAAGTTATTACCTGGGGTATAAATGCGGATTATTTATACAGAGTAAAGTAATGATGAGGTCGAACGATGTGTGAGTGTCTCAAGCTGACAGTTGCCCACTACAAGGGTGGATTTAATATGTAGTCTGCCACTTCCTCCAGGAACAACTAGTGGCCACGTGGCCTTTTGGGTCGAGTGGAAGTCGAGTAGCATGGTCGGATATGAGGCGTCGATTGTGGAGTCGAGCATTCAAGGCTTGAAGGTGAACAGGGTGTTCTCTCGAGATGGAGGTTGAAGAGAAGGTCATCGAGTTGGTTATACTTGACACGTATCAGATGATTATTGGACCAAGTGGCTCGGTGGGTCCTTGCCACGTCATTAGCTCCCCCCCCCCCCCCCCCCCAAATGACGTCAGTTAGGGCTGATGTGGTGGCGTCCTTTCAATTTGCGAGGTGGGACCCACTATAATCATTGTGTTTTAACCTTTCCAGTTCCCGCCTTTTCACTTCCATAAATAGGTGTTCCAGTAATTTCATTTTACCGTTGCATAAAAATTTTGGAGAGCTTTTCGAGAAATTTGGGTGTCCGAGTAGCAAGTCGAGCGAGCGAGTAAAGGAGCAAGATCTTGCATCTTTTCTTCTTTCGACCTTCAAATCCTCAGGTACCGCTATCGATTAAACTTCGTTATTTTTATGTTACTTTTTCCTTGTATGGCTTTGAGGAAGAGGCTTCCCACATTGACTTGAAGGATCTCTTTCTCGATTTGTCTAAACCTCTTACCTGTTATTTAGATTTCTCATAGGAAAATTACTACTAGCTTTGTCGGATGTCGACAAATTTAGAGGAGATAGAATTCGAAAGTCGCGATGTGGTGGAGGCTTCCGGGAAGAGGTCAAGTTCGGGCTCTAGTTCAAGTACATATTTTTTCGAATTCTGACTCGATCGCGAGAACAAGATCCACAAACCCTCAGGTCACGAACGAACATGTTGATATTATAGAGGTGTCAGAGCCCCCTCTTGAGGTGGAATTGGAAGAGGTTGTTAAGCCTCAGGGGGTGGAGGAGGAACCATCGACTTCTGGTCGGTCAGAGGAAATGAAAGAAGAGAATGTTAATATTGAACCGGAGGGTTCCCTTGTCAAGGATCGTCGAGCTATCCCTTATATAATTTCTTGGGAGAAAGTTTGGGATATCGGGGACATGTTATTTGGGGAAATCCCCGAATTCAGGGGTATAAGGTGATATGGCAGAGTCCTGGGGATCGGATGACAAATCTCCCAAAAAATTACATAGCCACTAATTTCTTGGCAGTCGAGAATGGCTTTCGAGTACCTATCCTGAAGGAGGTGCTCAATTTTCTGAATGCTTTGAGGATAAGCCCTTTATAGTTGATGCTCAATTCTTACGTAATGGTTAATGGCCTTAGGGTTTTGTTAAGGTGTCTCGGCCTTACCCCCAACCTCTACTGCCTGTCCGAGGTGTTCCAGGCATTAGTGACCATCGAGACGTCGTTCTCTGGATCGGAATATGTACAACTTCAATTGAAATCAAAATTTTGATTTGTGAGATCTCCTACTTCCTCGAACGGAAAGGGTTGGAAGGAGAAGTTTGTGTATGCGATGTGAGAAGGGGTGGTCGGGACTCAAGTATCGAGTGTGGAGTTGGAATCCTCAATCGACATTGCCAAGGGGTGTGCCCGGTTGGCCCAATACTTTAATGAACAGCTTGAGGGATCTTGGGGCAATCGAATCAAAGAACATGATCGACCCTCAAGTGCTTGTTAAGTTGGGGATGGCCCCGGGAGTGAGGAAGAGTTTCGACCCTGGTAACTAAAATCGAGAAAAACCCTACCCTTGGAGCTAATATTTTGCTTTCTTTTTTAATTTTCTTCTTCTTCTCTACAAGTATGTGATCGGTTTTCTTACTTTTTGTAGAAAAACTTTTAATGATTACTCGATTTACTGCTCAATGAAAGGAGATGGCAAAGCTCCAGAAGGTGGCCCAGAAAAACGGTGAAGTCCCACCGACTCCTGAAGAGATAGAAGCCTCGAGGAAGGCTGTCAGGGATGTTATGCCTATTGTTCTTGAAAAAAGAAAGCCTGAGGCTCCCCAAAAGAGAAGATTGACCGGCAAGTCGATAGCTGACAGCGAAGCCCCCACTCTAAGAAGCAAAAGAAGAGCCATCACCATCCCTCAAAATCTTCTGCAGAGGGTTCCTGTTCGAGACACAAAGAAGGGGAAAAAACTCCAGTTGCTAAGACCTCTGGGTCGACAGCTGTGGTACATCGTCCACCCACTTCGGCTCGAGGTACAGTTACTCTGATGAATGTGGCTTAGTCGGTGCTCGAGCGATTTCTCCTCCCAACAAAAGACCCGTGACAACTGAGCCTTGGAAGGCTAATGACTCTGACATTGCTACTTTCTTCGACTATCTTGCTTTGGTCAAGCTCCACTTTCCTTGTGGTCTACATAGCTTAAATGACAATGGCCAACCAAGAAGGCTGGGCACTCCCTCCCCCTCTCGCTGAGATTATATGGCGATCGGGGCTTTGTATAGCTCAATTCAGACCAAGGTCGACCATCAGTAGAGGTGGAACTTCTCCGATGATGAAGTTGAGGCCCAAGGGGTTCAAAAGGGGATCTCGGTAAGAGATTCTTTTATTTGACTTTTTAATGTTTTTCCTTCAAGTACAATTTTAACTTTTTTCTCGATTGTAGATGATGGAAGACCTTTTCCATATTGCTTGACGAAGCTTTGTGCACCGATCTGCTAGGGTTAAGCTTAAGAAGGCAGTCAAGAGAATGAGGATAGAGATTGGGGAGAGTGATAAGAAGCTGAAGGCAGCCAAAAAGGAGAATGAGGGACTCAATCGTAATTTGGTGGAGGCCATCGAGAAGCTGTCTGAGGCTGAGAAAAGTTTGATGGCGACGGAGGGTCAAATTGCGAGGTCAGTCGAGGATGAGAAGGAGGCCAAAACACTGGGGAAAAATCGAGGTAGAGAGAAAAGTGGCCGATTTGACCATCAAGAGATACGTCAATGGCCTTAAGCAAGTGGTCGAAATGGCCGAGAGGAAGGGAGCCTATAG
Source organism: Lantana camara (assembly GCA_037501455.1). NCBI lineage: Eukaryota > Viridiplantae > Streptophyta > Magnoliopsida > Lamiales > Verbenaceae > Lantana > Lantana camara. The sequence continues at coordinate 71,667,185 of CM074860.1, forward strand.
ATTCATGAAATCGAAGGTTTTCTAGAAGGCAACTTCCATTTTAAGCCTTAAGGACATCGAGGAGGAATTTAACCTCTGTTTGGCCCAAGTACAAGTTGCAGGATACCTCCCCTAAGATTATGATCGAGAGAAGGTGGGCCTAATGCAAAAGGACCCTCGACCTCAGGATCCCCACCCTGCCAACCACTATCTCTGGAGCCGAATTAGACCAAGGATGAATTTGCCTTTGCCGTGTACTTGGCTTGGAGCATGTACTGGGGTGCCGAGGAAGATACTAGTACGATACCCCCAGCCCTTGATATCGTGAACTCCTTCA